>CM051235.1:603819238-604419238 GCA_027917425.1 Gastrophryne carolinensis
TGCTTTCTTTTTCCTGACCCCAGCTCTGCTCTGTCTGAGCAAAGCACAGCTATAACCCCACCACCTGCACTTTTGTCCCCCTCTCCTCTCCTCAGGATGTGATGCTTCTGAGCCAAGATGGAGGCGCCCGTATCCTGCTGGGGAATAGTTTTTTTTTAAGGGTTTGGGCTTTTCATTAAATCATGCGTCAATACGACTCTGCTTCCCTCTAGCAGTGCGCGTGCCCATGTCAGGCATTTGTGAATGAGGGAGGCGGAGGATGTGGCAGGCAGAGCCGCAGCTCCTAGACGCGCCGTGGGACCGGGAAGAGGCGAGTTGCTGCGGCGATCTGGGGGGGGGGGAGGGGGGTTCACACAGCGGGCCACCCCCGAATGAGGTGCCCCTGGGGAAAGGAACAAAAAGCCCAGGATAGTCAAAACTTTTTGGCTTTGGTCCACTTTAAAGAGGAACTTTGGAGGCCCTGGAGCTTCCCGAATTGGCATGCCACTCACCTTCTCCCGACCCCCTGTCGCGTCTATGCACTGTGGCCGCATCACTGCACACCTCTAGCCATGTGTGCGCCCAGCACGGACGCGCCTCGGCTGCAAGTTGAGCAGGGGATGCGGCTGGCGGTGCACTCGGCTCCCTTTGGCGCTGAACAGTGAGCGTGCTGATTGGCTGAGTGAGGAGCACCAACAGGAGGGGTCTGATGGCTCTGATATATTAATATACCAGTAAAACATTATTCCTTCTGGCTGTAAATGTGCTATGAGGACTGTGACCTACTTAAATTAGTAACATTTATAACCGATCCCGCTTCTTGGGGGGGATACCTTTGGGAACTTTGTGTTATTAGGGGGTACTTGGCATAAAAACGACTGCGGTAGAGGGTAAATTGTTGGAAACGGGACCCCATAAACTGCTCCTTATCATGAACAATCTTGATCTGACCCTGGTATAGAGCCTGGGACCTCCATGTGAAGGCTGGGCCCCTAATCTGAAAGCGGACATTCACCCTGAATAAGAGCCTATCTTTATCCCCCATCCCCTACATACAGATTGCCGACATCAAAAATCATCCTACCTGCACCTATCTTTCTTTTAACCTTTTAACATCCAAGATGACGGACTGTGGAGGCTGCCTGCAAACAGGAAGTGTCTTCTGACTATGCAGCTCTGCATTCTGGGATTGCTGTCCTTTTCCTGACCCCAGCTCTGCTCTGTCTGTGCAAAGCACAGCTATAACCCCGCCCCTGCACTTTTCACCCCTCTCCTTTCCTCAGTAGGTGATGCTTGTGAGGCAAGATGGTGGTGCCCATATCTTAGAGTACTGAACAGAGTTGCAGGCCAGTGGGGGAAAGAATAAGTGAGCGACTAAAAACTTTAAATATATTAATGTTAAGAGCTGGGGAATAGTTTTTTTAAGGGTTTGGGCTTTTCATTAAATGATGCTGAAAGTTTGGGTGAAATTCAGTTTCTTATATAGTTTAAACCAGGGGTGGGCAATTATTTTTTCCATGGGGCCACATGAGAAACTAAAAATATTGTGGAGGGCCGCTGAGCTATGGGCGTCTAAGCGACGTCTAAGCTCAGCGGCTCTGAGTGCGCTGGCGGCTGCATCTCAAACTTCCCTCTAACAGGGAGCGCGCCCGCGCTGGCCATTCTCAAATGGCTGACACAGGCACGCGCCCTGCTAGAGGGATAGCGGGCATGCGGCCGCAGCTCGTGCATGCGCCGTTGAACTGGGAAAGAAGGTGAGTTTATGGGCGACCTGGGGGTTTCACACAGCGGGGCATCCCGATTTTGGATGCCCCGCGGGGAGGGGATCTATAAGATTCCCAGGCTGATAAAGCAGGGTTTTGGTCCACTTCAAACGTTCTGATGTGATAATTTCCCAGCCAATCAGAGAAGCCCTTGGCTTCTGGCAGTCTGGAAGGAGAGCTCATATCAGCTGGGGCAAAGTGTAAGAATGGTGGGCAGCAGGAAGGGGGCATGGTGAGAGCATGATGGACAGCAGGAAGGGGGCATGGTGAGAGCATGGTGGACAGCAGGAAGGGGGCATGGTGAGAGCATGGTGGGCAGCAGGAAGGGGGCATGGTGAGAGCATGGTGGACAGCAGGAAGGGGACATGGTGAGAGCATGGTGGACAGCAGGAAGGGGGCATGGTGAGAGCATGGTGGACAGCAGGAAGGGGACATGGTGAGAGCATGTGGACAGCAGGAAGGGGGCATGGTGAGAGCATGGTGGACAGCAGGAAGGGGGCATGGTGAGAGCATGGTGGACAGCAGGAAGAGGGCATGGTGAGAGCATGTGGACAGCAGGAAGGGGGCATGGTGAGAGCATGGTGGACAGCAGGAAGGGGACATGGTGAAAGCATGTGGACAGCAGGAAGGGGGCATGGTGAGAGCATGGTGGACAGCAGGAAGGGGGCATGGTGAAAGCATGTGGACAGCAGGAAGGGGGCATGGTGAGAGCATGGTGGACAGCAGGAAGGGGACATGGTGAGAGCATGGTGGACTTCAGGAAGGGGGCATGGTGAGAGCATGGTGGACTTCAGGAAGGGGGCATGGTGAGAGCATGGTGGACAGCAGGAAGAGGGCATGGTGAGAGCATGTGGACAGCAGGAAGGGGGCATGGTGAGAGCATGGTGGACAGCAGGAAGGGGGCATGGTGAGAGCATGTGGACAGCAGGAAGGGGGCATGGTGAGAGCACGGTGGGCAGCAGGAAGGGGACATGGTGAGAGCATGGTGGACAGCAAGAAGGGGGCATGGTGAAAGCATGTGGACAGCAGGAAGGGGGCATGGTGAGAGCATGTGGACAGCAGGAAGGGGGCATGCTGAGAGCATGTGGACAGCAGGAAGGGGGCATGGTGAGAGCATGGTGGACAGCAGGAAGGGGGCATGGTGAGAGCATGGTGGACAGCAGGAAGGGGGCATGGTGAGAGCATGTGGACAGCAGGAAGGGGGCATGGTGAGAGCATGGTGGACAGCAGGAAGGGGACATGGTGGGAGCATGTGGACAGCAGGAAGGGGGCATGGTGAAAGCATGTGGACAGCAGGAAGGGGGCATGGTGAGAGCATGGTGGACAGCAGGAAGGGGGCATGGTGAGAGCATGGTGGACAGCAGGAAGGGGGCATGGTGAAAGCATGTGGACAGCAGGAAGGGGGCATGGTGAGAGCATGGTGGACAGCAGGAAGGGGGCATGGTGAGAGCATGGTGGACAGCAGGAAGGGGGCATGGTGAGAGCATGGTGGGCAGGTACATGGTGAAAAAGAGACAGCAGGAAGGGGGCATGGTGAGAGCATGGTGGACAGCAGGAAGGGGGCATGGTGAGAGCATGGTGGACAGCAGGAAGGGGGCATGGTGGGAGCATGTGGACAGCAGGAAGGGGGCATGGTGAGAGCATGGTGGACAGCAGGAAGGGGAAATGGTGAGAGCATGTGGACAGCAGGAAGGGGGCATGGTGAGAGCATGTGGACAGCAGGAAGGGGACATGGTGAGAGCATGGTGGACAGCAGGAAGGGGGCATGGTGAGAGCATGTGGACAGCAGGAAGGGGACATGGTGACAGCATGGTGGGCAGGTACATGGTGAAAAAGAGACAGCAGGCAGGAAGGGAAAACACAAGCAAACTACATAATCTTTCTGAGCAGACTTACTGATGCTCTGGAGCCCCTACTCTGTCCTTCCAAAGTGCCCAGGTCTCTATCACCTGCTCATCGGGTCTGGCTTCCTCAGAGGAAGGGAGAATGTGCCAGACCCGACGAGCCGAGCGCCGATCAGCTGCTGCTTAACCTAAGCCTCTCACACTGTACACAGGCGATCACCTAAGTTAAGCAGCAGCCGATCGGCCACTCGGCTCATCGAGTCTGGCATGTTTTCCCTTCCTCTGCGTCTCTTACTGGCCAGCTCAGCCCGGGCCGGTAAGAGCCTAGCAAAGGGCCGTATACGGCCCGCGGGCCGTACATTGCCCAGGTCTGGTTTAAACTAAGGGCCTCACCATTGTGGACATTGTGGTTGCATGAGGCCCAGAAGCCAGCCCTGGACAAACCCCTCCAGTCCTCATTTGCATATGGTAAACAAGGCCATGAATCTTATTATTCCCAGAACTTCGAGACATTACCTTCTTGGTGTTGCAATCTTAAACCGGACCTTCAGCGTGATTTAATGAAATCCCAAAACTCTTAAAAAACGGTTTCCCAGCATCTAAAATTAATATATTTTACGTTTTTAGTCACTAACTTATTATTCTTTCCCCCACTGGGCTGCAACTCTGTTCAGGAATTTAGGATACGGGCGCCGCCATCTTGACTCAGAAGCATCACACTTACTGAGGAGAGGAGAGTGGGATAAGGTACAGGGGGGGCGGGTTATAGCTGTGCTTTGCTCAGACAGAGCAGAGCTGGGGTCAGGTAAAGGTCAGCAGTCCCAGAATGCAGAGCAGCACAGTCAGGAGGCACTTCCTGTTTGCAGGCTGCCTGATAAGATGGCGGATTCCATAAGCCGCCATCTTGGATGTTTAAAGGCTCATAACATGCAGTAGATGCAGGTAGGATGATTTTTAATGTGGACAATCTGTATGTACAGGGTGTGGGAAACATATAAGATAGACTCTTATTCAGAGTGAAGGTCCGCTTTAATTACCGTATATACTCGAGTATAAGCCGAGTTTTTCAGCCCACTTTTTGGGCTGAAAAAAGCCGCCTCGGCTTATACTCGAGTCAGTGGCTGCTCTCACACACACTGACACTTACTGGCTGTTGCGCGCAGGTTGGTGGGAGGCGTCCATTGTTTCTATTGGACGCCGACCACATGGGGCACGCCCACCAACCGGCGCGCAACAACCAGGAAGTTCCTGCGCGCGTTTGTGAGAGCGGCGGCGGAGGCAGTGGCCAGCGCGAGTTTGTGAGAGCGGCGGCTGAGGCAGTTGCGGCGGCGGAGGCAGAGCGAACGGAGGTGGCCAGCGCGCAACAACAGGTAAGTGTGGGGGGGGGGGACCACTGGGTTTTTTTTATTTTTAATTGTTGTTAACTGTTAATGATGCCAAGTGAGCACACACACAGGAGAAGAAAAGATGGGAAAAGGAGTAATACTTCCAGAAGTTGGAACAAGAGATGGACAGAATGTGGAAAAGAGAATTTAAAAAGTAGTAAAGAGTGAATTTAGAAAAGGGAGAGAGGGGTAATGAGGAAACATGAAGGAAGAGAAGGTGATAGAAACCTATGTGTGACGGCTTGGCCCCTAGTTTGAATTGGGCCCCAGCGCAGACCAGCCTGGGGGGGGGGGGGGGGGGAGGCAGGCACTCTCATTTATAAGCAACACCAGCAGTAATAGTGTGGCAACCTGCATGTCTCAGGTCAGAGTGGCCATTATTAGGGCCACCTAGCCGGGCCCCCTTTTCATCCCTTGGACCCCTATACCTGAGTCCCTAATGGCTGCTGTCATCACATCCACAGCCTGCATTTCCCACCCTAGGCTTATACTCGAGTCAATAACTTTTTCCAGTTTTTTGTGGTAAAATTAGGTGCCTCAGCTTATATTCGGATCGACCTATACTCGAGTATATACGGTAAGTAAAAACATGTTTGATAATAAACTTGTGGCATCTCAGTAGCGAGAAATTGATTTCCAGAATACAGACATTAGGTTAGTAGTTTTACTGGAAGTTTTCAAAGAATTTGATTCTAACAAGTTTATTGTCATGTGAGGAGCACCATAACAAAATGTTATTCAGGATTTCAGTCTCTTCAGGGCATTTGGTGTTTATGTTCCTAAAGCGAAATGTGTTTTGCAATACAGCGAATAAACAGATTCATAATGATGTTACAAGGTTCCTAAATTGCTTTTTTTAATTGGCTGATTGCTGTTAGCTATTCCTTAAAGTGGACCAAAGCCTGGGATTTTGACTATCCTGGGCTTTAGTCCTTGCCCCCAGGGCACACCTTTTTTTGTTGCCCCGAGGGGAATCGATCGGCCTAGAAATCTTATAGATTCCTAAGGGCAGATCGGCGTGGGTTTTGGTCCAATTTAAAACAGAACAAAACACAGGATCGAACACTTCGCATCCTAAGGGTATCCTGATTTGGGGTGCCCAGCTGTGTGAAACCTCCCAGATCGCCCTTTCAAACCTACCCTTTCCTGGGCCAAAGACACATGCGCGGCCTCTCGTTCAGAGGCGTTCACCGTGAATATTAATTGCTTAGCAAATTTGCTCTGTTTACATGCAGAGCCTGGCAATGGGAGCGAGAGTGGGCGTATCCGCCACCCTGGCCAACCGTAATAGTTTGCTGCGGGAGAGCACGCACAGTCCAAAGAAGTGGGGATGAGGCCATCCTTGTTTACATCGACGAGGGAGCGCCAGGAAGAGGTGAGTGCTTTGACGGGATCGGGACATCCTAAACTTTTAGATTCAGGGCCAGCCCAGCTGCGTTTTGTTCCACTTTAAAATGGACCAAAACCCAGGATTTATCCTGAGTTTTGGTCATTGCCCCAGAGGCACCTCCCTGCTGTGTGAAACCCCCCAGCTCGTCTAATCAGCACACTCAGATCTGCTGACAGCTCTGAGCGCGCTGCCGCCTGCATGCCCCACTACCCTAACAGGGAGCGTGCCCGCGCCGGCCATTCGCAAATGCCTGGCACGGGCACGCGCCCTGCTAGAGAGATAGCGGGATGAGGCTGCGGCTTGCGCATGCGCTGGAAAAGAAGGTGAGTGTATGGGCGACCTGGGGGGGGGGTTTTTCACACAGTGAGGCATCCCGATTTTGGATGCCCCGGGGGGTGGCGGGGGAATCGATTGGCCTGGGAATCTTATAGATTCCCGGAGCGATCGCCGTGGGTTTTGGTCCACTTTAAAGCAGATTTATAGTCAAAAATTACTTTAGGTCCCTTTTAACAATTGCCCTTGGGAAAGCTCAATTTGCGATGACTCTACCATTAAAGATGGCACCACCCAGAGTCATGAAAGAGGAGGTGACGGCACCACCCAGAGTCACGAAAGAGGAGGTGACGGCACCACCCAGAGTCATGAAAGAGGAGGTGACGGCACCACCCAGAGTCACGAAAGAGGAGGTGACGGCACCACCCAGAGTCACGAAAGAGGAGGTGACGGCACCACCCAGAGTCATGAAAGAGGAGGTGACGGCACCACTCAGAGTCACGAAAGAGGAGGTGACGGCACCACCCAGAGTCATGAAAGAGGAGGTGACGGCACCACCCAGATTTACGAAAGAGGAGGTGACGGCACCACCCAGAGTCACGAAAGAGGAGGTGACGGCACCACCCAGAGTCACGAAAGAGGAGGTGACGGCACCACCCAGAGTCACGAAAGAGGAGGTGACGGCACCACCCAGAGTCACGAAAAAGGAGGTGACGGCACCACCCAGAGTCACGAAAAAGGAGGTGACGGCACCACCCAGAGTCACGAAAGAGGAGGTGACGGCACCACCCAGAGTCATGAAAGAGGAGGTGACGGCACCACCCAGAGTCATGAAAGAGGAGGTGACGGCACCACCCAGAGTCATGAAAGAGGAGGTGACGGCACCACCCAGAGTCATGAAAGAGGAGGTGACGGCACCACCCAGAGTCATGAAAGAGGAGGTGACGGCACCACCCAGAGTCATGAAAGAGGAGGTGACGGCACCACCCAGAGTCATGAAAGAGGAGGTGACGGCACCACCCAGAGTCATGAAAGAGGAGGTGACGGCACCACCCAGAGTCATGAAAGAGGAGGTGACGGCACCACCCAGAGTCATGATGAAAGAGGAGGTGACGGCACCACCCAGAGTCATGATGAAAGAGGAGGTGACGGCACCACCCAGAGTCACGAAAGAGGAGGTGACGGCACCACCCAGAGTCACGAAAGAGGAGGTGACGGCACCACCCAGAGTCACGAAAGAGGAGGTGACGGCACCACCCAGAGTCATGAAAGAGGAGGTGACGGCACCACCCAGAGTCATGAAAGAGGAGGTGACGGCACCACCCAGAGTCACGAAAGAGGAGGTGACGGCACCACCCAGAGTCACAAAAGAGGAGGTGACGGCACCACCCAGAGTCATGAAAGAGGAGGTGACGGCACCACCCAGAGTCACGAAAGAGGAGGTGACGGCACCACCCAGAGTCATGAAAGAGGAGGTGACGGCACCACCCAGAGTCACGAAAAAGGAGGTGACGGCACCACCCAGAGTCACGAAAGAGGAGGTGACGGCACCACCCAGAGTCACGAAAGAGGAGGTGACGGCACCACCCAGAGTCACGAAAAAGGAGGTGACGGCACCACCCAGAGTCATGAAAGAGGAGGTGACGGCACCACCCAGAGTCATGAAAGAGGAGGTGACGGCACCACCCAGAGTCATGAAAGAGGAGGTGACGGCACCACCCAGAGTCATGAAAGAGGAGGTGACGGCACCACTCAGAGTCATGGAAAAGGAGGCGAAGGCACCACCCAACATCAAAGTAGAGAATGCAGTGGCAGCAGCACTCAATATCGTGGAGGAGGTGGTACTAGCACTTCACGCCATTGGGAAGGAGGAGGTGGCGACAGCACTTAAACCGGAACAACAGCCCAGCACAGTTGGAAAAGAAAGGTAGCGGCCATTTTGGAGCTTCCTCTCCCAGCATCTCAGCCATGCTGCTGCCTGGATTCAACTGACAACTCACATGACTTCCTGTTTGCAGGTGGCCTGCAAATGCTTGTGCTGTCATTTGGTTTCTTAAATTTACTACAGCAAGAGTTAGAAAAGGTAAATTAAATTTTATGTGCAACAATCTAAATTACCCCGGGGTGGGATGCATAGGAGCACCGTTTGTTGTGTTGGTCTTGTTTTAGTCATTTTTGACTGTTGGTCTGCTTTAACCCTTTAAATGCCAAGCACGTAGTTTCTACGTGGTTGCTTCTCCTACCGTTAAGTGCCAAGCACGTAGAAACTACGTGCCTGGCATTTCCCCCAAACAGTTAAAAAATAGAAAAAAAAAATCACTTACCTCCGGTATCCCTGTGAAGCCTGGGGTCCCCTCTTCCTTGGGGGGGCATCCGATCGCCCCCCCGTCGTCCTCCGTCTTCAGGGGGGGGCCCGAAACCAGCCGCCCCCCCCCGTTTCCAGCGCTGATCGCCGCTGTAAAAAAAAAATAAAAAATAAAACTGTAATTTACTCACCTCCGCGCCCGAGCCTTCTGTCCGGGTCTCCTCTTCACCAGGGGGGGGGCCGATCCCCCCCCTGGGCTGCGCAGTCTTCAGGTGAGGACCCTCTTCCGGGTCCTCACCTCTTGTAATGGCGGCGATGGCCGCCGCCGCTTAGCCCCGCCCATTGTGGGAGGAGCGGGATGACGTCATCCCGCTCCTCCTATACCCCCTCCGAGCTCCGGCATCTGTCAGATGCCGGTGGTGATCGGAGCAGGGCGGATGTCAGGTGAGGAGGCTCCGATCGGAGCCCCCTCACCTGTCACCCGCCCTGCGCCGATCACCACCGGCATCTGTCAGTGAGGTGATCGGCGCGGGACAGCGGCGAGGGACGTCGGATCGGAGGTGAGTATGGTGTAAAAAAAGAAAAATAAAGATTTTTTTTTCTCTGTGTGTGTGTCATTTTTTTACTATTAACCCCTTGTGAACTGGTAAGGGGTCCATGACCCCTATACCAGTTCACAAGGCTGGGGGGATGGCAAGCCACCTGCGCTAGCGGGTGGCTTGCCATTAACCCCTGGCACCCCCATTACCTGCCTCCCCAAAGGCCAGGGGGGGGCAGAAGAGCCCGGGCCCACATGGGCTATGTGGGCTCGTAGGCTGCAGGGTGGGGGGGCCACAAAAGCTGGCCCCCCCACTCTGTGCCTACAAGCCCCCATAGCTGGTCCCGGGCTGGTTACTGTGGGTAAGGGGGACCCCACGTCAATTTTTTTTTTGATTTTTAAGGGTTTTTAACCCTTAAAAATAAAAAAAAAAATGGGGTCCGCCCCCCCTGGGAGGGGGGACCCTATGTCATTTTTTTTTTTTGATTAACCCTTTGTAATCTGTCATCCAGCAGCTATAAAAGGCTTCTAGCAAGTGAGCAGAAGCCAGTGATCGCCGAGGGACAGAGTGCTCCAGGATGGATGGGAGGTGAGTACAGTGTAAAAAAAAAAATAAAAATTAATAAAATATTTTTTTCTTTATGTGTGTCTGTGTCATTATTTACTTTTAACCCCTTGTGAACTGGTAAGGGGTCCATGACCCCTATACCAGTTCACAAGGCTGGGGGGATGGCAAGCCACCTGCGCTAGCGGGTGGCATGCCATTAACCCCCGGCACCCCCATTACCTGCCTCCCCAAAGGCCAGGGGGGGGGGCAGAAGAGCCCGGGCCCACATGGGCTATGTGGGCTCGTAGGCTGCAGGGTGGGGGGGCCACAAAAGCTGGCCCCCCCACTCTGTGCCTACAAGCCCCCATAGCTGGTCCCGGGCTGGTTACTTTGGGTAAGGGGGACCCCACGTCAATTTTTTTTTTTGATTTTTAAGGGTTTTTAACCCTTAAAAATCAAAAAAAAAATGGGGTCTCCCTCCCCTGGGAGGGGGGACCCTATGTCATTTTTTTCCCGATTTAACCCTTTGTAGTGTAGATGGTTTTTGTATTTTTTTTGTGAATGTTATAAAATACTTGTTTCAGTTAGGTGGGTCTCCTGGGCAGGAACGGGGGGCTACCGATAAATATGTGGTACCGTTCTAATCGGTAGAAATGGGGCTTTCACATGCAATATGATTTTCCTTAATAAAATACATTTTTTATTTAAAATAAAGGAGTCAATTTTCTAAAAAAAATTTTTTATTTATTTTTTTTTTTTTTCACTTAATAATATTGTAAAAAAAAAAAAAAAAAATTACAAACAAGACATTTCATGTTAAAGTCTAAACTCTGCTGCAAAAAATATATATATAATTTTTCTGAAAGTTGCAGCAAAAATGGCGCAAAACATGTCGCAAAACATGACGCAAAATGGGGAAAATGGCCTGTCAACAGAGGGTGACAAAATCTCAAGTAGGCTGGCAATTAAAAGGGTTAATAGTACCTATGCATGTTGGGTATTGTTCTGTTCGGGGGACCTTGCGCTTTCAGACTTAGCTTGTTTTTTCTGGTTTGCATATTTATATTTTAGGAAAAGGTGTTTTTTATTCAGCTTTTTTATAAATTTTTTAGGGAAACCCTGCGCAACCAAAGAATTCTTTGAGGAATTAATTCCAGAAAGATGAGCCCACTACAACAAGCTGGGTACCCTTAAAAAGCTTAACGTGTGTACTTTCAGGGAATATATGGTTTATGGGGGATATTCCAAATGTAAAGGGTTGTTTTGGTTGAAAAATCGCAAGGTGCGCACTTTGTCTGCAGAGCTGAAATTTTCAAGTAAAATTACCGTTATGCGCATCCTTTACTTTGGGGTGTTTGGCAACTCTTCCCTTGACAGAACCTATGCATGTTGGGTGTTGTTCTGTTCGGGGGATGTTGCGTTTTCAGATTAAACTTGTTTTTTCTTGTTTGTATATAGTTTTTTTAGGAAAATGTGGCTTTGATTCTGCTTTTATATCCTTTTTTTAGGGAAACTCTTTGCAACCAAAGATTACGTTGAGGGATTACTTACAGAAAACTATGGCCACATCCACAAGCCTGGTACGCCTAGAAAGCCTGAGGTGTGTACTTCCAGAGAATATATAGTTTGTTGGGGGTATTTTAAATGTAAAGGGTTGTTTTTCTGGAAAAACCGCAAGGTGCGCATATTGCATAGCATAGTTGTATTTTATCTGAAAATCTCCTAAAGCGCTGTTTCAGTTTGGGGGAGTCTCCTGGGCAGGAAAGGGTGTCTACCTATACATATGTGGTACCGCTGTAACCGGGAGAAATTGGGATTTCACACGCAATAAGATTTTATTGACAAACTTACATTTTTTATTCCAAAAAAAACTACAATATGTAAAAATTTTTTTTTTTTTTTTTTTTTTGCACATATTTCACCCAAAAATATTAAGAATACACCTAACAAATGACAAACAAGACATTTCATGTTAAAGCCCAGACTCTGCTGAAAAAAACAATATATCATTTTCCTGGGAAATCCCTGGAAATCCCTTCAAAAATCACATTTGAACATGGGGAGCGCAAAATAGTGCAAAATGGTCTGGCAACAGAGTGTGACAAAAACTCCAGGTAGGCTGGCACTTAAAGGGTTAACACTGTGGAAGAGGCAGTGGTGAAGTCCATTGCTGATGGACAGGGAGACATTGTTGAGTATCTGGTTCTTTAACGCGATGAGAGCTCCATGCATTTTACCTGCGCTGTCTCTAGACATCTATGTGCCGAGTTGACTTGCGCTGTGGACAAAAAGCTGCATGCAGCGATGTGAAAAATGCAATGCAAAGCAGCACATAGACGTGAATAGCACCCATCTATTTAAATAAGAACAACCCTATCCCCCTTTCATTTCATACCAGCACAATTAAAATGGGGAGGTGTGATAGGGCCCTATTAATTATTTATTCACTTTGTTAATTGCGTTAATTGGTGCCCTTGAGCAGAGGTCAGCAAGTACGATATAAATGGCAGATTGTTCGTAAGGCAGAAATGTTATAGAGGACACGATTCTATTTCCATAGTACATATGAATTTATAGGGCGGTTCTATGTGAACAATCTGCATTTTAAAGTGCTTCATCGCTGTGACCTAGCAGTTGACCTCGTTCTTGATACGCACTCGGGGAATATCTCGCAGGCTCTCATCCGGTGCTGGTGAGAGCAGGAGCCTCCTCGAACTCAGCGAATCCCCGGGGTGTATGAGTGACGAGTATTACATCGGGATAAGGAAGCAGATTGCCATCTCCCATATTCCAGGCAAAAACAAGGCTAAAAGAGTGTGCGAGAGCCAGATTATTCTTACTATTGTTTATTTTTAAAGCACCATCATCTTCTAAGGTAGAAATTACTGTATATAAAACACAGAGAAGCCTGATAGGGGGAGGAGGACAGCATGTTTCTGCTCACAAAGCTTTCAAGTGCAGTGCTGTGTCTTCAGACAAACAATTTACAAGCCCTGGCCCATGATAAGTTTTCAGTGTGGTGTTTCCTCAACACCTGTCACAGTTAGGTTTGCATGTCAGGAAATGACAGACGCACCACTAAAACTGTTAACATTGTGCTTGAAAGCTTTGCGATCAGACAGATGCTGTGCCCTCCTGCAGTCAGGCTGCTCAGTCCTATGCTTTCTGCTGTTTTTTCAGACTTCAAATGGGGGAAAAAACTACAGGGGAACGTGTTTTACAAAACCGTTATAAATGACCTCGCCTTAGCCCACTTTCTCCTACCTCAACTATGCCCAATTCTTCCCAATTCCTCCTATCTCACCATGCCTCTGCCCACTTCTTCCCAATTCCTCCTACCTCACCATGCCTCTGCCCACTTACTCCCAATTCCTCCTATCTCACCATGCCTCGCCCACTTACTCCCAATTCCTCCTATCTCACCATGCCTCTGCCCACTTCTTCCCAATTCCTCCTACCTCACCATGCCTCTGCCCACTTCCTCCCATCTCACCATGCCTCTGCCCACTTCCTCCTATCTCACCATGCTTCTGCCCACTTCCTCCTATCTCACCATGCCTCTGCCCACTTCCTCCTATCTCACCATGCTTCTGCCCACTTCCTCCCATCTCACCATGCCTCTGCCCACTTCCTCCTATCTCACCATGCTTCTGCCCACTTCCTCCCATCTCACCATGCCTCTGCCCACTTCCTCCTATCTCACCATGCTTCTGCCCACTTCCTCCTATCTCACCATGCCTCTGCCCACTTCCTCCCATCTCACCATGCCTCTGCCCACTTACTCCTATCTCACCATGCCTCTGCCCACTTCCTCCCATCTCACCATGCCTCTGCCCACTTACTCCTATCTCACCATGCCTCTGCCCACTTCCTCCCAATTCCTCCTATCTCACCATGCCTCTGCCCACTTACTCCCGATTCCTCCTATCTCACCATGCCTCTGCCCACTTCCTCCTATCTCACCATGACTCTGCCCACTTCTTCCCAATTGCTCCCATCTCACCATGACTCTGCCCACTTCTTCCCAATTCCTCCTACCTCACCATGCCTCTGCCCACTTCCTCCTACCTCACCATGCCTCGCCCACTTCCTCCCAATTCCTCCTACCTCACCATGCCTCGCCCACTTCCTCCCAATTCCTCCTACCTCACCATGCCTCTGCCCACTTCATCCCAATTCCTCCTACCTCACCATGCCTCGCCCACTTCCTCCCAATTCCTCCTACCTCACCATGCCTCGCCCACTTCCTCCCAATTCCTCCTATCTCACCATGCCTCGCCCACTTCATCCCAATTCCTCCTACCTCACCATGCCTCGCCCACTTCCTCCCAATTCCTCCTATCTCACCATGCCTCGCCCACTTCCTCCCAATTCCTCCTATCTCACCATGCCTCGCCCACTTCCTCCCAATTCCTCCTATCTCACCATGCCTCTGCCCACTTCCTCCCAATTCCTCCTATCTCACCATGCCTCTGCCCACTTCCTCCTATCTCACCATGCCTCTGCCCACTTCCTCCCAATTCCACCTACCTCACTATGCCTCTGCCCACTTCTTGCCAATTCCTCCTATCTCACCATGACTCTGCCCACTTCTTCCCAATTCCACCTACCTCACTATGCCTCTGCCCACTTCTTGCCAATTCCTCCTATCTCACCATGCCTCTGCCCACTTCTTCCCAATTCCACCTACCTCACTATGCCTCTGCCCACTTCTTGCCAATTCCTCCTATCTCACCATGACTCTGCCCACTTCTTCCCAATTCCTCCTATCTCACCATGCCTCTGCCCACTTCTTGCCAATTCCTCCTACCTCACCATGCCTCTGCCCACTTCTTGCCAATTCCTCCTACCTCACCATGCCTCTGCCCACTTCTTCCCAATTCCACCTACCTCACTATGCCTCTGCCCACTTCTTGCCAATTCCTCCTACCTCACCATGCCTCTGCCCACTCCTTCCCACCTCACCTCTGTCCAATTCTTCCCCCCCTCGCCTCTGCCCAATTCTACCCACCTCGCCTCTGCCCAATTCTTCCCATCCCGCTTCAGCCCAAGTGCTCCCTCCTCGCCACAGCCCAATTGCTCCCACCTCGCCTCTGCCCCCTGCCCACGTTTGTCCACCTCACCTCTGTCTACCTTATCCACCCTTTCCTGCCTCAATCCTGCCCACTTCTCACCTATTCCTTCCTCACCTCAGCCCACTTCTCACCTATTCCTTGTCTCACCTCGGCTCACTTCTTTCCACCTCACCTCGGCTCACCTTGTTTTTACCTAAAATCCTATCTAGTAGAACTTCAGTCAACCAAGCCCCACCACACTGCCACCACCCTACCCTGGCGCTGAGGCAAGATGGGGGGGGGTTACAAAGAAAAAAGCCATTATCTTATCCAGGGGCCTGTGCCGCATCTCCCACGCTCCGGATTCTGGGCGCCGCCATCTTAGATGATAGGCACAGAGCTTTTCATCCGTTCGTGCTCCTGCTGCCCTACGCTGCCTTAGCATCAGGGTAGCATGGCACGGCAGGAGGAGCTTTCCTGCAGTAAAATGTCTGTGTTTTCTCAGCTTAGATTTTATTGTGGCACCTTAAAGTGGAACAAAAAGGCAATATAGCCCTTAGACCGCACTCCTTGGTATAAAGGAAAAGGCAGTCTAGGAAAGGGTTTGATTGAAGTGCGGCCTTATTGCAGAGTGAACATTTTCTGTAAGCCGTCCCCGAACAGCGCGGACAAGGACACGTCCTACATTCACATAGGTCACAGTCAAATGGGAATACGCCGGGGACTGAGCCATTATAAATTGGATGATACACCACCGCTGCCTCACCTAGATTCAATTACAAGAGGTCATTTATGAAGTGACTGAGACACACAGTCTGTATATTAACCCACATTGCTGCATTCCTCCAAGCCATGGGGCTGATGGTTCAGGGACAGAACAATCGGATCCCACACCAATAGCCAGCTGTGTATTATATATATGGGATATGGCATGTCTCTAAAGGATTTACTCATGTTACTACCTTATGTGCTGCCCAAAAAAAAAACCATTGGTGGTGGACTTGGGAGAAGCAATTTACCTGCGTTTTCAACTGTTTGGATTTTATAGGCTTTTGTTCACATAAAATGTTGCACTAGATCTTCTTTGTGTTCTTTCTCCTCTTTTACGCTGATTCATTGTCTGAGTGACAATTAGGCTACATGACATTCTTTTAAAGAGAACCACCCTAATTAAGGGCTATTACCATGTGAGGAGACCAAGTTTGAAACTTTTATTAAAATATTAAAAGGCCCCCTACTTTTTTACTTCCGGTAAGCAGAATTTTGAATGGTGGTGCACGCACCGTGGGATCTTCTTGCTGTATTAGACATTTCTCCAAAGAGACTATTGAATTTATTTCATTTTGCTCGGTGTTTTCAATTTTTACATTTGTACTATTTGCTGTTGGAGTAAGGCAGCTTGTGTACACGTTTGAGCAATTCTAAGATCTGTTTAGGAAAGATATTTTATTCTAGTTTAGCGCTGTGCTTTTATCATTTATTATATATACAGTATCTGGCCCCTTTAACAAACTGACAATAAGTAACAGGTCATGACACAGGTTCTAAACAAGTTGTGTTCCTTACAAACTGTGACACTAAACCCAACGTTTGCCGTATGTTTACCATTCCCACACCAGAGAGGTATTATCTGTATCACAATACTGGTGAGAAAAAATGTAACACAATAGCAACACAATAGGACAGGCTGGTGCCATAGAGGCAATGCAAGGTGCAGACACAATGTATACAAAAGTCACCTATCCTTTAATGGACAATCCACTTTATATTGTTACTGTTCAAATCAGGGATTGGCTAACAGCGGGTAACTACCTTAGATCTGCTGTAACCAGCGGCGTCTTTTCAGCCAGCCAGTCTTTTTATATTGAATGAGTGATGTCACAGATTACATTACTATGAACCAGTTCTCCACTCTGAACCAGTGACATCACTGATCTCATACCATTGCAGCAATGGGGTCACTAAACATTAGTTCAGTTCTCCGCTATAAAGCCATGACATCACTGATCTTACTACCAGGGTGGACTGGTAAAAGGGAGACCCAGGACAATGCCCGGTGGGCCACACTGCTTTGGGGACAGTTGGGCTGCTGCTTTTAACACTCACATTCAATCTCTGCCCCCTTAGTGTCCCTCTCAGCCCCCTGTACCCACAAGCCAACCTCAGCCCCAATGCTATAGGCATAATGGTTGAGGGCCTCAGTGGGGATGTCTTGGGCTGGCAAAATCCAGGGCTGATTTTTGACCCCAGTCCACCACTGCCCACTACTATAACGTAATCACATCACTGATCCCACTCCTAAAAATAAATTACATAACTGATCCTACTGCTATAACGCCATGACATCACTGATCCCACTACTATAATGTAATCACATCACTGCTCCCACTGCTATAAATAAATTACATCACTGATCCTAATACTATAACGTAATCGCATCACTTGTTACTAAATAGCAATGACATCACTGATCCTATTACTATAAAGAAGTTTCTTCACTGATCCTACTACTAAAAAAGCAATGATGTCACTGGTTCGATTACTATATAGCAATGACATCACTGATCCTACTACTAAAAAAGCAATGATGTCACTGGTTCGATTACTATATAGCAATGACATCACTGATCCTACTACTATAAAGCAATGGCACCACTTATCCTGTTACTTTAAAGAAATGACATCACTGATCTCATTACTATAAAACAATTACATCACTGACCCTACTACAAAGCAATGACATCACAGATCCTATAACTATTAAGCAATGACATCATTGATTCTACTACTATAAAGCAATGACATTACTGATTCAATTACTACAAAGAAATGGCATCAGTGATCCTACTACTATAAAGAAATTACATCACAGATTCTATTACTATAAACCAGTGACATCACAATATGAGTGGGCAGGTGTGAGGGGAATGGCAGACCCACTAATGACAAATAGCCTAGCAAGTAGCCGCATAGCTGCTGATTTGGTAGCCAGTGAGTATTTTTTTTTTCTCCCGCTTCCCCTCTGGTATAAATTTCTGATCATTACCCCGTGATAAAGCCACTGGAAACTGCAGGAAGATTTCTATTCTTCAATAACCAAGCATCTGTGAGCAAATTACGGCTCTGCATTGCCCCGGAAGGTGGCCAGCAGATCATTACTACCCCAGCCGGACACTTCTTTATGTCACAGAGGATGACAGGTCCTCGCGCTCCAGCCTCCTCCTCCCAAGTGATACAGAATAAAGCGAGCAGGCTTACCCTGGGCAGCAGATTTGTGTCTCTAATTATCTCGCACAGGGAAGATGAATCGGGCGTCGGCCACCTTGTGCTGGCCATGCGATTTTCTTAGCGTCTTCATTCATTTTTATGTTATCATGGCCTCCCCGAGGCCATTACCGATCTCTACCCACTGCCTTAAACTGGACCTTCACCATGATTTATTGGAAAGCCCAAACCCTTAAAAAACGATTCCCCAGCATCTAAAATTAATATATTTTACGTTTTTAGTCACTTATTTATTATTTTTCCCCCACTGGGCTGCAACTCTGTTCAGGACTTTAGGATACGGGGGCCGCCATCTTGATTTAGAAGCATCACATTTACTGAGGAGAGGAGAGCGGGATAAAGTATAGGGGCTGTGCTTTGCTCAGACAGAGCAGAGCTGGGGTCAGGAAAAGGTCAGCAATCCCAGAATGCAGAGCAGCACAGTCAGAAGGCACTTCCTGTTTGCAGGCTGCCTGATGCTCCATGAGCCGCCATCTTGGATGTTTAAAGGCTCATAACATGCAGTAGATGCAGGTAGGATGATTTTTAATGTGAGCAATCTGTATGTACAGGGTGTGGGAAACATAGAAGATAGGCTCTTATTCAGGGTGAAGGACCGCCTTAAAGTGGAACTCCTTTTATTTTCAGCCCTGGTTGTGGGTGGTGCAGCGGAGGGGCCAGTGTGGCCACCAACCAGCAGTAATGCAGAAGGATACTTTATGCTGCTGGGATGCGATAGATTAATTGTCTGGTTCCACTACACCTCCATGGGTGTAAACTTTTCCAGATTCCCTGTGTGTACAGTGATGGTCATAGCCTCTGCTATTGTTACATTTCCAAGATGGGCATCACCTTTTCCTTATGTTTACAGTGCTGACCATAATAGCATAGCTCCCAACTGTCCCCGATTTGGAGAACAGTCCCTCTTTTGAGTCCATGTCCCCCCATCCCTTATTGTACTTCTCTGCCCTTCCTTGAGGTTTAATATGCAGATCCGCAGCACTGAGCCAGTCGACCAAAGCCCAGGATTTTGACTATCCTTGGTTTTGGCACTTGCCCCCGAGGCACACCGATCGGGGGTGTGAAAGCCCCCAGATCGCCCGATCTCACTCACCCTTCCCCGGTCCCACGGCGCATGCACAGCCTCTCGTCCAGTCGCCCCTTTGTCAAAGAGCTTGTCTAAGGTGAGCGGATCTGAGCGTGCTGGTGGCCGCATCCCTCGCTACCCTTTAAAGTGGACCGAAGCCCACGCCGATCGGCCCGGGATTCTATATGATTCTGGGGCTGATCGATTCCCTCCCCCCGTGGCATCCAAAATCGTGATGCCCCGCTGTGTGAAACCCCCCAGGTCACCCCATATACTTACCTTGTTTCACAGTCCAACGTCGCATGCGTGAGCCGCATCCCTGCTATCCCTCTAGCAGGGTGCATTTCCGCGCCGGGCATTTGTGACTGGCCGGCATAGGCACCCTACCTGTTAAAGCCAGGATTTTGACTATCCCGGGTTTTGGCCCTTTCCCCTGGGGCCCCCCCCGATCGGGGATGTGCCGCTGTGTGAAATCCCCTAGGTCACCGAGAGCAACTCGCCTCTCTTCGGACCTATGTGCGGCCACTCATCCAATTTGCGTGCTCGGAGACGCTGGCCTTAGACGAAGTCTTTGGCGATGTGCTGTCGGCGGCTTCGAGCGTGCTGATTGGACTAGCGGCCGCACATAGGACCGAGGAGAGGCGAGTTGGTCTCGGCGACCTGGGGGGGTTTCACACAGCGGGGCATCCCGAATCTGAATGCCCCAGAGGGAGCGAATAGGCTCAGACTCCAGGGTGGGTTTTGGTCCACTTTAACCTCGTAGTGTCAGCTTACTAATGACCATTACAATTAAATAAAACTTTTATTACCAACCAAGAGGGAACATTTAGGACAGATATAACCTGGCAGCTCCGTGATCCCCCTGGAAAAAAGCAGAGCGGAAGACACTGTCCACACAGGGGGCTCCGGATTTGCCCCGGGGCACAAGACCATTAACTGGGAAAGGGGCATTTAGAAGCGCTGTAATTACTACCTGCGTGTGTCAGCTTGTCAGTCAGTGGCTGGGGGGCAGGAACAGGGCGAGGTGAGTATAATACCAGAGACCTGCTAATTGCAAAGCCTCATAACCTGCTTTAAAGACAGGGATTACAGGGAGGATTGGGATTACTGATAATGAAGATCCAGGCAGTGTGACGCTAACAACTCAACAAATAAACCTTGATTAGTGGACCTAAACCCTTAAAGCAACGCAAAACCTGTTCTTTTAGACTCCAGGGCCAGCCAACTCCTCCACCCCGGGCATGATGGTTTGTGATGTCCGGTTGTGTGAAATCCCCTGGGATTCCAGGGATCCCAATGTGCATGCAAGGGGCATGGCAGCAGCCTTGGTATTCCTCTGGAACCTCTCGCTAGGTCTATCTAAATGGGCAGAGTGGCTACACACAGCTGTAGAGGAGCAGCCGGTGCCCAGCACTTCATTCATTAAAGTGGACCAAAATCCAGCGCGATCATCCAGGGAATCATCGATTCCCTCCCCCTGGGGCATCCAAAATTGGGATGCCCCGCTGTGTGAACCCCCCCCCCCCATACACTACCTTGCTTCCCAATCTAACGGCGCATGTGCGAGCCACGGCCGCATCCCTCTAGCAGGGCGCGTGCCTGCAATAGCCATTCGTTAACGGCCGGCGCGGGCACGCTCCCTGTTGGAGGGTAACGAGGGATGCAACCGCCAGCGTGCTGGTCTTAGACGACGTGATGTCAGCGGCTCTGAGCGCACCGATTGGACGAGCAGCCATGCATGCGCCGCAGGACCGGTAAAAGGTGAGTTGGCATAGGCGATCTGGGGGTTTCATACAGTGGGGCCCACCCCATCGTGGTTCCGCTTGGGAAAGGACCAAAATCCAGGATAGTCAAAATCCTGGGTTTTGGTCCACTTTAAGAATAGATTGCCGGCAATTCATATTAAAGTGGACCAACACCCAGGATTTTGACTATCCTGGGTCTTGGTCCACTTCGGTGGGGCACCCCCGATCGGGGTGCCCCGCTGTGTGAAACCCCCCCGAACCCCCGAACTCACCTCCCGCGGACAAGCAGCTCCTCCGCCGCCGCCTCCCGCGCGTCCCTGTTGGCGTGCGCGTGCCCGCGCCGGCCATTCACAGACGGCCGGCGCGGGCGCGCGCACGACTAGAGGGGCGCGAGGGTAAGGAGTTTGGGGGGTTTGGGGGGGAGGTGATCGGCCCGGGAATCTTATAGATTCCCGGGCCGATCACCCGTGGGTGTTGGTCCACTTTAAAGGTAATCTACTCTATCGGTGATGTCTGGGTTTCACACATAAAAAGGGATGCCCCGAGCAAGTAGACCAAACACCAGGTGAATGAGAAACGTAGGTTTTGGGTCGATCGGCTCGAAACCCAGCTCGATCGGCCCGGGAATATATAAGATTCCCAGGCCGATTGATTTCCCCTCCCCCGGGGCATCCAAAACCAGGATGCCCCGCTGTGTGAAACCCCCCAGGTGGCCCATACACTTACCTTCTTTCCCGATCCAACGGAGCATGTGCAAGCTGTGGCCGCATTCCCGCTATCCCACTAGCGGGGCCTGTGCCCACTCCAGGCATTTGTGAATGGCCGACACGGGCACGCTCCCTTTTAGAGTGAAGCGGGGGATGCGGCCGTCAGTGCGCTCAGAGCCGGCGTGACGTCAGTGGCTCCGAGCGCGCCGATTGGACGAGCGTCCGCACATGCGCAGTAGTACCTGGAAGAGGCGAGTTGGCATCAGCGATCTGGGGGGGTTCACACAGCGCAGCACCCCCGATCAGGGTGCCCCGGGGGAAAGGGCCAAAACCCAGCTTAGTCAAAATCCTGGGTTTTGGTCCACTTTAAAGTCACATCTAGGCAAACTCAAAAGTATTCCCATTGTGTAGGGCTACACATGGCAATGTTCTCATTTTTTTCACCCTTTTGAAAGCTACCATATATTGCCTGAGTAATAAAATAAAGTTTCACCTAGTGTTCCTCATGTCCCCTGTGTGATGCAAGCACACTGTGTGCATTGGAGCGAGCTGGGCTTGGCTGCCAGTGTGGAGAGCGTGTGGACATTCTAGCCTATAATTAAAGTGGTCCTTCACTCTGAATAAGAGTCTTATATGTTTTCCACACCCTGTACATACAGATTGCTCACATTAATAATCATCCTACCTGCATCTACTGCATGTTATGAGCCTTTAAACATTCAAGATGGCGGCTCATGGGACATCAGGCAGCCTGCAAACAGGAAATGCCTTCTGATTGTGCTGGTCTGCATCCTGGGATTGCTGACCTTTCCCTCACCCCAGCTCTGCTCTGTCTGAGCAAAGCACAGCTGTAACCCGCCCCCCTGCCCTTTATCCAGCTCGCATCTCCTCAGTAAGTGTGATGCTACTGAGCCAAGATGGCGGCACCCGTATCCTAAAATCCTGAACAGAGTTGCAGCCCAGTGGGGGAAAGAATAATAAGTGACTAAAAACTTAAAATATATTAATTTTATATGCTGGGGAATCGTTTTTTTAAGGGTTTGGGCTTTTCAATAAATCAAGGTGAAGGTCCGGTTTAAGAGAGGGGGTGAGGAAAAGGTGAGTTTACATGAGATCCTGGGCGATACACACAGATTGGGATGTCCCGCCAGAGAGGAGCAAATTCTAGGAAAGACAAATTCTTGTGTTCCTCTTTAAAGTGGATCAAAACCCAGGATTCTGACTATCCTGGGTTCTGGTCCTTTGCCCCTGGGGCACCCCCGATCACTGTGAGAAACCCCCCAGATCGCCAGAGGACACTCACCTCTTCCCGCTCCAACGGCTGCTCGTCCAATCACGCCATCTAAGACGGCGCCGTTGGAGCGGGAACAAAGGTGAGTGAACGTGGCGGCCCGAAGGGTTTCACACAGCGGGGCATCCCGATTTCGGATGCCCCGGGGGGAGGGAATCGATCGGCCCGGGAATCTTATAGATTCCCTGGCCGATCGAGCTGGGTATTGAGCCACTTTAAAGAGGACAAGACTCAGGATTTCACTATCCCTGGGTTTTGGTCCTTCCCCCAGGGTATGGCAATTTGGGATGCCCCGCATGAAACCCCTCCAGTCACCCGGTTTACTTACCTTTCCAGCATGCCCACAGCACAGGTGCGACTCTCCTACAATCTAAATGGAATCCTAGCCACACACACAATCGGCGCACGGCACCCCCTGCATCCCTTATTCTGTTACGGGGGCATGGCCGCTCACAGCCCGAGAATGATGCGAGATATGCCACCGCCGGCCATGCCTGGGCAGTGGGCTCATTGGAAAGGTAAGCTGTTGGGTCGCCCCATTAGTGGCTTGCTGGTTAGTATCCTCATATCGGGAGATCGGATAGAAAAATATTGAGAAGCAGAGCTTTTAGGAGATTCAGGTCGGCTTTTCACAGAAAACACTGAACAAGCTCACAGATATTGGCCTTGATTTAATAAGAGTTTAAAAAAATTCTCATGGTAGTACAAAATTAAATTCATGAGAGCCTGAGAATGTCACTGTTACTGAATCACCAGCTGGGAAAACAATGAAAGTCAATGGCACTTTTTTACTCCTAAGAAAAGTAGAGAAGTGTTTCCTCCTTTCTACACTGTAGTAAAAGCTGCCATTGACTTTCATTGTCTTTTTATCTGGTGATTCAGTAACAGTGACAGTCTCAGGCTTTTTTCTCATGAATTAAATTTTTTACTACCATGTGAATTTTTTTCAGCTCTTATTGAATCGAGTCCCTAAAGTTCGCAGTGTACCGCCAAGGCTAATATTGTATATTGGAATCAGGAGGCACCTCAGGGTGTATGTGACATTCCGGCTGGTCATAAGAATCGCTAATGTGCAGCGTGGGCGCTGCAGCACGAGGTTCCCATCCCACATCATATGTGCCAATTGTCCATTGTTCCAGCATCAGGACAAGAGCGGTAAACAGCTCATCCGCTGAGAATAGGGGCTCTGTTCCTGCACCGCTGTCCTACAGCAGCCATAAATACACAACCCAATGCCCCCCTTACATTACCCTTAAAGCGGACCTTCGCTCTGAATAAGAGTCTATCTTATATGTTTCCCACACCCTATACATACAGATTGCTCACATTAATCCGGACCTTCACCCTGAATAAGAGTCTATCTTATATGTTTCCCACACCCTGTACATACAGATTGGCCACATTTAAAATCATCCTACCTGCATCTACTGCATGTTATGAGCCTTTAAACATTCAAGATGGCGGCTTATGGAAGCCGCCGTTTTATCAGGCAGCCTGCAAACAGGAAGTGCCTCCTGACTGTGCTGCTCTGCATTCTGGGACTGCTGCCCGTTACCTGACCCCAGCTCTGCTCTGTCTGAGCAAAGTACAGCTATAACCCGCCCCCCTGTACCTTATCCCACTCTCCTCTCCTCAGTAAGTGTGATGCTTCTGAGTCAAGATGGCGGCGCCCGTATCCTAAATTCCTGAACAGAGTTGCGGGAAAAAATAATAAGTTAGTGACTAAAAACGTAAAATATATTAATTTTAGATGCTGGGGAACCGTTTTTTTAGAGTTTGGGCTTTTCATGAAATCACGCTGAAGGTCCGGTTTAATATGATTTTACAGGGTGATGCGGGAATGGCCACACGCTGACCCATAGCGCTGCTCGCTGGATGCCCTAAGCAGACCAGAATGGCTGTCCTTTCGGGGAGGGGGGTGCAGGGCAGAAGGAGCGTCCCCGCTACCTCCACCTGCCCTCCTCTGCCGGCAGGTGAGGGCCACGCATATTCTGTGCGATCGAGGAGGGAGGGGAGTTCACTGGGGCCCTTTGGGTTTTCACACTCAGGGGCATGGCTAGAGGGGGACAGGGTGGGCACCTACCCCGAGTGCAGCAGGTCAGGGGGTGCCAAAGGGGGACCTGAGCACAGGTGGGGGGCAGGTGGCGAAAACAAATGTATTTTTGAAAATCTTAGCCAGCAGCATTGACGGAGGTACTCGGTGAGGAGCAAACGGGGACAGTTTTAGGGTTTTGGTGCACTTTAAAGCAGACCAAAACCACAATAACAAAGCTCCAGGGCCGGATTACAGTTGTATGAAACCCCCCAGGGATTAACTGTATAATCTACCTGGGAAAACGATCCCACAGCACATGCACAGCTCTCTGCCGACATCCCCAGCAGTCCACCATCTGGTGCCCCTGCCCACATGTCTGAATAGGCGGTGGGTGCGTGCAGCAGGAGGCGCCCAGCAACTGTTTCCATTCAGAACTCATTGCTGAGCATGGATATGGACCATGGATTGGACGGGGACCTGCGCATGTGCCATGGGAACGTTTATCGCTGTAAGCAAACTGGCGGATCCCACTGGTTTCACACACAGGGATACCCCCTGTAAAGCATCCCAAAACCCTAATAATCCGGCTCTAGAAAGGCTTCAGGGTCTGGATTAAAGCTTGCCTCTTGGGCAATAGGTTGTCTGAAACCCACGGGATTTCCTGTATATTTACCATAAGAATCAATCCCACAGCACATGCACAGGCTTCTGCCAGCATCCCCAGCACTCCTCAATCTGATGCATGTCTGAATTGTTCTTATTCAGAACTTATTGCTAGACATAAATATACAAAGCAATGAGTTCTTATTGGACGGGGGCCCGCACATGGGCCGTGGGGGTTTGGAGCAAGGCAACCTGGTGATCCCTGTAAAGCGGAACAAAACCTGGGTGAGTGCAAATCCTGAGTTTTGGTCCCAAATTGAGATGCCCTGGGGAATGAAGCTAAGTGGACCCAAAATCTTTTTTAGGTCCTCATTATAAATACCATTAGGGACTCGAAAATAATATACAGTGAATGTAATTTGTATTTCTTTGAAGTGGACCAAAAGGATTTTGGCTCTCAAAATCAGGGGTGTCCCGCTGTGTGAAAACCCCACAGATTACCCAAACAAGCTCACCTCTTCCCGGTCCTACGGCACATGCGCAGTCGCTCGTCCAATCAGCATGCACAGAGCTGCTGATGTCATGCCATCTAAGATGGTGTCTAAAGCCAGCAGTTGCTAGCGTGCTGGCAGACGCATCCCCCACTTCCCTCCAATAGGGAGCGCGCCAGCCCCGGCCATTCACAAATGCCTGGCTCGGGCACGCATCCTGCTAGAGGGATAGCAGGGATGCGGCTGCAGCTTGCGCATGCGCCGTTGGACCGGGAAATAAGGTAAGTGTATGGGGCGACCTGGGGGTTTCACACAACAGCGTCTAAGGCCAGCGGCCGCATCCCCCACTTCCCTCTAAACAGGGAGCGTGCCCGCGCCGGCCATTCACAAATACCTGGCGCAGGCACGTGCTCTGCTAGAGGGATAGCGGGGATGCAGCCGCGGTTCACATCATTGGACCAGGAAGCAAAGTAAGTGAACGGGGCGAACTGGGGGGGGTTAACACAGCAGGGCACCTCGATTTTGGATGCCCCGGGGGGAGGGAATCGATCGGCCCAGGAATCTTATAGATTCCCGGGCTGATCGCACTGGGTTTTGGTCCACTTTAATATTTTTATTGGAGTAAATTGATACCACACTGTGAGAATAAGCAGCCTTGGGCAAGGAAAAGGTTAAACAATACACCGCGAGAACGCTGCATTGTCTCTATACCTGACCCGTCATCATGTGCCCAAGAAAACATGTCTGCGGGCCCGTACAGATTATGAGGCATTTCCTACCAGAGGCGGCTGGGAAAAAGCAGCCATTGTACTGCACCGGGTCCAGGCTTCCCATTCCTGGTCGGCAAACAAGTTTCTCTTCCGTTACTTTCACAATCTGGGAATCTCGCTGCGGTTTATTATACATATTTCATTGTTTGGAGGGGTAATTGCCACCTCTTGCCTGGCGCGGCTATAATGTATTACCTGTTTATTCAGCCATCTGGAAACACGTCAAAATCGCAATCATCAGCCCCAGCTTAATAACCCCAACAAAGCGCATTTATATAGAGCGCATCATTGTGCGGCGTGCGATTGTGTACATGCACCGCCACCGGCTGACTATTACAGCATCACTCATCTTCCAGCAAATAGACCTGTCACTGGGAGCTTACCCATGAACCGCTCATTGCTTTCTATTTAAGGTGCTTTTCTTCATTAATATGATAATAAACCGCAATCAACACCCTGTTAAGCCACAACCAGAACTCCTGAGCCACAGCCAAAGCTCCAGAGCCACAGCCAAAGCTCCAGAGCCACAGCCAAAGCTCCAGAGCCAGAGCCAAAGCTCCAGAGCCAGAGCCAGAGCCAAAGCTCCAGAGCCAGAGCCACAGCCAAAGCTCCAGAGCCAGAGCCACAGCCAAAGCTCCAGAGCCAGAGCCACAGCCAAAGCTCCAGAGCCAGAGCCACAGCCAAAGCTCCAGAGCCAGAGCCACAGCCAAAGCTCCAGAGCCACAGCCACAGCCAAAGCTCCAGAGCCACAGCCAAAGCTCCAGAGCCAGAGCCACAGCCAAAGCTCCAGAGAGCCACAGCCAAAGCTCCAGAGAGCCACAGCCAAAGCTCCAGAGCCAGAGCCACAGCCAAAGCTCCAGAGCCACAGCCAAAGCTCCAGAGCCAGAGCCACAGCCAAAGCTCCAGAGCCACAGCCACAGCCAAAGCTCCAGAGCCACAGCCAAAGCTCCAGAGAGCCACAGCCAAAGCTCCAGAGAGCCACAGCCAAAGCTCCAGAGAGCCACAGCCAAAGCTCCAGAGCCAGAGCCACAGCCAAAGCTCCAGAGCCAGAGCCACAGCCAAAGCTCCAGAGCCACAGCTCCAGAGAGCCACAGCCAAAGCTCCAGAGAGCCACAGCCAAAGCTCCAGAGAGCCACAGCCAAAGCTCCAGAGCCACAGCCAAAGCTCCAGAGCCACAGCCAAAGCTCCAGAGCCAGAGCCACAGCTCCAGAGCCAGAGCCACAGCCAAAGCTCCAGAGCCAGAGCCACAGCCAAAGCTCCAGAGCCAGAGCCACAGCCAAAGCTCCAGAGCCACAGCCAAAGCTCCAGAGCCAGAGCCACAGCCAAAGCTCCAGAGCCACAGCCAAAGCTCCAGAGCCACAGCCAAAGCTCCAGAGCCACAGCCAAAGCTCCAGAGCCACAGCCAAAGCTCCAGAGAGCCACAGCCAAAGCTCCAGAGAGCCACAGCCAAAGCTCCAGAGAGCCACAGCCAAAGCTCCAGAGCCACAGCCAAAGCTCCAGAGAGCCACAGCCAAAGCTCCAGAGAGCCACAGCCAAAGCTCCAGAGCCACAGCCACAGCCAAAGCTCCAGAGCCACAGCCAAAGCTCCAGAACCAGAGCCACAGCCAAAGCTCCAGAGCCAGAGCCACAGCCAAAGCTCCAGAGCCAGAGCCACAGCCAAAGCTCCAGAGAGCCACAGCCAAAGCTCCAGAGCCAGAGCCACAGCCAAAGCTCCAGAGCCACAGCCAAAGCTCCAGAGCCAGAGCCACAGCCAAAGCTCCAGAGCCACAGCCACAGCCAAAGCTCCAGAGCCACAGCCAAAGCTCCAGAGAGCCACAGCCAAAGCTCCAGAGAGCCACAGCCAAAGCTCCAGAGAGCCACAGCCAAAGCTCCAGAGCCAGAGCCACAGCCAAAGCTCCAGAGCCACAGCCAAAGCTCCAGAGCCAGAGCCACAGCCAAAGCTCCAGAGCCAGAGCCACAGCCAAAGCTCCAGAGCCAGAGCCACAGCCAAAGCTCCAGAGCCAGAGCCACAGCCAAAGCTCCAGAGCCACAGCCAAAGCTCCAGAGCCAGAGCCACAGCCAAAGCTCCAGAGCCACAGCCAAAGCTCCAGAGCCACAGCCAAAGCTCCAGAGCCACAGCCAAAGCTCCAGAGCCACAGCCAAAGCTCCAGAGAGCCACAGCCAAAGCTCCAGAGAGCCACAGCCAAAGCTCCAGAGAGCCACAGCCAAAGCTCCAGAGCCACAGCCAAAGCTCCAGAGAGCCACAGCCAAAGCTCCAGAGAGCCACAGCCAAAGCTCCAGAGCCACAGCCACAGCCAAAGCTCCAGAGCCACAGCCAAAGCTCCAGAACCAGAGCCACAGCCAAAGCTCCAGAGCCAGAGCCACAGCCAAAGCTCCAGAGCCACAGCCAAAGCTCCAGAGCCACAGCCAAAGCTCCAGAGCCACAGCCAAAGCTCCAGAACCACAGCCAAAGCTCCAGAACCAGAGCCACAGCCAAAGCTCCAGAGCCAGAGCCACAGCCAAAGCTCCAGAGCCACAGCCAAAGCTCCAGAACCAGAGCCACAGCCAAAGCTCCAGAGCCAGAGCCACAGCCAAAGCTCCAGAGCCACAGCCAAAGCTCCAGAGCCACAGCCAAAGCTCCAGAGCCAGAGCCACAGCTCCAGAGCCACAGCCAAAGCTCCAGAGCCACAGCCAAAGCTCCAGAGCCAGAGCCACAGCCAAAGCTCCAGAGTCAGAGCCACAGCCAAAGCCTCCAGAGCCACAGCCAAAGTCTCCAGAGCCACAGCCAAAGTCTCCAGAGAGCCACAGCCCCGGTCTCCAGAGCCACAGCCAAAGTCTCCAGAGCCACAGCCAAAGTCTCCAGAGCCACAGCCAAAGTCTCCAGAGCCACAACCCAGGTCTCCAGAGCCACAGCCCAGGTCTCCAGAGCCACAACCCAGGTCTCCAGAGCCACAACCCAGGTCTCCAGAGCCACAGCCACAGCTCCAGAGTTCCAGAGCCAGAGCTGCCATATACACCTCATGTCGTAGTTTAGCTTGTAACTGAATGAATAATCCCTGGAGTGTACCAGGGGGGTCTGCTGCATGATGGGCCGCCATTCAAACATCAGACTGCATCCTGTTAGTGTTTTATGTATATTGGGCAAAGGCTTTATAAAAAAAGAGAAACACAGGCTGTTTTTGGGGCACTGGGCTGGGGATGGAAGGTGACGACTTAAACTGGACCTTCAGCATCATTTAATGAAAAGCCCAAACCCTTAAAAATCTATTCCACAGCATATAAAACTAATTTATTTTAAGTTTTAGGCATTTACTTATTATTCTTTCCCTCATTGAGCTTCAGCTCTGTTCAGGACTCTAGGATACGGGCGCCACCATTTTGCCTCAGAAGCATCACATAGAAGCGTCAGAAGGTGCTTCCTCTTTGCAGGCAGCCTGAGACTCCATGTGCCGCCATCTTGGATGTTTAAAGGCTTATAAAATGCAGTAGATGCAGGTAGGATGAATTTTAATGTATGCAATCTGTATGTTCAGGGGGGAAACATATAAGATAGGCTCTTATTCAGAGTGAAGATCTGGATTAATGTGGGCAATCTGTATGTACAGGGTGGGGCAAACATATAAGATAGGCTCTTATTCAGAGTGAAGATCTGGATTAATGTGGGCAATCTGTATGTACAGGGTGGGGGAAACATATAACATAAGCTCTTATTCAGGGTGAAGGTCCGGATTAATGTGGGCAATCTGTATGTACAGGGTGGGGGAAACATATAAGATAGGCTCTTATTCAGGGTGAAGGTCCGGATTAATGTGGGCAAGGTCCAGATTAATGTGGGCAATCTGTATGTACAGGGTGGGGGGAAACATATAAGATAGGCTCTTATTCAGGGTGAAGGTCCGGATTAATGTGGGCAATCTGTATGTACACGGTGGGGGAAACATATAACATAAGCTCTTATTCAGGGTGAAGGTCCGGATTAATGTGAGCAATCTGTATGTACAGGGTGGGGGAAACATATAAGATAGGCTCTTATTCAGGGTGAAGGTCCGGATTAATGTGGGCAAGGTCCAGATTAATGTGGGCAATCTGTATGTACAGGGTGGGGGAAACATATAAGATAGGCTCTTATTCAGGGTGAAGGTCCGGATTAATGTGAGCAATCTGTATGTACAGGGTGGGGGAAACATATAAGATAGGCTCTTATTCAGGGTGAAGGTCCGGATTAATGTGGGCAATCTGTATGTACAGGGTGGGGGGAAACATATAAGATAAGCTCTTATTCAGGGTGAAGGTCTGGTTTAAATGTCCTTTCTGGGTATAAGATCACTTTAATGTCTATTTGTCATATTCTGTATCGGAGCCTAAGCTGCGGCAGCGCATTAGACGTGTCACGCCTCCGCTCTCTCTTGCGTCAGATTTATTACACGGAATGAATAATAAACTGCGTAACCGCGCCGGGCTTCACTGCGTCGCCGGTCTCTGAGAAACGCAGTTGACCACAACAAGCACATCACTAGCATTATAATCAAAGCCCATCGACTCCTGCTATGAAGCATGGCAGCCAGCATTCAGCCTGCAGAAGTATAAACTGTAAAAAAAAAAAAAAAATCCACCTCTCGCTCCAAAGAGACTCACAGTGTGATTTGTTGTCCAGCTGGAAAATTTCAGCAAAGAATCCGCTTAAATGTTATTTGGTGCCTGAAGGTCTTTATGAAGGAGGATCGGTATGATAAAATCCAAGCTGAAGGCAGTGCAGTGTTGTTACTTGAACACTTCAATATTTCGTTTTGTGCCAACAAGATATCCGCAAGCAATAAAAGGAGCTGCCAATCAGTGTACTAAAAAATGCCTATTGATTTGTTGCACGCGTTAAACCGGACCTTCAGCGTCATTTAATGAAAAGCCAAAATCCTTAAAAAAATATTCCCCAGCATTTAAAATGAATGTCTTTTAAGTTTCAAGTTGCTTATTATTCTTTTCCCCCACTGGGCTGCAGTTTGGTTCAGCACTCTAGGATACGGGCACTGCCATCTTGCCTCAGGAGAATCACATACAGAGAAGAGGTCTCCAGAGCCACAGCCCAGGTCTCCAGAGCCAAGAGCCACAGCCCAGGTCTCCAGAGCCAAGAGCCACAGCCCAGGTCTCCAGAGCCAAGAGCCACAGCCCAGGTCTCCAGAGCCAAGAGCCACAGCCCAGGTCTCCAGAGCCAAGAGCCACAGCCCAGGTCTCCAGAGCCAAGAGCCACAGCCCAGGTCTCCAGAGCCAAGAGCCACAGCCCAGGTCTCCAGAGCCAAGAGCCACAGCCCAGGTCTCCAGAGCCAAGAGCCACAGCCCCGGTCTCCAGAGCCAAGAGCCACAGCCCCGGTCTCCAGAGCCACAGCCCCGGTCTCCAGAGCCACAGCCCCGGTCTCCAGAGCCACAGCCCCGGTCTCCAGAGCCACAGCCCCGGTCTCCAGAGCCACAGCCCCGGTCTCCAGAGCCACAACCCCGGTCTCCAGAGCCACAACCCCGGTCTCCAGAGCCACAACCCCGGTCTCCAGAGCCACAACCCCGGTCTCCAGAGCCACAACCCCGGTCTCCAGAGCCACAGCCCAGGTCTCCAGAGCCACAGCCCAGGTCTCCAGAGCCACAACCCAGGTCTCCAGAGCCACAACCCAGGTCTCCAGAGCCACAGCCCAGGTCTCCAGAGCAAGGCTGGGGTCAGGAAAAGGTCAGCAATCCCAGAATGCAGAGCAGCATTGTCTGCAGGAAGCCTGGAACTCCATGGGCCACCATCTTGGATGTTTAAAAGCTCAGAAAAGGCAGTAGATACAGGTAGGATGATTTTTAATGTAAGCCACCCCTCCTCCCGCCATTCAGAATATATATACACGGTATATATATATATATATATATATATATATATATATATATATGGATTTTTAGCCATTGGGCCATTTTTTGACGATAATCCTCCTTTATAGTGGACCAAAACCCAGGATTTTGACTATCCTGGGCTTTGGCTCTTGCCCCCCGGGGCACCCTGATCAGGGATGCCCCGCTGTGTGCAACCCCCCAGGTCGCCGAAACAAACTCACTCTTCCCGGTCCTACGGAACATGCGCAGCTGCTCGTCCAATCAGTGCGCTCGGAACCGCTCACATCAGCCAGGCACGGCCACACACGCCTTTGCTAAAAGGATAGCAGGGATGCCGCCGCCGCCGGGGAGGGGGGCTCGTGGGCAGGAATAAGATTCCTGGGCCGATCTCAGTGGGAGTAGGAGTTTGACTATCCTGGGTTTTGGTCCTTTCCCCCGGGGGTGCCACGCTACGTGAAACCCCCCAGATCGCCCAAGGAAACTCACCTCATCCCGTCCTACAGCGCATAAGCGGCCACTCGTCCAATCAGTGTGCTTGAAGCTGCTGAGCTACGCACATTTAAGCAACGCTGGCGCTCGCATCCCCCGCTTCCCTCAGGGAACGTGACCATGCGCATACGCCGTTGGACCGGGAAGTAAGGTAAGTGTAGCGGGCGACCTGGGGGGTTTCACACAGTGGGGAATCCCAATTTTGGATGCCCAGGGGGAGGGAAACGATCAATCAATCTTATCAATCCTATAGATTCTCGAGCCGATCCTGCTGGGTTTTGGGCCACTTTAAGTTTGATATGGCTCCTATCTGTGTTATGTTAGGAGACCCAAATAGTGCCATTAGGAACGGCCTATCAGGACATTGCAAGCCAGCAGCATTTTTATACTAAGTGCTTGAATATTATGACTTGGACCATCCTGTCCAACAGAAGTGCTTGAACTAACTTTGTCCTATTCCTAAAGGGGAGCAGACAGACATTTGGTGGAAAGTCTTTTTGAGAAGATCAACAAGCATGTTAGCTTTGCCGGGTCCTCATCTAGTGTGGTATGGCTTCCATCCGCTTCATGTCAGGAGAGCCAAACATGGCGGTGCTATAAAGTAGGGCCTGTTATCATAACATACCAATTATCATCAAGGCAAAATAGGAATCTACAGCTGTATCATTTGTTCCCTATAAAAGTGATTTGTGAGGCTCGTAATTACCTCCTCACTAAACGTCTGAGGAAGTGTACAGTGCTTAAAGCTTGATTGACGGCGAGTTCACCGCGCTCATTAGCGCCTTCATTAATTGTTCCATCTGTTTGGTTTCAATCAGAGGCTGAAATTATTCTGTCTGTGCCCAGGTAAATAATTATAGTTTTCTTTCAATTTCAAGATCAAAGAGTGATGGCAAAAAGCGCATCTCCATAACTCATAGGAGCTCCAATTTATTTTACTGAAGTCAAATAATCAGACGAGGGGATTTAATGTTACGAGATTCCAAACTTTTTGCTCTTCTTTTTCTTGTAGCAAAAAAAATGGAGCAAAACACTGGAGCAAAAAAAAAAAAATGGTCCGATTCCCCTAACCCCCCATTCGGCCCCTACTTAACCTATGTATGTCGCCGCTGCTTGCCGTGGCGACATCCAGCGTCTTCAAGGCCCAATCCTATGCCCCCTCCTGGCTTAGCTTTCTGTAAATAGCAGCAAGGCTTTAGCTGTGCTCTTCAAAGTCCGGCGCCGTTCAGTGAAGACCCAGGATTTTGGGCGGCTCCAATGCATCCCATTCATAGGCACTGCGCAAGAACGAGATTGAGAGCCGTGCGCAGTGCCTGATGGGATGCAAGATGGCGCCACCCATCGGAAGGTCGCACGGAATCCAAAGGACCCAGAAAATTGATCCCCTGACGAGGTAAGTAATGTCCAAAGGTAAAACCAGAGGGGGGGGGGCAGCAGATCGGTGAGGTTTGGGGTAGGTATTAATGCGGACCAACAGTCAAAAATGAATTAAATCAGACCAACACAACAAACAATCCTCATATGCATCCCTCCTCAGGGCAATTTAGATTGCTGCACATAAAAATTAATTTACCTTTTTCTAACGGCTACTGGGATAAATTTCAATAACAAGATGGCCACTCATGGGCTTGCAGGCCACCTGCAAACAGGAAGTCTTGCTGGGCTTCCTGTTACTGTGCATTTTGGGTATGTCAGTTGGGAGTGGAAGCTCCAAAATGGCCGCAACCTATCTTTTCCAACTGTACCAGGCTGTTGGTCCGGTTTAACCTCCCCCGATGTTCCATGTTAAAGTGGACCATCACCCTCGGGTGATCGGCCCGGGAATCTATAAGATTCCTGGGCCGATCACCTCCCTCCCCGAGTGGTGAAACCCCCCCAAATCCCCTTACCTTAGCTTCGGCGGCGGCCGGCCGCCCCTGCCTCCCTCGCGCCCCTCTAGGCGTGCGCGCGCCTGCGCCGGCCGTCTGTGAATGGCGGGCGCGCGCGCGTCAAGAGGGACGCGCGGGAGGCGGCGGCAGAGGAGCCGCGGACAAGCGGCTGTCAAATCCCTTGTCCGTCGGCGCTGGGAGCGGGGAGAGGTGAGTTTTTAGGGTGATCGGGGGGGTTTCACACAGCGGGGCACCCCGATCGGGGGTGCCCCACCGAAGTGGACCAAGACCCAGGATAGTCAAAATCCTGGGTGTTGGTCCACTTTAAAGTGCGAAGGTGTGGGCAAATTATACCTTTCACAGAGCGGATCATGTGGTAAGCATGGAGCACCAAGTGCAGCATGACCTGGCGGTAAAATACCTCTGTAACTGACTATCAATAGGTTTACTAGTGCTAATCTGATTGTTTGTAAAATCGATAGGAAGAAATTATGGGTATTGACCAGGGCCTTCATTAAAAATGTATGGGCCACCTACAGCTACACAGTTAGAGCCCTCTTATACTTTCCACCCCCTTCCAAACATGTTGTCCTGACAGCGTAAATTGCCCACTTATCCATTCTAAACACTCTCCTGCACCACCGGTAATATTCCACTCAACAGCCAATACCTCCCCCTAACCTCCTTGAGGGGCCATCCATACAATCCTAAGGTTTATCCCCAAGTTCAAAGGTCCCAACTATATCACTAAACTGTCCAATATTAAAAACCTATATGAACAAGCTAGCTCATAAGAAGCGCAGGTACTTATACACCAAACTAAAATAAATGCTGACAAGCTTGGTCTTTTCTACACCTTGTAGGCAAAAAACATCCAGCGATGATATGTTTCAGAGCATACCATTCCACTTTTATAGGGGTGATCTGCTCCACCTGTCTCCTTGGCCAGCCTGTTGCAAAAAGTTGTGCTAATGACTAACATCTACACAAAGCACTGTATGATAGGTAAAAGCATTTCCACACATTGGAGGAATTGTAATAGCAATACATCGTTATTCCAGCACAGGCTGGACCAGGCTGTTCCGTGGTCCTTCACTCTGAATAAGAGTCTATCTTATATGTTTCCAACACCCTGTACATACAGATTGCTCACATTAAAAATCACCCTACCTGCATCTACTGCATGTTATGAGCCTTTAAACATCCAAGATGTCGGCTCATGGTACATCAGGCAGCCTGCAAACAGGTGCCTTCTGACTTTGCTGCTCTGCATTCTGGGATTGCTGACCTTTTCCTGACCTCAACTCTGCTCTGTCTGAGCAAAGCACAGCTATAACCCCGCCCCTGCACTCCTCTCCTCAGTAAGTGTGATGCTTCTGAGTCAAGATGGCGGCGCCCATATCCTTAAGTCCTGAACAGAGTTGCAGCCCAGTGGGGGAAAGAATAATAAGTGACTAAAAACTTAAAATATATTAATTTTAGATGCTGGGGAATTGTTTTTTAAGGGTTTGGACTTTTCAACAAATCATGGTGAAGGTCCGGTTTAAGCAGTTCTATAAGAGAAGAATCACAGAAGAGGATTTCTTCCGAGCCTGGATCATAGTACTGACGATCGAAGCCGGCAATCCCTTATCCATCAGCCAAGTCATCAAAGCCAGTGTTTGTAAATTGGGATGGCGTAGCTGTCCCTGAGTGAGGAGCTCTGGATCGTCGGGAATGACGTACTGATCCACCGCCAAAGGATAACGTACGCGAACCATACCCTCCTCGGCCATCGGGGGGCCACCAGGATGGTCGGTACCCTCTCCTGGGCTATCTTGCGCAGCACACGACCCAAGAGAGGAAAGGGAGGGAATGCATAAAGGAGTCGAAACTCCGTCCAAGGAATTGCTAGCGCGTCCGTGGTGACGGCCAAAGGATCTCTTGACAGGGAGACGAATCTTGGAAGCTTGCGATTGTGACGGGACACAAACAGGTCCACGTCCGGCTGACCCCAGCGGCGACACAGTGCATTAAAGATCTTGTTGTCGAGAGACCATTCCCCTAAGCGAACAGTCCCCCTGCTCAGGGCATCTGCCTCCTGGTTCTCCACCCCGGGGATATAAACCGCCGAGATGTAGGGAACAGTCTCCTCTGCCCAAGACAATATCAGGGACACCTCCTTGAGGGCTCGTTTGCTCCGAGTCCTGCCCCTGATGATTGATGTAGGCGACAGCCATCTGGTTGTTCAAGCGGACCTGGACCGAACGACCCCGTAGGTGGGGAGTCAACTGGAAGAGAACCAGCCTGATCGCTCTCAGCTCCAGGAGGTTGATGGGCGCGTGGGCCTCCTGAGGGCCCCACTGTCCCTGGAACTTCAGCGAGTGCCAAACCCCTCCCCAACCGGTCAGACTGGCGTCCATGGTGACAATCTCCCAGCACGGCGGCAGAAAGGACCTGCCCACTAGAAGATTTCTCGGGTCCAACCACCACGAGAGGGACTGTCTGGCCAGAGGGGACACAGCAAATTCCTGCTCCAAGGACTCCTGACTCCGATCCCAGACGGTCAAGAGATTCAACTGAAGAGGTCTCATGTGGAACTGAGCGAAGGGCACAGCCTTGAAGCAAGACACCATGAGACCCACCAACTTCATCCCCAGACAGATGGAGGGATGAGGGCACGATAACAAGGCCCGCGCCTGCATCTGAAGGCCCTCCACCTTCTGCTGAGGAAGAAACACCTTGACCTGAGAAGTATCCAGCGTCATGCCCAGGAAGGACCTCACCAAAGAAGGAGAGAGCGAAGACTTGGGATAATTGATCATGGTGGACACTACCATCCGAGTATCCCTCTCGGCCTGAAGAAAAGATGGAGCAGCAATCAATAGGTTGTCCAGGTAAGGAAGGGGCCGAGGTGATACCGAACGGCAAGGCCACAAACTGGTAGTGTTGATCCCCCAGAGCGAACCTCAGGAACCTCTGGTGTCCCAGGAAGACAGGAACGTGCAGATAGGCATCCTTGATGTCCACCGTGGTCATGAAGTCGCCTGGCCGAAGAGAGCTCACCGCCGACTGCAAGGTCTCCATGCGGAAATGTTTGAACCTGACAAATCTGAAGAGACCCTTTAGATCCAGGATGGGTCTCAGGGAACCGTCCTTCTTGGGCACAGTGAACAGATTGGAGTAGAACCCCCGACCCTGTTCTAGCAGACGCACAGGGCAAACCACTCCAGATGACAAAAGATGTTGGACTGCCAACCTCAGGCCCTGCGCCGTCACGGAATTTTGGGAGATCCGGGGCCGAATGAATCTTGGGGGCGGCCAAGCTGCCGGCTCTATCCTGTATCAGGAGGACACCACCTCCTGAATCCACCGGTCCGAGAAGCGTTGTCTCCAGACGTGAGAAAAGAGCCGAAACCGTCCCCCGACCCAGACAGGTGAGGGCGTCCCCTCATGCCTGAGGGGCCTGGGTGGGGGGCTTAGGCTTGGATCCCCAGGCGAGGCCGGGACGACCGCGGGCTTTACCATGCCCCCAAGGGTCTCCGCGGCCCACAGAGAAGGAAGATCCTCGTCCTTCGCGAGAGGGGCGAAAGGAAGAAGAGCCTCGAAAAGGCCGCACCAGCTTCCGATGCTGAGCAAGCGTCCCATCCTTAGCCAGGAGGTCCAACCGTTCCCCGAACAGCCGAAGTCCCAGGAAGGAAATACCATTGCGAGATTTCTTGGCGGCAGCATCCGATGCCCACTGTCGCAACCAGATAGAGCGACGCAGCGCAACCAGCGCAGCCTAACCCCTACCACCAAAACGGACAGCGTCATCCATAGCCGATATCACAAAGGCAAGGAAGTCCGCACAAGCTAAATGCTCCCTATACTCCTCCTCTCGCTTGTGAGTTTTGGCGATATCCACAAGACGCCTCACCTTCTTTTTAATGGCCATGGAGACAATGACCGCAGCACAGACAGGGCGCAGACCAGTTCCCACAGAAGTGAAGGCGTGACAGGAAGTCTCAGGAGACGACATAACCAAGGTATTGGAGAGCCCCAGAACAGGAGCATCCACTTCCGGGGGATGGGACCAGATGCGAACCAACTCCTCCAAAAAGGGATACAGTCTGTCCAGACCACTAGGCACCGACGGCAACCTATTAGGCTTCTCCCATTCCTTAAACACCATCTTAGAGAAGTGACCTTGTTCAGGAAAGACAAGGTGCTGTCTCTCCGTCCGAAACAGGTCCCCCTGCTCCTTCTTGGCCACTTTAGGAAGAACAATGTGCATGGTTTCAAGTACCGTCGACAACAGCTGCTCTGTATCACCCGGGGGCCACTCATCCTCACCAGATGAAGACCCGGGGCAACTGTCAAGGTCCACCCGACGGCCCCCGGAGGAATCGGAGCCCTGGAGCAACTCACCCTCCTCAGTGATATCTCGGCCACCGAAGGCCTCATAATTCTCATCGTCAAAGATGGCGTGAGCCAGCTCCAAATGCCGCTTCTTACGTGTGGCCTTGCCCGCGGCCGAACACGCCAACTGATGCTCAATGCTGGCCAGTCTGAGCTCAAAATTACTCTGCAAGTCCCTGCTGGCCTCCCCGTCGCTAGGGGCCAAATGCAGACGTAGGGGAGTCGCGAGGCCGTCGGAGCAATGGGACTGGGGCCGGCAACACTCACCCCATCCTGATCGATCGATCGGCCCAGGGTTTTGGTCCACTTTAACATGGACAGCCACTATTTAGGATAACACTGTAGATCAGCAATGTTTTCTTTTGACCAAGAGTTGGGTCACTTTAAAGCAGACCAAAAGTCAAAAGCTGCTCCACTGTGTACCCTCACTGTGCACCCTCAACTGCCTTGAAAAGAGTAGTGCATCTTCTTTCTGCTGTGGCATCCGCGCTCTGGATGCTGCGCCTGACAGGCCTGATGGGGGCGCACACAGCGGAGGGAGCATGGATAAGGCTGCACAGCAAAGCCGCTCTGCTCAGTGTCACATTATCATCATTGTGGGAACCTGGAACCATGCTGATCTGTGAGGGGTCCTTAAGGTTTTACACTGCAAGACATCCATAATCGGGATTCTCTCTCTGCTGGATTTTCCTGGGGTCCAGGGCAAGCTGATTTGGGATGCTCAATGTGTGAAACACCCAGGAATGCCCCGTAATGTTATCTTTTCCAATCGGCATTCTAAGCTGTGCCTAATAATGCCTGGCATAGAAAGCTGAATGGAAGGGGAGCGGCAAGCATCCCCCAAGCATTTCACACATCAGGGCATCACAAATGGGGATGTTCATTTTAGGGGGGAGACCACTGGCCCTGCAGTCTTATAGACCAAAATTGACCAAAACCCAGCTCAATCGGCTTGGGAAGCTATAAGATTCCCAAGCCGATAAGATTCCCTCCCCCCAGGGCATCCAAAATTGGGATGCCCCGCTGTGTGAAACCGCCCAGGTTGCCCCCGCTCCCTTACTTTACTTCCCGGGCCAATGGCGTATGCGAGTGGATCCGAGCGCGCTGATTGGGCAAGTAGCTGCGCATGCGACATAGGACCGAGAAGACGTGAATTTGTTTGGGCGACCTAGGGGATTTCACACAGCTGGGCATTTCCGATTGGGGTGCCCCGTCGGCAAGGACAAAAACCCAGCATAGTCAAAAACCTGGGTCTTGGTCCACTTTAAACAGAACCTCCAGTCTTCCCCAACCTGTTCAATACCCCAGAGCAATTTTGAATTTGGGAAAAATACGTCCCTTACTGTCGCAACCCTCCTTGTGGTGCCCTGGTGCAGCTGCAGCTATAACTGGCTGAGTATAAGGCCATGGCAGGTCCTAGATTCTCTTCTGTCTTGTAACTGTTCCTGGCAGTGATTATTTTTACCCTTATTTTCCAAAGTAGGCGCTATCGTGAAAGGGGGGGGGCAGTGTAAGATCTTTGCCCCGGGTGCCAGAAAGCCCAGCTACGCTTCTCTGTACATATATTATTATATTGTACTTATTCTATCTTGTATATACATATACATTATTATACAGTACTGGTATTGGGTTTTCCTTGTACATTCTTAACCATTATTACTGCCTTGTGGCTTCCCTGTATTATTTACACATGTACATTATATGTACATAATTATACTAAACTGCTATTGGGTCTTGCTTGTATTTTATATACATATACATTATTATACTGTGCTGCTACTGGGTCTTCCTTGTATTATATATACCTATACATTTTATTGCATGGTTATTTGGTCCTTCTTTTATATACATATACATTATTATATTGTACTGTTATTGGGTCTTCCTTGTATTATATACACTGTACATTATTATATTGCGCTGCTATTGGGTCTTCCATGTGTGATTTACAAATATACCTTAAAATATTGGGCTACTATCGGGCCTTCCTAGTATTATATATGTTATACATATACATTATTATATTGCACTGCTATTGGGTCTCCCTTGTATATACATATACAATACTATATTGCACTGCTGTGGTGTCTTCCTTGTATTATATACACAATATTATATTGTACTGCTATTGTGTCTTCCTATTACCGTATATACAAGGAGCACCCAATAATAGTGCAATATAATATTGTATATATCATACAAGGAACTTCCAAAAGCAGTATGATGGAATAATGTGTATTAGTATTTAATACAAGGAAGACATATTAACAGTGCAATATAATAATGTATATAATAGTAGGAAGACACAATAGCACTGCACTATAATAATGTATGTATAAGACACTATAATCACTGCAATATAATGTATATACAAGGAGGACCCAATAATAGTGCAATATAATAAGGTATATATGATACGAGGAACTCCCAAAAGCAGTACAATAAAAAAATGTGTATTTATATTTAATAGAAGGAAGACTTAATAACAGTGCAATATAATAATGAATATACGGTACATTATATTGCAGTGCTATAGGGTCTTATACATACATTATTATAGTGCAGTGCTATTGGTTCCTCCTAATATTATATGTATAGACCAGGGTCTGAGAACGTTTTGAATTTGGGGTTTGGTTACTGGGTTACATATGAAAGTAGGGACACGCACCTACACAACTGACCACAGAGCCAGCAATCCAAATTATTACTCTGATTTCCAATTCTTTGTCCCCAGTAGGAAGAACAAGACTCCCAGAAAAGGGATCAATCAGCCGAGGCATGTAACACATCATTAGCAATGTGGAAGCCGCGCACAGCGGCGCTTTTCTCACCACCTTTTTATAGGAGCATCATTACAGCTCGTCTCTAACGCATCTGCATACAGTTGCTCCTCGTGTTCATTAGCAGCCTTAATTCATTCAAGGAAAATGCTGAGCTGCTCCCCTGCTCGCTCTGCAGTCAATAATGTCTGATAGATGCCACTGATTGAGGCCGCACATCAGCATCCACGACACTCCCCGCATCGGAGAATTCTCTATATGCCTCCCAGGAGGTAGAGAAATGAGCTTACCATTATAGAGGATGGTGATCCTGGGAGTCGTATCCAAATCAGCGGTTGACCTCTTTGACGTATATCCAATAGTTATCGCGCACAGCGCCACAATGTAACAGGCCACACGCCTCCGCATTTTTCTTTAGTAGAGTCTCGCGTTTACTGGTCGCCAATAACAAGATCCAAGAATGGCGCGTACAATACTGGTAATGTCATCCTGTAGGAGAGAGATAAGCAAGCACATCATCAGTACCGCAGGGAGAGTTAGCCTTATCTGTCATTAGGGTGAAATTTCATTCAGGTTCCTAAACTATATAACTAGTCTTTTTTGTAAATATATGGCCATCGTATGCTTGTGCACATACAGGAAGTTTGCCTCCTCCGCATTTTAACCCATCCATGCAGTCAGACAAACACAAGTAGTGAGTGCACATATGCTGGAGCAGTGGACTGCCCAAACCATGGTACCCCAGGAGCAGTTGGAAATTAAAGTGGATGAAAACACAGGATTTTGACTATCCTGGGTTTTGGTCCACTCCCCCGGGGCACCCCGATCGGGGATGTGAAACCCCCCAGTTCTCCCGCATCAACTCACCTCACCGCAGTCCTACGGCGCATGCGCGGCCGCTCGTCCAATCAGTGTGCTCGCAGCTGCTGGGCTATAGACGTCTAAACCCGACGTCTTAGCTCAGCGCACTGGCGGCCGCATCTCGCGCTTCCCTCTAACAGGAGCACCCTGCTAGAGGGACAGCGGGGATGCGGCCGCGGCCTGCGCCATTGGACCGGGATTAAGGTAAGTGTAGCAGGCAACCTGGGGGGTTTCACACAGCGGGGCATCGGCCCAGGAATCTTATAGATTGGTGAATGGAGGCTAGGCCTACAGGTTTTATCACACCGGAGCAGGGCCGACCAGCTGCAGGGGACAAAAGAGTGTAGATTTTTTTTTTTCTTTTTGCCTGGATAGACCCTTAAAAACTGAAGATCTGCATACAGCCCCACCGTTGCGCATCCCCATTCAACTGTTAAAAAATGCCCCACGTGTGCACAGCACATGGCCAGCGGTGGCAAATGGAGTTTGCTTGGTGGTTGTGGTGCAGCACCATGCATGTGCAACCACCCCAACTTTATTGGAGTAGTGGGAAAGTGTGGACCAAGTGAGTCTGCAGCCAGGAAAGGGTTAAAGCGGACCTTCACCCTGAATAAGAGTCTATCTTATATCTTTCCCACACCCTGTACATACAGATTGCTCACATTAATAATCTTCCTACCTGCACCTACTGCATGTTATGAGCCTTTAAACATCCAAGATGGCGGCTTATGGAAGGCAGCCTGCAAACAGGAAGTGCCTCCTGACTGTGCTGCTCTGCATTCTGGGACTGCTGACCTTTACCTGACCCCAGCGCTGCTCTGTCTGAGCAAAGCACAGCTATAACCCAACCCCCTGTACCTTATCCCACTCTCCTCTCCTCAGTAAGTGTGATGCTTCTGAGTCAAGATGGCGGCGCCCGTATCCTAAAGTCCTGAACAGAGTTGCAGCCCAGTGGGGGAAAGAATAATAAGTTAGTGACTAAAAACGTAAAATATATTAATTTTAGATGCTGGGGAACCGTTTTTTATGAGTTTGGGCTTTTCATTAAATCATGGTGAAGGTCCGGTTTAAGTATTTGCAGGACCACCAGCACCGAGTCTACATATACCACCATACTTGCCTTGGCCAGGCTAATTTCTAGGGGCCATGGGTAGCACAGGGCGAATTCCTGGTGGCCTGCACAACTTTGGGGCAGCTCGGGATGTGCTTTTCCCCCCATCCCCATTAAGAAGATATAATCACCCAGAGCCCGTGTTGGAATTCAGTCATTCTTCACTCCTTGAATCTGAAGTCCACATTATTCCCATGTTCTAATCTTTCAATGATCTCAGCATCATTCCCACTCAAGTCATAAATTGCAGGTTACCCTAAATCATCACACTGACCAGTTAATAGAACCAATCCAAAAGTGTGTTATAACTTTTTGATCGTTTTAACAGTTGCCATAGCCACCCCCATCTATGATCGGTCTCACTTTTCCTATAGCCCTGGACTATTACTTTAAAGGAAAAAATACTGTATTTTTTTCTTTAATACTATACTACAGTTGTGCTAACCAAGAGCTCCTTGCTCTATGTATAGCAATTACTGGAAACAGCGTTTAACATGCAAACAGCCAAAACATCACACATCGGAAGAGTTCTATCGCCATTTTTTTGACTCAAGGTGAAAAGCACAAGAATTAGATAAAGTAAAAGAAAATTTCCATTAAATGTTGACCCTAAGATTATTAGTTTTTAAGGGTTGTCCAGCTCCAGGAGAGCTGTTTGAAGTGCGGCTTATCAAATTCCAGCCATGCTCTCTGCACAACATAATCAAGTTCTCACTAAAATGTCAAGCAGCTTTACGCAGGTTATAGATCGACAATTATCATCTGTGCCCAGAATAAAGCCATGAAAGCACTTCTGAGACACGTAATCGCCTCCTAAAGGTTACACCTCACACGCCTGCTAAACTTGAGGATTTTATTAAGAGAATCTAATGCAAACATAACAGATCCTAAAGATCTGAATATCTTCATAATCAAAAGAAACTAACCCTCTGAGTTAATAAAGACTGACTGTGTAGCTGGTGCAGTTGTCCAGACAGCTGGGGCCGGGCAGCCGCCGGCAAGATGGCAGGGGCCGGGCCAGCCGCCGGCAAGATGGCAGGGACCCGGCCAGCCGCCGGCAAGATGGCAGGGACCCGGCCAGCCGCCGGCAAGATGGCAGGGACCCGGCCAGCCGCCGGCAAGATGGCAGGGACCCGGCCAGCCGCCGGCAAGATGGCAGGGACCCGGCCAGCCGCCGGCAAGATGACAGGGACCCGGCCAGCCGCCGGCAAGATGACAGGGACCCGGCCAGCCGCCGGCAAGATGACAGGGACCCGGCCAGCCGCCGGCAAGATGACAGGGACCCGGCCAGCGCCGGCAAGATGGCAGGGACCGGGCCAGCCGCCGGAAAGATGGCAGGGGCCGGGCCAGCCGCCGGCAAGATGGCAGGGACCGGGCCAGCCGCCGGCAAGATGGCAGGGACCAGGCCAGCCGCTGGCAAGACAGCGGGGCCAGTCCTGTCAATGTGCAGGAGAAGAAGACCATGACTAAACCTGTGGATTTTATTAAGCGAATCTGATGCAAACATAACAGATCCATCCATCCAGACAGCAAGGGGCCGGGCCAGCCGCCGGCAAGACAGCAAGGGGCCGGGCCAGCCGCCGGCAAGACAGCAAGGGGCCGGGCCAGCCGCCGGCAAGACAGCAAGGGGCCGGCCCAGCCGCCGGCAAGACAGCAAGGGGCCGGCCCAGCCGCCGGCAAGACAGCAAGGGGCCGGCCCAGCCGCCGGCAAGACAGCAAGGGGCCGGCCCAGCCGCCGGCAAGACAGCAAGGGGCCAGGCCAGCCGCCGGCAAGACTGAGGGGGCCAGGCCAGCCGCCGGCAAGACTGAGGGGGCCAGGCCAGCCGCCGGCAAGACTGAGGGGGCCAGGCCAGCCGCCGGCAAGACTGAGGGGGCCAGGCCAGCCGCCGGCAAGACTGAGGGGGCCAGGCCAGCCGCCGGCAAGACTGAGGGGGCCAGGCCAGCCGCCGGCAAGACTGAGGGGGCCAGGCCAGCCGCCGGCAAGACTGAGGGGGCCAGGCCAGCCGCCGGCAAGACTGAGGGGGCCAGGCCAGCCGCCGGCAAGACTGAGGGGGCCAGGCCAGCCGCCGGCAAGACTGAGGGGGCCAGCCGCCGGCAAGACTGAGGGGGCCAGCCGCCGGCAAGACTGAGGGGGCCAGCCGCCGGCAAGACTGAGGGGGCCAGCCGCCGGCAAGACTGAGGGGGCCAGCCGCCGGCAAGACTGAGGGGGCCAGGCCAGCCGCCGGCAAGACTGAGGGGGCCAGGCCAGCCGCCGGCAAGACTGAGGGGGCCAGGCCAGCCGCCGGCAAGACAGAAGGGGAGCGGGGCGGCCGCAGGCAAGACAGAAGGGGAGCGGGGCGGCCGCAGGCAAGACAGTGGGGGGGGGGCAGGCCAGCCACCAGCAAGACAGCGGGGGGGCCAGGCCAGCCGCTGGCAAGACAGCAGGGGCCAGTTATGTCAATGTGCAGAGGAAGAAAAATAGACCATGCCCCCAGCAGTATATCAAACCTCCAAACTTTTCATGGTGGTATAGAGGGACAATTGTTAAATGATGCCACGTCCCCTTATTGAGGGAGCGACAGCAGAAAGGTTGTAACAATCGCAATAATAAAAACACTATGAATAGGCAAATTAATCATTTATAGATGCAGATCTGCATGTTACACCTCAAAGAGGGGCAAATAAGACCAACGATGGACATGGACTCAGAAGAGGCACACTCCCTCCAAATGAGGGACAGTTGAGAGGTATGGTAAATTGCTGAGCCTTACTCTTGTGTTAGAAAAAAACACAACTCCGTCTAAGCATCACATAACAAATAAGCAAACATGTCAGTTGCTATATTTCAGGACAGGAGATCTCTATAATCCCGGAACACACTTTGCATGCTGATGATGGAAACAAAGCCGTCTCCGGCACGTCATTACAGCGCTGCATATTAATAGCACCACAAGCGTTGCGCCACAGCTTGTTGTAATTAGAGGTTGTTTTATAAGCAAAGTGTTTACACAATACAAATAAAAAAGCAAAAAATAAATGATAATGTGTGTTAACATTTAGTTTCAACAACACACATTTAAAGCTATGTCAAAGAAATAAGCACGTAGTGGCTTTCTCAGCACCTGCGATAGCAATGAGCCATAAAGAGATTTGAATGATTCCACCTACTCGATAAGAATTATAGGTAAAATCTAATTTGCGATGCTCTCTGGTTAAAATGGACCAAAACCCGCACTTATAGATTTCCAGGCCGATCGATTCCCTCCCCCAAGGGCATACAAAATTGGGATGCCCCACTGTGTGCAATCCCCCAGGTCGCCCCATACACTTACCTTGCTTCCCGGTCCAGCGGCGCATGCAGGAGCCGCAGTCACATCCCCGCTATCCCTCTAGCAGGGCGCGTGCCCGCGCCAGGCATTTGTGAATGGCCGGCATGCTCCATGTTTATGGGTAGCGAGGGATGCCGCCGTAAGTGCGCTCGGAGTCGAAGCCTTAGACGACGTGAAGTCAGCGGCTCAGAGAGCGTGCTGATTGGACAAGCCGAGGCACATGTGCCGTAGAACCGGGAAGAGGTGAGTTACCTTCGGCGAGCTGGGGGGTTTCACACAGCGGGGAAACCCCGCTCAGGGTGCCCTGGGGGAAAGGACCAAAACCCAGGATAGTCAAAATCTTGGGTTTTGGTCCACTTTAAAGAGTACAAAGACTGGATTCACTCACCCGCCTGGCACTGCATTTGCCGCTCTGCCTAAAACCAATCAGCTTTTCAGGGCAGACAATCACTTGACATGTGCAGCCCATCTAATGAACACCATTGGCCTCCAGTAAGTCTGCCCAATATCAGGCTACTTCTTGCTTTTAAAGAGGACTAAAACTCTTCATTGAGAACCCTCCGCCCCTTTTTGGAACACCCCAGGAGCATCTCTGTTTGGGTTTCCCCGCCATGGCTAAGCCCCTCCGCTAGTTTCCAAATATAATAATTTCAATATAGGACTCCATGATGCATGTGCAGCACTTGTCCAATACCCCCACTGTGTGCTCTCATGGCAAGGCAGACTTGAATGTCTGCCGAAGAGACAAACAGGGAGCAGATGTCAGGGGTGGCGGGCAAAAGCCACAGCATGTAAAAAGCCCCCTAGAGGTCTGCTTTAAAGAGAAGCAACCACCTAACTAGAGTCATTGGCGCACTCAGCTAGACTCAACTGGAGCAGACGTGAGCAAAATCGAGCACGCCAATTGGATGAGACGCTGCATATGTGCCATAGGGCAAGGGTGAGGTGAGTTTTAGTGGGTGACTTGGGGGGGTCTCAAACAGCAGGGCATCCCGAAATGGGGCACCCCGGGGGCAAGGACCAAAACCCGGGATAGTCAAAATTGCAGGTTTTGCACCACTTTAAGGGGAGCAACAGCACAAAATATTGGGTTTGGGGGGGCTAACATTCTAATATCAGTGGCTGTTCTGTAAAGTTCCAGTCTAAACCCCATTAGGAAAATGACTTCAAGAATAGCAAGTCCAGTTGATTGCCTTGATTTTTCAACAGAGATATTCCATGACCTGGACGAATGAGAGACCACACCCCCACACTGACATATCTGAAAGCTAGAATAAAAAAAGGTTTGGTCACGTGGCAGGATTTTAGGGTAGTTTTAACAAATCGCCAATCCCAATTTAGGGGGCCCCTAATAAAACTAATGATCCTTAGGAAGCCAAATTTGGGCATGGTGTGCAATAGAACAAGAGGACAGGAAATGGCTGCACTCATCCTCAAAGGCAGGCTTCACTAATAGTGGGGGGGGGGGGGGGGTTTGGGGGGGTTAAGGTCTGTTGTAAGTTAACCATTTCAGTTGGTGGCTGGACATTTTTGCTTTTATTTCCCGACATCCCACCCCCTCCCCTCTAAAAGACAGCCGCTTAGTCTCTGGCACATTGGTGAATCCTGAGCGGGATACTGACACTATTACATGTGTGAATTGCTCAGCCCGTCCCTGCTGATGATCTGCGGCTTCCACTTGTCATTCCCGCAGCATATCACACAAGAGCTGTTACAGGAGGCCCCTGTGTGCGTGTGAACGCTGTCTAGTACCTGCCCCATATTCCTGGAAAGATTCCTCACCTGCATGTCATAACTGGAAAACCAACCGGAAGGATGCCCGCTGGAACACAGACTCCTGACTTCCAAGAAACCTATTCCTGTAAGGAGGTCATTTTATTTACCATGCGCCTCTGCCATGTTAATATATAGTACATAGATTTTTTTTTTTTTTTTACACATCTCGCTGGATGGTGTTTAGCAGAGCACCCAAATCAAGATGGCCCCGATGCAGTCACGCTTAGAAGACCTCCAGTTTATTTATTTATTTTAATATTCTTTATTTTGCCATTTTTGAAATACAATATGACAAGTACATACAAAGATCAAACAACAAAAGGGGAGGAAGAAGAGCCGGGCTACCTGTCTACAACATACACTTAATTTGCCATCTCGTGGTGTCAATTAAATATATCCAACCGTTACTCCATAACCCCCGATGCGGGCGATGAATATCCTCTTAGTGTTATGGATGTTCTAGCTATCTTAATGCTTTGAAGGTCCAGATGACTCTTCCCATTCTCCTTTCTGGAACCCGTCCTTCCTGCCTTTGCATAACACGGAAGGGAAGATAGAGGGGACACATAGGGGGCTAACGGGGGGGGGGGGGGGGGGGGAGTGGCAGGCGATCGACAATGTGGCAGATGTCCGCCCGCAGAGGGCACACCAATATTATGGATGTGGCCCCTTCTTTGGGGTTTTGCCACCTCCTTACACGACTCGGGCCCACCGGCGCGGACGCATCCCAGGGACCTATTGACCAAACAGGGCTCTAAACTCCTCAGACTCCTGGAACATCAGCCAAGGCAACCATGTCAATCTGAACTGTTCATCTCTATCATGGAGTGACATTGTCAAGTCCTCCATCTCGCAGATATTTAATTCCTCCCCCACCCAGTCCCTCACGGATGGGGCGCTTCCCTGTTTCCAATACCTAGGGATCACCTGTTTAGCTGCGTTCAATAAATGGACTCGCAGGGTTTTCTTATATTTCCCAACTGGATGTTTTACTAGATGCAGGAGGACCGGAGCTGGATCTTCCTGAATTTGAGCTCCACTGACCTGTGTGCTCCAGTTTATTTTGATAGGTGGTCCTCGGGTTTTGGAGAGCCCAGGTTTTTATTTCTGTCCCTGGTGCATTCCAATTTGGGATGCCATGATGGGTTAACCCCCCCCCCGCACAAGTTCGCCAGGTCTGTCTTATCATTTCTGGGGTCCCATGCAAAGTTGTCTGGGGGCCCTAATCAAGGACAAATTTTGTATCCAGAAAGCACCTTGTCGGGGGATGTAGCCACAGCCTGAGCATGCGGTGGAAGCGACAGTGAACCCAGGGGGTTTTACATGGAGGGATATCCTGGCATTGTTGGGTTTGCATATCCCAGGTTTTTATTCCTGTCCTTGGTGCATTCCAATTTGGGATACCCTGCTGGGTTAACCCCCCTGCACCAGTTCGCCGGGTCTGTCTTAGCATTACTGGGGCCCCATGCACAGTTGTCTGGGGGGGCCTAATTTTGTATTGCGAAATACAATATTAAAGTAGCTTGTCGGAGATGTAGTCGTGGCCTGAGCATCTGGAGGGAGCGACCAGGGGGTTTCACACATAGGGGCATCCTGGCACCATCCATCCATGGCATTGCCTATATGGCCACCCATTTCCACTCCCTGTGGCATCCCAAACTAGGTCCCACTGTGTGAAACCCCATTAAATCGCTGAACACACTCACCTAACCTCATTCCAATGGAGCATGTGCAGGTCACGGCCTAGTTATACCTTTAGCTAGACGCATACCTGGGGCAGCCATTTGTGATTGGTCGGCCCGGGCATGCCCCCAGCTAGAGGCGAGCGGGGATGCAACCAGTGGCACCATTCAGCTCGCTAGCTGTTGTAATGTATAACTGAATGGAGCTGAGCACTGATTCTGTAGCAAGTGGCTCATGTAAGTGTACAGTGGCTTCCTAACTGCTGCACACTCGCCACAGCCTACCTGGTGCCATTATTTATTTATTTAAAAAAGAAAAAAAAAAAACTAGCTACTTTTCTGACTGTGCCTCTGGGGGCCCAATGCATTTACATGGTATGCATGGTGGTTTAACACACCACTGCTCCCACGACACACGTGTGGGCTCTCCTCCAATGAGTATTTTTTGGAATGCACAGAATGGAACACATAGTGTAGTAAACAGAGACTGGTACCGAGCGATGGGAGCTCTTGGCTTCCCTTTGGCTGTGCATGCCCGCACCTGCCATTCAGATAGTCCTGCCATGGGTGAGCCAGAGGGATGCCACAGCAATCTGCTCATGTGCCATGTGATCACTCAAAGTTTTACGGTGATCCTGGGGTTTTCCACACAGTGGGGCATATCAAATTGGGATGCCCCTGGGAGACAGAGAGCACCAGTCCTCTAGCACTGGAATTAGTCCACTTTAAAAACTTTAAAGTGCACCAAAACCCAGCTCGATCGGCCCGGGATGATCGATTGCCTCCCCCCGGGGCATCCAAAATATCCCCCCAGGGGAAAGGACCAAAACCACTTTAAAGAGGAGCAATAACCATTTCACAAAAAATGGACATTGGTCTGAGAACAGGGGGGCATCATGATGCCTGACCACCAGCAAGTGAACCCGATTGGCTGCCCAGCTTTGGATCTTTGAAGAGGCAAGTTTCAGCATGCTGGTACTGTACTTACCTGGGGGGCATTGTTCCATCCTGTCCCTGCGCTGCCATAGTTGTGGGAGCTTTAGTCTATTTGGACTGGAGGTCCTCTTTAAATTGGGCTAAATCCTCCAACAAGCTGTAGCCACATTAAAAAGAGACATTCCAGGTAATGGGTTAAGTCTGTTTTCTGCTTGCCCCATGCTGGCCATCAGGGCAGCATCTTTCATTCACCAGCACTTTGCCTTCCCTGATAAACACTAAAGAACTTGCTCTCTTCTGCCGACTCATTTTTTTAGGGTCCCCAGGATAAAAATGACTTCTAAAGGGACCCTCGCATTGAAACATGCATGGATGAGTCGTCCTCTTCTGCGGAGAGGCCGTATAGAAGGGAGAGAGTTCACTGGGAGTTATTGAGAAATATAAAGCAGGCAGAATAAAAGTTGAATGAAAGAGGCAACCCCTGACAACCAGCAGAAAGCCGGATAATTTAACCCTTTGCTTAGAATATTCCTTAAGAATCAGAGCGTGGATTCAGAGTCTTAATAAACAAATGAATGACGTGCGTGTCCTATTGCTGGCGGGTAAATGACAGCGTGCAAGGCTAGCAGGTTCTGTTTTCCCCTATGACACACTTGTTTGCACAGATAAGCATATCGCTGTTATGCAGTTAATGTGCGGGCACAGGAGGGGGTTCAATGCGCAATTAAACAACCCCGTCTTGCTGGCCAGGTGGGACTCATTCACACTGCTATAAAGGGTTTTTTTTTTTATTTCAGAACGCGAAACCAGGGCGAGCATCTTGTTTTTACAACCTTTTTTAATGGCTCGGCAACCTCCCGAGAAAGTGATGGGTGAGCAAAATTCCCTGATATAGCATCACAGGGATGTCAAGGCACTGGATGCAGGCTGCTCTGGATGCTGCTGCCATGGCAACAGCATGTCCCTGTGGTCCTCAGTGATGCCCCTGAGCAGCATCTGTAACCCGCATGCAGAGGCCTCCCGCACACGTCCCACTATTCCGTACAGAGGCGGCCGGTATGAATCAGCTCACACAGCCGTCTGATCGAATGAACAATCAAACGCGTTGCCAGCACTGAAGCATATATTGAGCGGTTTATCTTCATAAGCATAGATGACATTTTACATAATGGGGAGGGTGTTATGCAGCTCGGCTTACAGATACAATCAGAACACTGCCTTTCAGATTTTTTACAGTGGCATATTATGTCTATTCTGCAAGTTCGCCATAAGTTTTTTGTTTTCTTATCTACATTTAATATATTTACTCACTGAAGGATTATTCATATGCAGAGAAATATTCTCATTTCACTAAGATAAACAGCAGCCAGTCCAAGAAAATATATTAAAATCTCACTATGGCCCAATGCCAAAAAATGATGATGCTATGCAGCCCTTTGGTCAGCAGGCAGGAGGAAATGGTTACTGGAGGCAGGAGCATACCCTGGAGCTCAAGTGAAGAGCTAGGGCAGGGCAGTCCCATGTGGGAAGCCAAGGCTGGGATGTAAGGGCCTGTGTGAGAGGCTAAGACCGGGCTGGAAGGGCCTGTGTGAAAAACCAAGACCGGGCTGGAAGGGCCTGTGTGAGAGGCTAAGACCAGGCTGGAAGGGCCTGTGTGAGAGGCTAAGACCGGGCTGGAAGGGCCTGTGTGAGAGGCTAAGACCGGGCTGGAAGGGCCTGTGTGAGAGGCTAAGACCGGGCTGGAAGGGCCTGTGTGAGAGGCCAAGACCGGGCTGGAAGGGCCTGTGTGAGAGGCCAAGACCGGGCTGGAAGGGCCTGTGTGAGAGGCCAAGACCGGGCTGGAAGGGCCTGTGTGAGAGGCCAAGACCGGGCTGGAAGGGCCTGTGTGAGAGGCTAAGACCGGGCTGGAAGGGCCTGTGTGAAAGGCCAAGACCGGGCTGGAAGGGCCTGTGTGAGAGGCTAAGACCGGGCTGGAAGGGCCTGTGTGAGAGGCTAAGACCGGGCTGGAAGGGCCTGTGTGAAAGGCCAAGACCGGGCTGGAAGGGCTTGTGTGAAAGGCCAAGACCGGGCTGGAAGGGCTTGTGTGAAAGGCCAAGGCCAGGCTGAAAGGAGCTGTGTGAGAAGCAGAGGCTGAAATTAAAGGGCCCCTGTGAGAAGCCAAGGCTGAAATGGAAGGAATCATGTGAGAAGCCAGGACTGGGCTAGAAGAGCTCATGTGAGGACAGGGTCTGGGTTAGAGGGGCTTATTTGAGGAGCCAAGGCTGGGTTGGAAGGATCCGTATGGGGAGCCAAGGCTAGGAGGAAAGGGTCCGTGTGAGGAGCCAAGGTTGGATAGGAAGGGTCTGTGTGAGGAGCCAGGACTGGGTAGGAAGGGTCCGTGTGAGGAGCCAAGGCTGGGTAGGAAGGGTCCGTGTGAGGAGCCAGGACTGGGTAGGAAGGGTCCGTGTGAGGAGCCAAGGCTGGGTAGGAAGGGTCCGTGTGAGGAGCCAAGGCTGGGTAGGAAGGGTCCGTGTGAGGAGCCAAGGCTGGGTAGGAAGGGTCCGTGTGAGGAGCCAAGGCTGGGTAGGAAGGGTCCGTGTGAGGAGCCAAGGCTGGGTAGGAAGGGTCCGTGTGAGGAGCCAAGGCTGGGTAGGAAGGGTCCGTGTGAGGAGCCAAGGCTGGGTAGGAAGGGTCCGTGTTAGGAGCCAAGGCAGGGTAGGAAGGGTCCATGTGAAAAGCAAAGGCTGGGTTGGAAGGGTCCATGTGAGGAGCCAAGGCTGGGTAGGAAGGGTCCGTGTGAGGAGCCAAAGCTGGGTAGGAAGGGTCCGTGTGAGGAGCCAAGGCTGAGTAAGAAGGGTCCGTATGAGGAGCCAAGTCTGGGTTGGAAGGGTCCGTATGAGGAGCCAAGGCTGGGTTGGAAGGGTCCGTATGAGGACTGTGTGAAAATCCAGGCCCCAGCTGGATCCTCCACCCATGGTGTAAGGTGAGTAAATCTTCAGATTATATAACATGTTAATGCTGGAAATACCTTCCCTTCTCAACAGCCGCCCTTGCCTAGTCCAGCTTCTCAAGCTGCAGCATGTTTACAAGTAAGGCATTAGATTTTTTTCTATATTCCCACTATGGAGAACCAGGAAGAGTTCTGCAGAAAATGTGCCAGCTGCTGGCGGGTGACCAATACCTAAACGTTGCTTCAACTTCCTTATAAATAATTCTCCCACACAAAAGGTTATCATAAGAAAATGCAGTAGTACATACAGATCTGCACTCACATTCCAGAGAGTAAATAAGAATCAAAGCCTCATACATATATCCCCTCATTCATCGATTTGGGGGCGTTCAGGTGATGGCTGCCCACACACAAGTATGTACGGGATGGAGAGAGATTTCGTGGAATTCTTGAACATTATCATGTTGCAACAGATATCCATTTACTTCTTTTACATACCACAATGAGATTTTCCTGCAGAGCACATAGATCAGCTCCTCTGTAAATTACAATAATGAATAGCAATGTTGTTTGAGAGTGACCCAGAACTAAACCCAGAACTAAACCCAGAATAGTGGCTAGAAGTGCATTAATCAGACCTAATGGCAGTGGCACTGGCAGGGGAGACCTGGGAGGAGTCCTAGTCCAAGGGAAACCAAATGCCCATAAGATCCAAATTTAGGATCTTACACATTCCTAAATATATTTGCACAAGCACTTGCGCTTTCGTTTTTTTGAACATTGAAATGGGTCATTAATACCCCAATTGGCTACTTAGAGTTTCTTGTAGTCTTATAGTATTTATCTTATTTATTGATTCCAATTCATATATTTATTAGAGCCTAAATTGTGTACGCCACTGTCTTGGTCTTTATGTGTTATTTACCGTTATGTGTATTCATGTGCGTATAGTTTCTTAATCTGTACAATAAATATGTAATTTTTATTATATCTATTGTGTGCGGCATACATTTGTTTGGGGGGGGTTCCTTGTGGGCTATCCAGAGAGCCCCACCTTTACCTTTTTCCAAAATTTAGGAGGCCCTTCGATTTTGCCCAAAGTGCAATGCGACGGAGGCCCCTAAAAAAATGGTTTTTCGCTGAACTGACCTCCGCAAGGCTAAGCATCTTCTAAATATAGGCCCTGGTATCTTCAGGGGTCAACGTAGACTCGGAATGGACTAAAGAATGAGCCGAGTGTCCCGTGTGCAGACCTGCTCATTGCTGGCCTCAGGACGATCATCAGCAATAGAGAGTGAGGTAAGCAGTGGAGGGCGATTGGTGGGTGAGGACCAGAGAATGATTGGCAGCAATGGTGGAGGCAACAAGGCAATCAGCAGTCAGCAAGAACTAGAGGACAGATTGGGACTGCAGATAAGACAGTAAGGACTGGAGGGTGAAGATTGGCAAGGGAGGGGATCCATCAGTGTCAGAAAAGCTAAAAGGTGACATGACACACTGCCAGGTCAACCAAGACTCTTGCCGAAAGTCTCACAGAAACCTCAAGCTGGATCGGTCTAAATATGAGGGTTACAGAGTAGGAGGGTTAAGTTACCCACAGACCAGGACACGCCATGGCACAGATTTAGATTTGTTTTTTATATATATTATTCACAGTTCACAGGCTACTTTTGTGGACTTGCTACAGAGATGCAAAGTTGCTGGAGGTCACAAGACTCCCCACTTACCTGTCATCTGCTCCTACGCCGCTAATCATTCTCACACAGCCATGCTATCAGAACCCTGGCCATTAGGTGGGAGTATCCCATGTACCAGGGCTCCCATTGAGAAGAGAAGGGGGGATCCATCAGTGTCAGAAAAGCTAAAAGGTGACATGACACACTGCCAGGTTAACCAAGACTCTTGCCCAAAGTCTCACAGAAACCTCAAGCTGGATCGGTCTAAATATGAGGGTTACAGAGTACAGAGGTTCAGTTACCCACAGACCAGGACACGCCATGGCACAGATTTCGATTTGTTTCGAAGTTGCTGGAAGTCACAAGACTCCCCACTTACCTGTCATCTGCTCCTACGCCGCTAATCATTCTCACACAGCCATGCTATCAGAACCCTGGCCATTAGGTGGGAATATCCCATGTACCAGGGCTCCCATTGAGAAGATCTGGTGCCTCTATACATGGATGTTCCTGCTTAAGTTCTGATCAGGGGTGGAACCTGCAGTACCTGTATGATTAAAGACATATCTGGCCAACAAGTTCTACATAGCGCAGCACTGTGATGCTGGAAGAAAACCCAAGAAGAAGCCACACCCCCAAGGTACACAAGCATCTCCCCATAGGGACAGCGTCATTACTGTGGCAGGTGCAAGAGATGGAGGAAGGAGGACAGGTGGCCCACTGAAGAACAAAATGATACAGAAAGACACTGCAGACCAGCACCCTGCAAGCAAGTAGGAAACCACCGAGTTAAAGTGGGAGTCCAGTCTCTATGTAGATGGGATTCCAAAAAATTAAACGCTATACTTCACCCGGGATCCAGCGCGTTTCGGATCCGGAGCACAGCAATCTTGGACAGAACGCACAGAGTGGCGGGTCAGTCATCCAATCCCGTTCAGCAGTGTGACTGTACTGGTCAAGTCCAACAGTCACTCAGGTCTATGTCTGCCATTCAGAGTCCTGTCCCCCACCGGAATCAGGGGACGAGTTTGACGATCAGGTGAGTTGTATTATTAATTTAACGGGCCAAATTGGGTTTAGCATGTGGGGGGGGGGGGGGGGGGGGAGAGGCTGCGGGGTTACAAAAAACTTTGGGTTTCAATCTAAGGCCAGAAAAAGACTGGAAGCTGTCGTTCGACAGAGAGGAAGTTAGATTTAGTATTTTAAGAATTGTTTTTTATTGTAATAGAGCTTGTGTCTTATTATTTTCACTTGTGAATTTGAAAGAAGTTTTGTATCATGTAAATATCTGTTTGGTGTATGATCTCAAGTCTAGTTTTTCAACATTCCATATAACCTGACAAAAATAATTCCTTGGCGAATAAAGACGATTCTGAAGTTCCAAAGGATGGGGAGGATCAGCAATATCGCTAGCCAATTGCCCGGGGGTACAAAAGAGTGCATTGCGAATCAGCATGGGTCCAGTGCCACAGCTGAAAGCCAGTCTTTCATGCTCTGACCCTGGAAATACCAGCCCCTGGGGTTCCTGGCTAGTAGCTCTGGGAGGAAGGAGCATGGCCATTTTCATTTTAAATAGTTAAAAAATATTGAAAAACTGCACATTTTGAGCCAATTGTTTCCACCCAGGGACATCTCCAGGTTTATGTGGGCTCTTGGGCGGCATGGTGTCAGTGGGCCCCCTTTGTGGTGAAGAGTCACGTCACATCACCAAGGGATATCCCAAATCTGGATGCCCCCTAAGGATTATTTTTTTGGACCAAAACTCTAGTTTTGGTCTACTTTGAAGCGCACCAAACCCCTTTAAAAAGCGTAACCAGATTCTTCTGATTTTGGATGCCCCTGTGTGTGACCCCCCCCCCCCTTTGTTCATTACTTTCCTCAAACTGGTGAATACACTCTGGGGTCGCCAGTTTGAGTTAACGGCCAAACCAGGGGGGTTCTTTGACAAAAAGGGGCATCCCAAAACTCAGGGGTGGAATTGCTTGCATGGTGGGTATGCCAGCGATCCCAGGGGGTTTCACACAGTAGGGTATCACAGATTGTAATGCTCCAGGGATAGGAAATCAGCTGGGGATGGGCAACGTAAACCGGACCTTCTGCATGATTTAATGAAAAGCCCAAACCCTTAAACTATTCCCCAGCATCTAAAATGAATATATCATGTTTTTAGTTCCTTACTTTATTATTCTTTCCCCCACTGGGCTTTTACTCTGTTCAGGACTCTAGGATACGGGCACCGCCATCTTGCCTCAGCAGCACCACACATACTGAGGAGAGGAGAGCGGGATAAAGTGCAGAGGGTGGGGTTATAGTTGTGCTTTGCACAGATAGAGCAGAGCTGGTGTCAGAGAAAGGACAGCAATCCCAGAATGAAAAGCGACACAGTCAGAAGACACTTCCTGTTTGCAGGCTGCCTGACGCTCCATGAGCCGCCATCTTGGATGTTTAAAGGCTCATAACATGCAGTAGATGCAGGTAGGATGATTTTTAATTGGGAACAATCTGTATGTACAGGGTGTGGGAAACATATAAGATATGCTTTTATTCAGGGAGAAGGTCCGCTTTAAATATGGAAAAACTGTACATTTGTGATCCAATTTTTCCCACCCAGGGCCAGCTCCAGGTTTATGTGGGCCCTTGGGCGGCATGGTCTCATTGGGCCCCTTTGTGGCGAAGAGTCGCGTCACACCACCGAGGGACGTCCCAAAACTGGATGCCCCCTAAGAATCAAGCTATTTGGACCAAAACCTTTGGTCTACTTTGAAGAACACCAAACCCCTTTAAACCTGACCTCGAAGTCTAAATGAATCTAGATTCTCCTGATTTTGGATGCCCCTGTGTGTGCCCCTTTGTTCATTACTTTCCAGGAACTGGTGAATGCACTGTGGGATCGCCAGTTTGAGTTAACGGCTAAACCAGGGGCATCCCAAATTGAGATGCCACTGTAAAGTGGACCAAAACTCAGGGGTGGAATTGCTTGCATAGTGGGTATGCCAGCGATCCCAGGGGGACTCACACAGTAGGGTATCACAGATTGGGATGCTCCAGGGATAGGAAATCAGCTGGGGTGGGCAACTTAAAAGCAGAACAAAACCCAGCACTTCCTCCCCTGGAATCTAAATCGAGATGCCCCGTTGTGTGGAACACCGCCATTTGAGGAGATGTGGGCACCAGCTGTGGCGGTGCCCTCCCAGTCTGCCGTCGGTCAAGTGCTGTCACACACCCCAAAGGCTGGCTCTGTCAGTGGGCCCCCCGGAGGGTGGCGGCCCCCGGCAGCTGCCCCGCCTTGCCGGGTGTTCTCACTCATAGATTTTCTCCCCATTCGGTAATATTAAATACTGGGGACTTTCTGGTTAAACAGCTGCCAAGCTAAACAGAGGGCTGTAATAGTTATTACCTGCCATATACGAAGCTGCTATAAACCAGTAATATAGAGACACGGCACATCATCCCGGTTGCTACAACAATGCTCCAGTGTTGCTCAAATAGGTTTAAGCTCCGGCTTTGATGAACATTTTCCAGTTCATGCTCAGCAGCCCGCGTCTGTTCTAGGTCAGTCGTCACAAGAAGGCTTCAGTTAACGAATAGTCCTATACATGCTTACTTTGTTTTTACCTTTCACTAGAATACTTTGCTTAAAGGGGTAACCGTGAAGGGTAGCCAGAAAATGTGTCCCAGACAGGAAAGCCATTAGATGACTGCTGGAACCGGTACAGCACCCATATACACTGTGCGGTTGAGTGTTCAGATTTTAATCCTGTCCTTGTGTGACAACAATTGAAACGCAAAGTCCCATAAAAGGCTCGTCCATTATCCTACTCTGGTATGGCGTTTGTTTTCCGGTAATTCTAACAAGGGCCGCCCATTCCTAACAATGTCTCTCAAGCTGGAGCAAGTTTACTTCTGACTGACAAGTACCTTTCTTACCAACTGATGCATAGAAGCTGGAGAAAATGAGAAAATGCTGCCAATACATTAAACGCACACACAATATTTTTTCTCACACTTTTTTTCTCATAATATTTCTCCTCTGTGTAGTTCAGCACCTATTAAAAAAGTGGAGCAAAAACCCAAGATCTTGACTATCCTGTGCTTTGGTCTTCGCCCCCCCTGGCATCCCGATCGGGGGGCCGCTGTGCGAAACCCCCCAGGTTGCCCGAACTCAGTTACCCTTCCCCGGTCCTATGGTGCATTATGCAGCCCTCTTGTCCAATCAGCGTGCTTGGATTCGCTCGTCCAGGGGCTCGTCTAATGCCTTTAAACTGTAAGCTTGCAAGGGCAGGGCTCTCTCCTATTGTCTCCTGTGGTTTAAACCTTGTAGTGTCTCGTTTGTTTTGTTCACTGTACTATATGTTTTACCTTGTCTGTAAACCTTGTAAAGCGCTACGGAAGAGGATGGCGCTATATAAATATATATATAATATATAATTATATAATATATTAAACAATAATAATAATAGTAATAATAATGCAAGCGGATCTGAGCGCGCTGGCGGCCGCATCCCCCGCTATCCTTTAACAGGGAGCATGCCCCCACCGGCCATTCACAAATGTCTGACGCGGGCATGCGTCCTGCTAAAGGGTAGCGGGGGATACGGCCGCTGCTCGCGCACCTGCTGATGGACCTGGAATGAAGGTAAGCTTTCAGGGGAGCCTGGGGGGTTTCACACAGCAGTATCAGTATCTCTCTAATGCAGGACTCACTGATGGTGTGAGGGGGGTAGGTGATCTAAGTTTAGGGTCCCTGTGAAACAGGACCCACAGTGGCACAGTTGAAACGGAAAGTGTAGGTCTGCTTTAAAGTGGACCAAAACCTAGGATTTTGACTATCCTGGGTTTTGGTCCTTGCATCTCGATTGGGGGTGTGCCCGGTTGTGTGAAACCCCCCAGGTCGCCTGAAGGAACTCACCTCTTCCAGATCTTACAGCGCATGCAAGGCCGCTCGTCCAATCAGAACGCTGGTGGTCGCATCCCTCACTACCCTTTAAACGGGAGCGTGCCCGTGCAGGCCATTCACACGTCCTGCTAAAGCGATAGCGAGGATGTGGCCGCTGCTACTCACGGTGAGTTTTCAGATGGCCTAGGGGTTTTCACACAGCAGGGCACCCCTGGTCGCGATTATCCCTGCCCTGCAGTCTCAGACTCCAGGGTGGGTTTTGGTCCAGTTTAAAGTGATACTGCAGACAGGCAATCAGACTACGTTTGGCACTGCGCTAAACTGGTTTCCGTTTTTAAATTAAAGCAGAAATGGCTGAGATATTGAGGTTTACAAGTTTAGCCAATGACAGTCTCTTTCATCCTGTCCCCCAATCAGTTCAGCAGAGCGGGACAGGATTGCTGATCCCTCCCTCCCCTCCTCCAAATTCACATTGCTATCACAGATCCATGGTCAACACCCAATTTTTTAAAAAGAGGAATCATGAAATGAAAGTTTAAACCTTCTTGGTCATTTCTTCTTCAGTTTAAAAACAGAAAACAATTTAGGTCAGTGGCAAATATAGCACGACGCAATGGTGTAACAATTACATCTGCCTGCTGTCTATTGGGGGTGCCCCGCTGTGTGAAACCCCCCAGATCACTGTGTGCAACTGACCTTTTTCTTGTCCTACGGCGCATGCACGGGTGCTCGTCCAATCAGCGTTTGGAGCCGCTGACGTCACGTCTCCAAGCATGCTGGCGGCCACATCCCCCGCTTTCCTCTAACAAGGAGCAGTGCCTGTGGCAGCCATTTACAAATGCGTGGCGCGGGCACGCGGCTGCAGTTCGTGTATGTGCCGTTGGACCGGGAAGCAAGGTAAGTGTATGGGGCGACCTGGGGGGTTTCACACAGTGGAGCATCCTGATTTTGGATGCTCTGGGGGGTGGGGGGGAGGTAATCAATCGTCCCGGGAATCTTATAGATTCTCAAGCAGATCGTGCTGGGTTTTGGTCCACTTTAAGCTGTGCATTTTTTTATTACAGCTAAATAGGATGCTGAATGGCACTGAGGAAAAAATAAATCATGAAAAAAAATAGTTCTCGCACAAAAAAAGTGAAAAGAAACAATTCTCACAGTGCTGAATCAATCCTATAGAGACAGTCCTTCAAAATGGTCACAATCTGCATTGAACAATCCAACACAGGCGGAGACGGATTATGAGGGGGGCGCGAGCCCCGGGCCCTCCACCACTTTCCCTGCTAAGAGGGCCTCCACCAAACTTTGGGTTATGGTCTGGTCCAGGAGGCTTTTCAGTCTTTGGTCTGATGGCCTGCAACAAAGCCTTCGGTGGAAGTGGGGGCCCCCACTGTGCAGCCAAAGCCATCACAGAGTAGGACAGAGAGTCTAGAGCCGCCGCCAGCAACGCTACAGTGATGGGTGCAGAGCTGTCACTGCACATAAGCCACCAAGCACAGCCGCTGGCAGCTCAATGCAGGGAACCAGCCGGGCGACTACACTACCCCCCACCCAGAATGGCAAAGCAGGAGTTCCCGAGCAGCACAAGGGACTCGATCTGACGTTCCAGTAAGTAGGCGGGTGCAAGACAATCACCAATTCATTACTTGGCTGGACTATTGTTTTAAAGGAAAAAAATACTTGGGCCTCCACCAGATTTTGTGATACCGAGATACCTGCCAATCTATTAATTAATAATCAATGGCCAGATCCCAGTGGGAAAAGGTAAGTGCCTTTTTGGTTTTTTGGGGGGTTTACAGTTGCTTTAATCCAAACTGCTTCTCCATGGTCCAGCATACAGTTCCAGACACTTACACTTTAAGGACCCACTTCCCAGTCCTCTAAAAAGTGGATGATGCTTCCGTGACAAAACATTTAATCAAGCATGTAGTGCTAGAACATAACACAACTACCGCCCCAGTGTGCTATGAGCCCACATATGGACCTATTAACCACTGAATATTGCTCTGCACCACCGATTAATCAAGAAAAAAATGTATTCAATACAATAAATACAAAACATCTACAAGCCTTTAAATGTATAAAACCCCAAAGCAAACTCTGGAGGCCATGGCACCGTTAACAAATATACCAAAAATATCCAGTACTGCCAACTTTCGTCCAGACTAAATCCCTAATCTATCAAATATGAATACTATTGCAATATATATCTATATATCTATATATATCTATATATCTATATATCTATATATCTATATATCTATATATACACATATATATATATATATACTTTTCCATATATATGGTATAAAAAAATATTTTTGATAGTATGAGAAGTGAAAAGAAAAATGTATATATATATATTCCATATGCTAATTAGCATCACCAGAGTTTACTGGCAAGAGCAGGGGGAGAGAAGAGACAGATAAAGCGTCTGAAAAGGAAGTACCGTATATACTCGAGTAAAGGCCGACCCGAATATGAGCCGAGGCACCTAATTTTACCACAAAAAACTGGAAAAGTTATTGACTCGAGTATAAGCCTAGGGTGGGAAATGCAGCAGCTACCGGTAAATTTCAAAAATAAAAATAGATACCAATAATGTTTTTGAATACCGTAAAGAGCAAGAAGGAGGGAATGTGGAAAAGAGCAAGGAGGAGGGAATGTGGAAAATGTTGGATGTAGAAAAGAGAAGACTGATGCAATCTGAAAAGGAGAAAAAAAGGTAAAGGCGTAAAATAAGAGAGAAAGAATGTGGGAAGAAAGGGAAGAAAGAGTAAAAGAGAGAGATGTGTAAAAGTTAATTACTAATAGTTGTAAATGCTTTACCCCTGCAGTGCACGTGTCCCAGCTTTATCAGTGGAAAAGGCAATATATCCCAGTAGCCGTCCCACAGCCGGAGGCTCTCTATGAAGGGACAGGGGCGGCAGGGGCAGTGTGACAGTGTGACTGAGCTGCAGGTGGGGAAGCTGTGGCCTGGCTCTGGGGAAGGGGACACGGCGGCGCTGTGTGAGGAGACTCCGCGGCGCTGTGCTCCGCCGCACACAGGTAAGTCACCCGTCACCTCTGTGTGGCACACACACACACACCTACCTGATGAGGGGGACACAAGAGGACCACATGCCCTGCACTGCTCCGGCATCTTGAACATCCTCACTGCCGACGGCGACCATGCGCGGATGGCAGGCGGGGCTGCACGGGGGGGGCAGGCGTGGGTGCGCGGCCGCGCGCACCTTTGCGGGAACAGTGATGGCCCTGCCCCTTTTTCTCCTCCATTTCGCCCAAAATTTTCACTGACTCGAGTATAAGCCGAGGCGGCTTTTTTCAGCGTGGGCTGAAAAACTCGGCTTATACTCGAGTATATACGGTAAGTTGATAGGATGGCTGTATGACTGAGCACTAGACCAATAGGGACAGCGCTATAGACCACCAGTTGAGCCTAACTATTGTTAGTCTATTGCAAGGAAAATCAGGAGGGCCACAACTCTGGATTTGGTGGAAGTGCTCCTGTCCTCAGAAATGATCCATTTTTCTATCCTATTCTCATCATATTTGTGACAATCAATTATTTCAACTAAAACCACGAGACAGAGCACAGGATAGATCATCCAGAGTAGTACATGTGACATGTATTACATAGAACACCACCGCACAATCCATTTTTACAGAATGGCAGTTTGCACTTTTGTTTGGATCTTGGAGACCCAGGTCCATTTGAAATAAGCAGTTGCCGTTTCCCGCACCACCTCTCCATCCTCACCAATGGGTAGAAATGTTAAGGAGATACAGTACCAGTGCTGCCTACTGATCTCCTCTAATCCTCCTACATGGAGTTTTACCTGCTTTTTATCCTACTGCAGGACCTGTCAGGGCATTGAAGATTAGAGGAGATCAGTGGGCAACACTGGTATATTCTTGACTCTCCTACCCCACAGTGAAGATCTAAGTTGAGGAGCAATGAAGCAACAAGGATCCAGCTTTGCAGCTTGCTCCTTGATGCTGTGTCCTTTCCCACTGCTCTGTCCCAACCAATGGGTAGAAAATTTAAGAAGATACCAGTGCTGCCTTTTGATCTCTAATCTTCCTTGCCCCCAAAGATCCTCCAGTACACTAAAAAAAAATTGAAATGCTTTATTTCCAACATATTCCACAAGGGATTCTGACACCTGTTTCGTCATACCAAAATGACCTCATCAGAGAAAACTGAATAAAGTTGCACTTGTTTTTATCCTACTGGAGGATCTGTTGAGGCATGAAAGATTAGAGGAGTTCAGCGTGCAGCACTGGTATCTTCTTGACGCTCCTACCCTGTGACACAGGATTCTGACGCCTGTTTCGTCATAGAAAAAGGACCTCTTCGTAAAAAAAAAGTTTATCCGTTTTTTATACTATTGGATGAACTGTCAAGGCATGGAAAATCAGAGAAGATCTAATCTAGCACGTTCTTGACACTCCTACCCGCGAATGTAAGGTGCAGAGCGACGCAGAAACAAGGATCCAGATTTAGAGCTTGCATCCTTGCTGCTGCGTGCTACTCTGGGTTAAACAGTTTTAATCCTTATTGATAAACTTTATTCCAAAATATTCTACACAGGATTCAGGCATGTGTTTCATCATACAAAAATGACCTCATCAGAGAAAACTGGATGGATGGGTCTTGGGTCAACCATCAAGCAACTAAATGTGCCCAGGGCGAACTGCCGTCCTGCAAGTGAATTGTGCAGTCTTGTTTAAAGTGGACCAGAACCCCCCAAAACAACTCAATCTATCCAACCCCAGGTACATTACAGTTTGGATTCCCTAAATGCTGCTTGGTATTCCTATTATAGTGATTTAAATGTTTGCCTTCCCCAGCTTTGCCATTATATGCTATTGGTTTCTGACAGGACACCATTGTTCTAAACTAACTGTTTAAGCCCCCCTCCTTGCAACCTCCTGTTGAGAACAATTACAGCCAATTGAAATTAGCGCTAAAAAGAAGATTTAATTTTCCGCCAATTTTTACTTTGAAGCCAATATTGTTTGTAAGTATTTTAATCCAATTCATCACCAGGACGACACTAAGGGGAGTTAAAACATGGGTTGTTTTTTCAAATGTAACCTTCCATAGGACGTGGTTGGGCCACATGAATTCAGTACATGTCACGTGCATTTCTGTGAATGATAACTTTTGTGCTTTGTCCCGTGGTTTCGAATAAACAAAATTAGCGATGTCTCAAATGATATAACATTAAAGAGCATCAAAACCCTTCATTCACAGACTACAGTTTGAAAGACTCTGGAGCGGTTGAAAGCCCTCCGAAGGGGCATCCAATTTGCCAAGCCTGACTTTGTGAAACCCGCCGGAATTGCCAGATCCTTAACTTGAATTAATCACTACCTACCAGCAGTTATTCAGGTCTGTCTGGCATGGGAAAGAGAAGCAAGGTCGGGGTGCACCTATCAAGCGGACCAATAACCAGGGAACAAAATCCCAGGTTTAGGCCTTCTTCACCAAATTAGCTAACCTCCCCGCCGATAGTCTCCTCCCTGGGAGTAGAAGATTAAATCATGATTTTAGCTTACACTGGCATATTGTAAACCCTAGATATAACTCTGTACTGTTAAAATCCAAGATGGTCTCATAGGTTTCGATCAGAACATAGATGTATTCTTCTATCAGCACCACAGTTATAAGGCAAATAAACCAGCACCTTGTACCAGCCATCAATGGGATTGGAAAGTTGCTAGATATTACCTTATGTCTTAGTCTTTGAGTCAACTGTCCTATAGGGAAGTCCCTCATCAATGTACATCCACTGCACAAAGAATGAATAGGATAAAGATTAAAGAATAAATCAACTTACCCTTGTTCTGGGTCCCCTAATTCACAGGGAGAACCAGACCTTCAACACAGAGCCCTTAATAGATTCTTAGTTCCCGCCGGTTGGCTCTGTTACATAAAGTGGCCGTCTGCCCAGTCCAAGTTCCAGCGCGATCAGGCTATGTATGTTAGTATATGACGTTTCTCAGTGCTACTCCTAAGGAAGTTCTGTTGTAACACTGAGACGCATCATATACCATTAAAGTGGACCAAAACCCAGGATTTTGACTATCCTGGGTATTGGTCCTTTCCCTCAGGGGACCCTGATCGGAGGTGCCCTGCTGTGTAAAGCCCCCCAGATCGCCGATGCCAACTCGCCCCATCCCGGTCCTACGGTGCCTGCGAAGCCGCCCACTGAATCAGCGCACTCGGAGTCGCTGGCGTCTTGTTTCAAATAGCGGGGCATCCCCAATCGGGGTGCCCAGAGTGCAAAGACCAAAAGTCCAAATCCTGGGTTTTGGTCCACTTTACTGCATACCCTTTTCACCACAGGAAATGCATAAAAAGTCCTATAGCCATTTTCAGTTACTCTGCTGGTGGCCACCATTTGAGCCACAATAACAGCCAGGGCATGAACTTGAGCTTTAACCAATGCCCATGGGTGGGGCTTTCAGCTTTTATTCAGCAATGGGTTAAATGTAGAACAACCATTTACTGGCGACCATTAGCAAATCTTGTCAGTCCTTAATTTAAAAAAATGGACTTACTGATGGGGAGCATGTCAGTCTTGTGACTGTGCTTACTGGAAAATCACGGGTAATGTCAGGGCCTCCCTCATTAAAGCTGGCTAGACATGTCTAATTAAATCCTGCAGTATCCCAGAACGGAAAGGGACAAGGATTTGTGTTCCAAAATGATGAATGGAAAAAGCTGATCCAAGAAGAGGACGAATGAGGCAGGTTACTAAAATCTTTACAGTCAGGCCAGTTATGAGAATATTACTGGCTGCCCCTGAATCCTTTTTTCCATCCAATGAGGAGAGTCAGTAAAAAAAAAAATTCCAGATGAAAAAAACATAATGTCTTATAAAGTGTATCAAAACCCAGGACTTTGACCAAAACCCTGATCGGGGGTGCCCCACTATGTGAAACCCCCCAGATCTCCCACATCAACTTACCTCACTGCAGTCCTACGGGACAAGCGCAGCCGCTCGTCCAATCAACGCACTTGGAGCTGCTGAGCTATGAACGTCTGAGCGACGCCTTAGCACAGCGGCCCCATCCCACGCTTTCCTCTAGCAAGGCACGTGCCCGCGCCATCCATTTGTGTATGGCCCTGCTAGAGGGATAGCGGGGATGTGCCCGCGTCCTGCTTCGTTGGACCAGGAAGTAAGGTAACTGTAGCGGGCAACCTGGGGGGTTTCACACAGCGGGGCATCCGGATTTTGGATGCCCCGAGGGGAGGGAATGGATCGGCCCAGGAATCTTATAGATTCCCGGGTCGATCCAGCTTGGTTTCAGTCCACTTTAACAGAAATGTACCCAATATAGAGTCATTGACCACCTATGTAAATAAAAACAAAGAGGGTACCCCAAAGGAGTAGCTAGGCTTTCTGGCACCCGGGGCAAAGATTAGAAAATGCACCCCCCACCTGTGCTCAGGCCCCCTTTTGGCGCCCCTCTGACCAGCTGCACCCGGGACACCTGCTCCCCCTTCTCTCCCCTAGCTACACCCCTGGGGTACACACCTTTTGTTCCTGCAGATCATGGGGTCAATTCAGAGCCAGGTGAGAATTCTCACTCCGTTTTAAGAAAATTGCCATTCACTTTCATTGTATACTGGGTGTAAATTTTCACCCGGCTCTCAATCAGCTCCAAGGTAGATAACGAAAGTCAATGGGAGTTTTCTCTCCTAAAAAAGGAGTGAGAATTCTCACCAGGCTCTGAATCAACCCCGATAAGTCTGAATCTAGCAGAACTCAGCCGATGGCTGGATTGAATCCCCCGCCACCTGGGCCCAAACAGCCATCAGCACCATGGAGCTACCACAAGCTCCTAATTCAGTACAATGTACTGACGCCTGTTTCGTCATAGAAAAAGGACCCCTTTGTAAAAAAAAAAACTTTTATCCGTTTTTTTATCCTACTGGAGGAACTGTCAAGGCATGGGAGTGCCTGCTGCACCAGGGGCACGTGCTCCCCCTGCTCCCCCCTAGCTACGCCCCTGGGGTACCCACCTTTTGTTCCTGCAGATCATGGGGTCAATTCAGAGCCAGGTGAGAATTCTTACTCCCTTTTAAGAAAATTGCCATTCACTTTCATTGTATACTGGGTGTAAATTTTCACCCGGCTCTGAATCAGCTCCAAGGTAGACAATGAAAGTCAATGGGAGTTTTCTCTCCTAAAAAAGGAGTGAGAAGTTTCACCAGGCTCTGAATCAACCCCGATAAGTCTGAATCTAGCAGAACTCAGCCGATGGCTGGATTGAATCCCCCGCCACCTGGGCCCAAACAGCCATCAGCACCATGGAGCTACCACAAGCTCCTAATTCAGTACAATGTAGGTGGGGGGGGGGGGGGGTCAGGCCACAGCACACCTTCCACTGCAATAAATGGAGAGGGTATGGAAGCGCTCCTGTAACGGGGGCATGACAGACAGGATGTAGTTTCCTGACCGCTGGAGTAGGACCGATCAGCTACAGGTAACAAAAAGTACTTTTTTTAAAATGGGTGGTCAAACCCTTTAAAGTGTACCAAAACCAACCACGATCGGCCTGGGAATCTTCGATCGATCCCCCCCCCCCGCCCGGGCATCCAAAATCGGGACCCTGATTTTATTCCTACCAGAAGAATCCACCAGCTTGGTGGGAGTTTTTTTTAAGTTTGGTGTACAAGCGACCCCTCCCCCTATTAGCCGACGTGTATATATTTTTTATATTACATAATTATGTGATACACCTCTTTTAAAGTGCTACTGCAGAAAAAGGTAATGTATACACTACTATATCGGACTACATTTGGCGCTATCCTGTTTTCCAATTTTTTTTTTTTCTAGATATCAGGGTTTACAGGTTCAGCTTATGATTATTCTTCTGAGAAAAGTGGGTGTGGCCCTCCTTGGATCTGTGATGCTGCATAATAATCAGCTTTCTGTGCTGACAGCAATATGATGAATATGGAGGAGGAAGCGGAGGGAAAGAACGGAGGAGGAGGAAGAGGGAGGGGCAGAAGGTGGGAGGGACCAGCAATCCTGACCCACTCTGCTGAACTGATTGGGGGACGGCATGAAAAAGAGAATATCATTGGCTGAACCTCTAAACCTCAATATCTCGCCCATTTCTGCTTCAATTTAAAAACGGAAAACAGTTTAGGACAGCGCCAAATGTAGCCCGACACAATGGTGTAACAATTACCTTTGCCTGCAGTAGCACTTTAAGCCAACAGCAGAATGTTGCACGATTTTTTTAGCCTTAGTGACTCAAAGGAAAAGAGCCGAGCTTTTGTTTGTAACTTGGCTTTACCAAAGATGAAGGAACATCGGGGAAAATCTCAGAAAATGAAAAGTTACTCTACTTACGTGCAGCAGTGTTAGAACCGGTGTTCCTAGCGCCATTTCATCCACTCGGTACTACACGCGGATCTCCATATAAATTGAGGAGCAATACACAGCGAGTCACTTTTAAATCCAATCTAACACAACGCGCCGAAGAGCAACGCCGCTTTTGTTGCTCATCATTATCCCATTAAAACCCCATTATGTGACAGTATTGCGGTGTGCGTTCTGCCCGGCGGGATGGCTACATGCGCGTAAAAGCCGCATAGCATAAAGGTCATTCGCTTGAGTCTTGGCAACCGGCAGAGAGGTAATTACATTTCATCTTGCCAAAACTGACAGTTCTCTATGAGGACTGAGCCTAGACGAGCAAACGGCGATGGCGCACAGCCCCCCCCCCCCCCCCCGCTCTCCTCGCTGGGATGACAATACTCAGATCTCCATCCCATAGACATGGCTGCTCTGACAGAGGATTAGCTGTGGAATGTACTGATGAAGGGATTCTAGCACGGAGCAATTCACCAAGCGGGGAAGAAAAGACAGCCTGACACTATGGTGACATTGTACAGGATAAGCATAGTACTGATATTAATGCAACAGCTACATACAACAGGGCTTGGTAAAGAATCACTGGGTATACCACTGGACCGGGCCGGTGCCAGCACAGGGCAAACCTGGGCAATTGCCAGGGCCCCTGGCATCTTCAGAGGCCCACTCAGGCTCACACTTGGCCATAGTATTATTTTACAGTGGACCCAAGCCACCGAATGGCGGGTGCTGTGTGCAGACCTGATCATGGCTGGCAACAGGGGATGATCAGCAACATTGGAGAAGGTGGCCTGGAATGGAGGACAGTTGATGGAAGCTCAGAAGGTGGCGGGAAATAGGTGACAACTGACAGCAATGATGGAGTCTTTAGTGGCAGCGGAGCAAGTGGATGCTTGGTGGCAGTAGAGAATGCAACAAGGACTAGAGGACTGTCTATAGGGAAGGCAATAGGGACTGGCAGCAGAATATGACCCAATTGTGGCAGCAGAGCTGAAAGGTGGCATCATGTGACACAAAACTGTAGGGCCTACTAAGACTCTATTGCACAAGGGCCCCACAAACCTGGAGCCGGCCCTACCACTGGAGCACCCCTTTAGGGTGCGATCAGCAGAAGTAGTGCAGAAGATAGGGCACCATTACAGCAATAATAAGGCCGTAATGAGGTCTGTTACACGGGCCTCTCCTCCATTACCTGCAGCAGTCTGGAGATGTTGCGGCACGGCCAACCGTCCCTCAGTGCCCCCAGAAAGCTACAGTGGTCGCGCTTGCTGGACTCGCTCGTGCTGGGACAGGGCCAGCTGTGTGACCACATCTGGAGAGTGGTTGTGGCCATAACCCAGATGTAGAGTGCTGGTAAAGTTCAGCATTTAAAACTGCGAAAGGTTAGCACTCTTTCGAAGGAGTAGCCATGAGAGAGCTTAGTTAGTTAGCTTGGCTCAATACTATATCAAACTACTTGATGACAGTGTTGCCTAAGAAATGAGAGTATTAAAGTATAAAAGGTTTTGGTCCTTTCCCCCGGGGCACTCCAATCGGGGATGCCCCACTGTGTGAAACCCCCCAGATCGCCGAAGGCAACTCACCTCTTCCCGGTCCTACGCCGCATGCACGGGCGTGCGTCCAATCAGCCCACTGAAGTCATGTCTAAGGCCAGCGGCTCCAAACGCGCTGGCGAGCACATTCTCTGCTTCCCTTCAACAGGGAGCGTGCAAGCACCGTCCAGTCACAAATCAGGGGGGGGGGGGGGGGGTAATTGATCGGCGTGGGTTTTGGTCCACTTTAAGAGCGCTAGTGTTGAATCAGTCAGAGCACCCCTTTAGGACTGGAAGAAAAAAAAGACAGAAAACAGAGGCAAAAGCCAGATGGCAATGGCAACATGAAATGCTCTGCCATTGGTTAAAGTGGGCCAAAACCTGGGATTTTTTGTTGCGCTCGGCACTCTGGGGGGTTTCAAGGAGGGAAAGGACCAAAACCCAGTATAGTCAAAATCCTGGGTTTTGGTCCACTTTAGAGGGATCCTTCAGTCAAATAAGATAAGGACAAGCCATGAACCAAGAGGCAGAGGTGACTATATCTCTGCATGGCAATACATGCCCAGGTTAAGCACAATACATGTGCTTTACCTGCACTGCCTCTATAGGTACTATACTATCCCAGGTATAGGCAGTTATACTATACCATCTTTGTCAGTGTATTGCCTGTTAGGTAACCTCTAAGGTATCCAGGGCCGAGGTGACTATATCTCTGGCTATACATGCCCAGGTAAAGCACAATACATGTACTTTACCTGCACTGCCTCTATAGGTACTATACTATCCCAGGTATAGGCAGTTATACTATACCATCTTTGTCAGTGTATTGCCTGTTAGGTAACCTCTAAGGTAACCGGGGCCGAGGTGACTATATCTCTGCATGGCAATACATGCCCCGGTAAAGCACAATACATGTACTTTACCTGCACTGCCTCTATAGGTACTATACTATCCCAGGTATAGGCAGTTATACTATACCATCTTTGTCAGTGTATTGCCCTTTAGGTAACCTCTAAGGTAACCGGGCTCGAGGTGACTATATCTCTGCATGGCTATACATGCCCAGGTAAAGCACAACACATGCACTATACCTGCACTGCTTCTATAGGTACTATACCATCCCAGGTATAGGCAGTTATACTATACCATCTTTGGCAGTGTATTGCCTGTTAGGTAACTTCTAAGGTATCTGGGGCCGAGGTGACTATATCTCTGCATGGCAATACATGCCCCGGTAAAGCACAATACATGCGCTTTACCTGCACTGCCTCTATAGGTACTATACCATCCCAGGTATAGGCAGTTATACTATACCATCTTTGTCAGTGTATTGCCTGTTAGGTAACCTCTAAGGTAACCAGGGCCGAGGTGACTATATCTCTGCATGGCAATACATGCCCAGGTAAAGCACAATACATGCACTATACCTGCACTGCTTCTATAGGCTGTTTTGCGGGGCAAACACTGCATTTCCACAAAGCACAACGCAGTGCATAGATGTGAAGGTGCCCATTGATTTCATTGCCCTCGGTCCTCTTCTCATTTGTTGAGTTCCTACTTTAACGTGACGCAATCAGGAAGCTGTGAGTCCCGAAAACATGTTTTTCAAAGTGATGCTATACCCAGAAAGGAAGTTTAGGTCATCACATTCTATCCCCAGACCAGTGCCCCAAATCAGCCTGTGTTCCTTTTTGACTTTGCCCAATATTCATATCAACACAAACAGTCGGCCATATTGCTCCCTGACTGAGCACCCCCCCCCCAATGCTTTCTAGCGATGATACATTCAGTTACACACAGCTCAGCATTGGGGAGCACTTCGACCAAACTGCCATTATGTGACAGTTTAGTTGAAACTGAATGAGCATATGACTGCCATTCACCATCAAACGGCTTCCTTTTAGTATTTTTGTGAAAATTGGGCAAAGGCTTTAGTAAAATAAAAAAAGAAAAACAGGCTGTTCTGGGCCTCGGGCTGTGGATAAATGGTGACAAAATAAACTTCCTCTCTGGTTATAGGATCACTTTAAGGTGAAACTTTCCTATGCCCATCATCATATTTTCTGACCTCCCGCTTCATCTGATCATCATCTTTTTATTTGGACTGTCCACATTTACGCTCTATAAAAACAAATACACAGACAATACCTTTATCATTACTATGAATAATTATACCATACTATACTATGCTATGCAGTCATTTTACCAAACTCTATCACAGTATTTTCCACCAAACATTAAACCGGACCTTCAGCATCATTTAGTGAGAAGCCCAAACCCTTAAAAAAACTATTTCCCAGCATCTAAAATTAATATATTTTATGTTTTTAGTCGTTCACTTATCTGTCCCCCGCTGGACTGCAACTCAGGACCCTAAAATACAGGAGCCATCTTGCCTCAAAAGCATCACATATTGAGGAGAGGAGAGCAAAAGTGCAGGGGGATGGTGTTATAGCTGTGCTTTGCACAGACAAAGCAGAGCTGGGGTCAGAAAAAGGTCAGTAATCCCAGAATGCAGAGCGGCACAGTCAGAAGACACTTCCTGTCTGCAGGCAGCCTGAGACTCCATGTGTCGCCATCTTGGATGTTTAAAGGCTCAGAAAATGCAGTAGATGCAGGTAGGATGATTTTTAATGTGAGCAATCTGTATGTACAGGGTGTGGGAAACATGTAAGATATGCTCTTATTCAGGGTGAAGGTCCAGATTAATGTGGGCAATCTGTATGTACAAGGGGGGGGAACATGTAAGATAGGCTCTTATTCAGGGTGAAGGTCCAGATTAATGTGGGCAATCTGTATGTACAAGGGGGGGAAACATATAAGATAGGCTCTTATTCAGAGTGAAGGTCCGGATTAATGTGGGCAATCTGTATGTACAAGGGGGGGAAACATGTAAGATAGGCTCTTATTCAGGGTGAAGGTCCAGATTAATGTGGGCAATCTGTATGTACAAGGGGGGGAAACATATAAGATAGGCTCTTATTCAGGGTGAAGGTCCAGATTAATGTGGGCAATCTGTATGTACAAGGGGGGGAAACATATAAGATAGGCTCTTATTCAGAGTGAAGGTCCGGATTAATGTGAGCAATCTGTATGTGCAGGGTGTGGGAAACATATAAGATAGGCTCTTATTCAGGGTGAAGGTCCAGATTAATGTGGGCAATCTGTATGTACAAGGGGGGGAAACATATAAGATAGGCTCTTATTCAGAGTGAAGGTCCGGATTAATGTGAGCAATCTGTATGTGCAGGGTGTGGGAAACATATAAGATAGGCTCTTATTCAGGGTGAAGGTCTGGATTAATGTGGGCAATCTGTATGTACAAGGGGGGGAAACATGTAAGATGGGCTCCTATTCAGGGTAAAAGTCCGGTTTAAATATCAATGAAAAGTCCCAAACTTCACTGTGGACAGCAGCAATAATAAACACACGGTTGTCGCTGTTCACTTTTTCAGTTGTTCATTTAGGGCCTAAATGACCAGAAATAATTACAAGGAAAGACCCACACTTACAACAGTGTTCTTTTCAGAAAGTTCTTAAAGGTAAACAGAGAAACACGAGATGTAAAACCAATCAGTGATTTTCCTTTTAAAATTAATTAACGTATAACTTTAAGCATCTCGGCAGATAAATGTGTAACGTGATGTATTAACCTCATGTGCCCCCATTCTTATGATCGGAGTCAGCTTGTTTGTTCAGCCTTCAGTTCAGAGCTGGGGTGTTGCATCATAATCTGTCTTCTCTTCTGGAAGAAATGTGAGATTTAAAGTGGACCAAAACCTACGCCGATTGGCTAACGTGCAGTGACACGCCGACATGCAAAAGGCAGCGAGGGAGGGATGTTTACAGAGGAATATCAGAAATGGTCTGATGTTCCTCTTTAAAAGGGTCCAAAACCCACGGCGATTGGCCCAGGAATCTATACGATTCCCGGGCCAATCGATTCCGCCTTCCCGGGGCATCCAAAATTGGGATCCCCCGCTGTGTGAAAGCACCAGGTCGTCCAATTAACTTACCTTCTTTCCCGTTCCAACGTCGTATGAGCGCCCTCTAGCAGGGCGTGTGCCCACGCCAGGCATTTGTGAATGGCCGGCACGCTCCCTGTTAGAGGGTAGCGGGGGATGCGGCCGCAGCTCGCTCATACGCCTTAGACCAGCTATACTCAACTGGCGGACCCTGGTGCCAGATTTCGGCCCCCCTGCACTCAGTTGCTTTCCTGTCGCCATGCTCAGAGCTGCCCCTTTGAGCGGCGATATAGTGCTTAGTGTCTCTGCCAGTGTCATGGCTCCCTGACACCGAGCATTGCAATATGAAGTACTGCACGGGCAGGAAGTGGCCATGCAAGGTACTTTGTTTCCCGGTCTCTGTCCCATCCAAAAAAAGAAGCTCCTGTTTTTTCCCAGTGCCCCAAAGATTTTTGGGGTGGGGGGCGCGGCCTTTTTTTAGATTTGCCTGGGGAAGCTATAGCCCCTCCCCCAGTGTGCTGATTTCTAACTATCCACCCCCCCACCCGGACCTTCACCTCTCACCGGATGCCTTTAAATGGACCTTTACAAGACGTGGTTGAGTAACCCTTAGACGAAGGCTTAGATGATGTGACGTCAGCGGCTCCGAGTGCGCTGATTAGACGAGCGCGGCTGCACATGCGCCAAAGGACTGGGATGAGGAGAGCTGATTTCGGTGACCGGGGGGGTTTCACACAGTGGGGCATTCTGATCGGGGTGCCCCAGTGGCATGGACCGAAAAATCCTGGGTTTTGGTGCCAATGGGAAGGTGGTCCACTATGTGTACTAGATACTGAATCTGAGTGCTTTATAAAAGCGTCTGCGATAAAGTGGAGCAAAACCCTTGGTAACGTGACCGTGGGGTCTAAAAGACTCTAGGGCTGGGTCACACCTTCCCCCCATGGTGTGAAACCCCACTGGACATCCCCAGCAGTGCTTCTGTCCTACACTGGTTGAACTCTTTAGGAGGGTTGCTCGGGGGAGGGACCAAGATCAAAGAGTCTTCAAGGTGACAGTCACAAGGGGATGTTTACAGCAATTTTTCTTTTCTGAAGGGTGCAGAGTCAGGCAGGTGGAGGATCATGCTAGCTTTGGGTTGCTTCTAACACCTTCACACCCAACCAGCCAAGGAACCCAACCCATGTTTGGACCCCAATGCTTTAGTCTCAGCAATCATAGCTATGGGGGGTCCATACCCACCGCAGCCACAGTATCTGCCCCTACAATAATAAAGCTTCAGTATCATTGATTGAGTAGTGGTCTTATATGCCGATGATCCGTGTATGCAATGCTATAGCCTTGGCCATGGAGAACACACGTTGACCCCCGAGAAAGCATGTGGCGGGGGTGCTTAGAGGGATTGTCATGGGCTGGACATTGGGCTGGTGATGTCCCGAGCGGATCCATTGGGCGATATCCCGAGCAGATCCATAGCCCCAGTTTGCCACTGCCTGGGACCAATGGAAGCAGTGAAAGTTTGGCACTGCATGTTGCAGAAATGGATAGGCCAACGCGTTTCTCTGCCGAACCAACTGCCATTTATGTACACCCCCCCGTACCAAACCCAGTTTGGGTAATAACGCCCAGGGCTAGATTAAGTGTGGTGGAGGCCCCTGGGCACAAAATCTGGTGGAGGCCCCAGACATTATAATATTTTTTTTCCTTATTATTAAATAATAGTCCAGCCAATAGTCCAGTCCAGCCAAGTAACTGATTGGTGGTTGTCTGGCACCCGCCTACTTACTGGATCGAGTCCCTTGTGCCCCCCTTGTGCGGGTGCGTGCTGCTCGGGAACTCCTGCTTTGCCATTCTGGGTGGGGGGTAGTGTAGTCGCCCGGCTGGTTCCCTGCATTGAGCTGCCAGCGGCTGTGCTTGGTGGCTTATGTGCAGTGACAGCTCTGCACCCATCACTGTAGCGTTGCTGGCCGCGGCTTTGCTGCTCTAGACTCTCCGTCCTGCCCTGTGGTGGCTTTGGCTGTGGGTTTGCAAAAACAAAAAAAGGCTTCCCCAGGGGAGGGGGGCACTGCCACCGATATCGTTGTGGCTGGCCCGCGGCCCATCAGACCAAAGACTAAAAAACCTCCTGGACCAGACCATAACCCAAAGGTTGGTGGAGGCTCCCTTTGCAGGTGGTTGAGGCCCCAGGGCGCACGCCCCTCTCATAATCAGGCCCTGATAATGCCCGCCGGGGCCTGCCTCAGCGCCACGGTCGAGAGGCAGTGCCGTGTGGCCAATATAGCCAAATACAGCTGAGCTAAACCAAACCCACCAATTGCCTAAGTGGGCCGCTCAACCAAGCGGTGCACTCCATATCGGGCAGCGGGAACGCCAGGAAGGTGAGTTTCCCTAACAATAAACAACAGATCCCGCACCACCTTAATTATTATTTCAATTATATTGTGCCCGGCCCAATATGTGCAGAAACATGCACAAAAAATGCAGACAATGCCTACTGAAAGTATGGTTCCAGTTACCACAGGGTCACAGCTGAGCCAGCACAAAAACTAAACAAAAACTTATTTTAAATAATCCTTCATTGTTTTATTAAATAAATGATATAATAGTCACAACAAAATACCACATTTAACATAAATCCCATATTTAAAAACACTCCACAGAGGTGGTGTCTCCATTAAAGCGGACCTTCACTCTGAATAAGAGCCTATCTTATATGTTTCCCCCCACCCTGTACATACAGATTGCTCACATTAATCCGGACCTTCACTCTGAATAAGAGCCTATCTTATATGTTTCCCACACCCTGTACATACAGATTGTCGACATTAAAAATCATCCTACCTGCATCTACTGCATGTTATGAGCCTTTAAACATCCAAGATGGCGGCTTATGGAAGCCGCCATCTTATCAGGCAGCCTGCAAACAGGAAGTGCCTCCTGACTGTGCTGCTCTGCATTCTGGGACTGCTGACCGTTACCTGACCCCAGCTCTGCTCTGTCTGGGAAAAGCACAGCTATAACCCGCCCCCCTGTACTTTATCCTGCTCTCCTCTCATCAGTAAGTGTGATGCTGATGGCGGCGCCCGTATCCTAAATTCCTGAACAGAGTTGCAGCCCAGTGGGGGAAAGAATAATAAGTTAGTGACTAAAAACGTAAAATATATTAATTTTAGATGCTGGGGAATCGTTTTTTAAGAGTTTGGGCTTTTCATTAAATCATGGTGAAGGTCCGGTTTAAATGAGAAATCCATTTCAAAACAAGAAAAACCCTTAAAACTATCCACTATTCAATTAATGTGCAAAAAAGGGCTGATAAAGTGAAAACAGTGCTAGTAAAGTGCAAATGCCTACACTGATTTGAATACATCATAAAGAAAGAGAAACCAAACAGTAACCAAATAAGCCAATGGGCTGCATACAGTGAGATAACACTACATAGAACAATATCACCTCTATTATAGGGAGACCAATCCCCGCTGTGTGGCTGGAGACCTCTATAGTCCTATAGGAAGGGGAGTTTCCTTGGGCGAACTGTAGGGATGCACACAGGGGGGCATCCCAAAACAGGATATAGACCAAAAAGAGAATATACACCCAGAAGAGCAAAAAGGTGTTGTTCCTCTTGAAAAATTCTGAATACAGACCCCCCTTTTTTTTTTTTACATCAAATTAAAAAGGGATCTAAAGTCAATTCACTATAAAGGCACTCCAATAATAGAGCAATCGCTGGATTCTAAACCATCTAAATCCAAAGTAGAGAGCTTAAACCCAGAGACTACTTTAATCATTGTTGTGTTTTTACAATGCGATTCCTTCCCCATCCCCCGCCTCTAATGAGAAGTTTACTGAAGTGGAATAGAAGACGTCTTCAGCTGTTTTATTTAATTAGGAACGCCAGCCAAACGGTGCAACGGGTTTTAGTTTTATTAAAGAGCAACATCACCTAAAAAGGATTTATTATGTGCTGGAAAAAGGCGAGCTCAGCCTGTCGCCGAGCGTATCTGCAATGACAAGTCATAAGCAACCAGGCTGGATCTGTAATGCGGACAATGCCGCTTGGAAAAAGTTGAGGTCCTCTTATGTACAGACATAGAAATGGAGAAAACCTTTCTGATTTACTTAAAGTGGACCAAAACCCAGTGCGATCGGCCCGGGAATCTTGATCGATTCCCTCCCCCTAGGGTATCTCGCTATAATCGGGAAGCCTCGCTGTGTGAAACCCCCCAGGACGCTCCGTTCACGGGTGCATGCCCGAAACATGCATTTGTGAATGGCCGGCACGGCGACGCTGCCTGTTAAGAGGGAAGCGAAGGATGCAGTCGCCAGGGCGCTCAGAGACGCTGCTCTTAGAAGCGCCATGGGACCGGGAAGAGGTGAGAAGGTCTCGGGGTCCTGGGGGGGATTTCACGCAACAGGGCATCTCCGGAGTGCCGCCATCTTAGATGTTTAAAGGCTCATAAAATTCAGTAGATGCAGGGTGTGGGAAACATATAAGATAGGCTCTTATTCAGGGTGAAGATCCGGATTAATGTGGGCAATCTGTATGTACAGGGTGGGGGAAACATATAAGATAGGCTCTTATTCAGGGTGAAGGTCCGGATTAATGTGGGCAATCTGTATGTACAGGGTGGGGGAAACATATAAGATAGGCTCTTATTCAGGGTGAAGGTCCGGTTTAAAAACTACCTGACCTTCGCTCACAAGACAACAACCATCTTTTCCCTGGGGCAACCCCCCAGGACGCCCTTAAAGCAGACCTTCACCCAGAATAAGAGCCTATCTTGTATGTTTCCCCCATCCTGCACATACAGATTGCACACATTAAAAATCATTCTACCTGCACCTAATGCGTTTTTTGAGATTTTTAACATCCAAGATGGCAGCCGTGGGGTCTTAAGCTGCCCGTAGTAAGGAAGTGTCTTCTGACTGTGCTGCTCTGCATTCTGGGATTGCTGTCCTTTCCCTTTCCCTGACCCCAGCTCTACTCTGTCTGTACAAAGCACAGCTATAATCTCCTCTCCTCAGTATGGGACGCTTCTAAGGCAAGATGGTGGCACTAAAAAAAAGTACATTTCACACAGCAAAAGTGTAAAAAAAGTAAGGAAGTGTCTTCTGACTGTGCTGCTCTGCATTCTGGGATTGCTGTCCTTTCCCTGACCCAAGCTCTACTCTGTCTGTACAAAGCACAGCTATAATCTAACGCAAGATGGTGGCACCCATATCCTAGAGTCCTGAACAGAGTTGCAGCCCAGCGGGGGCAAAAATAACAACAACTGAAAACTCATAAATATAAATATTAATTAAATATATTAAATATTAAAAATATTAAATTTCAAAAATATTAAATATTAAAAATATTAAATATTAAAAATATTAAATATTAAAAATATTAAATATTAAAAATATTCAATATTAAAAATATTCAATATTAAAAATATTCAATATTAAAAATATTCAATATATTAATTTTAGATGCTGGGGAATAGTTTTTTTAAGGGTTTGGGCTTTTCATTAAATGATGTTGAAGGTCTGGTTTAAAAAACTCTTCCCCGCTTCAACGGCACATGTGCGGGCTATTGTCCAATCAGAATGCTTTGCAATGTTTACTGGGCTCTTCTTGTTGATAAAGCACGAGCAGCCCCTTTACCCCTGGTGTCCTGTGCACGCTCCCCCCCCAGCCATTCAGATAGGCTCGGGTAGGAGCGCACGCACAGCAGGGGATACAGCAGAGCGCTCTCCGTTTGAAAGGGGCCGCGCATGGGCGATCTGGGGAATCTGAATTCGGGATGCCCCGGGGCCACGGAACGGAACCCAGAAAAGGCAAAGGCCTTATATGATGACATTGTTGCACAGCTTTCGTACGACAGGTTTCAGCTGCACAACTAAAAGGTATTTTTACTTATGTTATTTAAACAGCTGCCTGGAGGGTGAACAGCTCACGTAATAACCCCAACCCGTAACCTTTACTGTGTGCACATAAACCCGTAACGCTTGTTTAATGGAACAACAGGAACAGCGACACGAAGACGGACGTCTACCATGAGCGCACCGCGCAGAGACCCTTCACGCCAGGCCGGCTTCACCCTGAAAGTTTTCTAGTTATTGGTTAAAGCTAACTAGAGAAATCGAAGGCGTCAAGGCCGAGCGCTATTGCTAAAGCCGCTCTTTGCTCAATGCTGGTGAAATATTAGAGGAGCTCTCGGCCAATCACAAGCAGCCAGGCAGCCCCACCCTCACAGCCAAGGTTTAACGCAAGAGCTAACATTTCACAATTAAAAGTCAATGTTAAAAGTTTGAGAAAGTTTGGAGAATGTTATTTTCACCACTTTCCCCCTTTGCCATACAATTGCGGTCTTCCGGCTTGGTGTTTCCAAATCACTTTCTAATTATCTCAGGTACAACCAGGTTGGTGTCAGTCACCTAAAACTGTGTTAAAGTGGAACAAAACCCAGGCAAATTGGCCCGGTAATCTATAAGAAAGAGAAGAAAAACTTGGCAAAAACAAAAACCAGGCTGATTTGGGGCACTGGGCAGAGGTGATGACATCCTTTCCGGCTATAGGCAGGGGCGGACTGGCCACAGGGAGACAATGCCCGATGGGCCCCGCTGCTTTGGGCTGCTGCTTTTACCTCACCTTCAATCCCTGCCCCCTGAACCCATCCCCACAAGCCAAGAAACCCCAGCCCCCAATGCTACGGCTGGTAAAACCCAGGGCTGATTTTTGGCCCCAGTCCGCCACTGGGTATAGGAATCCCTTTAAAGGGGAACATCAGACCTAAAATAAAAAAGGATTCCCCCATCGGCCCCTACTTACCTTTTGGATGTCACCGCTGCCTGCTGCGGCGACATCTGGCTGCTTTAGGGCCCCATCCTCACCCCGCCCGCTTAGCCGTCTGTAAAAGTCACGCACCACTCAACAGAGTCTTGCAGCTTTTTAGGGCCTCCCCTAGTATCCCATCCATGTGCCCTGCGCAGGCACGGGATCGGGGGGCTACACGCAGTGCCTGATGGCGCTTCCCGAAAATGGATGCCCTGGCGAGAACAGTAAACATTCCCCAAAGGTAAAACCAGAGGAGAGAGGAGGGCAGAAGAGGTTTGGGGCAAGGTCGTTCCTCTGTAATGAAATCTTCGGCTATAGAAACACTAAGTCAGCTCTGTGGCTTTGCAGAGATCTGTCCGGGTCCTCTGGTCTGTGGCCGAGACACATGAGCATGTCTCCTTATATTTTACTCTGACACTGTTACAAGTGCACGCGCCTGCTGATAACAGCTTGGAGGAAGTTATGGTCGATATCAAAGCTCCAGTCCAGACACTGTTACGCAAAAAAATGTGGCCACAGAATGCTTATTCTGTTAAAACAAAAACTACTAAAAAGTAGAACAAAATCCATTTTAAATGAGATGACTCACTATCCCGGGTTTTGCGCTCTACCCCTGGGGCATCCTAATGTGGGATTCCTCGCTGTGTAAAACCCCCTGGATTGCCCTATGAATGTACCTTTCCACCCGCCCCAAGGCGCATGCACAGGAACTCGTCCAATCAGCGCAGTTAGCCATGAATATCAATGCATAGCATAATACTCTAATTGGAAAAAGAGCTTGGGCATCAAGAAAGGGAAGCCGCCGCACCCTCGCCCTTCCTGCGGTGTTCTCCCGCCCCCCACCCATCTGAATAGCTGGGAGTGCGGAAGCAGACCTGAGACGTGGCCCACTAATGTGGCGAGGGAGCACCGTAAAGGTGAGTATTTGCAGATCTTTCCCAGGGGGGTCACATAGCAGGGCATCCCAAATCGCATCTAAAAAGACCACCAAACCATGTGATCTAAAATACTCCAGGGCCAGCCAATTAGGTACCCCTCAAGCATCCAGATTCAGTACGCCTCTCAGTGTTAAAGAGGAAGGGGATTCCCACCGCCCATCGGCCCCCATTTACTTTTTGGAGGTCACCGCTGCCTGCTGAGACGACATACAGCTGCTTCAGGTGCCCGATCCTCACCCCCGCACCGGCTTAGCCGTCTGTAAATGACAGCATGGCTTTAGCGCGCTTTTCAAAGTCTCGTGGGATTTCGTCCGGCTCCATTGCACCCCAATCATGGGCACTGTGCAGGCGCAAGATCAGGGGCTGAGCACAGTGCCTGATGGGATGCAAGATGGCACCGCCCGTCGGAATGTCACCCAGAATCCAAGGGACCCAGAAGATGGATCTACTGGCAAGGTTAGTAAATAGTGCCCAAAGGTAAAACCAGAGGGGGGGCAGTAGATCGGTCAGGTTTGGGGGAGGCCTTCCTCTTCGGAATCAACCGGCATATATTCACTTTTCCAATGCTCTCTTGCCACATTCGCGGGGCACAGCCGCATCCCTGCCCACAGACAGCAGGGAGGCCGGGCACGCAGGCCCACCACAGCACTATGCCGAGACCTGTTCCAAACAAAGCCGTATGCTGTTCACTAACATGCACGACATACAGAGTTGATTGGACAGCAGCCTGCATGTGCAACATGGGACCAGAGAAAAAGGGATGTTTTTAGGGTGATCCAGAAGGTTTCACACAGATTCTAAATCGCGATGCCCCTGGGGTATGAACCAGTCTGCCGGGTATGGCAAGCATGCAGAGTGTGGATGTTGCCGGAGTCCCAGACATGCGCTGTGAGATTGAGGATCAAGATCATTACACAGGGGAAATCAGGGGTTTTCACACAGACTAAACTGGGATGCCCCTAGGACAGGGAATAACCCAGGCGCTGGGTGACACAGGTTTTGGCCATCTATAAAGTGAATCAAAACCCACAGCGATCGGCTCGTGAATCTATAAGATTACCAGGCCGATCAATTCCCCCCCCCCCCCAAATTCGGAATGCCGCCCTGTGTGAAACCCCCCCCCCGGTCACCCCATACACTTACCTTCTTTTCCGGTCCAACGGTGCATGTGCGAGCCGCAGCCACATCCCGTAGGACCGGGAAGAGGCGAGTTAGATTGGGCGATCTGGGGGGTTTCACACAGCGGAGTATCCCCGATCAGTGCGCCCCCGGGGAAAGGACCAAAACCCAGGATAGTTAAAACCCTGGGTTTTGGTCCACTTTAAGCAGCGGAAGACATTGAAGAGCACAGCTAAAGTACTGCTGTCACTTACAGACGGCTAAGCCACTGGCGAGGTGAGGATCGGCCCCCAAAGCAGCCGGATGTCGCCGCAGCAGGCAGTGGCGAAATCCGAAAGGTTAGTAGAGGCTGATGGGGGGGGGGGGAGATCCAATGTTCCTCTTTAAGGGTACCCATGGAACAAGGCATTTTTTTCTAATGAGGCCCCCCTCCACAGGTGCCCCAAACAGAGACAACAAAAAAACAACCATCTTGCTCTTACACTACACTCGCTCCAGATAAAGAACAGCTACGTGAATTGTAATGAGGAGCCCATCTACCTCTGTGCCAGGATGCCCCCCAAAAATCTCCCCGATTTCAGCTCAGAGGCCCTAGGACGTGCGTCCCTGGTGCCAGGGCCGGATCCAGGTTTATGTGGTCCCTTGGGCGGCATGGTCTCAGTGGGCCCCTTTGTGGTGAGGAGTCGCGTCACATCACTGAGGGTTGTCCCAAATCTGGATGCCCTCTAAGGATCGTGGTAAAACTAGTTTTGGTCTACTTTGAAGTGCACCAAATCCCTTTAAACCTGACCTTGAAGACTAAATGAATCTAGATCCTCCTGATCTTGGATGCCCCTGTGTGTGACCCTCCTTTGTTCATTACTTTCCTGGAACTGGTGAATGCATTGTGGGATCGCCAGTTTGAGTTACCGACCAAACCAGGGGGGTTCTTTCACAAACAGGGGCATCCCAAATTGAGATGTCCCTATAAAGCGGACCAAAGCTCAGGGGTGGAATTGCTTGCATAGTGGGTATGCCAGCGATCCCAGGGGGTTTCACACAGTAGGGTGTCACAGATTGGGATGCTCCAGGGATAGGAAATCAGTTGGGGTGGGCAACTTAAAAGCAGAGCAAAACCCAGCACTTCCTCCCCTGGAATCTAAATCGAGATGCCCCGTTGTGTGGAACCCGCCATTCGAGGAGATGTGCCGTCACACACCCCAAAGGCCGGGCCCGTCAGTGGGCCCCCAGCAGCTGCCCAGCCTTGCCGGGTGCTGACGCCCGCCCTGCCTGGTGCCCTCCCTATAATGCGGCCTCTGGTTTAGGTAAGCAGGTGCTCCTTCATACCCTAGCCCCCGCTTTCTGCCCCAGCATCCCACATGCCAGGCGTGTAAATATTTGCACGTGTTCCATGATGAAGCCGCCAACACGATGGCAGAGGATTCAGCACAAGCTGTTGTTTAGGAAGTTTATGAACAAATGTTTTGTATGTGTATCCGCCCACTGCTCCTCTCCTCACTAAGAGCTACAAAGCTGCGCTTCAGATCCCTCCAACTATCATTTATAGCCTAGTAATAAAGAACATTCTCGTATTCTTACCCATTAATTTTGCCGTTTCAGCTAGTGCTTCCCCAACTGGCTGCTTGTGGATTAAAAGTACAGCTCTCATTTAAAGTGGACCAAAACCCAGCTCGATCGGCCTGGGAATCTATAAGATTCCTGGGCCAATCGGTTCCTTCTCCCCGGGGCATCCAAAATTGGGATGCCCCGCTGTGTGAAACCCCCCAGGTCGCCCTGTTCACTTACCTTACTTCCCGGTCTAAAGGCGTATGCGCGAGCAGCATCCCGCTATCCTTCTAGCAGGGAACGTGCCCGCGACAGGTATTTGTAAATAGCTGGCGCGGGCATGCTCCCTGTTAGAGGAAAGCGGGGGATGCGGCCGCCAGAGCGCTCGGAGATGCTGGCCTTAGATGACGTGATGTCATCGGCTCCGAGCACGCCGATTGGACAAGCGGCCGCGCTTGCGCTGTAGGACCGGGAAGAAGTGAGTTGCGCTCGGCGATCTGGGGGGTTTCAGACAGCGAGGCAACCCTGGTTGGGGTGCCCCAGGGGAAAAGGTCAAAAACCCAGGATAGCCAAAACCCAGATTGACTATACCATCTGGCACCATGATACAGTGTGAAATTTACCAGGTCGTCCACTCCAACTTACCTTTGCCTGGTCCTATGGCACATACACAGCCTCCCATCTACTCTCATCTATGCACTCGGCTCCAGCTGAGCTTAGTCCAGTCTGATACCATCTAACTGGGAGTGTGGGCCCGCACTGGCCATTCACGTGCCTGGCGCTAAAGTTATGGCAGGGAGTTGCCGCTGCTCCCATTGGATCAACGAGAAGGTGAGTTTAGTGGATGATCTGGGGGATTTACACAACAGGGCATCCCAAATCTGGATGCCACGGGGAGGGGGGAGTCTCAGACTCCAGGTTGGGTTTTGGTCCACTTTAAAGCAGAATTCCATTCAACGATCCAGTGCCGCTCTCCTGGTTTCTGTGCGGCCCATCATTTAATGAAAAGCCCAAACCCTTAAACTATTCCCCAGCATCTAAAATGAATATAGTCGCTTACTTATTATTCTTTCCCCCACTGGGCTGCAACTCTGTTCAGGACTCTAGGATACGGGCGCCGCCTCATAAGCATCACATATTGAGCAGAGGAGAGGGGAATAAAGTACAGGGGGCGGGGTTATAGCTGTGCTTTGCACAGACAGAGCAGAGCTGGGGTCAGAAGACACTCCATGGACCTCCATTCTGGATGTTTAAAGGTTCAGAAAATGCACCAGGTGCAGGTAGGGTGATTTTTTAAGTGGGCAATCTGTATGTACAGGGTGGGGGAAACATATAACATAGGCTCTTATTCAGGGAGAGGGTCCGAATTAATGTAGACAATCTGTATGTACAGGGTGTGGGAAACATATAAGATAGGCTCTCATTCAGGGTGAGGGTCCAGATTAATGGGAGCAATCTGTATGTACAGGGTGAGGGAAACATACAAGATAGGCTCTTATTCAGGGTGAGGGTCCAGATTAATGGGAGCAATCTGTGCAGCATCTAAAATGAATATAGTCGCTTACTTATTATTCTTTCCCCCACTGGGCTGCAACTCTGTTCAGGACTCTAGGATACGGGCGCCGCCTCATAAGCATCACATACTGAGCAGAGGAGAGGGGAATAAAGTACAGGGGGCAGGGTTATAGCTGTGCTTTGCACAGACAGAGCAGAGCTGGGGTCAGAAGACACTCCATGGACCTCCATTCTGGATGTTTAAAGGTTCAGAAAATGCACCAGGTGCAGGTAGGGTGATTTTTTAAGTGGGCAATCTGTATGTACAGGGTGGGGGAAACATATAACATAGGCTTTTATTCAGGGAGAGGGTCCGAGTTAATGTGGACAATCTGTATGTACAGGGTGTGGGAAACATATAAGATAGGCTCTTATTCAGGGTGAGGGTCCAGATTAATGGGAGCAATCTGTATGTACAGGGTGAGGGAAACATACAAGATAGGCTCTTATTCAGGGTGAGGGTCCAGATTAATGGGAGCAATCTGTATGTACAGGGTGAGGGAAACATACAAGATAGACTCTTATTGAGGGTGAAGGCCCGGATTAATGCGGGCAATCTGTATGTACAGGGAGGGGAAACATATAAGATAGGCTCTTATTGAGGGTGAAGGCCCGGATTAATGTGGGCAATCTGGATGTACAGGGTGGGGGAAACATATAACATAGGCTCTTATTCAGGGTGAGGGTCCAGATTAATGGGAGCAATCTGTATGTACAGTGTGAGGGAAACATACAAGATAGGCTCTTATTGAGGGTGAAGGCCCGGATTAATGCGGGCAATCTGTATGTACAGGGAGGGGAAACATATAAGATAGGCTCTTATTGAGGGTGAAGGCCCGGATTAATGTGGGCAATCTGGATGTACAGGGAGGGGAAAACGTATAAGATAGGCTCTTATTCAGGGTGAAGGTCCGGATTAATGTGGCCAATCTGTATGTACAGGGTGTGGGAAACATATAAGATAGGCTCTTATTCAGGGTGAGGGTCCAGATTAATGGGAGCAATCTGTATGTACAGGGAGGGGAAACATACAAGATAGGCTCTTATTCAGGGTGAAGGCCCGGATTAATGTGGGCAATCTGTATGTACAGGGTGTGGGAAACATACAAGATAGGCTCTTATTGAGGGTGAAGGTCCGGATTAATGTGGGCAATCTGTATGTACAGGGTGTGGGAAACATATAAAATAGGCTCTTATTCAGGGTGAAGGTCCGGTTTAAGGGAACTATTATCAAACGTACAAATTGTTTCCAAAGTCTCCGACCAGCAATGTGAGCAGGAGGGGGGCAAAATGCTGCACAATATCCTGGTCTTTCTGAAGTGCAAATCACTCAGGAAAAGGAGAGATGCCCCTCCCCCCTTTCTTTCTTTCTTCCTTCTTCTTTTCTCTTTTCCTCTTCCCTATATCTGTCAGAAGTAATAAAAGGTCTGAAGTACTTAAGCCCCGCCCCCGCCATATAACTGTCCATATCTCTGCATTTTGCTTAGGTGATATTCATTCATTTACACAATAAAAGCTAAAATTACAAAAAACAAAAGCTGACATAAGTAAACAATAGAAACTTAAACCAGAAAGCGGATGGACCGGTTATTCTGGCGTTTCCATGCGACTCAAGGCTGAACGAGTGCCGGCTAAGTCCTCTTATGCATATATAAGTATATATCCAATTACATATGATACATTTTCTGCATTCATGTTTTAATGCATCTTTTGCACTTTGTATTCTGCACTTCGCACTTTATTTGATTATGTGAGTTATAATTTATGCACTGTGTTTCACAGTTTTTCCATTTTTGAATATTTGTGTTTGTAGGTTTGTATTTTTATATCATTTTTAAACACTATTTTGCACTTTTTATATATAATTCTTTGTCATTCATCTCATTCTCGTTCTTTGGCCATGTATTTTTATACATTATTAATTGTTGCCTTAGCGTCATCTAGTAATTAGTCATCTTTTGTATACTTAGAGCCCTAGTAGGGATCCCTCCCCTAGATTTAGGTGTGTTTATGTGTTTTTAACGAGTCTTTCATGTATTGTTAGTATGTGATTTTAAACCTTACTTAAAGTGGACCAACACCCAGGGGTGATCGGCCCGGGAATCTATAAAGATTCCCGGGCTGATCACCCCCCCACCCCGCAGGACATCCGAGATCGGGATGTCCCGCGGGGTGAAACCCCCCCCAAACACCCCAACTCACCTACCTTATCTGCCGCCGCCGCCTCCCTCGCGCCCCTGTAGGCGTGCGCGCCTCCGCGCCGGCCGTCTGCGAATGGCCGGAGCGGGGGCGCGCGCGTTCAAAGTGACGCGAGGGAGGCGGCGGCAGCCGCCGCCGCTTAGACGTTCAAGGTCTTACCTTGTACGTCGGCGCTGGGAGCGGGGAGAGGTGAGTTGTTCGGGGGGGTTTCACACAGCGCGGCACCCCGATCGGGGGTGCCCCACCGAAGTGGACCAAGACCCAGGATAGTCAAAATCCTGGGTGTTGGTCCACTTTAATAAATTCATGCAGAAAATGTATCATATGTAATTGGATATATACTTATATATGCATAAGAGGACTTAGCCGGCATTAAAGTCGAACAAAACCCACCCTGGAGTCTATAAGATTCCCAAGCCGAATTATTCCCTCCCTCAAGGGCATCCGGAATCGGGATGTTAGGGTTTATTTTCAGGGATTTTCAGGGAAACTGGGTACCTACCCACTGTCTCTATTTGGAGAGCCTCATTGACACCCAGTTTCCCTCTTTCAGGTCTATAATTATACATACATATTTAAAGTAGACCAAAACCCAGGGTTTTGACCATTCTGGGTTTTGGCCCCTGTCCGAAATCGGGATGCCCTGTTGAGTGAAGCCTTCATGGAGCGCTGGCATACTTACCTCGCTGGCGATCGTCCAGTTAGCATTCTGTGCCTTACATTTCAACGATAGTAACGCTGTGAATCACGCCCCCACAAATGAATAACGCCGTGAAACATGACCCCCGTCCATCATCCTCAGCACTCCCCCATCAGGCATATCTGAATGGCTGGAGGCGGTTGCGTGCAACAGTAGGGAGCGGCTCGGTGGAGGCGTCCAGCAATTTATTAATTCGGCTTTTATTGCCAGAAATCAATAGTAACATAGTATGTTAGGCTGAATAAAGACTTTAGTCCATCCAGTTCAGCCTGTCTAATTCCTTCCAGTGGTCTAGTAGCCATAGCTGGAAATGTTATTACATGCCAGGAAGGCATCAAGGCCACTTTTGAACGTTTTTACTGTATCCATCATTACTACCTCCTCTGGCAGCGAGTTCCATAGTCTCACTGCTCTTACAGAGAAGAATCCCCTCCTATGTCGGTGGAGAAAGCACCTTTCCTCTAACCTTAGTGGATGCCCCCGGGTTATGGTTACACTCCGGGGTATAAATAGATTGTGGGACAGATCTTTGTATTGACCCCGAATATATTTATACATAGTTATTAGATCACCCCTCAATCGTCTTTTTTCTAGACTAAATAAGCCTAACTTGGACAATCTTTCCGGGTACTCTAGCCCCCGCACTCCTTTTATTAACTTTGTTGCCCTTCTTTGAACGCGCTCCAGTTCTGATATGTCCTTCTTAAGCACAGGTCCCCAGAACTGTACACAGAATTCCATATGGGGTCTGACCAGTGACTTGTACAGGGGTAAAATGATGCTCTGGTCATGAGCACCTATGCCCCTCCTGATGCACCCCATGATCCTATTTGCCTTGGCAGCAGCTGCCTGGCATTGATTACTACAGTTGAGCTTATTGTCAACTAAAACCCCTAGGTCCTTTTCCATTGTTGTTTTACCCAGTGTTTCTTTATTTAGTGTGTAATCATGACACAGATTTCTCCTTCCCATGTGCATAACCTTACATTTATCTCTGTTAAACTTCATTTGCCATTTAACTGCCCGTGCTTCCAATTTATCTAAATCTGCACAATAAATGCTGATTGGGGCAAGGCCTGCACATGCGCTGCGGGAGCGCGGATTGAGGTAAGTGAATGGACTAACAAAGGCGTTTACACATACAGGAATCGCAAACCGGGATGCCCCTGTAAGGAGGACCAGAGTTAAAATCCCAGATTTTGGTCCAATTGAAATAAAGTGAGGTGCAGAAGTTAGACACACGTTTGTTAAAGTGGACCAAAACCCACGCCGATTTTATAGATTCCTGGGGCGATCGATTTCCTCTCCCCGGGGAATCCAAAATCGGGATGCCCCGCTGTGTAAAACCCCCCAGGTCGGCCTATACACTTACCTTGTTTCCCAGACCAACAGCGCATGCGCGAGTCGCGGCCGTATCCCCGCTATCCCTCTAGCAGGGCGTGTGCCGTTTGTGAATGGCCGCCGCGGGCGCGCACCCCGTCAGAGGGAAGCGGGGGGATGCGGCTGCCAGCGAGCTCGAAGCCCTGGCCTTAGACGACGTGACGTCAGCAGCTCTGGGGGCACTGATTGGATGAGCGGCTGCGCATGCGCCGTAGGACCGGGAAGAGGCGATCTGCGGGGCACCCTCAATCGGAGACCAAAACTCAGGATAGTCGAAATCCTGGGTTTTGGTCCACTTTAATAAAGGATTTAATAGCATGTTTAGCTCTTCTCGTTATATAGTCCTCGGCACTAATAAATCACTCCCCAGGACGTCTCTCCTGGCCTTCTGGGAAACTCTGGACTGCTTTCCAACCATCTTACCCTAATCTAACCCACCAGTGAGCCCAGCATTAGCAAGATAGTCACCGTTTCCCAGCACAACTTCATGTGACAGGGGGCAGGAAACAACTGTACATACGTGTTTTAAAGCCGACCTAAACTCTCTCCCTGGCAACTCTGCACAGGGGTACACAGGGACGCTAAACTAACCTGAACTACCCCACTCAAACCATCAGTGAGCCCTTAGAGAGATACTCACCTTTTCACAGACTGGGGGCAGGAAACAGCTGTACATACAGGTTTTAAAGAAGACCTAAACTTTTGTTGGCAACTCAGTACCAGGAAGAGTCCAGGAAAAATGGGCCGTCAGCCGACACGTGTTTCGCTCCGACCCACCGGAGCTTCGTCAGGGCTCCGGTGGGTGGAGCGAAACACGTGTCGGCTGACGGCCGGCCCACCTGCGTCTCCGCTCTACAGCCTCACACGCCTGATGCCTTGGCGCTCGTGACCGCATCATTTACTGGCCTTTGGGAGGACTCTGGCGCGCCGCAGCACAGCCTACAGGATATATACGGCCGGCGCCCTGTCCCCATACGCTTTTTAGACTGAGCATGAGGACATGTTGACGTGACGGATTCATTGGATTCAGCTAAGTACAAGCCGCACACACGGGCGGGGTCTGTGTTGTCACTGCATTGGTGCCAGGCCAATGAGGTTCCACTCGAGTTAGTAGGACTCGCCCCTGTGGGAACCCCTACATATTCTGGATGCGGGGCACATATCCCTGGACCCGTGGTTGAGGGCCTCAGACTTGGATCCAAGTGTCCCTTCTGCCAATTAGAACTGGCCAGTTCCAGCTTTAGCGCCGGGAGAGACTATTCTAATATTCCCCGGAAGGGGTATCCCTAATGTGGATTCCCAACAATCAGGCATGCTCGTGCTGTGAAGCTGTGAGTGGATGTGACGTGTATGTGTGGCTGTAATAGCTGCATGGGGGGGGGCCCCCGTTTTTTACTGTCACTTATATGTTTTTAACTTGTATGTTCAGTGTGCCCTTTTGATATTCATTAAAGCTTTGAGTATTTAAGACTAAACCCATGTAATAGCATATGTGCCAGGCCCACATTAAACCTTGTCCTTTAGTGTTTATCTTCAGCCACATCCACTCCACTAGAGGGCATTCAGCACTGCACAAGGCAGCTTTTTCCTGTCCCCCATCATACAGAGCTCCATACAAGCATCCACATTAATCAGAGGCACAATTTCCATACTCTATGCCTAAGGGCGTCTCCCTTCCACCCAACATGTGTCGCTGCCAGGGGGGGGGGAGCGCGGCGGCTCCTGCTAATGTCCCGTCACCAACCTCAAAGCAGAAAATCTGCAGAAATGACTGAAAGAGGAGCCGGAACCGCGGAACAAGTGACTCGAAGAAGCCGGATCTGCCCGACCGGCATCACAGCCGGAGGCAAAGACGCGCGGCGGGCGGCTGAAATAAACGAATATTACATGTGGCGACTGGCAGAGCCGCTGCCAAATTTCCCACTTGCTTAAAGAGGAACAAATATTTAATATAATAGGAGTATAAAAGACATTAAAGCTGACCTAAAGTCGAATTACTTTAGGTAACGCAAAACGAAACAAAACCCAGCAGCGACCAGCCTGGAATCCAAAAGATTCCAGGGCCAGCCATAGCTGCTTCTACAGAGGGGTTGAAGTACATTCTAACATTTTATAGCATGTGGATTGGACACCAGTGATTGTTTAATTTATACACATTTATTGCACTCAGCACTTTCTATCATTCACGTGGAAATAGTTGATCTCACCCCTCCTTTTGGGGGGTTGGTTTGGAGACTTTTATTTAGAGACACAAGAGATCTTTGCACTTTTTCAAGGCACTTTATATAGGGATTTTGTGCATTATTCAGGGGAACTGTGTAATATATATTGGATATCAATGGAGCCATTAGTTTTTAAACCGGACCTTCACCCTGAATAAAAGTGTGACAGACTCTCTGCCCTTTGGACTTTACACAGGTTCATTACTTTTTCTTAAGCATGTTACAGACTGCCAGTGTATTGATTGATTACGTTATTCATTGTTCTGACTGCCATTGTATTGATTGATTACGTTATTCATTGTTCTGACTGCCATTGTATTGATTGATTACGTCACAGACAATGGCATTGTTCTGATTGAGTGTATTACAGACGTCTCTATTGTATTGCTGATTGCGTCACCGGCAGAGTTGAGGGATTGTGTGCCCTGCTGCTATTGGTCGGTGTGTGTGTCATGCAATGGAGACTTGTGTATATAAGGCCCAGTGTGGCACTAATAAAGACTCTTCACCTTCACCCTCAATACTGAGTTCTGTCTCTTATTGGGGGAAACGCTATATTACAATTCTCTAGCCCTTGTAAGGGCTGTTCCTGTTTCCTCACGGATGACTCTGGGATTCCAGCAGCACCTCTCACCATTGGGAAAAGGACGTCTTGGGCAGTGAAGCCCTCCGGCGATAAGGGTTATCTCTACAAAAAGCCTATCTTATATGTTTCCCACATCGTGTACTTACAGATTGCCCACATTAATCCGGACCTTCACCCTGAATAAGAGCCTATCTTATATGTTTCCCCTCCACCCTGAACATACAGATTGCCCACATTAATCCAGACCTTCACCCTGAATAAGAGCCTATCTTATATGTTTGCCACACCCTGTACATACAGATTGCTAACATTAAAAATCATCCTACCTGCATCTACTGCATTTCTGAGCCTTTAACCATCCAAGATGGCGGCACATGGAGTCTCAGGCTGCCTGCAAACAGGAAGTGACTTCTGACTATGCCGCTCTGCATTCTGGGATTGCTGTTCTTTTTCCCCAGCTCTGCTCTGTCTGTGCAAAGCACAGCTATAACCCCGCCCCTTTCCTCTCCTCAGTATGTGATGCATCTGAGGCAAGATGGCAGCGCCCGTATCCTAGAGTCCTGAACAGTATTGGAGCCCAGTGGGGGAAATAATAAAAAGTGACTAAAACGTAAAATATATTAATTTTAGATGCTGCAGAATAGTTTTTTTTAAAGGTTTCAGCTTTTCGCTTAAGGTCCGGTTTAATTGAGCCATTGGGGTCTGTCCTCTTAGCATTAGTTTTTAATTGTTTTTAACTGTATATGTTATACGTATGTTTGGTCCTCATGCATGCTCTTGCATATTTATCAGCTAAGTAAAAGTATAGCATATATATATATATATATATATATATATATATATATATATATATATATATATGTAGTGCGACATATTCATACCTCCCACGTCCCTGATTTGGAGGGACTGTCCCTCTTTCGATTGTGTCCCCATCCCTCGTTGTTCTCATTTGTCCCTCTTTGAGGTGTAACGTGCAAATCTGCAGCAATAAATGATTAATTTGCCTATTTAAAGTGTTTCTATTGTTTTAACTGTTACATCCTATCTCTTAGCCATTCCTTAATGAGGTGGTGTGGCCTAATTTCACAAATGTCCCTCTTTCCCACCCTGAAAAGGTGGTAGGTATGCATATTTATTGAGGGGGGGATTTGTTTGGACTGACCTGGCAGTACATCCCACTTTCCTTTTGAGTTTGCGTGCACCCTTGTGGTGCTCCCCTCTCTGCCGACACCATTTAGTAATTTTCAGCTGTGCGGAGCCATTTGCTTCATTTCCGTTCTAATAGTAACTAATATATATATATATATATATATATATATATATATATATACATACATATACTTTACTGCAGCTCTATTGAAGGCGGACAGCCGGGGATCCCGCGCATGCATCTGCGGTCTCCGCACAGCCTCACCTATATGGAAGGTTCGCTCCGCTTTAAAGTGGACCAACACCGAGAGGTGATCGGCCCGGAAATCTATAAGATTCCCGGGCCGATCACCTCCCACCCCGCGGGACATCCGAGATCGGGATGTCCCGCGGGGTGAAACCCCCCCACACACCCCAAATCGCTTACCTGATCTTCGGCGGCGGCCGGCGCCTCCCTTGCGTCACTTTCGGCGCGTGCGCCCCCGCCGGCCATTCGCAGACGGCCGGCGCGGGTGCGCCCCCGCCGGCCGCCGCCGCCTCCCTCGCGCCCCTGTAGGCGTGCGCGCGCCCGCGCCGGCCGTCTGCGAATGGCCGACGGGGTCGCGCACGCGCCGAAAGTGACGCGAGGGAGGCGGCGGCGGCGGCAGCCGCTTGGACGTTCCTGATCCCTGCCTGGACGTTGGCGGGGATTGGACCGTCCAGTCATGTGGGAGCGGGGACAGGTAAGATTTTGGGGCTTTCTGGGGGGTTTCACACAGCGGGGCACCCCCGATCGGGGTGCCCCACCGAAGTGGACCAAAACCCAGGATAGTCAAAATCCTGGGTGTTGGTCCACTTTAATTAAAACACAATAAAGGGAATAAGAAAAATGATAAGTAATCCCTTCGGTTTGCATGGATCCAATTATACCTTGAAACCCACAATCTCATTACGGGGGCCTGGCTGTGCGGAAAGACATTTAACCCGTTAATGGCAGAGAAGGGTGGGTCCCCCGTGGCCTATGGCCTGAGGGCAGACTGGGATCGGAGCTGACAGCTTGCTGCGCTGGAGCAGGGGGTGGTTGGCCTTCTGATCTTCAGCGGCAGGGATTATGGCAGCAATGGATGCCGGGTCCCCCGGGTGCAGTCTAAAGGTATGAAATAGATTTCACATTAAAAAAAAAAAGTAACAATGGCACCTCCTTAGGGCTGCTAGATCAGATCCCTCGGCGCTGGCATACTGGTGATACCCCTTTCATCTGGGAATAGCTTCAAAAAGTGGAGAACATCAGGAGGATGGAGAAGCTGGTTGATAATGTATCCTATTGTATAGGGGTGTGAACTGGCATAGAATCTGGCAATACGATACGTATCACGATACATGTATGATGATACAATATATCCCGATTCTGTCTCAAAGACGATATATTGTGATTTTTTTTAAACTAAGAAAAAAAATGAAGGCTTAAAAACCCTTAATAGTCTAAAAAAATGGCGTGAGGTCCCCCTTGCCCAGCATAACCAGCCCGGGCACCAGCTATGGGGGCCAGCTTTGGCGGCTACAAGCCAGCATAGCCTGATGGCCACGGGCTCTTCTGCCCCCCCCACGTGGCCTTTGGGGAGGCAGGTAATTGGGGGACTCAGGGTTAATGGCAAATGACCCACTAGCCGCAGGTGACTTGCCAGATCCAGAGCCTTGTGAACTGGTATTGGGGTCACATAGATCCATTACCACTTCACAAAGGGTTAACAGTAAAAAAAAAAATAAAAAAATAAAAAAAAAAAAAAACAGAAAATGTCTTCTATTAAAAAAAAAAAAATTATCTTTCTCTTTACTCCCCTCTGATGGTCAGCTCCTGTGTCCCTCGACGATTTGATCACAGATGCGGTGATTTACTTTTCATTTACTGTATCGGGGGGAAAGTCAGAATCGATTCTAGTATCGTCTAATGATATCTGAGATATTTTTGGACATCCCTACTTTTGTAGGGATTGATGCACCTGCCTTGTATGTTGTACTTTCCCTTGTTTTTCTGCTTCGATGGAAAATTAATAAAGATATGATTGCAAAAAAAAAAAAAAAAAAAAAGTAACAATAACCATGACGGTCAGACTGGAAACCTTGCCGACTCACTATTGAGGCAAAGTTGCAACTGGTGGAGCCTACCTATCAATTCCTATGGAGCCAAGGGAAAGGCTGGGAAAGGCGCGTTAGCATTCTGGTACCCACAGACAGGACCAGATTAAGTGTGTTGGAGGACCCAGATACAGTATCATACCTCCCAACTTTTCAGTGTGGGAAAGAGGAACATTTGTTAAATTAGGCCACACCCCCTCATTGAGGGTGGATAGGAGATAGGATGTAACAGTTACAACAATACAAAGACTTGGAATAGGCAAATTAATCATTTATTAATGTAGATCTGCATGCTACACCTCAAAGATGGACAAAAGAGAACAATGAGGGACAGGGGGACATGGACTCATAAGAGGGACAGTCCCTCCAAATCAGGGACACTTGGGAGGTATACAGTATTTTTTTTTCCTTTAGAATAATAGTCCAGCCAAGTAACTGATTGGTGGTTGTCTGGCACCCGCCTACTTACTGGAACATCAGATCGAGTCCCTTGTGCCCCCCTTGTGCGGGTGCGTGCTGCTCGGGAACTCCTGCTTTGCCATTCTGGGTGGGGGGGAGTGTAGTCGCCCGGCTGGTTCCCTGCATTGAGCTGCCAGCGGCTGTGCTTGGTGGCTTATGTGCAGTGACAGCTCTGCACCCATCACTGTAGCGTTGCTGGCGGCGGCTTTGCTGCTCTAGACTCTCCATCCTGCCCTGTGGTGGCTTTGGCTGCAGGTTTTCAAAAACAAAAAACAGCCTTGCACAGACGCGGGGGGGGGGGGGGCACAGCTGCTGATAGCTTTGTTGCTATCAGACAAAAGACTGAAAAGCCTCCTGGACCAGACCATAACCCAGAGGTTGGTGGAGGCCCCCTGTGCAGGGCAAGTGATGGAGGCCCCGGGGCGCACGCACCTTGCACCCCCCTCATAATCTGGCCCTGCCCACAGAGAAGGTCTGACGCCTGTGCATGATGTCCATCTCCCTGTCTGACCCTGTGAAGATAGGATCTCTCGTGGAATAACCTGTACATACATAAAACCCACTATTATGCAGGACAAAGGGAGAACTGAACGGTTATTGGCTTAAAATGTAGATCAATTTTGTAAATAAAAACTCCTCTGTTACAAAAAACTGATACGTATCCCCTGACGAAGCACAATTTTGTGGTGAAACGCGTCAGGTACCCCTGGTTTTTGCGCAGGGTGCACCAGTTCCTAGCCATTCAGATAGGTGCGCACAGCTAGAGGTAAGCCGGGGATGCGGCGGACAGCAATCACCTTGCCGCAAGATCCGCCGGGAAAGGCAAGTTTCCCAGCGACCCAGGGGCTTTCACACAGCAGGGCATCCTGCTAGTGGACGGGCCTGGAATCTTTCAGGGCCAAGCCGAGAGGGTTTTGGTCCGTTTTAAAAACAATGTCTATATATACGTATATTATAATTATGTAATTACTTTAAGCGGAACGAAAAGATTCCTGTGCTGGCCGCCCCCCGCTGTGTTAAATTCCCTATTCAGATAGGCTGGGGGCAGCATCAGGGGATTCGGCCACTCCCAGATTTTGGATGCCCCGGGGGGAGGGAATCTTATAGTTTCCCGGGCCGAACGCGGTGGGTTTTGGTCCACTTTAACACAGTCAGACCCGGTGCTGATCATGTCCACATTTTCTATATTAATTGGGTTTCACAAGTGGCCAGGAGGGTTGAGGTCTGCTTTAACTGGCCCTGATCTTACATGCCATACATGCAACACACTCAGGTGCTTGCGTAAGACGACTGACAGCACCAGCCTGGAGACACCTACCTGTCCAGTTCCAGCAGGGTGATTATCCTCCCGACGCCTGCCCTTACCTCTGACCCTTACCCCTGATTGCACATTAATAACAGCGTGGTTACACGAGGCTCACCCACAGGTTCATGATCTCACCCACAGGTGCATTCAGGAATAAGGTCAGCGATAAGAGAGGAGAATATTTACCATGCTGGGCCGACCTGAATCCTCTGCCAGGAGCAGGTTGCTGTGCACAGGGAACACATTGCGCAATCACCCCGGGAAGGCGAGGGGTTAATAGGGAAAGGTTACATGGCTCTTACTCAGGTGCTCAATGAATGCTTGGGAATAGCTACTGTAACAACACTATGGCAAGCAATGCAGTATACTGTATATGTATATGGGATATATATATATATATATATTTTAACTTTAGCTGAAGGACTGCTGATAATTTTACTATGTTTGCCATAAGTTAAGAACATGCAGCTACAAATTGATCAGGAGGATTACTGCCAAATAACGGCTGTGAGGAGTGGTCATTCGCAGTAGGGTGGTCAGTCGCAGTGGAGCTGCAAGCCGCATTCAGGCAGGTGGTCAGTCGGAGGAGATCGGTAACTGGTGGTCACCCAGAGTGAGGCCGAACACAGTGACTGGGATGCGACTCGTGGTCATTTAAAAGGGGACTGTGACGGGTGGTCAATGAGATGAAGGTGGTGACTGGTGGTCAGTCAGGCAGGATAATGCGCATGCCCCTTTCCACACACACACCGTACAATCTAATGGTACAATCTCTGTACAACCCTACACAGGGGGCACAGTAAAATGTGACGCTGTCAGCTTGGGGTGGGGGTGCCATCACATAGACGGCGCAGAGTGTGGCCATCAGTAAAGTGAGCCGTGGTCAGTCAGAGGAGGGGCCGCCAGCCGTGGCCAGTCAGAGGAGGGGCCGCCAGCCGTGGCCAGTCAGAGGAGGGGCCGCCAGCCGTGGCCAGTCAGAGGAGGGGCCGCCAGCCGTGGCCAGTCAGAGGAGGGGCCGCCAGCCGTGGCCAGTCAGAGGAGGGGCCGCCAGCCGTGGCCAGTCAGAGGAGGGGCCGCCAGCCGTGGCCAGTCAGAGGAGGGGCCGCCAGCCGTGGCCAGTCAGAGGAGGGGCCGCCAGCCGTGGCCAGTCAGAGGAGGGGCCGCCAGCGGTGGTCATAACTGGTGGTCAGCCAGAGTAAGACTGAGCAGTAGTTAGTCAGAGGGGTGACTGGTGGTTAGTTGAAGGGGGACTGTGGTCGGTGGTCAATCAGAAGGGAGCTGCAGTGGTCACTCAGAAGGGGGTTGTAAGCGGTTGTCAAAGTGGGGCTGAAAGCGGTGGTCCGTCAAAGGAGGGGTGTTACTGGTGGTCAGCTGAAGGGGGACTGTGGTCGGTGGTCAATAGGAAGAGGTCTGTGAGTGGTAGTCAGTCAGATAAAGGCTGGAGTCACCTGGAGAGGGGACTGGAAGCAGAGTCACCTGGAGAGGGGGGCTGGAAGCAGAGTCACCTGGAGAGGGGGGATGGAAGCAGAGTCACCTGGAGAGGGGGGCTGGAAGCAGAGTCACCTGGAGAGGGGGGCTGGAAGCAGAGTCACCTGGAGAGGGGGGCTGGAAGCAGAGTCACCTGGAGAGGGGGGCTGGAAGCAGAGTCACCTGGAGAGGGGGGCTGGAAGCAGAGTCACCTGGAGAGGGGGGCTGGAAGCAGAGTCACCTGGAGAGGGGGGCTGGAAGCAGAGTCACCTGGAGAGGGGGGCTGGAAGCAGAGTCACCCGGAGAGGGGGGCTGGAAGCAGAGTCACCTGGAGAGGGGGGCTGGAAGCAGAGTCACCTGGAGAGGGGGGCTGGAAGCAGAGTCACCTGGAGAGGGGGGCTGGAAGCAGAGTCACCTGGAGAGGGGGGCTGGAACCAGAGTCACCTGGAGAGGGGGGCTGGAAGCAGAGTCACCTGGAGAGGGGGGCTGGAAGCAGAGTCACCTGGAGAGGGGGGCTGGAACCAGAGTCACCTGGAGAGGGGGGCTGGAAGCAGAGTCACCTGGAGAGGGGGGCTGGAAGCAGAGTCACCTGGAGAGGGGGGCTGGAAGCAGAGTCACCTGGAGAGGGGGGCTGGAAGCAGAGTCACCTGGAGAGGGGGGCTGGAAGCAGAGTCACCTGGAGAGGGGGGCTAGAAACTGTGTGACCTGTAGAGGGGCTGGAAGCTGTGTGAACTGTAGAGGGGCTGGAAGTGGGGTCACCTGGAGGGGGTGGTAAGTGGTGGTCAGTCGGGGGGGGGGGGTGATTGGTGGTCAGTCAGGAGGGGGGGTGATTGGTGGTCAGTCAGGAGGGGGGGTGTGATTGGTGGTCAGTCAGGAGGGGGGGTGTGATTGGTGGTCAGTCAGGAGGGGGGTGTGATGGGTGGTCAGTCAGGAGGGGGGGTGTGATGGGTGGTCAGTCAGGAGGGGGGGTGTGATGGGTGGTCAGTCAGGAGGGGGGGGTGATGGGTGGTCAGTCAGGAGGGGGGGGGTGATGGGTGGTCAGTCAGGAAGGGGGGTGTGATGGGTGGTCAGTCAGGAGGGGGGGTGTGATGGGTGGTCAGTCAGGAGGGGGGGTGTTATGGGTGGTCAGTCAGGAGGGGGGTGTGATGGGTGGTCAGTCAGGAGGGGGGGTGTGATGGGTGGTCAGTCAGGAGGGGGGTGTGATGGGTGGTCAGTCAGGAGGGGGGTGTGATGGGTGGTCAGTCAGGAGGGGGGTGTGATGGGTGGTCAGTCAGGAGGGGGGGGTGATGGGTGGTCAGTCAGGAGGGGGGTGTGATGGGTGGTCAGTCAGGAGGGGGGGTGTGATTGGTGGTCAGTCAGGAGGGGGGGTGTGATGGGTGGTCAGTCAGGAGGGGGGTGTGATGGGTGGTCAGTCAGGAGGGGGGTGTGATTGGTGGTCAGTCAGGAGGGGGGTGTGATTGGTGGTCAGTCAGGAGGGGGGTGTGATTGGTGGTCAGTCAGGAGGGGGTGTGTGATTGGTGGTCAGTCAGGAGGGGGGGTGTGATTGGTGGTCAGTCAGGAGGGGGGGTGTGATTGGTGGTCAGTCAGGAGGGGGGTGTGATTGGTGGTCAGTCAGGAGGGGGGTGTGATTGGTGGTCAGTCAGGAGGGGGGTGTGATTGGTGGTCAGTCAGGAGGAGGGGTGATTGGTGGTCAGTCAGGAGGGGGGTGTGATTGGTGGTCAGTCAGGAGGGGGGTGTGATTGGTGGTCAGTCGGGAGGGGGGTGTGATTGGTGGTCAGTCAGGAGGGGGGTGTGATTGGTGGTCAGTCGGGAGGGGGGTGTGATTGGTGGTCAGTCAGGAGGGGGGTGTGATTGGTGGTCAGTCAGGAGGGGGGTGTGATTGGTGGTCAGCCAGGAGGGGGGTGTGATTGGTGGTCAGTCAGGAGGGGGTGCGATTGGTGGTCAGTCAGGAGGGGGGTGTGATTGGTGGTCAGTCAGGAGGGGGGTGTGATTGGTGGTCAGTCAGGAGGGGGGTGTGATGGGTGGTCAGTCAGGAGGGGGGTGTGATTGGTGGTCAGGTGGGCGACACGCAGAAAGTCATTACAGCTGAGGCACAGCAGCATTGCACTGTATATATGGGTCACCTACACCCCAATACCCTCCTCCCGGGGGTTATCTATGACACACCCACCCCCTCCGCAGGAGATACCCCCTGCCCCAGCAGCATGGAAAGGGTCACATGCCGCAGGGGGCATTTAGGTGTCGTGTACATAAAATAGAGCACAGTATTGCCCCCCTCCCCCAGCCGCCGGGTAACCTGTACTCACCGTGACCGGGAAGCTCTCCCGCTCTTACGCCGCCTCTGCAGCAACCAACGATAATAAATCCCGAAAGCGCCCGAACACCCGGCGGCAGCAGCAGGTTACCCGAACTGACAAAGACAGCCCGACACTGAGCGCACACTACGCCGCAGGTAAAGCCCCGCCCCCCAGTGGCTCCATGAGGTACTGCAGCTAAGCGGCACTGAGCCTACGCCAGCCCCCAGGTGAGAAGCCCCGCCCCCAGTGGCTCCATGAGGTACTGCAGCTAAGCGGCACTGAGCCTACGCCAGCCCCCAGGTGAGGAGCCCCGCCCCCAGTGTCTCCATGAGGTACTGCAGCCAAGCGGCACTGAGCCTACGCCAGCCCCCAGGTGAGGAGCCCCGCCCCCAGTGTCTCCATGAGGTACTGCAGCCAAGCGGCACTGAGCCTACGCCAGCCCCCAGGTGAGGAGCCCCGCCCCCAGTGTCTCCATGAGGTACTGCAGCCAAGCGGCACTGAGCCTACGCCAGCCCCTAGGTGAGGAGCTCCGCCCCCAGTGGCTCCATGCGGTACTGCAGCCAAGCGGCCATGAGGAGAGACGCTCAGCGAGTGCAATACGGAGCCGCACAGGTGAAGATTCGCCCCCTCGTGGCCGCAGGGCGTTACTACATCCAATTGCTATAACTCCGTCTATGCGGCTCGTTCCTACCGTATGTAGAAGGGGTCACCTTGTAGTTATAGCGGGCGCCCCTGCTATTCTGTGCCGCCCTCTAGCGGCCAGAGAGAGAAACGCAGCCATACATACAGTATATAAAACACCGACTAAGAATAAAAAGCTGAATAAAATAAAAAGTAAACTTTTAAAAAATACAAGAAAAAAAGAAAAAATGTACACGGGGGGGGGGGGGGGGGGAGTCCTTTTATTATTCTATTCTTTTTTTTTTTTAATAGAAAAGTGTCATTTTCAAAATAAAAATAGAAAAAATTATATTAAAAACAAAATAGTCCTGACTATAAAATGTTAAAAACAAGGAGATATATATATATATATATATATATATATATATATATATATATATCATTGTGTAATATAAAATTTAATATAAAATGTTTTTAAAAATTAAAAAAAAATGTTTAAAGTAGACCAAAATAGTGTATCTAATAGTTTTAGGGAGTATAAATGAACACTGTGTGGATTCTAAATTGTTTATGCAGCATTTTTATTATGGGTTTCAGGATAGTTCCACTTTAAGGAGCACTCCCCTCTTTTCAGACCCTTCCTTGTCCCAGCTTTGCACGCTGTTGCTTGGGGTTTGGGCCCGCGGTGAAGGACATGCGTTTGGGTCCTCATACTTGGCGCCCGTGCGTATCTTTAGAATGCAGAACGCTGCAGAGTGGGCGTGCGGCGCTATTTCTTGGTATCCCAGCGGCACCTGGTGGAGAAATGATGGCTGATGCCAGGGAGAAAGATTTGTTATTGGCTTTAAAGTGGACCAAAACCCAGGATTTTGATTATGCTGGGTTTTGGTCTGTGCCCCGCTTTGTGAAACCCCTCAGGTCACCGAAACAAACTGACCTCTTCCCGGTCCTATGGCGCATGCTCAGCCGCTTGTCTAATCAGTGTGCTCGGAGCCGCTGACGTCGCATCATCCAATCCTTCGTCTCAGAGAGCGCTGGCGGCTGCATCCTCCGGCTACCCTCTAACAGGGAGCGCGCCCTGCTAGAGGAATAGCGCGGATGTGGCCACAGTTCGCGCATGCGCCGTTGGACTGGGAAACAAGGTATGTGTATCAGGTGACCTGGGGGGTTTCACACAGCGATCCCGATTTTGGATGCCCCGGGGGAGGTAATCGATCGGCCCTAAATCTTATAGATTCCTGGGCCGATCGGCGTGGGTTTTGGTCCACTTTCATCATTTAAAACGCAGACCAAAGCCTGGGATTTTGACTATCCTGGGTTTTGTTGCTTGCACCCCGATTTGGAATGCCTCGCTGTGTGAACCCCTCCCCCCGGTCGCCCATAAAGAAAACTCACCTTTCCCTGGTCCTACAGTGCATGCTCAGGCTCTCGTCCAATCAGCGTGCTCGGCTCCACTCATCAATTTCAGCAGCCGAAGCCGCTGATTGGACTCAGGGGAGAACTAATGATGATGGCGGGGGAGTCACGTTGGAGGGAATCAGGAAGATGCTCACAACTAGAGAGCGGCGCTGCGTATGATGCCGGGCGCGAGGGACCTGGTGAAAAACTACTAGATCGGCTCAGCGCAGCTAAGACATTATCTTGCCACACAAATATATACACATTCAAAAATTCTATTAAAAGTGGACCTAAACTTTAAAGTGGACCAAAACCCAGGATTTTGACTATCCTGGGTTTTGGGCCTTGCCCCTGATCGGGGTGCCCCACTATGTGAAACCCCCCAGATCGCCTGAACTAACTCACCCTTCCCCGGTCCAACAGCGCATGCGCAGCCCATTCGTCCAAGAGCTAGTCTAAAGTGAGCGGAGCCACAGTGCGCGTGCCCACACTGGCCATTCACAAATGCCTGGCGCGGGAACGCGCACTGCTAAAGGGACAGCGGGGATGCGGCCGGTGCTCACACATGTGCTGTTGGACCAGGAAAGAAGGTGAGTTTTCAGACGACCTGAGGGATTTGACTCAGAATGCCGCAGAGAAGCCGGGGCTGTGCCCGCCGGAGGAGAACGCGTTACGGGATTCGCCAGGATCAGGTAAGATTACCAGCGCTCTGGAGGTTTCACGCAGCAGGGCATCCGGTGTAAGCTAGCGGCCGGGCCTGGCATTATTTAGATTCCAGGGCCCGGCCATGTGGGTTTTGTCCCGCTTTGAAGAGGAGCAACCACCTCCGAGAGTTTATAGGGTCAGTGGCTTCCCTCTTTATGGGGCATCCCCGAGGATCGGCCAATACACTTACCACCCAGCATCACCCTCATACCTTTTGCGCACAGGCGCGTGCTTGCTCCAGCCATTTGGCATTGCTGGTGCAGGCCCCCCCCCCCCGCGGCTACAGGCAATGCACATTCTATTTTCTTGCTGCCAAGAGCGGCAGAATAAATATGAATAGAGCGTGAGCCACTATTTGAGTTTTGGGGATACACACATCCCAAATCAGGATGCCCCATGGGGTGGGTATTTATCCGAACCTACAGCTGTGCTTTGCACAGACAGAGCAGAGCTGGGGTCAGGGAAAGGTCAGCAATCCCAGAATCCAAAGCGACACTTCCTGTTTGCAGGCTGCCTGATGCTCCATGTGCTGCCATCTTGGATGTTTAAACCGGACCTTCAGCGTGATTTAATGAAAAGCCCAAACTCTTAAAAAAATGATTCCCCAGCATCTAAAATTAATATATTTTACGTTTTTAGTCACTAACTTATTATTCTTTCCCCCACTGGGCTGCAACTCTGTTCAGGAATTTAGGATAGAGGAGAGTGGGATAAAGTACAGGGGGGAGGGTTATAGCTGTGGTTTGCTTAGACAGAGCAGAGCTGGGGTCAGGAAAAGGTCAGCAATCCCAGAATGCAGAGCAGCACAGTCAGAAGGCACTTCCTGTTTGCAGGCTGCCTGATAAGATGGCAGCTTCCATAAGCCGCCATCTTGGATGTTTAAAGGCTCATAACATGCAGTAGATGCAGGTAGGAGGATTTTTAATGTGAGCAATCTGTATGTACAGAGTGTGGGAAACATATAAGATAGACTCTTATTCAGGGTGAAGGTCCGGATTAATGTGGGCAATCTGTATGTACAGGGTGTGGGAAACATATAAGATAGGCTCTTATTCAGGATGAAGGTCCGGATTAATGTTGGCAATCTGTATGTACAGGGTGGGGGAAACATATAAGATAGGCTCTTATTCAGGGTGAAGATCCGGATTAATGTGAGCAATCTGTATGTACAGTGTGTGGGAAAATAAAAGATAGGCTCTTATTCAGGGTGAAGATCTGGATTAATGTGGGCAATCTGTATGTACAGGGTGTGGGAAACATATAAGATAGACTCTTATTCAGGGTGAAGGTCCGGATTAATGTGAGCAATCTGTATGTACAGGGTGTGGGAAACATATAAGATAGACTCTTATTCAGGGTGAAGATCCGGATTAATGTGAGCAATCTGTATGTACAGGGTGTGGGAAAATATAAGATAGGCTCTTATTCAGGGTGAAGATCCGGATTAATGTGGGCAATCTGTATGTACAGGGTGTGGGAAACATATAAGATAGACTCTTATTCAGGGTGAAGGTCCGGATTAATGTGAGCAATCTGTATGTACAGGGTGTGGGAAACATATAAGATAGGCTCTTATTCAGAGTGAAGGTCTGGTTTAAAGGCTCATAAAATGCGGTAGATGCAGGTAGGATGATTTTAATGGGCGAAGGTCCGCTTTAAATATTAGCGCTTACATTGTGCGGGGGAGGATAAATAATGGCGCCGCTGTGACATAAATCCTATTTCATGATAAGTTGCTCTGCAGACTGGTGCCAAATAACACTAATAACACTAAACAAACTGTAGGCCAAATACTCACCTTGCCCTGGCCCAGCTGATCCAAAGCAGTTAATAGTAGAATACATCCTCCTTGTCTGCTGTCTGGGCTTGCTCCAGCATGCACCCCTTGCTTTAAAGTGGACCTAAATGCATACATCCCAAGTGTCCCTGATTTAGAGGGACTGTCCCTCTTTTGAGTCCATGTCCCCCTGTCCTTCATTGTTCTCATTTGCCCTCTTTGAGGTGTAACATGCAGATCTGCATCAATAAATGATTCATTTGCCTATTTAAAGTGTTTATATTGTTGTAACAGTTACACCCTGTAGCGATAAACCTTATCGCCGGAGGGCTTCACCGCCCGAGACGTCCTTTTCCAATCGTAAGAGGTGCTGCTGGAATTCCAGAGTCGTCCGTGAGGAAAACAGGAACAGCCCTTACAAGGGCTAGAGAATTGTAATATAGCGTTTCCCCCAATAAGAGACAGAACTTCAGTATTGAGGGTGAAGGTGAAGAGACTTTATTAGTGCCACTCTAGGCCTTATATACACAAGTCTCCATGCAATGACAACCACACTGACCAATAGCAGCAGGGCACGCAATCCCTCAACTCTGCCGGTGACGCAATCAGTAGAACAATAGCAGGCTGTAATACAATCAATCAGGACAATGCCATTGACTGTGACGTAATCAACAATACACAATGGCAGTCTGTAATACAATCCAAAATACAATGACATTGCCTGTAACAGTATCAAAATACAATGACATTGTCTGGAACCTATTTAAGAAAAGGCCAGTGAATGACCCGGTGGGCAATCGAATAGTGATGACATCCAAAAGGCAGAGCGTCTGTCACAATGCCCCCTTTTTGTGGAACACCCGGCAGACCCGGATTGACCCTGTTCGGGTTAACGTGGGGGCTGTCCGGACTCTTGTTATGGGCAGAGTTCTGTTTGCCGGGATAATCCATCTGCATTACCGTTTTGTCTACCGGGCCTGTATACACACCCACACACATACACATACAGTTGTACTCACAGGGTGCTGGTCTTGTACACACACAGTTGTACTCACAGGGTGCTGGTCTTGTACACACACAGTTGTACTCACAGGGTGCTGGTCTTGTCGTTTCCCCCCAATAAGAGACAGAACTCAGTATTGAGGGTGAAGATGATACCCACACACACTACATGCAGTTGTACTCACAGGGTGCTGGTCTTGTACACACACAGTTGTACTCACAGGGTGCTGGTCTTGTACACACACAGTTGTACTTACAGGGTGCTGGTCTTGTCATTTCCCCCCAATAAGAGACAGAACTCAGTATTGAGGGTGAAGATGATACACCCACACACACATACAGTTGTACTCACAGGGTGCTGGTCTTGTACACACACATGTACTCACAGGGTGCTGGTCTTGTACACACATACAGTTGTACTCACAGGGTGCTGGTCTTGTACACACATACTCTCTTAGCTCTGGTTGCAAGGCATTGAGAAAATGTTCTAGTAAAAACAACTGTAGGCTTCCGGGGTGACAGCGTTCCGGGCTAACAAAGCCTCCTTTACCAGATGGTAGTGTGGTAAGTCCGCATCAGGGATGGCCCGGAAAGCATTGGAAGCTTTCCCCGATAGTTTCCCTGATAATATGGTGGCCCATTCCTCCGTGGGTACCCGGTGTAAAGCGCACTGCCGTTCAAAATCGGCCAAAAATCCATCAATCTCATTGTCACTTTCCTGGATGGACTTAAATGCTGCAAATGGAATCTTTTTCCCCCCAGTGTAACTGAGGTTCGGAGACACAGGGGCGCTGAGAGGCTGCTGGGTTGCGAGTCGCCGATCTTCCCTTCGCTTACTGGCCTCTGCCTCCGCTGTGGCGAAGGCTTGGTCGATCAGTTCTTGTGATGGATTCAGCCATAGACCGACATTCTGTTCCGAACCGCTTGAACGAGAGCAGTGTCTTCATCGGCCTCTATATTGGTTTCGGTCCTCACTGCTGCACGATCCATTTTGCTCAGCTCGGCTATCAGTTCCTGACGTGGGCGGTTGCTAGCCGAACTTCCCCGGCTCTCGAGTAGATCCTTCAGGGTCAGCCTTTTCAACTTGTCCTACTGACTCTCCATCAGGGTAGCACTCTCTCTGGGTAGAAAGGACCATCCCACCGCTGCCACCAATTGTAGCGATAACCCTTATCGCCGGAGGGCTTCACCGCCCGAGACGTCCTTTTCCAATCGTAAGAGGTGCTGCTGGAATTCCAGAGTCGTCCGTGAGGAAACAGGAACAGCCCTTACAAGGGCTACTGAATTGTAATATAGCGTTTCCCCCAATAAGAGACAGAACTTCAGTATTGAGGGTGAAGGTGAAGAGACTTTATTAGTGCCACTCTAGGCCTTATATACACAAGTCTCCATGCAATGACAACCACACTGACCAATAGCAGCAGGGCACACAATCCCTCAATTCTGCCGGTGACGCAATCAGTAGAACAATAGCAGGCTGTAATACAATCAATCAGGACAATGCCATTGACTGTGACGTAATCAACAATACACAATGGCAGTCTGTAATACAATCCAAAATACAATGACATTGCCTGTAACAGTATCAAAATACAATGACATTGTCTGGAACCTATTTAAGAAAAGGCCAGTGAATGACCCGGTGGGCAATCGAATAGTGATGACATCCAAAAGGCAGAGCATCTGTCACACACCCTATCTCCTATCCATCAATCAATGAGGGGGCGTGGCCTAATTAACAATTGTCCCTCTTTCCCACCCTGAAAAGTTGAAAGGTATGTAAATGCTCCCTGGCAACTCTGCTCCAAGGAGGGTTTTGGCCCACAGGGATGCTAAGGTTTAACCCTACACCATCCATTAGCAATGTATTAGAGAGATATTAATATTATTATTATTATTATTATTAATCCATTAGCATTAGCAATGTATTAGAGATATACTCACCCATCCTAGCAGAGATCCATCCGACAGGGAACAGGAAACCTCTGCGACCGCCGAACCGCCTCCCATAGGACTTCATTGTGCAGCTGTTTCTTATTCCCTGTAATACAGAGTTTCATGGTTACTTTTGGCCTTCCTAAGAATCTTGCAGGAGGGGCATCCTTAAATGTGATCCCGCAAAGGCGGTGGTAAAAGAGGGGCCTAAAGTAATTTTGGAATTAAAGCAGGATTGTGACTATCCCGGGTTTTTTCTATCCCCCCCGGGGGCAAAGAGCTTTGATTTGCTCCAATGGAGAGCACAAGCGGCTGCACCACCAGGGGTATGGACGCTGCCATCCCAGCCATATGAAGGGCTGGGGTGGGGGAGCACGCACAGCTCAAGGATGCAGGGTTGCACCATTTGCATTCCTCATTGAATAACATAGTTACAGCAAACAGCTCTGATTGGATGAAAGCCCGCGCATGTGCAGTTAGACCGGAAAGAGGTGAGTTATTATGGGCGATATGGGGGGTTTTACATAGCTGGACATCCCAAAGTGGGATACTCCAGGGAAAGGCAGCGGTCAACTCTAAAATCTCTCAAGCCGCTCAGGTTTTTCCCCACTTTAAGTCTGCTTTAAAGCACCTTCTCCAATAGGACATCAGCATGCAGCTGTTTCTTTTCCCAGTCATACAAAGTTTTTTGCTTACTTGGATTTTTTTGGGGGGAAGGGGTGGTGGGCTGCCCTAAACACGGCACCAGGGGAGGGGCATCCCGAATCAGGATACCCCAGAGATGGTGGTTAAAGTGGACCAACACCCAGGATTTTGACTGTGACTGGGTGTTGGTCCACTTCAGTGGGGCACTCTGCTGTGTGAAACCCCCCGGAAAGCCCCGAAAACTCACCTGACCCCGCTCCCACGTGACCGCTCCAACGAATCACCGCCGACGGACAAACGAGGTCCGTCGACGGACAAGCGAGCGTGCCCGCCGCCGCCTCCCGCGCGTCACTATTACAGGGAGCGCACCCGCGCCGGCCATTCAGAAACGGCCGGCGCGGGTACGCACCCTGCTAGAGGGACGCACGGGAGGCGGCGGCGGCCCGCGCAGGAACAGGGAGAAGGTAGGATTGTGGGCTTCCTGGGGGGTTTCACCCCTCGGGACATCCCGATTTCGGATGCCCCCGCGGGGAGGGATCTGAATCTATAAGATTCCCGGGCCGATCCCCCCTGGGTGTTGGTCCACTTTAAAGGGGGCCTAAAGTTATTTTAGAATCAAATCAGACCAGTAGGACTAAGAGGCTGATTCACTACTAGCGCCAGGTAGAGCGTCTGTATAGCAGCGCTTAGAGCGAGCGCTAGTAGACATTGTAAGCAGGTATCGGGCGCTGTAACCTAGAATTGCGGGCGCTGTAGTAACCTGGCCGGCATTGATGACTGAGATGTATGTTGGGCGCTGTAACACCAGTACAGCGCTGCAGCGAGCGAGAGGTAGCGCCAGCTCAGTCCAACCGACTCTCGGCGCTGCACACCACATTTAACAAAAATCTACACACACACAGCGTCGGCGCTATAAAAATCTGGGCGCTGTAGCATAGAGCGCCAGACGCTGTGTGATTAAAGTCTGTTTTGGAACACATATTCACCAGTAACTAAGCGAAAACACATGGAATGACATTGTCATAAAATTGTGACATTAATACTTTAGTGCCAGACCTGTAATGACAATTCTGCATAAAAAAACAAAAAAAAGTTTTCAAAAATGAAATTTTCTAGGCCAGGAGACGTCACACAATGATTGGAGCAAAACAAAACAAAAATAAAAAATGTCACACACGCTGTTTAAACACAAGCAAATGAACGGCCATTGAAATGTATGGGAGAGCGACACTGAGCGACAGGTACTGCCTGGCGCTCTGGAAGCTAGAGCTCCGGCGCTATACGCTGAGCCACCTGTAATAATACATGTGACGCTACATGACGCTGTTAGAGTCGCTCACCAGATTCACTTTCATGTGGTTTTGCGTACAGTGCCCGGCGTTCACTGGACGCTGCCTGCCGCTACGAGGCGCTACCTGGCGCTATCCTTTCTTAAATAACCCTCTTAGAATCTTGAAGGGCATCCCAATTTAGGAGACCCCAAAGGCGATTGTAGGGGCCTAAAGGAATGAAGCCTTTAAAGCAGGCCAAAATCCAGAAATGTCACTTACCTGGGTTTGCGTCCGTAGCACAGGGGCATTCTAATTTAGGGTCCACATGTGTGTGAACCCCACCCGAGATTGGTTGTTTACTCACCTTGATCCACGCTCCCACTGCGCATGTGCAGACTCTCATCCAATAACAATAGATTGCAAAGCGGGACAAAACCCAGGTCTTGGTCTGCTTTACTGGGGAATACAATTTAGGGAGGCCCTGTGTGTGAAACCCCCTGGAAAGCCTAACTCTGGAGATCCCACGATGCATGCACTAGATAGGTGAGTGAGTAAAATGCGACACAGGCAAAACTCAAACATAATCCGAATCATTTGCAAACTCCAAAAGGCAGGTCTACCACAATACATGGGTGAGCCAGCGTGGGAGTGGCCAGGCTGCTGGGGGCATCCCAGGTGAAGCCTGTGGAGTAAGCACAGGCATCACTTAAAGTGGACCAAAACCCAGGATTTTGACTAACCTGGGTTCTGGTCCTTTCCTCTGGGGCACCCTGATCGGAGGGCCCTGCTGTGTGAAACCCCCCAGGTCGCCCGATCTCAATGACCTCTTCCTGGTCCTAAGGCGCATGCATGGCCGCTCGTCCGATCAGTCTGCTCAGAGCCTCTGATGTCGGCTGTGATGCCGGATGTTCGTCTAAGGCCAGCGGCTCTGAGCACGCTGCCAGCCGCATCCCCCGCTACCCTCTAACAGGAAGCGTGCCCACACCGGCCATTCACAAACGCCTGGTGTGGGCACGTGCCCTGCTAGAGGGAAATCGGGGATGCGGGCGTGGCTTGCGCATGCGCCGTCGGACCGGGAAACAAGGTTAGTGTATGGGGCGACCTGGGGGGTTTCACACAGCGGGGCATTCTGATTTTGGATGCCTGGGGGGGGAGCAATCAAATGGATCGAGAATCTTATATATTCCCGGGCAGATCGTGCTGGGTTGTGGTCCACGTTAAAGGAAGGCTATCAGGAAAAAAATAATAGATTATAAAAAGTAATACTAGATAACAAGACTTCGGGTGATTTTTACACACAGGAACATCACAAATCTACTTTATAGAAGACCAAAACCCCCTATTGGCCAGCATAGAATATTGATTGGAGGAGAGCCTGTGCATGCACCGTGGGATGCGCTGGTAAGGTCAGCATTAAACCGACCCTAAGGGGTTTACAATTACACCTTTAAAATGGACCGAAACCTGCAATTTTGTTCCTCTCTGGTTATGGCCCATGTCCTCAGGGCATCCCAAATTGGACATGGACCATAACCGGAGATGGACAAAGTTCCAGGTTTTGGTTTGTTTTAAACCCTGAGCGGCCAGCCCCCCGTGGGCATCCTCATTTGGGATGCCCTGCTGCGTGGAACACCACAGATCGGCAGTAACAGCTTACCTTTCCCCAATCCAATGGCGCATGCGCAAGCTCTTATCCAATCATTTGCAATAGGGAGCCCAAGCGGCTGTATCTTCCCAAGCGGCTGTTGCACAAGGAAAGATAAGTGGTTAATGGTAATCTGGGGGTTTCACACAGCAAAGCATCCTAAACTGGGAACGGAACAAAACCCAAGATTCAAAATCCTGGGTTCCACTTTAAAGCGGTACAAAAGCCCCGCCTTCCTCTTGTTCCTGTGGCACATGCGCGGGCTCTGGTCCGGTGAGAGCCATCTGCCATGACTATGGGAGTTATTTAAGAAGGGATAGCGCCAGGTAGCGCCTCATAGCGGCAGGCAGCGTCTGGTGAACGCCGGGCGCTGTACGCAAAACTACATTTAAAGTGGACCAACACCCAGGATTTTCACTATCCTGGGTGTTGGTCCACTTCTGCGGGGCATCCCGATCGGGGGGGGCACATGCACCATTGGAACAGGAGAAGGTAAGGTTTGTGGGTGTCCGGGGGGGTTTCACACAGCGGGGCATCCCGATTTCGGGGGGAGGGAGCTGATCGGCCCGGGAATCTTATAGATTCCCGAGCCGATCAGCGGTGGGTGTTGGTCCACTTTAAGCCTCTAACAGCGCCATGTAGCGGCACATGTATTATTACAGGCAGCTCAGTGTATAGTGCCGGCGTTCTAGGCTCTGGAGAGCCATGTAGTACCTGTCGCTCACTGTCGCTCTCCCATACATTTCAATGGGGCTTCATTAGTTGTGGATAAAGTGTGTTTGACTTTTTTTTTTTGGCTCCAATCATTGTGTGACGTCTCCTGGCTGCAAACAAACATTTTTATACATATTTTGGACTTTTTATGCAGAATTGTCATTACAGGTCTGGCACTAAAGTGTTAATGTCACAGCGTTACAACAATGTCATTCCATGTGTTTTCGCTTTGTTACAGGTGTATATGTGTTCAAAAACAGACTTTAATCACACAGCGTCTGGCACTCTATGCTTTTGCGCCCAGCTTTAGAGCGCCAACGCTGTGTATCTCCTTTTTTGATAAGTATGTTGTGGAGCGCCAAGTGCCGGGCGCAGTGAGCTGGCGCTACCTCTCGCTCTCTGCAGCGTTGTACTGGTGTTAGAGCTCCCAATATAAATCACATTCTTCAATGCCGGCCAGGTTACTACAGCGACTGAGGCGTTCTGTTACAGCGCCCGATACCCGCTTACAGCGTCTACTAGTGGTCGCTCTAAGTGCCGCTATACATCTGGCAATACGTGGCGTTAGTAGTGAATCGGCCTCCACGTCATTCGGCAAATGGCTCTAGTTGTTTTCAAAGGGGAGCGCACACTGCCGCATCCCGGAGATGTGTGCACACTTCCACTCCAACCATTCATATAGGCTGCAACGGGAACGCACACACCGCTGGGGATGCGGGGGATGCAGCTGGGTGCACTTCCCATTAAAGTCAATGAGAGCCGTTTGCTGAATGACATAGTAATGGCAGACGGCTCTTTATGGATGAGAGACAATGCGTGCACAGTTAGAACCAGAGAGAGGTGAGTGAAAAGCATCGTTCTGGGGGTTTCAAACAGCCAAATTGGGATGCCCCAGGGGAACATAACAAAACCCGGGAAAGTCTAATTCCAGGGTTTTGTTCTGCTTTAAAAGTGTAGGTCTACTTTAAACTTTTAGAACTTTAAATGGTTATTTTTGTTTCCTGTAATGTGATTAGATACAGCGGAGGGCGCTCTGCCTATGCCCGCAGTCTCCCCCAATGCAATGCCAGGCTTTGCGGCTGCCAAGCGATGCCACAGTCACTTTCACCTCTCTGTTACCCCGCTTTCTTGGCACACGTGTTGGCATATTAGAGAGATTTAGAACAAAGAGGCGATTAATTAAATCCACCACAGCACAGCGCTCCTGGCCACGAGGCGTTCGCTCTAAACAAAGAGATTTTGTCTGTCATTTGCTAAATGAAAGCAGGAGCGTGCCGTAGGAGCCTCATTATAGCCCCTCCCACTGCGCTCCAGCGCTGGACCTTTCTTATATAAAGAATACTAGAGCTCAGTAGCTGCAGCCCATCTCCTCTCTTAAGGGGTCTGGTACTAATTCTATTACATGTTCCATTAATGAGACCCGCTCAGAAATGAGCTGAGCCTCCGGAGAGCTTATGTTACGTTATGTATGATATAATGCATACCTCCCAAATGACCCTGATTTTGAGGGACTGTCCCTCTTTTGAGTCCATGTCCCCCTGTCCCTCGTTGTTCTCATTTGTCCCTCTTTGAGGTGTAACAAGCAGATCTGCAGCAAAAAATGATTTATTTGCCTATTCAAAGTGTTTATATTGTTGTAACTGTTACTTTGTATCTCCTATACATCAATCAATGAGGGGGTGTGGCCAAATTTAACAACTGTCCCTCTTTCCCACCCTGAAAAGTTGAAAGGTATGATGATGTGTGATATATAATGCGTGATGTGTGATGCATGATATATGTACAATGTATGATATATGATGTGTGATATATAATGTATGACATGATGTGTGATGTATGCTATATGATGTGTGATGTATGCTATATGATATATGATGTGCGATATATAATGTATAATATGATGTGTGATGTATGCTATATGATATATGATGTGTGATGTATGCTATATGATATATGATGTGCGATATATAATGTATAATATGATGTGTGATGTATGCTATATGATATATGATGTGTGATGTATGCTATATGATATATGATGTGCGATATATAATGTATAATATGATGTGTGATGTATGCTATATGATGTGTGATATATAATGTATGATATGATGTATGCTATATGATATATGATGTGTGATTTATAATGTATAATATGATGTGTGATGTATGCTATATGATATATGATGTGTGATGTATAATGTCTGATGCATGATATATGATGCGTGATATATGATGTATGATGTGTGATGTATGCTATATAATATATGATTTGTGATATATAATGTATTATATGATGTGTGATGTATGCTATATGATGTATAATGTATGATGTCTGATGTATAACGTCTGATGCGTGATATATGATGTATGATGCGTGATGTACGATATATGGTACGTGATATATGATGTATAATGTATGATTTTTAATTCAGCAGGTGGCCCCTTCTCTGTTATTTGCACACCAAAGGCACCCCCTGGGATTCTCTCTCTCAGGGTCCTCTCTCTAGCTGAGGACCCTAGAACCCCGGAGGAAGCTGGAACACCACCCTGTTCCCTCTAACTTAAAGTCTACCTCCACCCCTTCTAGTCTCTTATTAATGGGAATCCCACCACGTTCTCTCTGGTTATGATAGCCCCTCCCACTATCTACCTGTTATAAGACAACTCCGCCCACTTATCAATTATTTTAAGGTAACTCCTCCCACTGCTCTCTCATGCACAATCCCAACAGAGGACAGCAGCAGAGTGTGGATGGGCTTGCCCACCCGAGCAAACCCTGCTGCACAAGGCTACCCACATCCTATAGAGAACACCACACCTCTAGGGGCATCCCAAACCTGAGAGCAGGGGTATCCTAGTGTCTCAGGCCAGGGCCCAGCCATACAGCAGGACGCAGTTTAACCCCATCAGACATCCCAAGGCTCCCACAGCTTCATGCCATCAGGATGGTTAAACTGCAGAAAAATTATCTGCGCTATTCCCACAGCACAATGGGGCAACCTACCCCCCCAGGATGCACATCCCCAGCCAAGGTAAGTCACACTTAGCTTGAGCTGATTTCACTGTGATCCCGAAGCACATGCATTTCTCTTTATACCTTTCTGGAGACCAGGCCGATGTAGATACAGACAGCTGCCAGCAATATCGCCTGCGGCCTCCCCAGTTGATACTGGGGAGACTCAACAAAGGGGAGGGCCAGAGTGTCAAGTGTGATGATGATGATGCATCAGTAACATTGAGCAGGAGCTGGAGAAGATCTGAAAGACAATAGCAAGTTACGGATGGCTGTATCTGGAGAGAGCCAGCAATGAGCAACTGAGGAAGTGCTACACCACGCACTGGTTCCTCTGCCGCAAGGAGGGTCTAACTGCTCTGCGGACAAGCCGGTGTCTTAGCACTATTGCCAGTGCCCAGTGAGCCAAAATGGAAAAGGGCAGTTCAGGTTTTAGGGGGGAACTGATGAAACAAGCCAGAGGTAGTCATCCAAAGCTGGTGGTATAGAGCCAGAATGGGGTCGATATCCAAACCAGAGGGTCAGAGCCAAAGCGGGTCGGTATCCAAAGCCAGAGCAAAAGTGGAAACAGGAGGCAAGTGTCACTTCAGAAAGATCTGGAGGCAACTTTGCAGCGCCGCATGCTTCTTTTTAAAGGCCCCTTGGCCCCAGGAAGTGGCCGCTGTGCATGCGCAGAAGGGTGGGGCCACGCAAACAGGGGTTGGCTAGGCATGTGCAGACCAGTGTGCGATAAACTTTTTGACTGTGAGCACCACTGGTCACGCACCGCCCGAACAGAGAGATGCAACAAGGACACTGCCCGAACACTCATAGGGGCAGGCAAGCACACACCGGCACACGTAAATAAGACCAGGTCTACTACTGTGATACTGCCCTCCCCAAGGGGCGGCCTCAGGATGACCTGGGGTGCTGCCCTTTCAGGATGGTCTTGATGGAACCTTTAAACAAGTAAGGGAGCATGGATGTTTCTTGCCGGTTCCCAAGAATTCTCCTCTTCTTCAAAACCTGATCACTTGACAAGATATTGTAACTCTCGCTCGCATCTTCAACCTCAACAGGCTTTGGGACAGAAGAACTAGAAACAGGTGGTCGAGATAATTTCAACAGAGACGAGTAGAATAAAGGATGGATCTTGTATGAACGTGGTAACTGAAGTTTAAAAGCCACATTATTACTTTTTTGCTTGATTTCGAAAGGACCAATGAGAACTGAGTTCCAGGATTCTGAGTTCTTCCTAATTTCTGGTTCACTGAAGACAGCAGAACCCAGTCACCAGTCGAAAATAACAGATCAGGATTCCTGGAGATGTCCCTAGTTCTCTTATATTTTTCCCGGGCTTTCTCAATATTCTCTCTAAGTTGTTGATGTAACTGAGATAATTGATTTGTAAAAACTGCAGGTAGACAGATATCCACAGGGAAATTGGGAATCACCGTGGGATGGTAGCCATAGTTGGCAAAAAATGGAGAATTTGTTGAATTGTGAATGGATTTGTTAACAGCGGGTACTGTGCAAGTGTCTGGTTAGTCCTCTCTGTCTAACCGTTACTCTGAGGATGATATGCAGAGGATAAAAATTTAGACTCTTATACAGGGTTGTCCAAAATTTTCAGAGCCAAGTGAGAATTAGCACTCCTTTGTTATGGGCGAAAACTGCCATTCACTTTCATTGCCTAATGGGTGTAAATTTTCATCTGTCTCTTAGCCCCAAGGTAGACAATGAAAGTGAATGGCAGTTTCCTCTACTAAAAAAGGAGTGAGAATTCTCACCCGGCTCTGAATCGACCCCAATATCGCCAGGGAGGTCATGAAGACGAAAAATGGTTTTAATGTAAACTTTCGCAAGAACAGCTGCAGACAGAAGACCAGAAAAAGAGATGAAATGTGCCGTCTTTGAAAATTGTTCCACCACCATGATAGTATTTTGTCCATCAGACACTGGCAATTCAACAATAGCTGAAAATCCCTGCCAATATTGAACCATGGGCAATTTGGAATAGTAAGAGGTTGCAGTAGAGCTGCTGGATGGAAGTGCTGAGTTTTGCATTTGGCAAATTTGTCACAGTTGTTAACATGATCTTTGCAATTGATGCTAGGCCACCAAAAGATCGCTTAGCCAAGTCTCGGGCTTTGCATACACAGAAATGTCCAGCCACTAGGTGATCATGGGGGAGAGCCAAGACCTTGGGTCGGACAGGTTCCAGAACGAAGATTCTATCTTTAAACAGAAAAGATTCATCCTTACACATTTGGTTACAAGGGCATGGCCAATGTGGCCGAAACATTTAGTAATTTCTGAAAAAAATTGGGACTGGATTGCCAAAAAATGATTGCCTTCAAGAATCAAGGCAGGTTCACTGGAACATTCATCCTCGGAATAGATGCCTTACCATTCTTAGAGCCTTGGCAATATGTTATGTGAAATGAAAATCTGGGGAAAAAAGCTCCCACCAAGCCTGCCTGGGTCTGTCTTTTTGCAGAGTGCAGGTATTCCAAATTTTTATGATCCATCAAAATCAGGACCGGATGCTCCAAGTTTATGTGGGCCTTTGGGCGGCATGGTCTCAGTGGGCCCCTTTGTGGTGAAGAGTCGCATCACATCACTGAGGGACGTCCCAAATCTGGATGCCCCCGAGGATCATGAATTTAGACCAAAACTCCAGTTTTGGTCTACTTTGAAGCACACCAAACCCCTTTAAACCTGACCTCCGGAGTCTAAACGAATCTAGATTCTCTGCCCCTGTAAAGCGGACCAAAACTCAAAGGTTGACATTTCTTGCATAGTGAGTATGCCAGCGATCCCAGGGGGTTTCACACAGTAGGGTATCACAGATTGGGATGCTCTAGTAATAGGAAATCAGCTGGGGTGGGCAACTTAAACGCAGAACAAAACCCAGCACTTCCTCTGGAATCTAAATTGAGATGCCCCATTGTTTGGAACCCCGCCATTCAAGGACATGTGGGCAACAGCTGTGGCAGTGCCTTACCAGTCCGCTGCCCATCCAGTGCCGTCGCACACCCCAAAGGCTGGTCCTGTCAGTGGGCCCCTGGAGGGTGGGGGCCCCCGGCAGCTGCCCCACCTTGCCGGGTGCTGACGCCGGCCGTGAAGCGGATACTGTCACTGTTCTAAAGTCAGCATTATTACTAGCAGCTCTCTGTCCCCCATGTCGCATGTTTGTAACTTGCTGCTCCCCTCTGCTTCTCCACCAGCTCAGCGTACATACCTCTTGCACCCAAACTGACACCAAAACGTGCTGTTTTGGTAGCTCTGCCTAAGCTGGTGCGAACAGGCTCCTTCCTATGACAGGAGTGTCCCTTCCTGATTCCCCCACTGGACCACCAATGATCTGACCAATGAATCAACAGCGAGCACAGGCCAGCACCACCTCCGGCAAGACAAGTGTGCGCTGGCCGGTGAGATGTCAGTGAGATGGTATTGTGGGATATCGACAAGTGCCCCAAAACGGAATTCTGCAAAAATCGGAACACTTTGGTGGTATGTGTAAAGGATTTTGTAGGATAACATACCTACCAACTTTTCAGGGAGGTAAAGAGGGACATTTGTTCAGTTAGGCCACGCCCCCTCATTGAGGGATGGATAGGAAAAAGATCATAACAGTTACAACAATATAAACACTTTGAATAGGAGATTGAATCCTTTATTGCTGCCGATCTGCATGTTACACCTCAAAGAGGGACAAATGAGAACAAGGGACAGGTGGACCTGGACTCAAAAGAGGGACAGTCCCTCCAAATCAGGGACACTTGGGAGGTATGGCATAAAGTTAGGATTTTGAATTGAATTTTTGGCAGCAAACAAGAAACCTTCTCCTTATTTGTATTGCAACATTTGGAATAAAGGCCGGCATCATCTGCTACAGGTGGACATCATTATTTCTAGTGTCCACACAAACCCGTCTGACAGCAAGAGAAGATTCTCTGCCTTGGGATGAGATGTACCTCTCAGGTCTCCATTCAGCCGACAGGTAACATGAAGCACAAGCCAGACAGCGAAATCCTTTCATGTGGATAATAAAAGCCAGAACAATAGATTTTAAGCCTCGTTTAGAAGGCGCAGTCTGGACGCATCCTGTTTGATTCCATCCCTCAAACACATTGTGTGCGTCATCATCTCCAAAGCATTTTATTTGCACAATACATCTTCAAAGCCCATCGCAGATATTGGAGGATTGAAGCATGGCTGAGAAACAATGGGAGGCGACGATGGTTCCACACAGTGAAAAATATAATGAGACAGGAGGAAAATGTTCCAATTACTTTTATTTATCACTTGCCTCTGTCCTGTAGAAAAAAAATCCTGTCTGAAGGTCCTATGCCAGGCTGCACTGTCCAGGGGACATGGAATGGATCCAAAAATCAGCCCAGGATTTTACTGGCCTAAGCGGGGCCTGTGAGGAAGTGCCCCATAAAATATGGTGTATGAGTTAGAATTATAATTAGGATTATTTAGGAGGAGATGTCACATAGGTTGGTCAAATACTGGTTACATGTCAAAATACTTAAACCGGACCTTCACCCTGAATAAGAGCTTATCTTATATGTTTCCCCCCACCCTGTACATACAGATTGCTCACATTAATCCAGACCTTCACCCTGAATAAGAGCCTATCCTATATGTTTCCCACCACCCTGTACATAGATTGCTCACATTAATCCAGACCGTCACCCTGTATAAGATCATATCTTATATGTTCCCCCCCCCCCCCCGCCTGTACATACAGATTGCTCAATCCGGACCTTCACCCTGAATAATAGCATCTCTTATATGTTCCCCACACCCTTTATATACAGATTGCCAACATTAATCTGGATTCACTCTGAATAAGAGCATATCACATATGTTCCCCACACCCTGTACATACAGATTGTCCACATTAATCCGGACCTTCACGCTGAATAAGAGCATATCATATATGTTACCCACACCCTGTCCATACAGATTGCCCACATTAAAAATCATCCTACATGCACCTATTGCGTATTCTGAGCCTTTAAACATCCAAGATGGCGGCTCATGGAGCATCAGGCAGTCAGTAGACAGCAAGTGTCTTCTGACTGTGCAGCTCTGTCTTCTTGGATTGCTGACCTTTTCCTGACCCCAGCTCTGCTCTGCCTGTGCAAAGCACAGCTATAACCCACCCCTTTGCACTTTACTCCGCTCTCCTTTCCTCAGTGCGTGTGGTGCTTCTGAGGCTAGATGGTGGAGTGGAGGAATGAATTATAAAGTAAGCCACTAAAAATATATTAATTTTAGGTGCTGGGGAATAGTTTTTCATGGGTTTGGGCTTTTCAATAAATGATGCTGAAGGTCCAGTTTAAAGAGGAACCAAAACCTGGGATTTGGACTATTCCGGCATTTTTTCCCTGCCCCTCTGTGTGAAACCCCCCAGATTGCCTATTTAAAGAGTAAAATCGGTTCTGTTTCGATATGCCTTCTGGGAGTGGTGGAACCGCTGTCGGAGCTCAGTGCATTGAAAACATTGCTTCGGCTGCTGCTCTTTTATGCCTGGAAGTGTATACTGATAAATTGGAAGCACCCGGCTACACCATCTGTGCAGGCATGGAAAAGGCTGGTTAATCAGAAGCTTGCCATGTATAAATTGACATATGAGGCGAGAGGAGTGCCGGACAAGTTTACTAAGGTCTGGGATCCCTGGTTACAGTGCCAGGATTCGGTCTCTGATGATGGCGGAGGTGAGAGTATGGTCGCATCACGGTGGTTACAGCTCTTACGCCGATGTGTGGAGCAGATGAATGTGACTGCAGACTGGCATCTAATCCTGGAGGCGGGAGCGGAGGGAGGTGGAGAGGTAGTTTCTGTGTGGGAGAATGATTACCCTGATGTACTTATAACCATTTTCTGCTCTTTTGGGCCTCCTCAGAAGGATTTCCTATCTTGTAAGGCTTGAGTCCGGAGTGGATGTCGTTGTGTTGTGTGAATGGGTGTTCTTGTGTAAGTAGGCCAGTTTGATATTAGGCGCCTGTGGCGTCTTGATTGCTGTATTGCATAATTTTATTGTATGTTATGTTTTACGTTTCATGCAAAATAAAAACTTAAAAAAAAAAGTAAAGTAAAATCGGGGCGAGATTAACACCTCAAACAAACCTCACCAATCTGCTGCCCCGCACATGGCTTTACCTTTGGGCAATTTTTACTCACCTGGCCAGGGCTTCCATCTAATGGGTCCCTCGGATTCCAGGCGACCTCCCGACGGGCAGCGACATCTTACATCTCATCACACAATGCGCACGGCCCCCGATCTCGCGCCTGCGCAGTGCACATGAATGGGATACAAGAGGAGGTGCTGAAAACCCTTGAGACTTCGCTGAGCGGGTCTTTGAGCATGGCTAAAGCTGTGCCATCATTAACAGATGGCTAAGCCGGTGGGGGGCAAAGGATCGGGCCTTGAAGTAGCCGATGTCATCCAAAAGTTAAGTAGGGGCCATTGGGGGGCTCCTTTTTATTTTAGGTCCGATGTTCCTCTTTAACTTCTCCCTCTCCACAGACACTTTGCCTTCTTCATAGAAAGATGCAGTCGTAACTCCAATTATCAAGGACCCCTCTACCCTTCCCAGTTATCTTACTGCTCCCTTTCTCATCCAAACTTCTTAAACAGCCATGTCCACTCAGAGCTGGCTCACTATCAGCCCAACAACTCCTTGCTTGATCCCTACCAATCTGGCTTTCACTGTAATCACTCCACTGAAATCAATAATGATCTACTAATGGCAAAATCTAAAGGCCACAACTGTTATCATTCTTCTTACTGTTGACCACCCTTTGCTTCTCAATATTCTTTCTTCTATTGGATTTCTAGGTTTTTTCTATCTTGGCTTTCCTCCAATCCCTCCGACCGGTCGTTTAGTGTATCCTTTCCTCTCCTAGGACCCCTAATTTTTTCAATCTATACTTACACTTGGCCAATTTATGACCTCACTAGGCTTCCAATATCAGTTCTATGCAGATGACACACAAATATACATAATTGGTCCAAGATTTCTCTTCCCTCCTTACTATCTATCAGCCATCTTCTCCATTATGTCCTCTTGCTCCCTCAAACTAAACATGGACAAAACAGAACCGGTCATTTTCCCACCATCTAATTCCCCTCTCCTCTCTAACACCACAATCTGTATTAACAGTTGTACAATAACTGTAAACTCACCAAGCTCAGTGCCTAAGAGTCATTCTAGACTTGGCCCTTTAATTCAAGCCTCATATTCTCTCCCTGCTGCCTCCAACTTAAAAACATCTCCTGCATCCGTCCCTTCCTCTCACCCGACTATAATACTAGTGCACGCCCTGGTCATATCCCAACTAGACTATTGCAACACCCTCATTTGTGGCTTACCAACAAACAGACTGGCTCCCCTCCAATCTATTCTGAACTCTGATGCTCGCCTCATCCACCTCTCCTCTCTGTCAGTCTCTCAGAGAATTCAGTCTAAAATTCTAACTGTCACCTACAAAATGTCTATACCCTTTCTATTAAACTGTAAGCTTGAAAGAGCTGGACTCTTATCCCTAGTGTGTCCCATTCCATAGAATCTGTTTTGTAATTTGTCCCTTTTGATATGCAATTGTCTATGTACCAAATGTTTTACCTTGTCTGTACTCTTTCTGTAATTACTACATTATAAAGCACTACGGAAGAAAAAGAAGGCGCTATATAAATAAATAATAATAAATTACCCAAAAGAACTCACCTCTTTCCAGTCCTATGGCGCATGTGCGCGCTCTCGTCCAATCAGAGCCGTTTGCTGTGCATATTAAGTGTTTGGCAAACGGCTCTTGTTTATGTCAATTGGATTTAAAGCGTCCGCATCCCCTGCAGCGCATGTACTCCCACCCTCAGCCTATCGTATTGGCCGGGCGTAGGAGCAAGCGCACAGGGGTGCACTCACCGGTGTTGACAGAAGATGGTGAGTCAAATTCAAATTTATAGCCATATGACCAATTTCAAACACATTTCTCCCCATTGCAGAATTTAATAACAATACATTATTTTAATGAAACTTTGAAGGAAATGACAATTTATTTGCCATTCTCATTTCTACAATATAGATTCATAACTTAATGGTCAAAGAAAAAAATATTTTATGATTTTTTTTTTATTATATTTTATAAGTACGTATGGCATAATTGCCTTCTAACCTGTGCGGGATTGTATCTTCTTTTAAAGTCCGTAGATTAAGTGTGCGCATTCACATTGTCAGAAACAATTCTATACTCGGGATTGCCCGAAGAAGGTGCGTCCTGATATGTAACCTACGGAGTCAGCCGAAGTGCGTGACTTCCGGAATTCGCCGAAGTTCGGCAGAAAACACCGATGTCTGCCATCTCCTTGGATCAGCTGATCACACAGAAATAGACTATGTTTGACGAAAGGCCGGCTAATACGCCGGAAGCTTTCTTCGTGTCTGGAAGGACGTTGGCTTAAAAGATCGCTCATCCTGCAACCCGCCCCTTGACAACGAGCAGGTTGTCTAACAATACACATCTCCTGGGCTCCTTATTGGCTAACTATTCCAATTAGGCGGCCCCTTCTTCGGTATAAATACAGTCTTTTACCCGCGCCGCCCTTGAAAAAGTTGCGACACGGCAACGAAACACGTTAGGCAGGAAGACGGCGGCTTTTACAAGGATCTTTGTGCCTATTAATTTTAAATGTACTGTGTTTTCCATCCCAGACCTTCAGCATGATTTAATGAAAAGCCCATATTGGATGTTTAAAGGCTCATAACATGCAGTAGATGCAGGTAGGATGCTTTTAATGTAAGCAATCTGTATGTAAAGGGTGTAGGAAACATATAAGATATGCTCTTGCCCCCCCGCAAATCCTTACCTTAATCGTGATCCTCCCATTCCCATAGGCTGTGTGGCATTCCCTCATCTCATTCCCATAGGCAGAGTGGCATTTCCACCTCCCATTCCCATAGGCACTGCGGCATTCCACCCCTCCGTTCCCCATAGGTAGTGTGGCATCCACCCTATCCCATTCCCCATAGGCAGTGTGGCATCCACCCCATCCCATAGGCAGTGTAGCATTCCACCCTCTTATTCTCATAGGCAGTGTGGCATTTCCCCCCCCCCCCCATCCCCTTCCCATAGGCAGTGTGGCATTCCCCCCTCCCATTTCCCACAGGCAGTGTGACATTCCCCCTCTCCTATTCCCATTTCATAGGAAGTGTGGCATTCCCCATATAGGCAGTGTGGCATTCCCCCCCTCCCATTTCCCACAGCAGTGTGCCCCCCCCCCATTCCCTATAAAGGCAGTGTGGCATTCCCCTCAGAAAAAAAAAGTATACTTACATGAACGATGTCCCCGCACTGGCTTCTGGCTGCGCCACCACCTCGGCGCATGTTGGTTTGTGTCAGCACGCACTGACACACAAACGGCAGTGACGGCGCCAGAAGCCAGAACGGGGACAGACAGTGTAAGTCTGTAAGTATACTTTTTTTTTTACATTCGCCCAATAAGACGCACTGACATCCCCCCACTTTTGGAGAGAAAAATACAATTCTGTGATTACTCACCTGTAGAATTGGTATTATATGTATACAGCACGTCCTGATCCAGAAGATATTCCTTACACTTGGGATATACTCCAGTAGATGGTGCTGGACTGCAGAGACAGAAAAGTGGCTCCTCCCGGCCCCATATATACCCGGGACCTCCCACAAAATCCCCAGTATTGAAAAGCAGTTAGCAAAAGACCAGGAGAACTATAACCAGCATATGAAAATTTGAACATAAGAACAATCACTATAAAGAGGTAACTAAAGACAATGATAACAAGGGTGGGGTGGAACAGGACGTGCTGTATACATATAATACCAATATAACAGTGAGTAATCACAGAATTGTATTATTCTAAGTATACAGCACGTCCTGTTCCAGAAGATATTCCTTACACTTGGGACATCCAATAGCAGTGTCCGTAAGGTAGGGTGGGATCCCCAAAAGTAACAGTTTAAACCACTGCAGCCTGCAGAACCTTGCGGCCAAAAGCAGCATCAGCTGAGGCCCTAACATCAACCTTGTAAAACTTGTAAAAAGTATGAACAGAAGACCAAGTAGCGGCCTTGCAAACTTGTTCGACAGAAACTTGGTGCTGAAAAGTCCAAGTGGCACCAATAGCACGAGTAGAATGAGCAGTAAGGCGAAAGGGAGGTTCCTTCCCCTTAGCAGAATAGGCCTGAATCACAGCCTGACGTATCCACTTGCTGATAGTGGACTTAGTCAGAGCCAGGCCTTTCTTAGGTCCAGATGGGAGCACAAAAAGAGCATCAGTCTTCCTGAAGGTTTGAGTAGCCACCAAATAGAACTTCAGAGTTCTGACTACATCCAAAGAATGAAGAACCCTCTCCTTAGGGTTACTAGGATTAGGACACAGAGAAGGCAAAACAATGTCCTGATTGAGATGAAAGGCAGAAACAACCTTAGGCAGAAAATCTGGCTTAAAACGAAACACCCACAAAATAGGGAGGCTTGATGGAAAGCGCCGCCAATTCAGCAGACAAGACCAAGTTCAAGTCCCAGACTGGTAACATAGGCTTACGTGGGGGACGGATGCTGAGCAAAGGATCTTTGGAAGAAAATAGCCAAAGCAGAAACATGACCTTTCAGAGTACTGAGCTGAAGACCCAGATCCCAACCATGTTGGAGAAACTCCAGAATCCTAGGAATAGAAAATACACTACAGGGAAGCGAGTGGGACTCACACCAGTCAATGTAAGTATGCCAGACCCTGTAATAGATGGAAGAAGAGGACCTCTTCCTAGCCCTGATCATGGTATTCATCACCGAGGCAGGCAGCCCTTTTTCCATCAAGATGGAGGTTTCAACAGCCAGGCCGTCAAAGCCAGAGTTTGTAAATTGGGGTGGCGTAGGTGTCCCTGAGTGAGCAGATCTGGAAAAAGTGGCAGAGCGTACTGATCTACTGCCAACTGCACAATGTCTGAGAACCACACTCTTCTTGGCCAACAGGGGGCCACCAGGATGGTTGGAACCCCTTCCTGGGAGATCTTGCGCAGCACCCTGCTCAGCAGAGGAAACAGGGGGAAACACATACAGGAGCTGGAACCTCATCCAAGACATTGCCAGGGCATCCATAGCCAAGGCCAGAAGATCCTGGGACAGAGAGACAAAGACTGGAAGCTTGTGATTGTGACGGGACGCAAATAGATCCACGACCGGCTGACCCCAGCGGTGGCACAGGGAGTGAAACACCCTGCTGCTGAAGGACCACTCTCCCAGATGAGGAGGTCCCCCTGCTCAGTGAGTCTGCCTCCAGATTCTCCACCCCCGGGATGTACACAGCTGATACGCAGGGAACATTTTCCTCCGCCCAGGACAGTATCAGGGACACTTCCTTGAGGGCCCTCTTGCTCCGGGTCACTCCCTGATTGATGTAGGCAACCGCTGTCTGGTTGTCCGAGCGGACCTGACCAGCCTGACCCCCTCAGGTATCAGAGAACCAACCTGATTGCCCTCAATTCCAGAATGTTGATAGGGGCATGGGCCTCCTAAGGGCCCCACTGACCCTGGAATTTCAGGGACTTCCAAAATCCCCCCCCAACCTGTCAGACTGGCATCTGTGGTGACAGTCTCCCAGCAGGGGGCCAGAAAGGACTTACCCCCCAGCAGGTTCCCTGAGACCAACCACCACACTAGAGACCGCCTGACCTGAAGGGACAGGACAAACACCTGATCCAAGGACACAGGGTCCCGATCCCATACTGACAAGAGGTGAAGCTGAAGAGGCCTCGTGTGAAACGGAGCATATGGAACCGCCTTGAAGCAGAACACCATCAGTCCCACCAGCTGCATTCCCTGCCTGATGGATGGAGGGGGACAAGACAGCAGGAGCTGAACTTTCTCTTGAAGGACCTCCACCTTCTGCTGAGGAAGAAAGATCTGGACCTGAGCTGAATCCAGAATCATGCCCAGAAAAGACTTCACCATGGAAGGAGACGGAAGATTTGGGGTGATTGATCACCCAGCCGAATGATTCCAATGTGGACACCACCCTCTGAGTGTCCAGCTCTGCCTGATGGAAGGACTGAGAAGCAATAAGCATGTCGTCCAGGGAAAAATGCAAATGCCCTGAGATCTCAGCAGGGCCATCATTCCTGCCAGCACCTTGGTGAATACCCTGGGGGCCGAGGTGAGGCTGATGGGCAAGGCCACAAATTGGTAGTACTGATCCTCCAGAGCGAACCTGAGGAACCTCTGATGACCTGGAAAGATAGGGACGTGAAGGTAAGCATCCTTGATGTCTACAGAGGTCATGAAGTCCCCTGGGCGTAGGAAAGTCACAGATGAGCGCAGAGTCTCCATGCAAAAGTGTCTGAATCTGACAAACTTGTTGAGAAGCTTTAAATCCAGGATGGGTCTGATGGACCCATCCTTTTTGGGCACAATGAAAAGATTGGAATAATAGCCTTTCAATGCTGGCTATCCTGGTAGCCAAATCAGGTTGAGACTCCACACTGGTATGCACCTCACTGGGAGTCAGATGTAAGCATGGGGGGGTAGGCGAAGCCAGAGGGGGCGCAGCACTAGGCCCAGCCGCAGGTAAACTAGACTGCAGGGCAAGTACCTGCTGGGCGCAGGGTACACACACCCTGACATCACTTATAGGGGATACCCCACATGCCACACACAGCCGGGCTTGTCCCGAAGGAACCTCGAGCACATTATCCTGAGAAGCCTCCATATGGTTATCACAGCACAACAGGCCAATAGGAATTGACGCTAATAAAAGCAACCCGGGATGGGATGCCCTAACAACCCGCTAGGGAAGTGGGAGTAATGGTATGTAATAGCCCTCCAATAAGAGTTAACAATGAATAGAGGGGATAGGACCGGGAAAAACCACAAAGTTTGACCCGCCTGCAAGGCATAAACAAAAGATCCCATAAGCGATATGCAATACAGCTATATACATAAATCAATCAGCCCGCAGGGGCACTTACGGGCCGCGATAGTGAGGCGCCAGGCACACGCAGCAGAGAACTAAAATGGCGCCCGCATATACCTCGAGGGGCGGGCCGCGGAGACAGTGATGCAAAACGCGTCATCCGCAAGGGCCGCCCCCCCCCCCAAAGTGCGCAAACACGTGCCCACCTGACAAGACCAGCCAATGATGGCACAGCAGCGCCTGAGGTGATGTCGCCGCCAAATGCGGAGCGCAGTACAAATGTGCGGCGGCGGCAAAAGAAACCAGTGCAATCAATTCAAAAAGGGATCAAACACAAAACACACAATATATATCAAAGACATGCAACCCCCCGAGAACTACAAGGGAGAACGAGGGGGAAGCAACGGCCAGCCTAAAGGGAGCCAACTGTGGGGACAGGGGGCGAGGGGCATAACTTGCGGGCGGGGCATCCAATAAGGCTCACCATGGGCCTATACCGCCTACCCTTTGGTGGGGGCCTGCGGGTGGAGCAGCACTCCTTATCACCTGACAGCGGTGCTGCCTACCTTCACCCGAACCAGAGCAGCCTGAGCTGGGAGGCAGTAGAAGGAAACAGGTGGGAATAGTCCTACAGGGCTGCAGGCTAATAGCCCCGCTCACCTGCGAGTAGAGAGAGCCATCTTCTAGTCATCGCAGCCAGGACTGCAGAGAAGAACTGGGGAATTTGTGGGAGGTCCCGGGTATATATGGGGCCAGGAGGAGCCACTTTTCTGTCTCTGCAGTCCAGCGCCATCTACTGTAGTATATCCCCAAGTGTAAGGAATATCTTCTGGAACAGGACGTGCTGTATACTTAGAATATATCGAGTCTTATAGGGCGAAACGTACAGTAACTGGCCACTGTGTTATCACTACATCTCTGTTCTGCCACTACTATGCAGTCAGGAACTACTCTGCCAGCCTATGCCTGCTTCACAGGGTCCATTCGCCTATGTACCGTAGCGTCATCTAATGATCCATATTGACACATCTCTTACACTGTTTGCTTCTGCAATATTTACTTCTATTCTTTTGTTCTTTCATTCCTTCTGTTCCTTATTCCTTCTATACTTTGTAATTCCATCTATTATTATACAGGATTTTACTTTCCAGTTGTCAATACTCACCATACATGCAATTGTATAACTATGTATGGAGTATCATATCACACCGCATGAGCTCCCCTGAGACTATCGCCCAAATATCCACATAAACCTGGAGCCAGCCCTCCAATCGAATACCTACCAACTTTTTAGGGTGGGAAAGAGGGACTTTTGTTAGATTAGGCCACTCCCCCTAATTGAGGGATGCATAGGAAATAGGATGTAACAGTTAAAACATAGAAACACTTTAAATAGGCAAATGAATCATTTATTGCTGCAGATCTACATGTAACACCTCAAAGAGGGACAAATGAGAACGAGGAACAGGGGGACATGGACTCCAAAGAGGGACAGCCCCTCCAAATCAGGGACACTTGGGAGGTATGCCTCGGGTATCAGTAGTCATGAAAAATAACAATCTAGACTTCGAATTGGTGTCTGTACCCAATTTCGGACTAATTCTCAAGCACCTTTAAAGGAGCACTATCACGAAAAACGGCCCGATGATAAAAATCCATATAAATATGCTGGATGGCAGAAGCAGAGGTCACTTATCCACCCAGCATCAAGACATTTCCAGCCAGACCTGTTTATTTTAATGGAAGGAAAAGGACATCCGGGGTGACAGGCTCGGTCACCCCTGATAGACTAAACCTGTCACCCCTGCATTTTATTCCTACCAGAAGAAGAAAACCACAAGCTTGGCGGGAACATTATTCAGTTTGGGTGTATAAGTGACCCCTCCTCATTAGCCGAGGTGTTAATATGAATTTTTAATATCACACAATTTCGTGATAGTGCTCCTTTAATGACAGGCCCTGTAGGGAATAGTCGGGAGGTGAACCTTATCAGAAGTTCACGTAAAGAAATAGAGTAAGCGCATGACAGGACCTGATGTGCTGTAAACAGACTGACTTCACGTGCACTCGCTATGACTTGTAGGACAATACAGACGGTAGAATTAATGGCTCCTCTTGTTCTGAATGGCTTATTTTATCAGTCTAGACAGAGATCCTGTCTGCGATGAGTCAATGGTTTGCACTGTGGAAACAGAGGTGTATAAGTGACAGCGGGTGTCATCAGACTAAGGGTTGAGTGGCAGGTCCAATTTAGCTGGTTACCAGCAGGCGGCACCTCTTAGAAGTATGTGCAAACTACTAAACTATACTGGCCGGGTGACCTGAAAAATATGTTGTTCTTCAACCTTATAGTTACTTAAAAGATTGGAAGCAAACATAACTGTACTCACCTTACCCTTTGGAGGCATAATGCAAAGGAAGGCTGTCTCCCGACACGTCACTGTGTTTGTTTCCTCTTTTTTCCGGTGCCAGACACAGTACCCACAGTGGCAGGACTGCATTTCTGATTAGATAACCCTCCAAGAGTGCCAGAATGTGCACCCTTTAGGTGTGTGTGGAAGGGGGAAGGTACAAGGGGTTAAAGTAGACCTATCACCAGGATTTTCTCTGGATTCTCATTACCCTGGTGAAAGGTCCTTGTTCCTGGGCAATCTAGGGGTGGTTCATACAGCAGAGCATCCCAAAAAAGGATGCATGTTATTTTTTTGGCCCGCTAAAGGAGCCCAGGCTCCAACATATACCTGGCAAATGTACATGTCCCTTCTTTCTAAAACGGCCGCTACCTTTCTTTTCCAACTGTGCCAGGCTGTTGGTACGGCGCGGTGCATTCTATGTGCACCCATCATTGTCTGGTATGTCAACACTTCCTCCAGCGACAAGCAGAGGATGGTAAGATTCACCAGTAAAATCATTGACTTACCAATAGGGTCAGCAAACGAACTTGGAACAAATACGAACTATTCCTCACACACAGGACATATGTCCTTGGAACTTCTACAGTCCGGGGAGCAATAAAATGATTCGGATTTGTTCAGTAAGACAGATAAGGAAGCGCTGCCGATAACACAATATGGATGAATCATATCCGGCTGCAGATATCAGCGGAAAGGTAGGCAGATAAGATGGGGGGTGGGGAGGAGGACGGCTAAGGTGTGACAAGTAGACAGATAACACCCAAATAACAGAGGTGGGAATGGGTTTGCCTTACATGTTATAGCAGCGTACTAAACAATGGGGGTTTCCTGCCAAACCTAGTGATGTATGCATAACCTTTATCCCCAGACAGTGTGAGGAAAATACAGATATAATTTCTAGTTATGACCTATGTGAGGAATAGGGCAAATATTACATTTTATGGCTGATGCCCGGCTTCCCCCTTTAAGATTCTCTTTACTAGCAAATGTCACTCTTACAAGGCTAGCAGGAAAAGAAAGTCCATATATGGGCCTGCGGTTCTGATATTCAGAAAAGGCAGTGTGAGGATGAAAGCCCCCCCCCCAACACTTTTGGGGGGGGGGGGGGGGTGGCAGAGACTGCACTTAAAGGTAGGCCAAGGAGACGAGAACAGGGTCACTTCTGGGGGAGGTCATGCTGCAGCGTGCTAGAGGCGCCCATCAATAGGCTTGCCACTCACCTCCATGTGGGAGCTCTTCATCACCACTCTACAACTGCAACTTAAAGTGGACCAACACCCAGGATTTTGACTATCCTGGGTTTTGGTCCACTTCGGCGGGGCACCCCGATCGGGGGTGCCCCGCTGTGTGAAACCCCAAAAAACTCACCTCTCCCCGCTCCCACGTGAACGCTGCAGCCAATCCCCGCCAACGTCCAGGCGGGGGACAGGAACGTCCAAGCCGTTTCCGCCTCCCGCGCGTCACTCTCGGCGCGCGCCGGCCATTCACAGAGGGCCGGCGCGGGCGCGCGGGAGGCGGCGGCGGAAGCGGTAAGGTCTTCTTGGGGTTTTTGGGGGGTTTCACCCCACGGGACATCCCTGGGTGTTGGTCCACTTCAAGGTAACTGACTGTTTTATCTCTGCGTAACTCACTGTAACCTGTAACGCACTTCTCAGAACGACATTTGTATTCATATTCCTCATAGCCAAATGTTTGTTATCACTGCCTACTGTGCTCATTGCATTAAAACCTGTGTTTAATTTGAGCGATCTTTTTCCCTTAGCCAAGAATCTGTGTGTTCGCAGGCTTTGCGCCTGGTAGTCCCGCTAGGCAGGCTCGGACAGGGTTTTGGGACAGCAGGCTGGGTGTGAGGAAGGTCCCTGACTGTTAGTTGGATCACGTGACCCGGGGCTCCCTGACAACCTGCTAATGTCCGTAAACAAAAGACGTCATCTCAATGCGAGCCTCAACCAGACTCTTCAAGTGGGGAGTGGGCTCCACTTCAAAGGATCTTGCTGGTCACATTCACTCCTGGAACATACAGGCCAGCCAAAAAATACAATTCTGTGAGTACTCATCTGTAGAATTGGTTTTGCCTGTGTCCGGGCTGTCCCAGTTATCCATATACCTGTGGGTAGTGCGCCATCAGGTGGCGCCAGTTACTGCAAGATCCAAAGCTGTAACTCCTCCCAGCCTCCTATAAATAGAGCCGTTTCCATGGAATCCCCAGAACGTCAAAAAGCAGTAAATGAGACAGACCGGGATGCTAAGAAAAACATGTTAAAACATGCTACAGCATGTACTCTCTCCAAACAAGATAAGGACAATGGTCCAATACAAAAAATAATCACCATAATAGGCAAAAGAGGAAATGAACCCAGAGCGGGGTGGGACAGCCCGGACCGAACACAGGAAAAACCAATTCTACAGGTGAGTACTCACAGAATTGTATTTTTCCCTGTGTTCGGTCTGGGCTGTCCCAGTTATCCATATACATGTGGGACATCCAAAAGCAGTGTCCATAATAGGGCGGGATCCCCAGAGTGGAACAGCATGTCGTTCATTTCACTATCGCCTGAAGCACCTTTCGGCCAAAAGCAGCATCAGCTGAGGCCCTAACATCAACCTTGTAAAACTTAGTAAAGGTATGAACAGAAGACCAGGTAGCGGCCTTACAAACTTGTTCAACAGAGGATTGGTGCTGAAAAGCCCAGGAAGCACCAATAGCTCTAGTAGAATGAGCTGTAACACGAAAAGGGGGGTCCTTCCCCTTGGCAGAGTAAGCTTGCACCACCGTCTGTCTAATCCACTTGCTAAGAGTGGACTTGGCTGGAGGCAAACCCTTTCTAGAACCTTCAGTGAGAACAAAGAGAATCTGACTTCCTGAAGGATTCGGTCGCAACCAGGTAGTACTTAATGGCTCTGACCACATCCAAGGCATGGAGGGTCCTCTCCTTAGAATTAGACTGTTCTGGACACAGGGAGGGCAAAACAACTTCCTCGTTAAGATGAAAGGGAAAAACGACCTTAGGCAAAAAAATCAGGCCTAAAGCGAAAAACCACCTTATCCTTATGCCGCTCAAAGTAAGAAGGCTTCATACAAAGAGCGGCCAGTTCTGACACCCAGCGCACCAAGGTGATGGCTACCAAAAAGACCACCTTTAGGGTCAAGATAGACAATGCAGCGTCGCACAAAGGAGCGTAGCACAAAGGCTCAAAGGGAGGACCCTGGAGAGCAGAAAGTACCAAATTCAAATCCCACACCGGTAATACAGGCTTACGCGGTGGACGTACATAAGTAACTCCTTGGAAAAAAGTTCTGAGCAGCCTATGATTGGCAAAGGATCTTTGGAAAAAGATGGCCAAAGCCAAGACCTGGCCCTTGAGGGTGCCCAGCTGTAGACCCAAGTCCAAGCCGTGTTGTAAAAATTCCAAAATCCTAGAAATAGAAAAAGTGCGACAAGGGAAACTCTTGGATTCACACCAAGAAATGTAGGCATGCCAAACTCTTTTTCCGCACCTGAATCATGGTCTGAACAACCGTGGCCGACAGCCCCTTTTCCGTTAGGATTGAGGTTTCAATAGCCACGCTGTCAAAGCCAGCGTCTGTAAATTGGGATGCCGCAGCGATCCCTGAGTGAGAAGCCCTGGGTCGTCGGGCATGATGTAACGATCGACTGATATCTGGACTATGTCTGTGAACCAACTCCGCTTCGGCCAACGAGGAGCCACCGGGATGGTTGGTACCCCCTCCTGGGCTATCTTGTGCAGCACTCGGTCCAGGAGTGGAAACAGAGGAAATGCATAAAGGAGCCTGAACTCCGTCCACAGAATTGCCAGAGCGTCTGTGGCGAAGGCCAGAGGATCTCTTGACAGGGAGACGAACCTTGGAAGCTTGTGATTGTGTCTGGACGCAAACAGGTCCACGACTGACTGACCTCAGCGGAGACACAGAGTGTGAAAGAGCTTGTTGCTGAGAGACCGTTCCCCCAGACGAGACGTCCCTCTGCTAAGGGAGTCTGCCTCCTGGTTTTCTACCCCGGGGATGTAAACCGGCAAGATGCAGCGAACATTCTTCTCCGCCCAAGTCAGAATCTGGGATATCTCGTGAAGGACTCGCTTGCTCCGAGTCCCGCCCTGGTGATTGATGTAGGCGACAGCCGTCTGATTGTCCGAGCGGACCTGAATTGCCCGACCCCTTAGAAGGGGAGTCAATTGAGGAAGCACCAACCGAATCGCTCTCAGCTCCAGAAGATTGATGGGTAAGTGGGCCTCCTGTGACTTCAGCGTTTGCCAAAAACCTCCCCAGCCGGTCAGACTGGCGCCCGTGGTAACTATCTCCCACCGTGGAGTCAGAAAAGACTTACCCACCAACAGATTTCTGGAGTCCAACCACCACAAGAGGGACTGTCTGACCATGGGGGACAGTGAAAAATCCTGATCCAGGGACTCCTGCGTCCGGTCCCAACCGGTCAACAGATTCAATTGAAGAGGTCTCATGTGGAACTGGGCGAAGGGCACTGCCTCGAAGCAGGACACCATGAGGCCCACCAGTTTCATCCCCAGACGAATAGATGGCCGCTGACAAGCCAGTAGGGCCTGCACCTGCATCTGGAGGCCCTTCACCTTCTGCTGGGGTAGGAATACCTGGACCTGAGAGGTGTCCAACGTCATGCCCAGGAAGGACCTCACCATTGAGGGAGTGATAGAAGACTTGGGATAATTAATTACCCATCCGAAATCCTCGAGAGTGGATAACACCGTCTGGGTGTCGCTCTCGGCCTGCTGAAGGGACTGAGCCGCAATCAGCAAATCGTCCAGATAAGGAAGAACACGAATGCCCTGGTTCCTCAGAATAGCCATGATGCCTGCCAGCACCTTGGTGAACACACGGGGGGCTGAGGCTATCCCAAACGGCAGTGCCACAAACTGGTAATGCTGATCCTCCAGCGCAAACCTCAGGAACTTCCTGGGCACCGTGAACAGATTGGAGTAGAACCCTTGACCCTGTTCCTGGCGAGGCACAGGGCAAATCACACCTGATAGTAGAAGGCTCTGAAAGGCCATCCTTAGGCCCTGCGTAGTCAATGCATTCCAGGAGATCCGCGACCAAAGAAATCTTGAGGGCGGCCAAACTGCCAGCTCTATTTTGTACCTGGAGGAAACCACCTCCTGACGTGCTGTCTCCAGATGTGAGCAAATAGCAGAAGCCGTCCCCCCACCCGGATGGGTGAGGGCGCCCCCTCATGCCTGAGAGGGCTTGGCAGGGGGTTTGGATTTAGCTCCCCAGGAGGGATTGTGTCAGCTGCGAGACCTACCTCGACCCCAGGAATCTCTGCGGCCACTTGAAAATGAAGAGCCTCTTCCTTCTTGAAAGGAGCGATAGGCAGAAGAACCCCGAAAGGGCTGCTCTGGCTTGCGTCACTGAGGGAGTCTTCTATCCTTGGCCAGAAGGTCCAGACGCTCCCCGAATAACCTGAGCCCCAGGAAGGGGATACTAGTGAGCAACTTCTTGGCCGCAGCGTCAGCCGACCAACCAGAGCGAGCGACGAAGAGCAACAAGCAGAGCCGAAGTCCTGACGCCCAGCCGGACGAGATTGTGCTTGCGAGATTTGGCAAAATCAACAAGGAGCCTCACCTTCTTCCTGATGGCCAAAGAGACAATGGCCACGGCACAAACAGGGTGAAGCCCAGCACCCACAAAGGTGAACGCATGACAAGTCAGCTGATCCATGCGCCTGTCAGCTGGGTCGCGCAAGAAAGCAGTATCGGTTGACGGCATAACCGTAGTGTTGGATAACCCCGAAACAGGGGCATCCACATCGGGGGGGACAGGACCAGAGGCGGATCAGCTCCTCAGGGAAGGGATACCGCCTGTCCAGGCCCTTAGGTACCGATGGCAATTTGTTAAGTCTTTCTCATCCTTTAAACACCATATTGGAAAAGTGGGCCTGCTCCAGGAAGACAAGCCTCTGTCTCTCAGGCCGGAATAAATCACCCTGCTTCCTCCTAGCCGCTTTAGGAGGAACAATATGCAAAGTCTCAAACACAGAAGACAGCAACTTCTCGGTGATGTCAGAGAGCCACATATCCTCATCCGAGGAGGAACCAGGCTCGCTATCAAAGCCAACCAACCGATCCCCTGAGGAAGCGGAGTCCCTAAACAACTCTCCTTCCCCCATGGAGTCCCGACCTCCAAAAACATCATCATCAGCAGCAAATTCCGAGTAACCCGGCTCGATGTGCCGCTTCTTACTTGTGGCCTTCCCCGTAGCCGTGCGAGATAACTGTCTCTCCAGGCTGGCCACCCGGTAAGCCAAATCGGCCTGGGACCCCCTGCTGTCTTCCCCTTCGCTGAGGGCTGAATGCAGTAGTGGGGGGGTTGGCGAGGCCGCAGGCAAAGGAGGGCTAGGGGCAGGGACGCCCGCCCTATCATGCTCCAACAATACGCTTGTGGCGCAAGTGACAGAAACCGCGCCGAGTCCGCCTAGGGGGCAGGTACCGCACATGGGACAGAGCTACCCCGCCCAGAGGGGGCCCCTAGCTCATTATCCCCAGAAGCCTCCATTATGGTGATTATGGTGATAAAAAATACAGGTTACAAGGCACTAACGGCCCAAACCTGAGTGACCCCCAATTTAGTCCCTCTTTTTAGCAATCCCTCTTTAAGGGGAGAGGGTGCGGAGAGAGAGGGGGGGTGTAGGAGACCGGGAGGAACCACAACCCTCAGCTGGCAATGGAGGGGGCCCACCTAGAAGACACAAACGTAAGAATTCATGAGCATCCCACAGCACATGCTCATCAAAAGCCAACATAGAAAAAACCAGAGGGACTCACGGAACCGACCGGCGAGGTAGCGGGGGTCCGGGAGGCAGTCACCAGAAGCACAGTGTAATTGAGGTCGTCGGCCCCTGGGGACCCTCAGCAGGGTTACAAATGACACAGTGAGCAGCAAGGAAAATGGCGCCCAAGCGCAGCAAGGCCGAACCTCAAGGGATGGGCCGTGCAGCAACACGCAAAACGCGTCACCATGCGGCCCCGCCTCCCCCCCCTCTGCGGGTGCGAAAAGAGGCACCCGCAGCACCTAAAATGGAAAGGGGGGGGGGGCGCCCAGGGAGGAGGAACATGCAGTAGTGGGGGTGTTAGGCCTCAACAAAGCCGCTCCCGCCCCCCCCTCACAGCTGGAGGGGAAGGAGAAGAGGTGAGGGAACGAGGGAAGGCGAGTATGAACAGAGCTGCCAGCAAAGTCTGAGGTTAAAGAAAAATACCATTTTGTGAATACTCACCTGTAAAATGGGTATTGTAAGTATGTCACACACCCCACTTCAAAACATTAATAATTACAATAGGGTTAACTCACCGCTAGGTGGCAGCATTGCAGAGAATCTCCCAAAAATTCAACAGGCCCCTCCCGGTCTATACATACCTGGTACCTCCCAAGAATCACCCAGTATTAGAACAGCAGTAAGACAAGGTACCAGAAACAAACAATGTAACCCTCAACGTAAAGAACTAAACTTCACCATATAAAGAGCCAGGATACCGAAAAGGGCGGGTGAAGTGGGGTGTGTGACATACTTACAATACCCATTTTACAGGTGAGTATTCACAAAATGGTATTATTCTAAGTATGTCACACACCCCACTTCAAAACATTAATAATTACAATAGGGACATCCAACAGCAGTGTCCAGAAAAGGGTGGGTATCCTAACAGGCAATAACGCAGAAAAAACTCAAACCACTGCAGCCTGCAAAACCTTGCGGCCAAAAACAGCATCCGCTGAAGCCCGCACATCAACCTTATAGAACTTAGAAAAAGTATGAACAGAAGACCAAGTTGCAGCCTTACACACTTGTTCAACCGAAGCCTGGTGCTGAAAAGCCCAGGACGCACCAACCGCACGAGTAGAGTGAGCAGTAACGCGAAAAGGAGGATCCTTCCCCTTAGCCGAATAAGCACCAACAATGGCCTGACGAATCCATTTACTAATGGAAGACTTGGCCGGAGCCAAACCCTTCCTAGGCCCACATGGCACAACGAAAAAGGCATCAGTCTTACGAAAAGAAGACGTAGCACGTAGATAGTACCTGACACAACGTACCACATCCAGGCAGTGCAAAGCACTCTCCTTGACATTCTTAGGCTTAGGACACAAGGAAGGAAGAACAATGTCCTGGTTAAGATGAAAGGCAGAGACCACTTTAGGGAGAAAGTCTGACTTGAATCGAAAAACCACTTTGTCCTGATGATCCTCGAAATAAGGAGCCTGAATAGACAAAGCTGCCAACTCTGAAACACGCCGAACCGAAGTGATGGCAACCAGAAAGGCAACCTTCTGAGTAAGAATGGACAAAGCAATATCCCGCAAAGGCTCAAAAGGAGGAGCCTTAAGAGCAAAAAGAACCAAATTCAAATCCCTCACTGGGAGCAAAGGCTTCCTAGGAGGCCGCACATGCGAAACCCCCTGGAAAAAGGTCTTGACCAAGGAATGACTAGCAAAAGACTTCTGGGAAAAAATTGACAAAGCAGAAACCTGCCCCTTCAAGGTACTCAGCTGAAGACCGGAGTCCAGCCCCGACTGAAGAAACTCCAAAATCCTAGACACAGAAAAGACCCGGCAAGGCAAAGACCTAGCCTCACACTAATCAATATAAGATCTCCAATACCTGTAATAGATGGAAGAAGAAGATCTCTTCCTGGCACTAATAAGAGTCCGAATGACCGCATCCGAAAGACCCTCCTCCTTTAAGATGGAGGTTTCAGCAGCCAAGCCGTCAAAGCCAGCGTTTGTAAACTGGGGTAACAAAATTGACCCTGTGTGAGAAGATCCGGCCGAAGAGGCAGATCGAACTGATCTACGGCCAGACGAACGATGTCCGCGAACCACACCCGCCTTGGCCACCTTGGAGCCACGAGAATGGCGGGAACTCCCTCCAGAACCAACTTTCGCAGAACCCTGCCTAGCATGGGAATTGGAGGAAACGGATAAAGAAACCCCAGGTACCTCCAGCTCAGGGCCATGGCATCCACCGCCAGAGCCAGAGGGTCCCGGGACAGGGACACAAAGGACGGAAGCTTGTGATTGTCACGAGAGGCAAACAGATCCACCTCCGGCGTCCCCCACCGGAGACAAAGCGACCGAAACACCTGGGGATGGAGAGACCACTCCCCCCGACGGGACGCACACCGGCTCAGAAAATCCGCCTCTGTGTTTTCCACTCCCGGAATGTAAACTGCCGAGATGCAAGGGACATGAGTCTCCGCCCAGACCAAAATCAGAGACACCTCCCTGTGGGCCATGTAAGCAACCGCCGTCTGATTGTCTGAGCGAACCTGAACCGGCAAACCTTGTAAATGATGCGTCAAGCGAGACAGAACCAACCTGATGGCTCGCAATTCCAGAACATTGATGGGCAAGTGGGCCTCCTGAGGGTCCCACTGCCCCTGAAACCGAAGATCCTTCCAAAAACCTCCCCAGCCTGACAAACTGGCATCCGTGGTGACAGTTTCCCAAAGCGGGGTCAGAAACGACCTGCCCTTCAGAAGGTTGTCCGAGACCAACCACCACAGAAGGGACTGCCGAACCCGAGGGGACAACCGGAAGGACCGATCCAACGACCCCGGACGCCGGTTCCAAGACGCCAAAAGATGAAGTTGAAGAGTCCTCGTATGAAACTGAGCAAAGGGAACTGCCTCGAACGAGGCCACCATGAACCCCACCAGTCTCATCCCCAGACGAATGGACGGATGAGGATGGGAGAGGAGCAGCTGGACCAATTCCTGAATCATCAGAACCTTGGCCTGAGGGAGAAACACTCTGTGCTGGCAGGAGTCCAACGACATCCCCAGAAAGGTCACCCCCCTGGCCGGAACCAGCGAGGACTTGGGGTAATTGATCACCCAGCCGAACCTCTCCAACATAGACACCACCGTGCTGGTGTCCCCCTCTGCTTGACTGAAAGAAGGTGCCATGATGAGAAGATCGTCCAGGTAAGGCACAATGCGAATCCCCTGAGCTCTGAGCAGGGCCATCACACCCGCCAACACCTTGGTGAACACTCTCGGAGCAGAGGTGAGGCCGAATGGAAGAGCCACAAACGGAAAGTGCCGATCCTCCACCACGAAACGAAGGAACCGCTGATGAGCTGGAAAGATCGGAATGTGCAGGTACGCATCCTTGATGTCTATGGACGTCATAAAGTCCCCCTGCCGAAGCGAACCTATCGCAGACCGCAGGGTTTCCATGCGGAACTTCCGGGGACGAATAAACCTGTTGAGAAACTTCAAATCCAGAATAGGACGGAAGGACCCGTCCTTTTTGGGAACAGTGAAGAGATTGGAGTAAAACCCGCGCCCTACCTCTGAAGAAGGAACCGGGCAAACGACAGCTAAGTCTAGAAGATTCCTTACCGCCGCCAGGAGCCCCTGCGCGGCCAAAGGATCCAAAGACACCCGAGACCTGAAGAACCTTGGAGGAGGACGGGACTCGAACTCCAACTTGTAACCGGCCGAAACCACCTCCCGGATCCATCTGTCCGAGACCTCCTGGTCCCACACCCGGGAGAAAAGTTGCAACCGTCCCCCCACCCGAACGGGTGAGGGCGCCCCCTCATTGCTGGGTGGGCTTGGCAACCGGCTTGGGCTTGGCACCCCAGACGCGAGCGGGACGGCCACGGCCTCTACCCCTATTCCAACTGGCGCCCCTGGGGGCCGAGGAGCCCGCACCCCTTCCGGCTCCGGCTCCCCGAAAGGACGGATTGAAGGAGACCGTCCCCCGAAAGGAACGGCAAAATTTCTTGCGCTGAGGTAACTTACCTCCCTTGGCAACAGAATCCAGCCTCTCACCAAAAAGCCTCAAACCCAAAAAGGGCAGAGCCGTGAGCGATCTTTTAGAATTAAAATCAGCCGTCCACTGTCTCAACCACACACAGCGCGGGTTGGCCACCAGCAAGGCAGTAGCCCTGCCACACATCAACATGGCATCCTCTTGAGCGGCCAGGATAAAGGACAAGAAAGAATCGCAGCGCTTAAGCGCAAGGGACTCATCACTGGTAGGCTCGAGATCCACACCCAAGTCCCTGACAATAGACCTGACCGCAAAAGTCAAAAGAGCCGAAGCACAGACAGGCCTTAACACCGAACCCGCACATACAAAACCATGACGGGCAAGCTGATCAACCCGGCGATCCTCACCGTCCCTGAGCGAAGTCGTGTCAGGGGAATGCACGACCGCCGTGTTGGAGAGTCCCAAGACCGGAGTATCTACCTCAGGGGGGACAGACCAACGCTTCATCAATTCCGCCGGGAAGGGATACTTCCTATCCCAGCTAGACGGCACACCAACAAGACGTGTAGGTTGCTCCCATTGCTTGAAAACAATTTCTTCAAAATGCTGTTGGCTGGGAAACTCCAAGCGCTGCTTGGACACCCCAAAAAGCTGACCCTTAGGCCTAGGCGCAACCACCGGAGGATCCAAATCCAAAACCTCAAACATCTGAAACGTCAGAATGGTAGAGGAATCGAGAGGAAGGCCGTCAGCCTGATCCCCCTCAGTACCCAGCAACTGCTGAACATCAGAATCTTCTTCCTCAAGGAGCTCTCCATCTTCAAGGGGACGATCCGACCAATCCAGATCTCCAACAACTACCTCATCTGAATCCGGCGGGGGCGGAGACAAATGCTTCCGCTTAGCTGGAGCCTTCTGAGCGGCCATTGCAGAAAACCGTTTCTCAAGGCTGGTCAAACGGACACATACCTCAGACTGCGAATCCCCGCCCAGGACAACGTCACACGGGGTCCGGAATAAGCGAGGGGGAGAGGGAGATGGCGCGGCTGACGAAGTGCTAGGCACCGGAGTACTGGACTGCCGTGCAATGTTCTGCTGTGCACATGGGATACACAAAATGACATCATCTCCCTGGAGCGGAGTCCCACAACCCCAGCACACCTTGGATTGTCCCGAAGAACCATTCCCTGTATCTGTGGCAGCCTCCATGTGGTGAAATTTATGGTATTCGCAGAACCCAGGGATTTATGCAGTATGCGACCCGGGATGCCCCCTAATTACCTAAAAAAATTGTCTAAAGATTGTCAAAAAATCCTGACCCAGGGGAATAGCATAAAAACCTATATATATATATATATATATATATATATATATATATATATATATATAGTTTTATGAAAACACCCCCCACAAGCCAGGTATATAAGACCGGGAGAGCCCTGCCAGACGGGATCCCAGGATCTGAAAGACACAAAAGAAGAGGGACAACAGTCAATCCAGGCACAATAATACCTATGCAAACATCCAAGAATAACATACAACCCCCCCCCCCCTCATTAACCATAGACAAAAGGAGATGGTTAAAATACACAACCAGCACTTTAAAAAGACGTGCAGGAGCGAGGAGGCGGGAGAAGGAGGGGACGTAAGGCGGGGGGCCAGGCCACCACCTTTATGTGACCAAAACATCCCCCGCAAGATATCAGAAAACGCCTACCTGAGAAAGCACAAGCGCAGAGAGGCACCGCAGAAAAGATGGCGGCCCGAACACCGCTCCGTGACAGTGAGGGAGGGAGGGGAAGACGAGCCCCGGGAGCGCGGGAGCCGAGAAGGCCCCGCCCCTCCAGAACAGCCAATCAGCGCGCGGCCCCCTGCGGCGTCAGCGCAAGCAGACAGTGAACCGCGCTCAGCCTCCAAGACGGGACCGGCGGAGCAACCTGCCGGTCCCAAGTGCGCACACAAACAAACACACACGCTCATCTCCCTCTATTCCCCCCTGTGCAGACCGGACACGCCAGGCTACAAGCGCCGAGCACGGCTCTCAGCCACAGGCGGGACCGCGGCGCAGCGCCCCCCGGCTCCTGAGGGGAGAGACGCCATTCACACCAGCAGCAGCTGAAAATAAAGACACACAAGGCAGATCCACAAAAAAAACGCCACAGTAAACAGCGCATAAGCCCTCACAAACCAGCAGCGCAGCAGCCACACTCACACAACCATGTCACCGGTCCCAAAGCGCGCCACACACCCCGGAGTGAGGAATAACTAAAGTCCCAGGGCTAAGCACATCCTGAACCGCTAACCTACTAATTAAATGGGGGCATCCCACATCCAGATCACCACTCCGGGAATCCCGCTATGCCCCGCAATGAAGGGTCGAGCGGAGGAGCTAATCTCCTAGGCACCAAGGGTGCCGGCTACCTTTTGCCCGGCCTACAGCCGAAGCTGGGAGGCTGCCAGTAAACAAATATACTACCAAACAAGAGCCGGGCAGAAATAGACCACGGGGGGGGGCCGGGGGGATACCCCGGCTACCTGCAAGCAGGAGACTTCTTTCTTCTGTCTTGTCGCCACCTTGCAGAGAACAACACTGGGTGATTCTTGGGAGGTACCAGGTATGTATAGACCGGGAGGGGCCTGTTGAATTTTTTGGAGATTCTCTGCAATGCTGCCACCTAGCGGTGAGTTAACCCTATTGTAATTATTAATGTTTTGAAGTGGGGTGTGTGACATACTTAGAATAAGAAGTAAAACTGAGGTAAAAAGCACAGCACATGACAATAAAGCTTGTGGGCACAGATAAGGGCATAACCCCGGGCAATATAGGTGGTTCCTCACCCCCCCCCCCCCCCCCCCCCCCAATAGGCTCACCATCACCTATGGCCGGCGGCCCAGAGCCTAGCTCTGTGAACGCCTGACCCCGGCGTTCTCCCTACCTTCACCTGTTCCCGTCAGCTGGGAGGCAAAACTGGGTCCACAGGAACAGAGGCAATAGGGCGGCAGACAGGCTTACAAACGTCCCGCTCAACTGCCGAACACAGGGAAAACTTAGCTCGAAACCCTCTGCTAGAAAGCTGCATTGATTGGGGAATATCAAAGAAATCCTGCAGACGTACTGGCGCCAGTACTGGACATGGAATTAGGAAAATTCCAAGCATATTACACATAAACTGGCCCCATTTTTGTAACCTGAAGTTCATAATGCATGCATATGCAGGTCCTCCCGTCATCCCCGGATGGTCAGGGACTGAGACCCGGAGAACTGCGTTTAGAAACCAAATGGGTAGGCGGTGTTGGTCTCAATGCATGTCTAGAAACTTGTTGGACACATTGATATCAGTGCCGACTCCCAGTGACTTTCAGACCAAAATTTAGGATACATTTAAGGTTTTACTAGCCACTGTGAAACTGCAGAGACTGAGGCTTATCCCAGGAAGGTGGGGGAGTGACCAGTCATGTGTTTAAATGTTTGGGGGAGGAACACCCTAGCTGTCTCTGTCTGGGTGGGGGGGGGGGGGCTCAGGATGGAACTGGCAGGTTGCCTCACACCTCCCTGTGGTTGTCCTGCACCAAGACTCAAAATCTCACATACATTTTCTCTGCTAACTTGCAAGAGACTCAAATTGACTTTCCAGTAATTAGGCGGGTGCCAGACAACCAACAATCAGTTACTTGGTTGGGCTATTATTTTAAAGGAAAAATAAATTCTGTATCTTGGGCTTCCACCAGATTTTGTGCCCAAGGGCCTCCAACACATTTAATCCAGCCCTGGTAATGCACCAGGACTGGGGGCCTGCCGTTGGGCACCTTTGTTATGTGCTTACCAGCCTCTAGGTGTGCAAGGCTAGTTAGTGCCTTGAAAGGGGTATCTCACATGACTTTAAAAAATAAAAATATGTAAAAAAAACCCACCCCCTCACATCAGCTTAAAGGGACCCCTGCACTCCACCCGCAGCAGCACCCTAACCCTTAAGACATTTTATATCACCAAAGTTCAGGCCCCCTTTGACTTCTACAGGGTTCAAGATCAAGTTCGGCCTAACCCAGTTTGCTCATTCCTAGTACTTATAAACCCACAAGGCGTCTGAAATGTGGTCTGTGGTTAGTATTTTACAGACATTTGTTTAGCATAAAGCAGCAGCAGGCATAGCAACTTGGACTTAGGGACTTCCGAAAGATCATCAGGATGAACGTCTCAGGTTAACAAAAGAAATGTTATAACAAGCCCAACCTCTTACTGTTTGAACGTGTTGAGTTGTCGGCTTACTTGGGAGAGGAAACCACTATATTTCTGTCAATCACACATACACAGAAAATGAAACGAGGGTTACAATGTCAACGGTTACACCATGATTCACTATTGAAGTGATAAAGGTTACCGCATAATCGCTTTTGACTATGGGATCACAAAATCGGGCTTGTGGCTGTAGGGGGCCGAAGGTCTCTGCCATTTGACCATGACTACTGACAACTGTGCAGTAAACGCAGGACGCAATGCCGGAATGGTCTTGGAACACTGTGAAAATCATTCCTCAAGACATACTACCACCTATTTCATCCTTGGTGGAAATTAGGGTGGTGCCCATTTCTGCATGTAGAGAGAAAAAAAAAAAAAAACATATTGCGAGTATGATTAACTCCAGCATCATTTCCTAAAAAGCCCAAAACCTTAAAAAACTATTCCCCAGCATCTAAAATTAATATATTTTATGTTTTTAGTTACCTATTCTTTCCCCCACTGGGCTGCAACACTGTTCAGGACTCTCTGCGATACGCGCGCCGCCATCTTGCCTCAGAAGCATCACACACACTGAGGAGAGGGGGGGGGGGGGGGGAAGTACAGGGGGGCAGGTTATAGCTGTGCTTTGCACAAAAAGAGTGGAGATGGGTCAGGTAAAGGTCAGCAATCCCAGAATGCAGAGCGGCACAGTCAGAAGACACTTCCTGCTTGCAGGCAGCCTGAGACTCCATGGGCCGCCATCTTGGATGTTTAAAGGCTCAGAAAATGCAGTAGATGCAGGTAGGATGATTTTTAATGTGAGCAATCTGTATGTACAGGGTGTGGTAAACATATAACATAGGCTCGTATTCAGGGTGAAGGTCCAGTTTAATCGTTATCAGCCCACAAATTTAAAGTGACCACCTGTCAAATAAGGCTGGAGTCTGAACTAGGCACCTGGAGAGCATACCGATAACAGATCCATGAAACGCGCCTTCTTCCAAGTTTCCGGCTGCCAGATCACAAACCCTTGTGACAACCACACTGGCGCCCAGTAGGGTTGTTGCTGGGGGAGCACTGTGCAAGTCTGTCGCGTAAACATCAGTGGCCGTCGTCAGTCACTTAACAGTTAGTATCAGTGCTGGAGATCTGGCTTCCAAAAATTTGACTGTAGGATCTCTTAAGAAATTACATGAATGGCAGCGTCAAAGCAAGCAATGCTTATATCCCCATTGTCCTGACCCCCCCCCAACACTTGTCTTGCCATTGTCCTGACCCCCCCCAACACTTGCCTTGCCATTGCCCTGACCCCCCCAACACTTGTCTCGCCATTGCCCTGACCCCCCCCAACACTTGTCTCGCCATCGTCATGACCCCCCCAACACTTGTCTCGCCATCGTCATGACCCCCCCAACACTTGTCTCTGGCATTTGGGTGCCAGGGTGATGGGAAGACAAGCATGTAGGGGGGGGGGGGGGTGGCAGGGTGATGGGGAGACAAGCATGTGGGGGGGCAGGATGATGGGGAGACAAGCATGTGGGGGGGCAGGGCGATGGGGAGGCAGGGCAATGGGAAAAATACAATTCTGTGATTACTCACCTGTAGCATTGTTTTTATGGTGTACAGCACGGCTTGCTTCATTTCAATTCTTTACATGTGGGTAATCCGCCACAGGTGGCGCAATCAACTGCAGGAAGACTTGTGGCCCCTCCCGGCCCAGAATTACCCAGAAGACCCCAGTATTTGAAAGCAGTAATGCAAGAAGCCGGGAGGCAAGGACCATGCTAGTAAAACACAGCCCACTAAAAGGAAAAAACTCTCAACAAAAATCACCATAACAAGGCAAAAGAGAACAACTATAACAAGGGTGGGATGAAGCAAGCTGTGCTGTACACCGTAAAAACAATTCTACAGGTGAGTAATCACAGAATTGTATTTTTCCAGGTGTACAGCACGGCCTGCTTCATTTCAATTCTTTACATGTGGGACATCCAACAGCAGTGTCCAAAAAAGAAGGGTGGGATCCCCAGAGAGCAATGGCAGGCAGTTCAAGCCACTACTGCCTGAAGCACCTTGCGGCCAAAAACGGCGTCAGCTGAGGCCCTAACATCAACTTTGTAAAACTTGTAAAAAGTATGAACCGAAGACCAAGTAGCGGCCTTACAAACCTGTTCAACTGAAGCCTGGTGCTGAAAAGCCCAAGAGGCACCAATAGCCCTAGAGAATTGAGCTGTAACACGGAAAGGGGGTTCCTTCCCCTTGGCAGAGTATGCGTCTAATCCACTTACTGATAGTGGATTTGGCTGGAGGCAAGCCCTTCCTAGGTCCGGAAGGAAGGACAAAGAATCAGACTTCCGAAATAATGACTCAGTGGCGACCAAATAATACTTGAGTGCCCTGACCACATCCAGAGAATGAAGGTTCTGTTCCTTGGAATTAGCAGGGGCAGGACAATAGGAAGGTAAGACAATGTCCTCATTAAGATGAAAGGCAGAAACAACCTTGGCAAAAATTCCGGCTTAAGACGGAACACCACCTTATCCTGATGCCGCTCAAAATAAGGAGGTTTCATGGAAAGCGCCGCCAGCTCAGAGACGCGATGCACAGAAGTGATAGCAACCAAAAAGGCCACCTTAAGAGTCAGAATAGAAAGAGCAGCATCGCACAGGGTCTCAAAGGGGGGAACCTGAAGAGCAGAAAGCACCAAGTTCAAATCCCACACCGGTACCAGAGGCTTCCGCGGTGGACGTACATGAGTGACCCCTGGAAAAATGTTTTGACAAGCCTATGATTAGCGATAGATCTTTGGAAAAAAAATTTCAAGGCAGAAACTTGTCCCTTAAGGATATTTAGTTGTAGACCCGAATCTAAACCGTGTTGAAGAAACTCCAAAATCCTGGAAAGGGAGAAGGTGCGGCAAGGGAAGGCCTTAGACTCACACCAGGCAATGTAAGCGTGCCAGACCCTGTAATAAATCATAGAAGGACTTTTTCCGAGCCTGAATCATAGTACTGACGACCGAAGCCGGCAAACCCTTATCCATCAGGATGGAGGTTTTAGCAGCCAAGACGTCAAAGCCAGCGTTTGTAAATTGAAGTGCCGCAGCTGTCCCTGAGTGAGGAGCTCTGGAACGTGGGCAGGACGTACTGATCCACTGCCATCTGGGCGACGTCTGCAAACAATACCCTCCTTGGCCAGCGGGGGGCCACTAGGATGGTCGGTACCCCCTCCTGGGCTATCTTGCGCAGCACACGACCCAACAGAGGGAAGCGAGGAAAGACATAAAGGAGTCGAAACTCCTTCCAAGGAAATTCCAGCGCGTCCGTGGCGAAGGCCAAAGGATCTCTTGACAGGGAGACGAATCTTGGAAGCTTGCGATTGTGACGGGACACAAACAGGTCCACGTCCGGCTGACCCCGGCGGCGACACAGAGCATGAAACAACTTGTTTTCGCAAGACCAGTCCCCTAGGCGAGACGTCCCCCTGCTCAGGGCATCTGCCTCCTGGTTCTCCACCCCGGGGATGTAAACCGCCGAGATGGAGGGAACAGTCTCCTCCGCTCAAGACAATATCAGGGACACTGATGATGACCGCCGTCTGATTGTCCGAGCGGACCTGGACCGCATGACCCCGAAGGTGGGGAGTCAACTGGAAGAAAACCAACCTGATCGCTCTCAACTCCAAGAGGTTGATAGGCGCGTGGGCCTCTTTAGGGCCCCACTGGCCAAACCCCTCCCCAACCGGACAGACTGGCGTCTTTGTGGTGACAATCTCCCAGCACGGAGGCTGTGCAGCACGGGATAATTGATCACCCAACCGAAGGACTGGAGGGTGGACACTACCATCCGAGTATCCCTCTCTGCCTGATGCAAAGATGGAGCTGCAATCAAAAGGTCGTCCAAGTAAGGAAGAACGCGAATGCCCTGGCTCCTCAGAAGAGCCATGACACCCGCCAGCACCTTGGTGAACACCCGGGGGGCCGAGGTGATGCAGAACGGCAAGGTCACAGACTGGTAGTGTTGATCCCCCAGAGCGAACCTCAGGTGCCCCAGGAAGACAGGACGTGCAGGCAGGCATCCTTGATGTCTACAGTGGTCATAAAATCGCCTGGCCGAAGAGAGCCCACCGCCGACCGTAAGGTCTCCATGCGGAAGTGTTTGAACCTGACAAATCTGTTGAGACCCTTTAGATCCATGATGGGTCTCAGGGATGTCTGAGGGGCATTGGAAGGGGGCTTAGGCTTGGATCCCCAGGCAAGGCCGGGACGACTCCAGGCTCTACCTCGTCCCCATGAGTCTCTGCGGCCACCAGAGAAGGAAGATCCTCGTCCTCCCCGAGAGGGACGAAAGGAAGAAGAGCACCGAAAAGGCCGTACCTGCTTCAGACGCTGAGGAAGTCTCCCATCCTTAGCCAGGAGGTCCAACCGTTGCCCGAACAGCCGAAGTCCCAGGAAGGGAATACCTGTGAGAGCTTTTTTGGCGGCAGCGTCCACTGCCCACTATCGTAACCAGATAGGGTGACACAGTGCGACCATCGCAGCCGAAGCACTACCACCAAAACGGACGGCATCATCCATGGCCAATATAACAAAGGCAAGAAAATCCATACAAGCCAAAAGCTCCCTATACTCCTCCGCTCGCTTGGGAGATTTGGCAATATCCGCGAGACGCCTTACCTTCTTCTTAATGGCCATGGAAACAATGGCCGCAGCACAGACAGGGCGCAGACCAGTTCCCACAGAAGTGAAGGCGTGACAGGCTAGCGGATCCATGCGCCTGTCAACATTATCATGCAAGGTGGAAGTCTCAGGAGACGGCATAACGGAGGTATTGGAGAGCCCCAGAACAGGAGCATCCACTTCCGGGGGATGGGACCATAGGTAAACCAAATCCTCCGAAAAGGGATACCGTCTGTCCAGACACCTAGGCACCGACGGCAACCTATTAGGCTTCTCCCATTCCTTAAAAACCATCTTAGAGAAGTGGCCTTGTTCAGGAAAGACAAGGCGCTGTCTCTCCGGCCGAAAAAGGCCCCCGTTTCTTCTTGGCCGCCTTAGGAGGAAACAGGGGGGCCTTTTCGAAGTATCAATTAGCGCCGACAACAGCTGCTCAGTATCATCCTGGGGCCACTCTTCCTCGTCACGTCCCCCTGACTAGCCCCGGAGGAGTCGGACCCCTGGAGCAACTCACCCTCCTCAGTGGAATCTCGGCCACCGAAGGCCTCATAATCCTCATCGTCATCTGCAAAAATGGTGCAAGACGGCTCTAAGTGCCACTTCTTAATCTTGGCCTTGCCAGCAGCCGAACACACCAACTGACACTCAATGCTAGCCAGTCTGAGCTCAAAATTACTATGCGAGTCCCTGCTGGCCTCCCCCTCACGAGGGGCCAGAAGCAAACGCGGGGGAGTCGGCGAGGCCGGAGGAGCAATGGGACTGGGGCCGGCAACACTAGCCCCATCCTGATCCGCAATAACATTCTGGGCGCAGGGCACACAAACTACGTTGCGACCGCTCAGCGGGCATGTACTACACACAAGACAAAGCTTAGCAAGTCCCAGGGGGTTCCCAAGCCTGCTATTCCCAGAAGACTCCATTTCCTGATAAGAAAGATGGGTCTCAAGGCACTAAGGCGGCCCAGAACCGTACAAAAAAAAACCCAATTTGACTCTCGGCACCCTAACCCACAGGGCAGGAAAGGGTGGAGAGGGGGTGGTGTATGGACCGGGGGAACCACAAGAATCTCAATATGGGAACAGGATATGCGTCCCACAGCACATGCACAGCCAATATAAAACACAATAAAAAGGTACCAACAAGAAAAGACTGGACTCACGGACCAAAAGGGAGCCTGTTGAAGAGCCTGTGCAGCCTGTCAGCAGACCAAGGAGCGACGGCGTGAGGTAAAAACTTTACCTCAGGAAACTCTGAGAGGAGAGTGGTGCCGGCCGGCCCAAGCAGCACCTAGAGGGGCGTGCCGAGTCATCACTCGGTACCGCACCCCCCCCCCCCCCCCCCCGCAGCGTGCCAAGATTCTGCCAAAGAGAAAAAAATGCCGCCCGGGACTAGGAAGACAGGTAGGGAGGGACCCCCCTCCCTTCCTTCGCTGCGGAGAGCACCCCCCTGTCCCGACGCCATAGCGTAGAGGAGGCAAGAGGAGCAGGAGCGGGGAAGGTAAGTATATTGTGAGGTAAAAAACTTGAGAAAAACACACACAGCATAAAATGTACAAGAATAAAGCATGTGGGACACATAATAAAAAGGGGAAAAGGGTGGTTCTCTTCTCCCCCACAGCTGCTAGATGCTCTGTTGCTCAGAAACCTCTTGGTATCCGAAATCAATGGGTTCAGCGAGCCTGTGCCTCAGAATTCTTTGGGCCACAAAGTACCCTGCCAGTCACTGTGCCTATGCAAAGCCCCTCCATTCTTTGCAGTGGAAGGGGCGTGTCAGACAGCATCTTGCCACTCCCTCTAATGCAATGAATGGGCAGCGCTGAGGGGGCGGGAACAGTGCAGGACGACACCGGGAACCCAGTTCTTGGAAGGTTTCTGAGCCATGCACAGCTGCAGGGAGAGAGGTACGTGCCTGTTCTTTTGATTGGGTTTACAGACCCTTTAAAGTGACACAGGAGGAATTTTTGACTCTGTATCTTCATTGAGTGAAGTTTTGGACCGTATTCCTGTAGGACAACATATAAACCTGCATATAAACCTACCTGCTGCTGCTGTATGCAGTGAACCCTCCAACTACCATCATGGGCCCTTCTTGTTAAAATAGTAATTATTCATTCCAATATTTCATTATTTGAACAGTAACTTTTTTAAATATAAATAAGGTATATACAAAAATATGATATAAGTACAAATCTCAACATTTCTTTCAAATCAAACAAACCAAAAAAATACAATTACACGTAAAAAGAACACACATTGATATAGTGACCCTGTAATATCTTTGTAGCTGGCCATTAGAGCAGGCACGCTACATTGTCTCCTACACTTCGTTTGTTTAGTAGAGGATGGGACTGGAGTCCACCCAGCTACAATTCCCTGGCAAAATGCTGCACTGCAATAGTAGTAAATGCTGGCAGCGAATCACAGGACCGCATTTTGCAAAAGGACCGTGGTGATAAGATGTTGGAATTTAGGTTGCAAATATTGCTTCAGGGAAAGATGCATGGGTTCCATAGTCCAGAGCTTGATTATCATTGGGGCAATGGATAACCCAGGCACTATTATTATCTTGGGGGGGGGGGGGGGGTGACTGTTGTGTGAAGGAGAAGGGAGGAGAAGGAGGAAGTGCGCACTAAGATAAAAAAAAAAGAGAGGGTTGGATAAAGAAACAAATAGGGATAGAGAAATAGGGATAGAGACACAAGAGAGAAAGAGAGAGAAATAGGGATAGAGACACAAGAGAGAGTAATAGGGATAGAGACACGAGAGCGATATTACGGTAGATGGGAAAGAGACACGAGAGCGATATTACGGTAGATGGGAAAGAGACACGAGAGCCATGGGGAAAAGACACAAGAGAGATTACAGGGGAAATAGACATGAGAGTGAAGTGGAAAGAAACAAGTTAGAGAGCAATGGGGAAAAGAGACCCGAGTTAGAGAGCAATGGGGAAAAGAGACCCGAGTTAGAGAGCAATGGGGAAAAGAGACCCGAGTTAGAGAGCAATGGGGAAAAGAGACCCGAGTTAGAGAGCAATGGGGAAAAGAGACCCGAGTTAGAGAGCAATGGGGAAAAGAGACCCGAGTTAGAGAGCAATGGGGAAAAGAGACCCGAGTTAGAGAGCAATGGGGAAAAGAGACCCGAGTTAGAGAGCAATGGGGAAAAGAGACCCGAGTTAGAGAGCAATGGGGAAAAGAGACCCGAGTTAGAGAGCAATGGGGAAAAGAGACACGAGTTAGAGAGCAATGGGGAAAAGAGACACGAGTTAGAGAGCAATGGGGAAAAGAGACACGAGTTAGAGAGTAATGGGGAAAAGAGACACTGGGGAAAGTGCAATGGGGAAAGAGCAATGGGGAAAGACACGTGTTAGAGAGCAATGGGGAAAGAGACCTGAGTTAGAGGGTAACAGGGAAAGAAAAACAGGCAGTCGGGCTGCACTTGACGTTTTAAGAGAGACAGGGGAGGGTCAGGAGAGACACCATAGTGCGTGTGATGTTTGGATGTTTTTGGGGTGGGGGGCAGGGCCACAAATATACAATTCTGTGAGTACTCACCTGTAGAATTGATTTTGTAGTATACAGCACGTCCTGTTCCAATAATTCCTTACACTTGGGTTATTCCGCCACAAGGTGGTGCAGTGGACTGCAGAAAGACTTGTGGCCATTCCCGGCCCCATAAATAGCCCGGAACCTCCCACCAATTTCCAGTGTTGACAAGCAGTTATATATGTAACCCCCTGGAAAAAAGTCTTAACCAAACGGTGGTTGGCAAAAGATCTTTCAAAGAAAATAGCCAAGGTTGAAACATGTCCCTTGAGGGTACTAAGCTGAAGACCCAAATCCAAACCATGCTGCAAGAATTCCAGGATCCTGGGAATAGAAAACACCCAGTAGGGAAGTGACTTAGACTCGCACCAGGCAATGTAAGCATGCCATACCCTATAGTAGATAAAGGATGAAGACTTCTTCCTAGCCCGAACCATGGTAGTAACAACAGAAGCAGGCAACACCCTTTTCCATCAAGATGGAGGTTTCAGCAGCCAGGCCGTTAAAGCCAGCGTTTGTAAATTGGGATGGCGTAGCTGCCCCTGAGTGAGCATGTCTGGAACCTTGGGCAGGGCACGATGTCTGCGAACCACACCCTTTTTGGCCAACAGGGGGCCACCAGGATGGCTGGCACCCCTTTCTGGACTATCTTGCGCAGCACCCTGCCCAGCAGAGGAAAAGGAGGGAACACATACAGGAGCCGAAATCTCTTCCAAGATATTGCTAGTGCATCCATGGCCAAGGCCAGAGTCCTGGGACAGAGAGACAAAGACTGGAAGCTTCTGATTGTGAAGGGACACAAACAGATCCACATCCGGCTGACCCCAGCGGTGGCACAGGGAGCAAAATACCCTGCTACTGAGGGACCATTCTCCCAGATGAGAAGTCCCCCTTGCTCAGGGAGTCCGCCTCCAGATTTTCCACCCCCGGAATGTACACAGCCGAGATGCAGGGAACATTGTCCTCCGCACAGGACAGTATCAGAGACACTTCCTTGAGGGCCCTCTTGCTCCGGGTCCCTCCCTGATGATTGATGTAGGCAACCGTCGCCTGGTTGTCCGAGCGGATCTGAACAGCCCGACCCCAAAGGTGTGGGGTCAATTGGGCGAGAACAAACCTTTCCGTCCTCAGTTCCAGAATGTTGATAGGAGTACGGGCCTCCTGGGGGCCCCACTGACCCTGGAATTTCAAGGACTTCTAGAAGCCCCCCCAACCCGTCAGACTGGCATCTGTGGTGACAGTCTCCCAGCAAGGGGACAGAAAGGTTCTGCCCACCAAGACGTTCCTTGAGTCCAGCCACCACGAGAGGGACCGTCTGGCAAGGGGGGACAGAACAAACACCTGATCCAGGGACACAGGGTCCCGATAAGAGGACTGATAAGAGGTGTAGCTGAAGAGGTCGCATGTGAAACTGAGCATAGGGTACCGCGAAGCAAGACACGATCATGCCCACCAGTTGCATCCCCTGCCGGATAGAGAGATGAGGACAAGACAGAAGAAACTGGGCCTGAGCTTGAAGACTCTCCACCTTCTGTTGAGGGAGAAAAACCTTGACCTGAGATGTATCAAGAGTCATGCCCAGAAAGGACCTCACCAGTGACGGAGACAGAAAAGACTTGGGATGGTTAAACACCCAGCTGAAGGACTCTAGTGTGGACACCACCATCTGGGTATCCAATTCTGCCTGATGGAAGGACTGAGACATGATCAGAATGTCATACAAATAAGGAAGGATGCGAATGCCCTGAGATCTCAACAGAGCCATCACGCCCGCCAGCGCCTTGGTGAATACCCTGGGAGCCGAGGTGATATCAAAAGGTAAGGCCACAAATTGGTAGTGCTGATCCTCCAAAGCGAACCTGAGACATTTCTGATGACCTGGGAAGATAGGCACATGAAGATAAGCGTCCTTGATGTCTACGGATGTCATGAAGTCGCCCGGGTGCAGAGTATTGACTGCTGAGCGTAGGGTCTCCATGCGAAAGTGCTTGAATCTGACAAAATTGTTGAGGCGCTTTAAATCCAGGATGGGCCTGAGGGACCCATCCTTTTTGGGAACCGTAAATAGATTGGAGTAGAAGCCTCTGCCCCTTTCCCTGATAGACACTGGGCAGATAACCCCCAACTCCAGAAGGTTTCAGACCGCAAGCCCTGAGCTGACAGGGGGTTTTGAGCCATCCGGGATCTGATAAATCTTGGGGGAGGCCAGGCTGCAAACTTTATCTTGTATCCGGAGGACACCACCTCCTGAATCCATCTGTCTGCAACACGTAGCCTCCAGACGTGAGCAAAGAGCTGAAGCCGTCCCCCCACCCAGATGGGTGAGGGCGCCTCCTCATGCGTGAAGGGCTTGGGGGAGGATTTGGGCTTAGGACCCCATGAGAGCCCGGGATGGCCTCGTCCTCTACCCCTGCCCCAATAGTCGCCGCGTGCCCCAGCAAAGGAAACTCCTCGACCAGCCCTGGAAGCGCGAAAGGAGGGGAGAGAAGCACCGGTCCCCCAAAAGGGGCGTGATGGCCTCCTACGTTGAGGCAGCCTAACGCCCCTAGCAAACAGGTCCAAGCGTTCACCAAAGAGCGGTAGCCCCTTAAAAGGAAAACCAGGGAGGGCCTTTTTAGCAGCATTATCGGCCACCCACTGACATGGCAGAAAGAATATATGTAACAAATTCATAGCAAAGTAGGAGAGATCTATAATCCTCTCCTCCCACGTCATCAGAGGCCCCATCTAAGAGACACTAAAGCAGCCCTTTAATAGCAATAGCCGTTATGGCAGAGGCACAAACCGGACGCAGCGCAGCCCCACACAGGCAAAGGCGTGACAGGACAGCTGGTCCATGCGCCGGTCCTCACCATCCCGCAGGGTAGTAGTGTCAGATGAGTGCATGACAGATGTATTTGACAACCCTAGAACGAGCGCATTCACATCGGGAGGGCAAGACCAACGCTTAATCACATCAGCAGGAAAAGGATACCTCCTGTCCCAACTCTTGGGCACCTCAGAAAGCTTACTAGGCCGTTCCCACTCTTTGAGCACCAGATTATTTAAGTGATTCTGCTCAGGGAACTCCAAGCGTGGTTTAATAGACTGGAAAAGCTCACCCTGCTGCTGTGGAGCCACAGCAGGAGGGGAAATACAAAGCACTTCAAAAGTGTCAAGAGTCAATAACCTGTCAGTGTCATCTGAGGACCATGGGTCTTCTCCAAAAGGAGGACCAGTACCACCATATATCTTAGGTTGCTCCTCAGAGGATTCTGAATCAGAAAACAATTCCCCCTCCTCGAGGGAGTAAAGGCCAGAAAAATCATAAGGTCCCTCATCCTGAACAGGAAAGAGGGAAGCAGCGGGAGATAAATGCCACTTCTTGGCAGAAGCCTTACGCGGGGCTGACCCAGCAATATGCCTTTCAATGCTGGCCACCTGTGAAGCCAAGTCATATTGCGACTCCCTGCTAGTGTGCTCCTCACTGGGAGTCAGATGCAAGCGTGGGGGGGGTAGGCGAAGCAGAAGGGGGCGCAGCACCGGAACCCGTAGCCGATGACCCAGGCTGCAGCGCAAGTACATGTTGGGCGCAGGTCAAACACACCCCGACACCGTCACTAACAGGGGATACCCCACACGCAACACCCAGCTGGGCTGGGATTTTAGATACAGGCGCAATGACCGGCCAGTACAGGGACACAGCTAGCAATAGCAACCCTTTTTGGGATGCCGCCCAAAGACCGCTAGGGAAGGTGGGAGATTGGTAAGGGGCAGGGCCGGGAGAACCACAGTCACAGGTGACCCGCCTGCAAGACACAATAAGTACAATAAACATCCCCAGCACATACCGAGTAAAGCAATATAAAAAAAAACCGTAAGGGACTCACGGACCAAGCGGACAGAACGTCCAGAGAGGTAAAGCACAGCCAGACCGCGTCACAGCACCATAAGGTCGAGGCCACAAAATGGCGCCGGCAGCAGTACCTAGAGGGGCGGACCCCCCCTAGAGGGGGGAAACACACTGAGAAACACACTGGAAATTGGTGGGAGGTTCCTGGCTATTTATTGGGCCGGGAGTGGCCACAAGTCTTTCTGCAGTCCACTGCGGCACCTTGTGGCGGAATAACCCAAGTGTAAGGAATTATTGGAACAGGACGTGCTGTATACTTGGAAAAGAAGTGCTCTGTACCATGGACATCTTTAAAGTAGACCAAAACCCAGCTCGATCGGGGGTGCCCCGCTGCGTAAAACCCCCAAGGTTGCGCCGTTCACTTACCTTACTTCCCGGTCCGCAGGCCGCGGCCCTGCTATCCCTCTAGCAAGACGCTTGCCAGTGTCAAACATTTGTGAATGGCCCGGCGTGGGCACGCTCCCTGTTAGAGGTAAGCGGGGGATGCGGCCGCCAGCACGATCTGAGCCACTGGCCTTAGACGCAGTCTTAGATGGCGTGATGTCAGCGGTTCAGAACGTGCTAATTGTTCCGGGAACAGTTCTCTCCCCTGAGGCGCCCCCGATCGTGAAACCCCCAGGTCGCCCCGTTCACTTACCTTACTTTCTGGTTCAACGGCGCATGTGCAGGACGCGGCCCCACTATCCCTCTAGCTGGGCGCCTGCCCACTGCAGCCATTTGTGAATGGCCGGAGTGGGCACACTCCCTGTTAGAGGGAAACCGGGGATACGGCTGCCAGCGTGTTTAGAGCCACTGGCCTTAGATTGGACAAGCGGCTGTGCATGCGCCTTAGGTCCAGGAAGAGGTCAGTTTCTTTGGGCGATCTGGGGGGTTTCACACAGCGGGGCACCACCGATTGGGTTGCCCTGGGTTTTGGTCCTCTTTAATCTGGGTCTAGTAGTCTGCCATGCTAGCATTACATGGGCATAAAGCAAAAGTATATTACTGAATGGTCAGTTACAATGGGGCCACAAGATACTTTAACAACATAAAAAGTGCAAACCACAATTAGAAAAACACTAGACAAACATTCTATGGGACTAATCTGATGTATAACATTGCCCCCTATGCAAAACTGTACAGGCCCATATAAAATTATTCAACACAAAATACACAAAACACAAATCTCATCTTTTAGAATTCAGGTCCATAAACTTTCAGGATTTAAGATTCTGATTTTACAGGGCCACAGTTGTGTCTCCTTTTGGGCATCATTTTCTAAATAGTGTGCTCATTAATTTATTGGTACAACTGAAGAACAAACCAGTTCTGACCTGGCCAATAAAAACATTTCTTTTTTTTTTTTTTTTTAACCGGAACATATAGGAGGGTATTGGGACAAACAGGCGCAATGCCCATCTCAGACTCCTGTGAAAGATGAGGCCACATTTTAACTGTGTCACAAAAAAAGAGAAAAGGAAGAGCACAGCTGAGAATGATCCTGATCCTACTTTCAATTTTGGGCCAGCAAAGTCAATAACGTGGCTACTGCACTTATAGAAGATGTGCCTGAGGACCTGTAAAATGTTCCTGTAGGGACTTAAGAGTTTAAAAATCAAAGTATCCCATTGCCCATAATAAGAGTCTGAGAAATAAGTTCTTTGTATATAAAGGGAAATAGGTTACTATGGTTACACAGGTTATAAACATCTCTTCACTCACCCATCACTATGCTGAGTTGTTATAATGCTTTGTTCAGATATATATGCCATATATTAATTACATGCTATTATACAGTATTTAAAGCGGAACAAAACCCAGGACTTTTACTATCTTAGGTTTCGTTTCTTGCCCCAGGGGCTTCCTGGTTTGTACTTTACCTTTCCCTGGTCACAAGGCACATGTGCAGGCTCATGTGTGTAATATCAAAAATCCATATAAACACATTGGCTAATGAGAGGAGGGGTCAGTTATAGACCTGAACTGAATATAACTACCAAGCTAGTGACTCTCTTCACCTGGTAGGAATAAAATCAAGGGGTTACAGTTTTAGTCAATTAGGGGTGACAGAGCCTGTCACCCGATTTCCTCTTTCTACAAAAAAAAAAAAAAAAAAAAAAAAAAAACAGGTCTGGCTGGATATTTAACAGTAAAAATATAAGGTTTCCGCACTCCGGTAAAGAAAGGGTGCACGATCCGGGGCTGTCCCAGGCCCCACTGTTGCACATAGGAAAATTAGGAGATGGATCCGCAGTTCCTTAAAAAATAGGCTTCTTTATTAAATCCACGTTAAATCCACGTGTCATTTATTGGTATTATTGCTGTGGCTGCTTATGCATTTGCATTGGAGACGCTGATGATGCTTTTAATGTGGATTTAATAAAGAAGCCTATTTTTTAAGGAAGTGCGGATCCATCTCCTAATTTTCCTACTGGCTGGATATTTCCTGATGCTGGATGTAGAAGTGACTGCTCCTCCCCCAATCCAGCATATTTATATGGATTTTTATTATTGGCCCGTTTTTTTGCGATAGTGCTCCTTTAATGTCTGGCAATAAGGAGCGGACACTTTCCCAGTTCCCCTTTAGACGAAGGAGCACTCCCAGTCTAACTAAATGGCTGGAAGAGGGAGCGTGCCTCAGGCCACAGATCCCAGGGTTGTGGTTGGCATGGTTTACATTGCTGTAGAAGCAGGGGCGGGATATATATATTTATAGTATATATATATATATATATATATATATATATATATATATATATATTTATTATATATATACACACACACACACAAGACTACTGCTAGTCACTTTGGGAATGTTGAGAAGTCTGATCTTGATCATCAAACTCATTGTTCTCCAGGCTTGAGACTTGATCGATTCTTTCTTGGGAGCTTTGAGGGCTGGAGCCGTCACACACTGGCTGCCAATAATCATGCAGCTTGCCCTACAATGAAAGAAAAAAAGTGGTAAATATGAACAAAAGGTGGTCACCAGCAGACCCCACACAAGCAATGGGAACCGGTCACACTACAATGGAGAGTCATTTACATAAATATCTAGTCATTGAAAAAAATACAATTCTGTGATTACTCACCTGTAGAATTGGTTTTATTGGTATCCTGCTCAGGTCGCTTCATTCTTGACAATTGGGTATTCCGCCACAAGGTAGCGCAGTTGACTGCAAGACGAAACTTGTGGCTCCTCCCGGCTCATATAAAGGCAGCTGTATCCCCAATAATCCTCCAGTGTTGAAAAGCAGTAAATACACGACAACCAGGGAGGCAAGAGACAATGTTACTTCACACAGCCCCAATATAAACTCTCTCAAACTGTAATCACCATAAGAAGGCAAAAGGAAGATAACAGAACAAGAGTGGGATGAAGCGACCCGAGCAGATACCAATAAAACCAATTCTACAGGTGAGTAATCACAGAATTGTATTTTTCTTGGTATCCTTCTCGGGTAGCTTCATTCTTGACAATCGGGACATCCAAAAGCAGTGTCCAAGAAAGGGTGGGATCTTCAGAGAGCAACAGCACGTAGTTTATGACACTACCGCCTGAAGCACCTTACGGCCAAAAACAGCATCAGCTGAGGCCCTAACACCAACCTTGTAAAACTTAGAAAATGTATGAACTGAAGACCAAGTAGCGGCCTTACAAACCTGTTCAACCGAAGCCTGGTGCTGAAAGGCCCAAGAAGCACCAATAGCTCTCATGTAGTGAGCTGTAACACAAAAAGGGGGTTCCTACCCCTTGGCAGAATACGCTTGAGCCACCGCCTGTCTGATCCACTTGCTGATAGTGGACTTGGCTGGAGGCAAGCCCTTCCTAGGCCCGTCAGGAAGGACAAAAAGACAATCAGACTTCCTAAAGGATTCCGTAGCAACCATGTAGTACTTAAGTGCCCTGACCACATCCAGGGAATGGAGGGTCCTCTCCTTAGAATTAGAAGACGTGGGACACAAGGAAGGCAAGACATTGTCCTCATTGAGATGAAAGGCAGAAACAACCTTGGGTAAGAAGTCCGGCTTAAGACGAAAAACCACCTTATCCTGATGTCGCTCAAAGTAAGGTGGTTTCATACAAAGCGCCGCCAGCTCAGAGGCACGACGCACCGAAGTGATAGCCAACAAAAAGACAACCTTCAGAGTTAAAATGGCAAACATCGCACAAGGGCTCAAAGGGAGGCCCCTGAAGAGCAGAAAGCACCAAACTCAAATCCCACACCGGAAGCATAGGCTTACCTGGTGGACGTACATGAGTAACTCCTTGGAAAAAGGTCTTGATAAGTCCGATTGGCGAAGGACCTTTGGAAGAAAATAGCCAATGCCGAAACCTGTCCCTTGAGGGTACTCAGCTGGAGACCCGAATCTAAGCCATGTTGTAGGAACTTCAAAATTCTAGGAAAGGAAAAAGTGCGACAAGGGAAACTCTTAGACTCACACCAGGCAATGTAAGCGTGCCAAACCCTGTAATAAATCATGGAAGAGGATTTCTTCCGAGCCTGAAACATGGTATGCACAACCGAAGCAGACAACCACTTCTCTGTCAGGATGGAGGTTTCAGCAGCCAAGCCGTCAAAGCCAGCAGTTGTAAATTAGGGTAGCGTAACAGACCCTGAGTGAGAAGCCCTGGATCGTCGGGCATGACGTAACGATCCACTGACATCTGGACAATGTCCGCGAACCAACACCGCCTCGGCCAACGGGGGGCCACCAGGATGGTCGAGACCCCTTCCTGGGCTATCTTGCGCAGAACGCGATCCAAGAGAGGGAAAGGAGAGAAGGCGTAGAGGAGTCGAAACTCAGTCCAAGGAATTGCTAGCGCGTCCGTGGCGTAGGCCAGAGGATCTCTTGACAGAGAGACGAACCTTGGAAGCTTGTGATTGTGTCGGGACGCAAACAGGTCCAAGTCCGGCTGACCCCAGCGGCGACACAGGGCGTGAAAGATCTTGCTGCAGAGAGACCATTCCCCCAGACGAGAAGTCCCCCTGCTCAGGGAGTCTGCCTCCTGGTTCTCCACCCCGGGGATGTAAACTGCCGAGATGCAGGGAACATTCTCCTCCGCCCAAGTCAGGATCTGGGTCACCCCCTTGAGGGTTTGCTTGCTCCGAGTCCCGCCTTGATGATTGATATAGGCGACCGCCGTCTGGTTGTCCGAGCGGACCTGGACAGCACGCCCCCATAGAATCGCTCTCAGCTCCAGAAGATTGATAGGCACATGGGCCTCCTGAGGGCCCCACTGGCCCTGGAACTTCAGCGACTGCCAAAACCCTCCCCAACCAGTCAGACTGGCGTCCGTGGTGACTCCCAACGCAGAGGCAGAAAGGACCTGCCCACTAAAAAATTTCTCGAGTCCAACCACCACAAGAGAGACCGTCTGGCCAGAGGGGACAGAGCAAACTCCTGCTCCAGGGACTCCTGTTTCCAATCCCAAACAGTCAAGAGATTCAACTGAAGAGGTCTCATGTGAAACTGGGCAAAGGGTACAGCAAATAGCAGAAGCCGTCCCCTCCCCCGGATGGGTGAGGGCGCCTCCTCATGCCTGAGAGGGCTTGGACTTGGACCCACAGGAGGAACCGGGACACCCGCGAGATCTACCTCGCCCCCAGGAGTCTCTGCATCCACCAGAGAAGGAAGAGTCTCGTCCCCCTCGAAAGGGACGAAAGGAAGAAGAGCCTCGAAAGGGCCGCACAGGCTTCCGACGCTGAGGAAACCCTCCGTCTTTTGCCAGGAGATCCAGGCGCTCCCCGAACAGCCAAAGTCCCAGGAAGGGAATACCAGTGAGAGCTTTCTTGGCGGCTGCGTCCGCTGCCCACTGTCGCAGCCAGATTGAATGACGAAGAGCGAAAAGCAGGGCCGAAGCCCTGCCACCAATCTGGATGGTATCATCCATGGCAGAAATAACAAAAGCAATGAACTACGCACAAACTAGGAGATCCTTATACTCCTCCGCCCGCTTGTGAGATCTGGCGATATCCAAAAGACATCTCCTTTTTGATGGCAATGGAAACAATGGCCGCAGCACAGACGAAGGCCAAAACGGGGGCATCTACCTCAGGGGGACGGGACCAAAGGCGAATTAAATCCTCCGAAAAGGGATACCGCCTGTCCAGACCCCTAGGCACCAACGGCAATTTATTAGGCTTCTCCCATTCCTTAAAAATCATTTTAGAGAAATTACCCTGCTCAGTAAAGACCAGACGCTGTCTCTCAGGCCGAAAAAGGTCCCCTCTGCTTCTTTTTGGCCGCCTTTGGGGGTACAATGTGCAAGGCCTCAAAAACCACCGACAACAGCTTCTCTGTGTCATCGGGAAGCCAGCTGTCCTCATCAGAGGATGACCCGGGGCCACTGTCAAGGCCCCCCTGTTGGTCCCCAGAGGAGTCAGAATCATGAAATAACTCACCCTCCTCCATGGAGTCTTGGCCACTGAAGGCCTCATAGTCATCATCAAAAATGGCATAAGCCGGCTCCAAATTCCGCTTCTTATGTGTGGCCTTGCCAGCGTCCGAACGCGACAACTGACGCTTTATACTGGCCACTCTGAGAGCCAAGTCCGACTGGGACCCCCTGCTGGCTTCCCCCTCACTGGGGGCTAGATGCAGACGTGGGGGAGTTGGCGAGGCCGTCTGTAAAATGGGACTGGGGCCGGCAATGCTCGCCCCATCCTGTTCTGAGATAACGCTTTGAGCGCAGGGTACACAAACAGCACTGCGACCGCCAGAGGGCATGTACCACACAAGAGACAAAGCTTAACAAGTCCCGAGGGGGCCCCAAGCACGCTATCCCCAGAAGCCTCCATTATGGCGATTATGGTGAAAGAAATCGGGTCACAAGGCACTAACAGCCCAGAACCGCACCAATACCAAATTAGGCCCTCTGAACCCTTTAGGCACAGGGCGGGAAGGGGGGGGGGGGGGGCTAGCAGAGACAGGGAGTAACCACCTAATAGGTCAGGACCCGTTTGGAAAATGCAGGGAGAGGGGAGAGAAGAGGAGGAGAGGTGAGTATGAGTGAAAAAAAGTACAGTGCACAATCACATGCAAAGACATAACAATAAGAAAGGGTCCCCAGGTGGTTCCCCCCCCCCCCATATAGGCTCACCATAGACTATGGCCGGCTACCCTTTGTGACAGGGTTTGTGGCCCAGAGCTAAGCTCTGCCGAACGCCTGACCTTTGGCGTTCCCCTACCATCACCTAATCAGCAGCCGAGGCTGGGAGGCAGAAGGGTCCACTGAGAACAGGTGGGAATAGGGCTGCAGCGGCCGACAGGCTTGGGATGCCCCGCTTGTCTGCGATAGAGAGAAAAGATCCATCTTCCCAGTCAGACTGCAAGAGAAATCTGGAGGATTATTGGGGATACAGCTGCCTTTATATGACCCGGGAAGAGCCACAAGTTTCGTCTTGCAGTCGACTGCGCCACCTTGTGGCGGAATACCCAATTGTCAAGAATGAAGCAACCCGAGCAGGTTACCAAGAAAACAAGCGATAAGGTCACCTACAATTCCAATGCGCAAACACTTACTGGAACGCCCGAATCAAGGCCCATGTCGGTCGCACGGCCATCTTCAGCGTATCCATTAATACCTGATGGACCGCCCTGCACCATTTTCACAGGAACTACGCCACGCCCCCTCCATTTCTGGCAACGGAGGGGGAAGTGCCATAGGGTCCGATGACGGCGCAGGGCAGTCCGGAGACAACTGAATGGAAGCGAGCTGTGGACTGTGGCAGTGACTGAGGTACTGGAATTGGGCGTTCCAGTAAGTGTTAGCGCGCCGAAATAGCAGCGATCACCTGCAGGGATTAAAGTGGACAAAAGTCCACGCCAATCGGCCCAGGAATCTATAAGATTCCCGGGCTGATAGATTCCCCCCCGGCATATAAAATCAGAATGCCCCGCTGTGTGAAACCCCTCAGGTCGCCCCATTAACTTACCTCGTTTCCCGGTCCCACGGTGTGTCTAAGAGCACCGGCCACATCCCGCTACCACTCTAGCAGGGCGCGTCCCTGCGCCAGGCATTTTTAAATAGCTGGCGCGGGCATGCTCCATGTTTGAAGGAAGCAGAGCATGCCACTTTAAAGGCAAGTGTAGAATTTTTTTTTCTGACTGCAGAGTGACATTTAAAATGGACCAAAACCCAGGATTTTGACTATCCTGGGTTTTGGTCCTTGTCTGCCCCGCTGTGTGAAACCCTTCCGGCTGCTGAATCCAACTCACCTCTTCCCGGTCCTACGGTGCATAAGCGGCCGCTCGTCCAATCAGCGCGCTCACAAAACTTTTATCCACGCAGAGTTAGGAAAATACAAAAAGAGAATTCTGTTCATTCAGGACATCCGAAGAATTCAGTAACGAGCCTAGTCTTAGTGGAGTAGTAAAAATGTATCAAGTTGGATCAGAAAAGAAAAAAAAAAAAGGTAAATAACGGAGAGAGGAGTCTCGTATTTTGTCTCCAACAATTAAACTGGATTTGAGGAAGTCAGCCGGAAGGATATAGGCCCGGAAGGAGGAGCCACGCCTTTGTCTTGCAGTCCACGCCCTTCGACTGACTGGTTAACCCTATCATAACTGAATTCTGAAGCCTGAAGTAATATGGAAGAGAAATAATCTAATATCTAGCTTACCTGATCCGGCCGAGAACAAAGCAATAGTTCTTGCCATCTGCCATGTATCCTGGAAATAAGATCTTTTACCTAAAATACAATTCTGTGATTACTCACCTGTAGAATTGGTATTATATGTATACAGCACGTTCTGTTCCAGAATATTCCTTACACATGGGTTATACATCCACAAGATGGAGCTGGACTGCAGAAAACAGCTTGTGGCTCCTCCCGGCCCTATATAAGTCAGGGACCTCCCACAAATTCCCCAGTATTAACAAGCAGTTAAAGAAGCTGGGAGAACAATAATAACAGGAATTCAAAAATGAACATATGAACAATCACCATACAGAGGTAACTAAGAATATTGATAACAAGGGTGGGATGGAACAGGACGTGCTGTATACATATAATACCAATTCTACAGGTGAGTAATCACAGAATTGTATTATTATAAGTATACAGCACGTCCTGTTCCAGAATATTCCTTACACATGGGACATCGAATAGCTGTGTCCGTAAGGTAGGGTGGGATCCCCAAAAAGTAACAGCGGGCAGTTTAAACCACTGCCGCTTGCAGAACTTTGCGACCAAAAGCAGCATCAGCTGAGGCCCTAACATCAACCTTGTAAAACTTTGAAAAGGTATGAACAGTAGACCTTGATCACCAGAAGTTCGGTGCTGAAAAGCCCAAGAGGCACCAAGAGCACGAGTAGAAAGAGCAGTAAGGCGAAAGGGAGGCTCCTTCCCCTTAGCAGACTAGGCCTGTACCACAGCCTGGCGGACCCACTTGCTGATAGTGGACTTAGCTGGAGCCAGACCCTTCTTAGGTCCATACGGGAGCACAAAAATACAATTCTGTTATTACTCACCTGTAGAATTGGTATTATGAGTATACAGTACGTCCTGCTCCAGATAAGATTCTTTACGTCTGGGTATTACTCCGCCAGATGGCGCTGGACTGCAGAGACAGCGAAATTGGCTCCTCCCGGCCACTCAAATACCCGGGACCTCCCACAAATCCCCAGTATTCAAAAACAGTTAACAAGAAGCCGGGAGAATGATAACATAACCAACCATCAACTAAACCAACAATAACCACCATACAGAGGATCCAAGAATAATGAAAACCAAGGGTGGGGTGGAGCAGGACGTACTGTATACTCATAATATCATTTCTACAGGTGAGTAATCACAGAATTGTATTATTCTTAGTATACAGTACGTCCTGCTCCAGATAAGATTCTTTACGTCTGGGACATCCAATAGCAGTGTCCGTAAAGTAGGGTGGGATCCCCAAAGGTAACAGCAGACAGTTTAGACCACTGCCGCCTGCAGAACTTTGCGGCCAAAAGAAGCATCAGCTGAGGCCCTAACATCAACCTTGTAAAACTTGGAAAAGGTATGAACAGAAGACAGAAGACTAAATAGCGGCCTTGCAAACTTGTTCAGCCCTAATTAAGGTGTTAACAACAGAGGCAGACAGCCCCTTTTCCATCAAGATGGAGGTTTCAGCAGCCAGGCCGTCAAAACCAGCGTTTGTAAATTGGGATGGCGTAAATGTCCCAGAGTGAGTAGGTCAGGAACCCTGGGCAGAGTGTACTGATCTACTGCCAGCTGCATTATGTCTGCGAACCACACTCTTCTTGGCCACCGGGGAGCCACCAGGATTGCTGGCACCCCTTCCTGAGCTATCTTGCGCAGAACCCTGCCCAACAGGGGGAATGGGGGAAAGACATACAGAAGCTGAAAGTCCTGCCATGACATTGCTAGAGCATCCGTAGCCAGAGGATCCTGGGACAGGGAGACGAAGGCTGGGAGCTTGTGATTGTGACGGGACGCAAACAGATCCACATCTGGCAGACCCCAACGGTGACACAGAGTGAAACACCCTGTCGCTGAGGGACCATTCTCCCAGGCGAGAGAGTCTGCCTGCAGATTCTCCACCCCCAGAATGTACACAGCTGAGATGCAGGGAAAATTGTCCTCCGCCCAGGACAGGATCAGAGACACTTCCTTGAGGGCCCCCTTGCTCCGGGTCCCTCCCTGATGATTGATGTAGGCAACCGCCGTCTGGTTGTCCGAGCGTACCTGAACAGGCCGGCCCCGAAGGTGTTGGGTCAAGTGAGCCAGAACCATCCTGATCGCCCTCAGTTCCAGAATGTTGATAGGGGTGTGGGCCTCCCGAGGGCCCCACCGCCCTTGGAACTGTAGGTACTTCCAGAAGCCCCCCCAACCTGTCAGACTGGCATCCGTGGTGACCGTCTCCCAGCAGGGGGCCAGAAAGCATCTGCCCGCCAAAAGGTTCCTGGAGTCCGGCCACCACGAGAGGGACGGCCTGGCTAGGGGGGACAGAACAAGGACCTGGTCCAGGGACGCAGCATCCTTGTCCCAGACTGACAAGAGGTGGAGTTGCAGAGGACTCATGTGAAACTGGGCATAAGGAACCGCTTTGAAGCATGACACCATCAGGCCCACCAGCTGCATTCCCTGCCTGATGGAGGGATGAGGGCAAGATAAAAGGAACTGAACCTGCGCTAGCAGACTGTCCACCTTCTGCTGAGGAAGAAAGATCCTTGCCTGAACTGTATCCAGATTCATTCCCAGAAATGGCGTCACCAAGGAGGGAGACAGGGAAGATTTGGAATGGTTGATCACCCAGCCAAAGGACTCCAGTGTGGACACTACTCGCTGAGTATCCAGCTCTGCCTGTTGGAGGGACTGAGAAGTGATGAGAATGTCGTCCAAATAGGGCAGAAAGTGAATGCCCTGAGACCTGAGCAGAGCCATCACTCCTGTCAACACCTTGGTGAACACTCTGGGAGCTGACGTGAGACCGAAGAGCAATGCCACAAATTGGTAGTGCTGATCCTCCAGCGCGAACCGGAGGAATCTTTGATGACCTGGAAAGATGGGAATATGAAGGTAAGCATCCTTGATGTCCACAGAGGTCATGAAGTCGCCTGGACGCAGGAAACGGATAGAGCGCAGAGATTTCATGCGAAAGCGCCTGCATCTGACAAATTTGTTGAGGATCTTCTAGTCCAGGATGGGCCTGACTGACCCATCTCTTTTTGGCCTCCATATGGTGATTATAGCGGAACAATAGGCCGATAGGGATTCACGCTATAAAAGCAACCCGGGATGCCCCAGTAGTCCGAGAGGGAAGTGGGAGGAATTCGCACACTAGGCCTCAATAAGTTTAATAAACTAAAATAGAGGGGCTAGGGCCGGGAGAAACCAATTGAGTTTGACCCAAGAAAACCCCGTAAGCGACATGCATACATTAAAACATATACAAAACAGGCGCGAGGGCACTCACGGACCGCGGTAGGTAGGCGCCAGCCAGGCAGCACGAAGAAGCAAAAATGGCGCCGAGTATACCTCGAGGGGCGGGCCGCGGAGACAGTGATGCGGAACGCGCCATCCGCAGGCCCCACCCCCCCGAAGAGCGCAAAGCCGCACGTGAAAAAATTAACCAATGATGGCGCTGCAGCGCCTGAGGTAATATCGCCGCCCCCCGCGGAACGCCGTAAGGGCGCGTGCGGCGGCATGTTCAAACAAGCAACCAGTGCAACCAAATATGTGCAGTGACAGGATTAAAGGCAAACCAAGCACACCATACAAAGTGAATGTACAGAAAAACACACTCAACCCCCCCCCCCCGAGAACTACAAGGGAGAGCGAGGGAGGGCAGCGGCCAACTAACGTAGGGCCCACCAATAGACAGGGGCAATAGTGCAGGAGAGCATCCCATAAAGGCTCACCATGTGCCTATACCGCCTACCCTTTGTTGGGGGATTGCGGTGGAGCAGCGCTCCTAAGCACCTGACAGCAGTGCTGCCTACCCTCACCAGCGCAGCCAAGGCTGGGAGGCAAATTAACAATGGAACGGGTGGGAATAGTCCTACAGGGCAGCAGGCTAATAGCCCCGCTCACCTGCAAGAAGAGGGAGCCATCTTCTCGTCCTTCGCAGTCCAGACTGCAGAGAAAATCTGGGGATTTATGGGAGGTCCCAGGTATTTGAGGGGCCGGGAGGAGCCAATTTCGCTGTCTCTGCAGTCCAGCGCCATCTGGCAGAGTAATACCCAGACGTAAAGAATCTTATCTGGAGCAGGACGTACTGTATACTAAGAATAAGAGCATCATTCTTTCCGAAGGATTCAGTAGCCACTAAATAGACCACATCCAGAGAGTGTAAAACCCACTCCTTAGGGTTACTAGGATTAGGGCATAGAGAAGGCAAAACAATGTCCTGATTGAGATGAAAAGCAGACACAACCTTAAGCAGAAAATCTGGCTTAAAATGAAATACCACCTTGTCCTGGTGTCTCTCAAAGTAAGGGGGTTTGATGGAAAGCGCAGCCAACTCAGAAACACGTCTAACAGAAGTGATAGCCACCAAAAAGACTATCTTAAGTGTCAAAATGGACAAAGGGGCCTCACGCAAAGGCTCAAAGGGAGACCCCTGCAGGGCAAATAAGACCAAGTTTAAATCCCAGACTGGTAACATAGGCTTACGTGGAGGATGCACGTGAGTAACCCCCTGGAAGAAAGTCTTGACCAAACGATGGTGAGCAAAGGATCTTTGGAAGAAAATGGCCAAAGCAGAAACATGACCTTTGAGGGTACTAAGTTGAAGACCCAAATCCAAACCACGTCGCAGAAATTCCAGAATCCTAGGGATAGAAAACACCCGACAGGGAAGCGACTTAGACTCACACCAGTCAATGTAAGCATGCCATACCCTATAGTAGATGGATGACGAGGACTTCTTCCTAGCCCGAATCATGGTATTAACAACAGAGGCAGGCAGCCCCTTTTCCATCAAGATGGAGGTTTCAGCAGCCAGGCCGTTAAAGCCAACGTTTGTAAATTGGGATGGCGTAGTTGCCCCTAGGTGAGCAGGTCTGGATCCTTGGGCAGGGCATAATGATCTACTGTAAGACGTCTGCGAACCACACCCTTCTTGGCCAACAGGGGGCCACCAGAATGGTTGGCACCCCTTCCTGGGCAATCTTGCGCAGCACCCTGCCCAGCAGATGAAAAGGAGGGAACACAGAGGAACTGAAAGCTCTTCCAAGACATTGCTAGTGCATCCATGGTTGCATGGTTGCATCCATGGTTGTCCGAGCGGACCTGAACCGCCCGACCCCGAAGGTGTGGAGTCAATTGGGCGAGAACCAACCTTATCGCCCTCAGTTCCAGAATGTTGATAGGGGTGTGGGCCTCCTGGGGGCCCCACTGACCCTGGAATTTCAGGGATTTCCAGAAGTCCCCCCAACCTGTCAGACTGGCATCTGTGGTGACTGTCTCCCAGCACAGGGCCAGAAAGGATCTGCCCACCAACAGGTTTCTTGAGTCCAGCCACCACGAGAGAGTCAGTCTGGCCAACACCTAATCCAGGGACGGAGGGTCCCGATCCCATACCGACAAGAGGTGAAGTTGAAGAGGTCTCATGTGAAACTGAGCGTATGGAACCGCCTCGAAGCAAGACACCATCAGGCCCACCAGCTGCATCCCCTGCCGGATGAAGGGGTGAGGGCAAGACATAGGAAGCCTGGCTTGGGCTTGAAAACTCTCCACCTTCTGCTGAGGGAGAAAAATCTTGACCCGAGATGTATCCAGATCATGCCGAGAAAGGACCTCACCATTGACGGTGACAGGAAAGACTTGGGGCGGTTGATCACCCAGCCTAAGGACTCCAGTGTGGACTCCACCAGCTGGGTATCCAGCTCGGCCTGCTGGAAGGACTGAGATGTGATGAGAATGTCGTCCAAGTAAGGAAGGATGCGAATGCCCTGAGATCTCAGCAGAGCCATTACGCCCGCCAGCACCTTGGTGAATACCCTGGGAGCCGAGGTGATACCGAAAGGCAAGGCCACAAATTGGTAGTGCTGATCCTCCAGAGCGAACCTGAGGAATCTCTGATGACCTGGAAATATTGGTACATGAAGGTAAGCGTCCTTGATGTCTACAGAGGTCATGAAGTCGCCCGGTCGCAGTGAATTGACAGCTAAGCGCAGAGTCTCCATGCGAAAGTGTTTGAACCTGACAAATTTGTTGAGGCGCTTTAAATCCAGTGTGGGTCTGATGGACTTGCCTTTTTTGGGAACAGTGAAAAGATTGGAATAGTGGCCTCTGCTCCTTTCCCTCAAAAGGCACCTGGCAGATGACCCCCATCTCCAGAAGGTTTTGGACAGCAAGGCACAGACCCTGAGCTGATGGGGGTTTTGAGCCATCCGGGATTTGATGAATCTTTGGGGCGGCCAGGCTACAAACTATCTTGTAACCGGAGGACACTACCTCCTGAATCCACCACGTGAGCAAAGAGCCGAAGCCGTCCCCCCACCCGGATGGGTGAGGACGCCCCTTCATGCCTGAGGGGGCTTGGGTGAGGATTTTGGCTTGGGGCCCCAGGAGAGACCAGAAAGGCCACGTCCTCTGCCCCTTCCCCAATGATCTCCGCGGGCCCCAGTAAAGGAGAATCCTCGGCCAGTTCTGGAACCACGGAAGGAAGGGACAAAGGCACCCATCCCCCGAAAAAACCGGGATGGGCTTCTACGTTGAGGTAACCTACCGCCCCTGGCAAACAAATCCAAGCGTTCACCAAAGAGGCGCAGGCCCCTGAAAGGAAAACGAGTGAGAGCCTTCTTAGCAGCATTATCAGCTACCCACTGACGTAGCCAGACAGAGCCACCAACAGGGCAGAAGTCCTACCACACATTCTAATGGCATCATCCATGGCAGAAAGAATATATGCAATAAATTCCTCACAAAGCAGGAGAGTTCTATACTCTTCTCTACCCACATCCTCAGATGCCCCGTCCAAGAGACACTTAAGCACCGCTTTAATGGCAATAGCCGAAATAGCAGAGGCACAAACCGGGCACAGTGCCGTCCCCACACAAGCAAAGGCGTGACAGGCCAGTTGGTCCAAGCTCTGGTCCTCACCATCCCGTAGGGTAGTAGTATCAGGAGAATGCATGACAGATGTATTGGACAACCCGAGAACGGGTGCATCCACCTCGGGAGGACATGACCAATGCTTAATAACATCAGCAGGAAAGGTATACCTCTTGTCCCAACTCTTAGGCACCCCTGGCAGCTTGCTAGGCCGTTCCCATTCCTTGAGCACTAGATTATTAAAGTGAGACTGCTCAGGGAACTCCCAGTGTGGCTTAACCGTATGAAAAAGCTCACCCTGCTGCTGAGGAGCCACTGCCGGGGGAGAAATACAAAGCACTTAAAAAATGTGACTCAGCAATCGGTCAGTGTCATCAGGGGACCACGGGTCTTCCCCAAAGGGAGTCCCAGTACCACCGTAAATTTTAGGTTGTTCCACAGAGGATTCAGAATCAGAAAATAATTCTCCCTCCTCAAGGGGGTAGGGACCTAAGAGTAAGGGCTCTCGTCAATTCAAAAACATGGAAGGGGCACTCTGGTGTGTCCCATACATACACCAACAATAATCTGCACTCACACTAAATAATTGGTACAGACCAACATATAAAAAATTTGTTATGATACTTTATTAAATGCAGCAATGGAACAACAAGGATCCCAAATGGGCATTACACAGTTAAAAAACATATACAAGACAATATAAAAAGAGAGGGTGGGGGGAGCTTAGGCAAGGCAATAATGGGTAATAAGTAATCACAATTGGTAATCCCATTATTACCCATTATTGCCTTGCCTAAGCTCCCCCCACCCTCTCTTTTTATATTGTCTTGTATATGTTTTTTAACTGTGTAATGCCCATTTGGGATCCTTGTTCCATTGCTGCATTTAATAAAGTAGCATAACAAATTTTTTATATGTTGGTCTGTACCAATTATTTAGGGTGAGTGCAGATTATTGTTGGTGTATGTATGGGACACACCAGAGTACCCCTTCCATGTTTTTGAATTGACAAAGCTGTACAAGCACCGCAGTGTCTGGCATCCCCTTTATTTGACTGATTTCTTTATTAGGCTGTGCTTATCCATCAATAGTTCTCTTGTGCAATGAGTAAGGGCTCTCATCTTCTACAGGGAAGAGGGAAACCGCGGGTGATAAATGCCGCTTCTTAGCAGAAGCCTTACGCGGGGCAGACCCAGCAATATGTTTTTCAATGCTGGCCACCCGTGCAGCGAAATCAGGTTCATCCCGCTGGCATGCCCCCCCTGGGGGCCAGATGTAAGCGTGGGGGGGAGGGGGCGCAGCACTAAGCCCAGTAGCAAGCAACCCAGACTGCAGCGCAAGCACCTGCTGGGCACAGGGTACACAAACCTTGACATCACCACTTATTGGGTATACCCCACACGCAACAGATAGCCGGGCTTGTCCCGAAGAAACCCCAAGCACATCATCCCCAGAAGCCTCCATATGGTGATTATCGTGGCACAACAGGCCAGTAAGGGTTAACGCTAATAATAGCTACCCAGGATGACCCAATGAACCGCTAGGGAAGTGGGAGTAATGAGGGGTGATGGCCGGGAGAAACCACAGTGCCGAAGTTTTAACCCGCCTGAAAGACATAATAAAAATTCACATGAAATAAAACAGAAGGAATACAGAAAAAATCACCCCACTGGGGTTACTCACGGATCGTGGGACCCAGCAGCACAAACAGCAAGAGTAGTCAAAATGGCGTCCGCAGACCGCGAGGGGCGGGCCTTCAATGAGATGTGATGTAAAAAAAAAAAGCGCGAAACTCGGCAACGTGATCCTGCCGGCCAATCGCGGCCCGGCAGCTCTGAGGAGAATAACGCCGCCGTCCGCGGCTGCGTTTTACAGCATAACATACCAGGATAAGGTAAACACAGGCTTTTATCACAAAACACCCCCCCCCCCCCCCCCCCCCCGGAGATCTCCCGAAGGGAGAGCGAGAGAGGTTAACATAAGGGATTCCCAGGGGATAACAGTGCCCAGGGGACAATGGGAGGAGCGAGGGAGGAGAGGAACACCTATGGTAAAGGATTAACTGCGCAGGATTACCTGGTAAACACCCAAGAAGCAGTGGGGGCATGCCAAAAGGCTCACCATCAGCCTAAACCGCCTACCCTGTCAGATCAGGGACTGCGGTAGGAGCCTAGCTCCTCAGCACCTCCTTAACTGGTGCTACTAACCTACCTTCACCCGAACCTTGTCAGCCGAGGCTGGGAGGCAGTAAATGGAACGGGTGGGAATAGTTCTGCAGGGCCGCAGGCATATAAGCCCCGCTCACCTGCGCCACATAGAGAGCTATCTTCTCAGCGCAGATTGCAGAAAGAACTGGGGAATTTGTGGGAGGTCCCTGAATTATATAGGGCCGGGAGGAGCCACAAGCTGTTTTCTGCAGTCAGCGCCATCTTGTGGATGTATAACCCATGTGTAAGGAATATTCTGGAACAGGATGTGCTGTATACTTAGAATATAGCAGTCACAATTTTGCCATTTTCACAAACAGGGCATACTTATTTCCATCTGGGTTTATAGTGGCCCTGCAGCCAATGACCAACCCTACTTCCCCTCACCCTCTGGGCATTACTATCTGTAATGTCCTTCAGTAAATCATCTCCTGACTAGACTACAGCAACACCCTCCTCCTCCTGTGGTCTACAGGCTAACAGACTGGCACCCCTCCAATCATTTCTTAAATCTGGTGCCTGCCTCATCTACCTCTCCTCCCACTTTTCCTCTGCTGCTCCTCTGTCAATCCCTACACTGTCTATAGCTGTCTGAAGGAATTCAGTTTAAATTCCTAACCCTGACCTACAAAGCTTCTCTGGAGCAAAGCACCCTCTGATATGTCACCACTAGCCCAAAGATACCAACCCAGACAGTCTCAGCTCTGCCCATGATCTTCTCCTATCCTCTACCTGTATCACCTCTCCAACAAAGTCCAGGGATGTCACCGCTGGGGAGGGGGGGGGGGGGGGGCTAGGGGTGCGAGGGCAGGAGATTTAGATTTGGTCCACTTTAAGCAAAGTTTACATGTCTACCCATGTAAAAAGGGTGCTAGAATTGCTAATGAACAAAACAACCCCAATACCTTTGTTCGGTAGAAGAATCTGGCATCTTCCCGGATGTCGCTCTTTATGTGCTTTTCTAGTTCAGTGCATAGTTTTTGGAGGTATTTCTGTAGACAATAAAAGTGGTTACGTTTCGATAAACTCATTTTATTAAACAGGATCTGATTTCGAAACAAGCTCAACAGAGGACTGTACTCGACTTGTACCATCTGCGGAGGTGTCCATCCCTGCATCTACTACCCCACAAGTTCATTGGTAACTGCAACCCTACTAGAAACCAGCTTTTTACATGAGGCGGTAGCCATACTGCCAGGCTATGTTAAAGCCTGCCGTTTGACTCTTTGGGCAAAACATACATACTAACCTCTTGTCTTTAAGCGGATCAAAACCCAAACTTTTAACTAGCATCCCCTGAAATGTTTCCCCCATGAATAGTAACTTTTGCCTATTTTTACTGCTCTTGCATCACTCTAATCCCGGATAATGGCGCCTGTTTTAGCTGTAAAGCTTTGCCTCCTCCATTCATTGTCACTGCTGTGTGTGGTAATGAGGTTATTGCTGCACTTCTGCAATGACTGATCACCTGCCATACTACAGAGTTCCAGGGCGATTTAATAAGCAAAAATATACATTTCTAGTTCTACACCCTAAGAAGAGAGTATTGGCAGGGGCTTTGATCAAATGTATTTCACCAGTTCCGTGGGTTTTGGTCCGCTTTATCTTTAGGCTTTACAGCGGAAGTCCAGTCATGGGGTAACCCAGCCCCCCTGCACTGAGGCAAGGGGGCTGGTTACCCCTGCACCAGCCCCCCTCGGACCCTCGACATTTCGGCTATACGGAGCCTTTTTCAAGCGCACCGCTCCTCTTGAAAAAGGCAATAGCACCCACAATTTGCTGCTGTAAGCGGTTCATCTTTTTGTGATTCCCCTGTACTGTTTCTGTGTGTATCACTTGTACATATAATGTGCATATACACTATGAAACTGTACATTTTCACATGATTATGTAACTATTGTAACTATTTTGCACCAGCATTAAAACTGTCCTTTTGGACCCACAGCAACTCGAAAGCCCCCCCCCTTCCCCCATAAACGCCTTGAATCAAGCCCTTCGGCTGGGCAGCAGAGGCATCACCTACATCCCTGCCGCTGCTGCTGTGCTGCACACCAAGTCTATCTGCCTGCTGGAGGTACACCCAGCCGTGTGTGTGGGGGGGACTGGTAGTGGCTGAAGTGTTGCTTGCCGCTTCCATCCCTTAGTCATTCTTTGCTGCTCATTAATATTCACAGCAAAGATGACCGATTGGAGGAGTGTCCACGGTAGATCTGGGTGTTGCACAGAGGAGCCAAAAGCAGATATGCAATCCAAAAGGACAGTTTTAATGCTGGTGAAAATAGTTACATAATCATATGAAAATGTACAGTTTACAGGTACAAGTGATACATACAGAAACAACAGTACAGGGGAATCACAAAAAAATGAACCGCAGCAAATTGTGGGTGCTATTGCCAGCTTAGAGGGAGACAAAAGTCCATGTTGAATACCTCAATGGGTTAATCAGAATTTCTGAAAAGGATGATTGTAATGCTCAGTATTGGAAGAATTGTCCATAGAGGTAGCGATGGACGACCCTCAGTTCATCCTATTAGATGCCATATGTGGAAAAGATAAGTATATGAAAACTTACAGTAGGAAAGGTGAGTAGCAGGTGAACAGGCTGTAGCACAGGGTGGGTAGATACTCGGACCCTCGCCGTTTCGGCTATATGGAGCCTTTTTCAAGAGGACCGCTCCTCTTGAAAAAGGCAATGGCACCCACAATTTGCTGTTCTAAGCGGTTCATCTTTTTGTGATTCCCCTGTACTGTTTCTGTGTGTAATCACTTGTACATATACACTATGAAACTGTACATTTTCACATGATTATGTAACTATTTTTCACCAGCATTAAACTTCCTTTTAGATTGCATAAAATCTAGTGTCTTTTTTTCCCCTCAACTGAAAGCACCAGATGAGTAAACCTCCAGTCAAAACTAAATGGCAGTCCCCCTCGCCCATACCAATTCAGCTCCCTGCAACCTTATAACACTCTGTTGTGTCCCGCATATCCATATGAGCACCAGAAGCTAATCAAGTTTCCAGGCTAGGTGAACCCGATTGTTGCCTGTGTCACATGGGTGGCAGGAAACATAAAAAAGCCAAGTTCCAGATTTTGGGCTGCAGGGTGAGGCATCCTGTTAGAGCGAGGGGGGCCTTTAGCCAATTTTGAGCAGAGGTCCTCTTCAAAGAGGACCAAAACCCAGGATTTTCACTATCCCGGGTTTTGGTCTGTCCCCATATTGCAGCCTAATTTGGGATGCCCAGCGGTGTTAAATCCTGAGTAAACTCACCTCTACTCAGCCCAATGGCACATGCGCAGCCTCTCGTCCAATCAGCTCATCAGGCCACGCATATTAAAGTGTAAGAAGATGGCAGCATTCAGTATTCAGAGTGCCGGGAGAGCAGTGCTAGCCCGTGGGTCAGGAAAGGGTTCTTTTTCTTTGTAACCCCACCCCTTAATGCCTCGGAACCAGGAGAGGGTGGTAGGGCGAGGGGCTACTTTTAAAAGGCTTTAATGTGCGGCTAAAGAAGCTGAATGGAATCCCAGCCACACACATCGGTGGCACGCAGAGTCCCTTGCACCCTTCAACTGTGTGCGGCCACGCACAGCCATTCAGTTGCGGTGGGCGTGGATGCACACAACCGAAAATAGATGCGAGTGATGCCGCTGGCCGCACATGGAACAATCACCATAAAGAGGAAAACAAAAAGAACAACGTAACAAGGGTGGGGTGAAGCAGGCCGTGCCTGACGGAGCCACTTGCTGATAGTGGATTTAGCCGGAGGCAAACCTTTCCTAGGTCCAGCAGGAAGAACAAAAAGAGCGTCAGATTTCCTGAAAGACTCAGTAGCAACCAAATAAAACTTCGGAGCCCTAACAACATCCAGAGAATGAAGGATCCGCTCCTTGGCATTAGCAGGGTTTGGACACAAAGAAGGCAAAACAATGTCCTGATTGAGATGAAAAGCAGACACAACCTTAGGCAAGAAATCCGGCTTAAGCTGAAACACCACCTTATCCTGATGCCTTTCAAAATAAGGAGGTTTGATGGAAAGCGCCGCCAGCACAGAAACTCGCCTGACAGAAGTAATGGCCACCAAAAAGGCCACCTTAAGAGTCAGAATGGGCAAGGTAGCCCCACGTATAGGCTCAAAGGGAGGACCCTGCAGAGCAGACAACACCAGATTCAGGTCCCAAACAGGTGGCGGACACACATGAGTAACTCCCTGGAAAAAAATCCAGGGTACTAAGTTGAAGGCCCGAATCCAAACCATGTTGCAAAAATTCCAGAACCCTGGAGATAGAAAACACCCAACAAGGAAGAGACTGGACTCACACCAGGCAATGTAAGCATGCCAGTACCTGTAGTAGATAAAGGCTGAGGACTTCTTCCTAGCCCTAATTATAGTATCAATAACAGAAGCCGGCAAACCCTTATCCATCAAGATGGAGGTTTCAGCAGCCAAGCCGTTAAAGCCAGCATTTGTAAATTGGGATGGCACAGTTGTCCCTGAGTGAGCAGATCTGGATCCTTGGACAGGGCATACTGATCTACTACCAACTGCACGACATCTGCGAACCACACCCTCCTGGGCTATCTTGCGCAGCACCCTGCCCAGCAGAGGGAACGGAGGGAACACAGAGAAGCCGAAACATCGTCCAAGGCATTGCTAGCGCATCCGTGACAAAGGCCAGAGGGTCCTGTGACAGGGAGACAAACCTGGGAAGCTTGTGGTTGTGGCGGGACGCAAACAGGTCCACATCCGGCTGACCCCAGCGGTGACACAGGGAGTGAAAAACCTTGTTGCTGAGGGACCATTCCCCAGCCGAGACATCCCCCTGCTCAGGGAGTCTGCCTCCTGGTTCTCCACTCCTGGAACGTAAACCGCCGAGATGCAAGGGACATTCTCTTCCGCCCAAGACAGTATCAGGGACACTTCCTCGAGGGCTTGCTTGCTCCGAGTCCCTCCCTGATGACTGATGTAGGCAACCGCCGTCTGGTTGTCCGAGCGGATCTGAACAGCCCGACCCCGAAGGTGTGAGGTCAGCTGAGAAAGAACCAACCTGATCGCCCTCAGTTCCAGGACATTGATGGGAGCATGGGCCTCCTGGGGGCTCCACTGACCCTGGAACTGCAGAGACTTCCAAAAGCCCCTCCAACCGGTCAGACTGGCATCTGTGGTGACAGTCTCCCAACACTGGGGCAGAAATGTCCTGCCCACCAGGCGGTTCCTTGAGTCCAGCCACCACGAGAGGGACTGTCTGGCAAGGAGGGACAGAGCAAAATCCTGATCCAGGGACACAGGGTCCCGATCCCAAACTGACAAGAGATGCAACTGAAGAGGTCTCGTGTGAAACTGAACAAAGGGGACCGCCTCGAAGCAGGACACCATCAGGCCCACCAACTGCATCCCTTGCCAGATGGAGGGTTGGGGACACAAGAGCAGAGCCTGTGCCTGCTGCTGAAGGCCCTCCACCTTCTGCTGAGGCAGGAATACCTTGACCTGCGAAGTATCCAGAGTCATGTCCAGAAAAAAACCTCACCAAAGACGGAGACAGTGAAGACTTGGGGTAGTTGATCACCCAGCCGAAGGACTCGAGAGTGGAGGTCACTACCTGAGTATCCCTCTAGGCCTGAGGAAGAGACTGAGCCGCAATCAGAATGTCGTCCAGGTAAGGAAGAATGCGAATGCCCTGATGCCACAGCAGAGCCATCACGCCCGCCAGCACCTTGATGAACACCCCAGGCGCCGAGGTGATACCGAACTGGTAATGCTGATCCTCCAGAGCAAACATGAGAAATCTCTGATGACCTGGGAGGATCGGCACGTGGAGATAAGCATCCTTGATGTCCACGGAGGTCATGAAATCGCCCAGGCGAAGGGTACTGACAGCCGAGCGAAGAGTCTCCATGCGAAAGTGCTTGAACCTGACAAACCTGTTGAGACCCTTCAGGTCCAGGATGGGCCTCAAGGACCCGTCCTCTTTGGGGACCGTGAACAGATTGGAATAGAAACCCTGACCCCGTTCCTGGGGAGGCATCAGGCAAATGACTCCCGACTTCAACAGACGTTGAACCGCAAGGCGCAACCCCTGAGCTGACAGAGGGTTGTGAGACATCCGGGATCTGGTGAATCTGGGGGGCGGCCAGGCTGCAAATTCTATCTTGTATCCGGAGAACACCACCTCCTGAATCCACCGGTCTGAGACGCGTAGCCTCCAGACATGAGCAAAGAGCCAAAGCCGTCCCCCCACCCGGATGGGTGAGGGCGCCTCCTCATGCCTGAGGGGGCTTGGGAGAAGGTTTGGGCTTGGGGTCCCATGAGAGCCCAGGATGACCACGAGATCTGCCACGGCCCCAAGAACCCCTGCGGATACCTGAAAAGAGGGGGCCTCAACCTCCTCTAGGGGCACGAAAGGAGGAGAAGGAAGTGGAGGGCCCCCGAAAAGGCCGAGGCTGCCTCCTACGCTGAGGCAGCCTACCATCCTTGGCTAAAACATCCAGACGCTCACCAAAGAGCCGCAGCCCCACAAAGGGGAGCCCAGTAAGAGCCTTCTTAGCAGCAGCGTCAGCTGCCCACTGACGCAACCAAGAGCCACTACAAGAGCAGAGGCCCTACTACTCAGTCGTACCACAGCTTCCATGGCAGAAAGGATAAAGGCAACAAATTCAGAGCAAAGCAAGAGGGCCCTATACTCCTCCCTACCAACTGTAGCGCCATCAAGGAGACTATTGATCTGTCTCTTAAGAGCAATGGCTGTTATGGCAGAGGCACAGGCCGGACGCAGCCCAGCCCCCACAAATGTAAAAACATGGCAGGCCAGCTGATCAATATGCCGGTCCTCGCTGTCCCGTAGTGTAGTAGCGTCGGGGGAAGGCATGACTGAGGTGTTGGACAGCCCTAGAACGGGAGCATCCACCTCAGGGGGACCCGACCATCGCTTAACCAGGTCAACAGGAAATGGGTATTTCTTATCCAACCCTTTGGGCACCACACGGGCAATCTACTAGGACATTCCCACTCCTTGAGCACCAAATTAGTGAAATGACTCTGCTCAGGGAACTCCAGACGCTGCTTAACAGTACGAAAAAGCTCACCCCGTTTCCTCTTAGCCACCTCAGGGGGGGCAATGTGCAAGATTTCAAAATAGTGAGACAACAGATTAGCAGTGTCCTCAGGGAACCAGGAATCCTCAGACTCAGACCCAGGGTCACTGTCGCAGCCCACCTGCTGGTCCCCAGAGGAATCAGAGCCTGAGAAAAGCTCCCCATCCTCCAGGGAATAACGTTCATCAAAAAGATCAATTTCCTCCTGCTCCGCAGTAAACCCTGCAGGCATGGGAGCCAGGTTCCGCTTCTTGCTAGAGGCCTTACGTGGAACAGGCCCGACAAGCTGTTTTTCAATGCTGGACACACGAAGTGCAAGATCAGATTGAGACCCCCTGCTAGAATCCCCCACACTGGGGGCTAAATGCAGGCGCGGCGGGGTAGGGGATGCCGAAGGGGGAGCAGAGCTTGGGAGACAAGCAGGCAGCCCAGACTGAAGCGCAAGGACAGCATGGGTGCACGGCCTGCACACCGTGACGTCATTACTGATAGGGGATACCCCACACAAGGAACACAGACGGGATTGTCCCGAAGGACCCCCGAGCACGTTATCCCCAGAAGCCTCCATATGGTGAGTAATACTGGAGCAATATGCCAGCACAGGGTAATGGCTAATAAAAGCCCCCCGGGATGCCCGCCCCCCCAAGGGATGCCCCCGGAATAGTAAAGGGAGAAGAAGGGGCATGGAGCAGGAGCAGGAGCAGGACCGGGAGAAACCACAACCCACGGTTGTCCCACCTGAAAGACATAAGCAAAATACATAAGTATCCCGCAGCCCATGACCCAATTACAAGTACCCGCAGCCCATGGACCAAGCAGGACAAGGATCGCCAGCCACCAGACCACCGGAGGACGCCACACAGTCAAAAAAACACAGCCGCAGTCCGGAGATGAAGAGGGCCCCAGACGCGCAGCAAAGGCAAGATGGCACCGGCAGAGGAACCTTGAGGGGCGGGCCGCGGGAGAACGACACAATACGTGTCATCCGCGCCCCCCCCCCCGAAGAGCGCGAAGACTGCGCTCACATGACCTCGCCGACGTCATCCACACAGTAAAAAACGCCTCACAGATATAGCGCCTCCCGCCGCAGAGTGCAGTACAAAGCGGCGGCGCCTGTAAAAGTATACAACAAACAGTTTAAAACACACAAACTAAAACCCCCCACCGACCCCCGAACACCCGCCGGGGGGGGGGGGGAGGAGAGGGGATCGAACAGGCAGCGGCGCAGCCCAGGCCAGGGGGGGGGGGGGCAGAAAACATTCCAAAAAACTCTCCAAAACACTCTCCCCCTCAGCAGCTAGGACAGGAACTTCGCATCCCTAGTAGGCTCACCATAAAGCCTATGGCCGGCTACCCTTTTTGGTACAGGGTCAGCGGCTTGGAGCAGCACTCCTTGAGCACTTGACCCTAGTGCTCCGCTACCTTCACCCGATCCGTCAGCCGAGGCTGGGAGGCACAGAGGGTCCGGAAATGGGTAAAAATACAATTCTGTGAAATACTCACCTGTAGAATTGATATTATAAGTATACAGTACGTCCTGCTCCAAATGTAATACTTACACTAGGGTTATCCTCCGCCAGATGGCACTGCAATGTAGAGACATGCAAAACAGGTTCTTCCCGGCCCCTCAAATACCCGGGGACCTCCCACAAATCCCCAGCATTGAAAAGCCGTGAACGAGAAGCCGGGAGAATTTAACCACCCAAACTGGTAACTAAAACAATGATAACAATCACCATACAGGGGATCCAGAACAATGCAGAACCAAGGGTGGGGTGGAGCAGGACGTACTATATACTTATAATATCAATTCTACAGGTGAGTATTTCACAGAATTGTATTATTCTTAGTATACAGTACGTCCTGCTCCAAATGTAATACTTACACTAGGGACATCCAATAGCAGTGTCCAAACAGTAGGGTGGGATCCCCAACAAAAAGGTAACAGCAGACAGTTTAAACCACTGCAGCCTGCAAAACCTTGCGGCCAAAGACAGCATCAGCTGAGGCCCTAACATCAACCTTGTAAAACGTAGAAAAGGTATGAACAGAAGACCAAGTAGCGGCCTTGCAAACTTGTTCAACAGAAGCCTGGTGCTGGAAGGCCCAAAGGCACCAATAGCACGAGTAGAATGAGCAGTAAGGCGAAAGGGAGGACTCTTCCCCTTAGCAGAATAGGCCTGAATCACAGCCTGATGGATCTATTTGCTAATAGTAGACTTGGCAGGAGCCAAACCCTTCCTGGGCCCAGAAGGGACCACAAAAATACAATTCTGTGAAATACTCACCTGTAGAATTGGTATTATAAGTATACAGTACGTCCTGCTCCAGATATAATACTTACACTTGGGTTATCCTCCGACAGATGGCGCTGCACTGCAGAGACATGCAAAACAGGCTCCTCCCGGCCCCTAAAATACCCGGGACCTCCCACAAATCCCCAGCATTGAAAAGCAGTGAACAGGAAGCCGGGAGAATTAAGCACCAAAACTGGTAACTATAACAATGATAATCACTATACAGGGGATCCAGAATAATGCAAAAACCAGGGTGGGGTGGAGCAGGACGTACTGTATACTTATAATACCAATTCTACAGGTGAGTATTTCACAGAATGCCTTGCAAACTTGTTCAACAGAAGCCTGGTGCTGGAAAGCTCAAGAGGCACCAATAGCACGAGTAGAATGAGCAGGAAGGCGGAAGGGAGGTACCTTCCCCTTGGCAGAATAGGCCGGAATCACAGCCTGACGAATCCACTTGCTAGTAGTAGACTTGGCAGGAGCCAAACCCTTCCTAGGCCCAGAAGGCACCACAAAAAGAGCATCAGTCTTCCTGAAAGCCGCAGTGACCACCAGGTAGTATTTCAAACACCTGACCACGTCCAAGGAATGCAGAACCCTTTCCTTATCGTTGCTAGGATTGGGAATGAAGGAAGAACGATATCCTGATTCAAATGAAAGGCAGACACCACCTTAAGCAGAAAAAACACCACCTTGTCCTGGTGTCTCTCATAGTATGGAGGCTGAATAGACAGAGCTGCCAGCTCCGACACACGCCTGACCGAAGTAATAGCCACCAAAAAGACAACCTTGAGAGTAAGGACAGCCAGAGCAGCATCATGAATAGGCTCAAAGGGAGCACCCTGCAAGGCAGACAAAACCAAGTTTAAATCCCAAACAGGGACCATAGTGGGGGACGCACATGAGTGACCCCCTGAAAGAAGGTCTTAACCAAGGCTGAGCAAAAGACTTCTCAAAGAAGACGGACAGGGCAGAAACCTGACCCTTCAGAGTACTGAGTTTTAGACCTAACTCCAAACTCCATTCTCCCTGACGAGAGGTCCCCCTGCTCAGAGTCTGCCAGGAGATTCTCTGCCCCCGGGATGTACACAGCCGAAATGCATTGAACACTGGCCTCCGCCCATGTCAGAATCCGCGACACCTCCTGGGAGGGCCCCCCTGCTCCGGGTCCCTCCCTGATGGTTGATGTAGGCAACCGCCGTCCTGTTGTCTGAGCGCACCTGCACAGACAGACCCCGCAGGTGATTGTTCAACTGATCCAGTACCAACCTGATTGCCCGTAGTTCCAAAATGTTGATAGGAATGTGGGCCTCCTAGTCAAGATTCCGCTACAATACTTAAAGCTACTGCAAGATAAAATATTTAACTTTATATGGTGCGGTAGGAAAGCCAGGATCGCAAAGTCAATTATGTATAAAGCTAAAGCCAACGGAGGTCTAGGCGTCCCTAATTTGTCCAGATATTATAAAGCAGCACAGTTGACCCAGATATTAGCATATCATGAAAAATCTGATCCTCCTTGTTGGGTAGCAATAGAGGCGGAGCAATGTTTCCCTCAAAAAGTGGAGAACTTGCTATGGCTTGTCCCAAAATATAGGATACTGAAACATAACCCTATTATGACTCATTCTTTACAGATATGGGATGACCACAAATTTTCATGTGGCCTAGCCTCTCCACATTTACCACTTCTCCCCTTATGGGATAATCCTATGTTCCCTCCGGCTTGTCTAGACCCAGCGAGATTTCGAAATTGGAAAGAAGTGGGAATCAATAAGGTTCAGGATTGCTTTCAGGGGGCTAGTATAAGCACCTTTCAGCAATTCAGGGATAAGTACGATTTATCGACCAGGGATTTCTTTGGATACTTACAGCTGGCACATTTCTTAAAGGAAGTCACCAAGGGACTGGTAGGGCCAGTCACGTTTACATCTTTTGAGGAGAGATGCAAAAAAGATCCCAGAAGTAGGGGCGCGATTTCTGAATTGTACGTTAAATTAGGCAGTGGTTCATCGCCGGGCGATCCTCCATATAGAGCCAAATGGCACAGAGAAATGGAATGTTGCTATGACGACAAGGAGTGGAGTAAAATTTGGAAGGGAGCCTATGGCCCTGCCATGTCAGTAGCATCCATTGAGGTGAACATAAAGTTAATAACGAGATGGTATTTGACTCCTGAGAAATTGGCTCATTATGCAGGATCAACTCAGAAACACTGTTTTAGGGGATGCTCAGGGGGAGGTTCTTACTGGCATGCATGGTGGGATTGCCCCCTGGTGCTTACCTTTTGGGCTAAAGTTTTTCATACAATCTCGACGATTCTGGGTACATGTGTTAAACCTGATCCTGGGGTGGCTCTTCTTAACAGACCAATAACTGGGACGACTAAATCACAAAAAATTCGTATTTACCATATTTTGACGGGAGCCAAGCTGATAATCGCGAAGGCTTGGAAGGCGTCATGTTTGAGCTTCGCAGAGTTCAAAAATAAAGTGACCTATACAATGTCAATGGAAAAGTTGTCAGCAATATATGATGATGACTTGGATGGCTTCCGAGCAATTTGGGACCCATGGGCTCGTTATGCAATGCCCAAAGATTTTGACAAAGACCTCTTAGGGATCTGATCTCGCGAAAATATATAATTTTTTTTTTTTTTCTCTTTCTTTCTCCCTCCCTCTTCCCTCCCTCTTTCTTTCCCCTTTCTCTTCTACAATTTCTAACCATTCTTCCCTATTCTTTATAATCTATTCTCCTTCCAACCTGGATACTGTTCTTTCTGGGTAACTTACCTTAGTATTACTGGTTAAAGATAAGCCTCATAGATTGTTATAGAGCTATACTAAGTTAGAGGCCATTAGCTTACAGGTTACAAGTGCGCTCTATTCCAGAAACAGTTATTTACTTATAGATTAGTAAATGTTTACTAATGGCTTCGATGTTTATGTTCACAAAATATTATTGGAAAATTGTAAGAGACATAATGAACAAAATTTGTCAGATGAAACTGGATGTCTGTAATTGTAAATTTTATGGTGTATTATGTTGATCATCTCACAATAAAAAAAATTTTGAGCAAGGAATGTGGGCCTCCTGAGGGCCCCACCTCCCCTGGAACCGCAGGGACTTCCAGAATCCCCCCATCCTGACAGACTGGCATCCGTGGAGACAGTCTCCCAGGAGGGGGCCAGAAAGGATCTGCCCCCCAGCAAGTTCCTGGAGTCCAGCCACCACGAAAGGGACCGCCTGACCGGGGGGGGGGGGGGGGGTGAGCACACAGACCCCGTCCAGAGACGTTGGGTCCTTGTCCCAAGCTGACAGAAGGTGAAGTTGTAGAGGCCTCAAATGGAACTGAGTAAAAGGCACTGCCTCGAAGCACGCCACCATCAGGCCCACCAACTGCATTCCCTGCCTGAAGGAGGGGTGGTGACACGACAGCAGGAACCTCACCTGCGCAATTAGAGCTTCCACCTTCTGTTGAGGAAGGAATATACTTGACTGAACCGTATCAAGAATCATACCCAGGAACGGGGTCACAGAGGAAGGGGACAGAGAGGACTTGGGGTGATTGATCACCCAGCCGAAGGACTCCAGGGTGGACACCACCAGCTGAGTGTCCAACTCTGCCTGCTGCAGAGACCGAGAGGTGACGAGTATGTCGTCCAGGTAGGGCAGCAGGTGGATGCCCCTTGAACTGATCAGAGACATCACACTAGCCAACACCTTGGTGAACACTCTGGGAGCTGAAGTGAGACCAAATGGCAAGGCCACAAATTGGTAATGTTGATCTTCCAACCCGAATCTGAGAAACCTTTGGTGTCCTGAAAACACAGGGATGTGAAGGTAAGCGTCTTTGATGTCCACAGACGTCATGAAGTCCCCTGGGCGCAGGGAGCTGATGGCCGAGCGCAGAGTTTCCATGCGAAAATGCCTGTTCTTGACAAATTTGTTGAGGATCTTTAAATCCAGAATGGGCCTGACTGATCCATCTTTTTTGGGAACTGTGAAGAGGTTGGAATAGAACCCCTTGCCTCTTTCTCTTAAAGGGACCCTGCAAATGACCCCAGACCCAGAAGGCCTTGCACGGCCTGCGCCAATACCTGAGCTGAGACAGGGTCCTGGGGGATCCTGATGAATCTTGGGGGGGCGAACAGCAAATATCTTGTAACCAGAGGACACTACCTCCTGAATCCACCGGTCTGAGACGTGATGCCTCCAGACATGTGCAAAGTGCTGTAGTCGTCCCCCCACCCTGATGGGTGCGGGCGCCCCATCATGCCTGAGGGGGCTTGGGAGAGGCTTTGGGCTTAGACCCCCAGGAGGAGCCAGGACGTCGTCCTCTGCTCCTATGCCAGGAATCTGCATGAGCCCCCGCGAAAGACACCCCTTTTCCTTGTTTAGCACCACGGTAGGGGAGTGAAAGGGAGCCTTGGCCCCGAAAGGGCCGAGACTGCCGCCTGCGCTGGGGTAACTTACCTCCTTTAGCAAAAAGGTCTAGGCGGTCCTCAAACAGGCATAGCCCCTTAAATTGAAGCCCAGTGAGGGCCTTCTTTGCAGCATTGTCAGCAGCCCACTGGCGCAGCCAAACCGCGCGGTGTATAGCTATCACCAAGGCAGAAGTTCTCGCACACATCCTAATGCCATCATCCAAGGCAGATAGGATAAAGTTTAAAAACACATCACAGTTAGACAGTGCATTAAACACATCAGGTGGCAAATCATCAGGAGCACCGTCAAGTACTCTTCTGATCAGGGACCTGAGCGCCACCTGGCCGAGGCGCAAACCGGGCGAAGTGCCATCCCCACAAATGCAAAGGCATGGCACGCAAAGGCATGGCACGCCAATTGGTCAATGTGCCGGTCCTCGGCATCCCGCAGAGTAGTAGAGTCAGGCGAGTGCATGACAGAGGTGTTAGACAGCCCTAGAATAGGAGCATCCACCTCGGGAGCGGATGACCAGCACTTGACCATATCAGCAGGAAAGGGATACTTTCTGTCCCAACTCTTAGGTATACCGGGAAGTCTACTGGGACGTTTCCACTCCTTAAGCACGAGATTATTGAAATGAGTTTGCTCAGGAAATTCCAAACGAACCTTAGCAGTATGAAAAAGCTCACCCCTTTGCCTAGGAGCCGCAACAGGGGGAGAGATGGACAGAACCTCAAAAATCTGAACCAGCAGTCTGTCAGTATCATCCAGGGCCCAGGAGTCAGAGCCAGAATCGTCATGACCCCTAGGTCTCTCAGAAAACAGCTCCCCTTCGTCCGAGGGGGTATAGCCACATAGATGCAAAAACTCATCAGACTCCATAGGGAAAAGAGTAGCATCAGGGGTTAAGTGACGCTTTTTAGCAGTGGCCTTATGCGCTCAAGTATTAGCAATCAATTTTTCAACACTGGCCAGTGTAGCAGACACATCAGGCTGAGAATCCCTGCTTGTATGCAATTCAATGGGGGTGAGACTCAAGCTTGGGGGAGTAGGTGAAGTGAGACGAGGTGCAGGTCCAGCCACAGGAGGGGCGGATTGCAACGTTAGCACCTGTTGTGCGCAAGGAACACAGACCAGTGCATTGTCACCGCTAATAGGCGAGACCCCACAAGCTACACACAGCCGGGCTTGTCCCGAAGGAACCCCGGTCACATTATCCTGAGATGCTTCCATATGGTGATTATTAGGCACAATATGCCAGTAGGAATTGACGCTATAAGCAACCCTGGATGCCCCAATGACCCGCTAGGGAAGTGGGAGTAATTATACTAGGTCCAACTATCAATTACACCGGCACCACATATACTAGTCAAAAACAGACAAAACGCCGTATGCATGAATCACAATACACGCTCACCCACACCCCCCCCCTTCTTTCCCCCCTGAAGGCTACAGGGAGAATGAGGGAGGATGGCGGCCCTCTGTACAGGACCCACCGCTACACGGGGCAATAATGCGGGAGGGGCATCCCATAAAGGCTCACCATCAGCCACCTACCCTTTGGTGGGGGATTGCGGTGGAGCAGCGCTCTGTAAGCACCCATGGTGCTGCCTACCTTCACCCGACCAGCGCAGCCCAGGCTGGGAGGCACATCACACGGAACGGGTGGGAATAGTCCAACAGGGCCGCAGGCTAATAGCCCCGCTCACCTGCGAGAGAGTGATAATTTCTTGTCTTCACAGTAAGCACTGCAGAGAAATCTGGGGATTTGTGGGAGGTCCCCGGGTATTTGAGGGGCCGGAAGGAGCCTGTTTTGCATGTCTCTGCAGCGCCATCTGGCGGAGGAGGATAACCCTAGTGTAAGTATTACATTTGGAGCAGGACGTACTGTATACTAAGAATAATAGATATGCAGGGCCGCGGGCACACGTGCGCAAAGTATATAACAACAATCTTCTATCTTCGCAGTAAGCACTGCAGAGAACAACTGGATAAGTCTATGGTGATTCCGTTTTTATACAGTACCGGGCGGAGCCACAACTCTTCTGCAGTGCACTGCGCCACATTGTCGCGGAATACCCACATGTAATGACTTCGTGAAGCAGGCCGTGCCATGCATTGGGAAAAGATGGACACCTTTGTACTCCAGAAACCTCTGTGCACAGAGTTTTGGTATCACATGTATTTAAAAGGTACAATTAAACTTACTCTCTGAGTGGCAGGTGGTTCATCTGAGCTACTGGCATCACTGAGGAAATGTAGAAGGCTGTAGGTTAAATAATATGCCTAAAATAAAAGGAACAGAGAGTGTCAATAAATTCATGCACAATTAAGTTAAAGCAGAACAAAACCCAGTATTTTGACTATCCAGGTTTTTGTTTCTTTCCTCCTCCTGTGTGTTCAAAACAACGGCTTAACCTAAAGTGCTGATTGGATGAGCGCTTGAGCATGAGCCATAGAAGAGGGGGAAAAGTGAGTAGAATGAGCAACCTGGGGGCTTCACACAGAGGGGCATCCAAAACTGGGGTGACCCACAGTGCACTTTAGACCACCGTTTCTCAACCTGCGGTACACGTACCCTTGGGGGAATACGACAGTGTTCCGAGGCAAACCTTCAGGGTGTGAGATATTTTACAAGCGAAACCTAATCCCTTCTTGCTTTAAAAGTGCTCCATGGCCTGTGGCCTAGAAAGACCTAGGAGGATGTGTCAAGACCTGGCATGACCCCCCCCCCCCCCCCGCCATTGCAGTGAATGGAGGGGCCTTGTCATAGTCAATGAGGGGGAAGTATCATTCAGGTAAGTGTCAGAGCGCCGGACTGGCAGCGATGCGGGGGATAAAAGGAGGGTATAGCATTGTGGACCAAGACTAACAAAATGGCCAGAATAATATGAACCAGTTTTTCTTTTAATGTACTCAGCACATAGGAATACATGCATGTTCAAATTATAATATAATAGTAATTATTATTTATTAGGATTCATTATTTTAGTTCTAGCCGTCTGTATGTCATCTCTCACATTCTCAGTGTGTGGAGGGGTTTTCACCCCTCCCTCCTTAAAGGTTTAACCATTACCAAGAATGTTATGTCTGCTTAATGAGAAACAGATGTTCTTCATGTCTGAACTATACCTTCCATATATGTGTATCTGTATATGTTTGAAATATCCACTCGAAGTCTGACGTGTCCAAGCATCCAATAAGGATGGTCATTTCAGCTCCTTTGCCTGAAACTGTATTTAAGCAAGCAAAAAGAGCCAGTAATTCTGGCATTAGCAATCGAAGTAAACAGGCCCCCGGGTTGACCGAATAAACATTGTATTTCCTGAAGGCTTTTGCTTCTGAGACAAACAAAATGAGCAAAATGACCAGATTATTATGAACCAGTTTTCCTTTTAGTGTACTTGGCACATAGGAATACACGCATGTACCAATGTTATGGTTAAAGAGGTGAGGCGGAAAATGAAATATTATAATTCGATTATTAATAATTAATACTAAGTAAGAAGGCCCTTGGTTGACCGAATAAACATTGTATTTCCTGAAGACCTTTGTTTATGAGTCTGTGCCATTTCCACTGGTGAGAAACACTGGTGAGAAATGACCGGACTCCCTTTTTAAGATGCAGCAGCAGGGCAACCGGTGCATATAAAAAAAAGAGGGAGTCATCAAGTAAATCATGGCCCAGGATTTGAAAAATTCTAAACGCCATCATCTAATTTTCAATCCTTTCCCAAACGTACCACTCATGTTCTGTTTACTGATATTGTAAATACGGATTACCTCCTGATCCACATTAAGTGGCGTTTTTGGTTCGTTTTCTGTAATTCTCTGGATTTTCTTCGCTAGAGACGATGGCTTCATTTGGCACATGCAGCTGCATAACATCAGCATCTAAAAAAGGATACAAAGTGCATCACAGCTAAAGAAAGTCTCAACATGAATTATATTAATGTGTATGTGAGACTTGAGGAGAAAATAAACCTAAAACGTGCCTTATACTTGTAGGGAGGAGCACACAAAGGTTGCCTCCTCTCTCATTAATATTTCAACGTGCTATTATTATTGTTTATTTATATAGCACCATCATCTTCTGCAGCGCATTACAAGGTGTGATTACAGACAAGGTAAAACATGTAGTACAGGGCACAATACAAACTAGATGCTATGAGGTTTAAACCAAGTGTTGTGAGCACAGGAGAAAAAAGGAAAGAGAGCCCTGCCCTCTTTCCTTTTGCCCCCAATCTAATCAATGTAAATTCAATTAGCCTGACTGATTGGCTCTTTTTGGAAAAAATTTCACCTATATGGTCATCTTCCCACCCCACTCCAATAACTACACCCTCTCTAACCCTCCTATATGTGTTAAGGTTATACTAAAGGCAAGCCCAATTGTTCTATTGTCTCGAGCTACACATTGAACTGTCCTTAACTTCCACCAGTTTTCAAAAAGACCCCATAGTGCCCAAGTTATTTGTAGAAGTATTAGAGCATTGAAGATACAGAGAAAAAAATACAGATAAATATTTAATATATATTATTATATATTAATATATAGTAAGTGCATTTTTGTGCCCCTAGTTATTACTGCCAGCACATAGTGAGACCAGAGAGGAGGGCGGAGTTTCATAGCTGCAGAGAGAGGCAGCCAATCCAGACGTCTAGGGAGGGAGTGGGGGGTGTCTTCGTTCTCGGTCCACTGAAGGTTGATTGAAGGACCGGGTCAGTGGGGCGAAGACTGAACTCCAGCTGAATTAGGAAGAGATTTCCTCACTATGTAAACAAAGACGTTTTTAGGATGAGAAAAACGAACAACCCAAACATGAAATGTCGATTCTAATCTAATGACGCTTTAATGAGTGAAAAATCCGATACACGTAATATGTACACACAGTTCTTGTGTCCATTTACAGCAAAGTGAAGTAATACCAAAAGTGACCGCTAGATGGCGTTTCAATTACAAGGGCAGCACTCATAAGTTATATACATACGGAAACTCGATACCGATATGAGCTACAGACAGCGCCGGGTGGAAGTAACCCCTCAACGTTTCGGCTGCGGAGGCCTTTTTCAAGAAGGGAGCGCTCCTGTATTGTACTTGCCTTGAAATGACTGGTTTGATAATATGAGGTTTATATATATATAAGGAAAGAAAAAAACGCACCAGCTAGTGTTAAAGTACCTAGTAGTAACTGGTGTGCCTGGTTGGCAAGAATTTACAATAATCTCCAGAGCATGGGATCCCACAAGACCCCAAAACAATGCCTAACCAAACAACCCACTTGATAAGTGGGTATACTAAGGCACAATTAGAAAATTATTTATGGTTTAGGTTATAGATAGATTACAAACATAAGTGTGGTTGTGGGATATATGTTTAAACAATAAGGCTGTTTGTCCCTGACAGGTCCCGCATCTACCCTCCAACCCCCCCTTTCTTAACTAGATCGGACTGCCGGGTGGCACTCTGGTAATACCGGCGCCCAGTCTGCTATGCGCTGCGAGGAAGTGCAGCTGTCCTTTGTGTTAATGTTAGTAACCATGTCAAGGGGCGGGACCGCTGACCTACTTCCGGCCGGAGTATTGCAGTGAGTCCCAAGCCTCGTTCTCAAATGCGGCCGATGATGCACTTCAGGTGCCTCGTGCTGACTGACACCGGTTTCCAATTTTCTATTATAATGCTGGAGGAGTATTTAGGGGACACAGGGGGGGACAGACAGTCTATACTTGTGGCCCAGATGAAGTAACGGGAGGTCCGTTACGAAACGCCTTGGCTGGCTGGGACGGGGTGAGACGCTCGGCGCATGTCTGCCTGGTGAAGTACACATAGCACATGTTATGATTTACTGCACTGTTTTTCTATGTCTTTCCCCCTCGGTGTCTTCATTAGGGTAGAGTGATACTGATAGCACTGGATTGCACTTTACTGATGTATATTTGTATAAAATAGGATTGTATATAGGATAGTTTAGACACATTATATAAGCTGGTTGATATTGTATACTGATGTTTTTGAAGATAACACGGGGTTAATAATTGTATGTATATAGATGTACTAGGCATACATGTGTTCTTGAAGTCCTCCTCCTCATGAGATGTGCGTTTTTAATTGTTTTTAAACTTTTTTTGTATTGGATGAATAATAAATTGAATACATTTTGTTATAAGAGTATGTGGTGGTGCCAGTTGTTTGGTAAGGCATTGTTTATACATATACATATATATCGGTCTGGATACTACAACTGTCTTATTCTGCATACTAAATATGCATAGATACCTACGCGCTAACTTCCTTAGAGTTTCCGTATGTATATAACTTATGAGTGCTGCCCTTGTAATTGAAGCGCCATCTAGCGGTCATTTTTGGTATTACTTCACTTTGCTGTAAATAGACACAAGAACTAGGTGTGTACATATTACGTGTATCAGATTTTTCACTCATTAAATCATCATATGATTAACGGCCTTTCATGTTTGGGTTGTTCGTTTTTCTCATCCTAAATCCTAAAAACTTCTTGGTCTACGATATCCTTTGTGGTAGGACGCAGGTTAGAGAAACAGAACACCTTATCTATACTTACCTTTAATGTTTTCTTTATCTGAATTAACTATCCGGTGTGCTCCAACCATAACGATTTTTTGGACTCACTAAGTAAAACAGACATAGCAGGAAGGAGAGCGCTGGAAGGACTCAATGTAAGGTAAGCTACTGATATTTATTTTTTTACTTTTGACTTGCTGATCACTTTAACAATTCTAGAATAACTGCAACTCCCCAAGCGTGATGCCTAGGAGTCATTTTGGACTTCTTACATTCACTCCCTAGAAACCTCCAACTTAAAAGTGGCCCAAAACCAAGGATTTTGACCATCCCAGGTTTTGGTCCATTTCCCTGGGGCAGTCAAGAAATTACTGGCTCCCTGAATGCCGTACCCTTGGCTGCCTGCTGGTGGCACTGTTACACCAGAATTCTTAGACTGCATCTATGCAGGTTCTGCTGGCTTCTACCCCCAGGGTAATTCCCTAAAGCTGAAGGCAATCTTTAATGTATGTTCTCCTGGTCTGTCAGTCCTGTCCTCATTTGGGGTCTTGATCCAGCTATCATTTCCCATCTTTTGGTTTCAGTTGTCACACTCCACTTACAGGTAGCAATTTCTTTCCTTGCTTTAGAGTCTTGATATATTTGCATATAGAGCCTTAGGAAAAGATGCGCTTTCCTAAAACGGAAAGTATTTGCACAGTACCCAATACAAGGACAGATAGCATTACGCATCAATCACCAAGAGGCCGATTCATTAATAGCGCCAGGTAGCGACAGATGAGCGCCAGTTTTTTTTTTACCTTAAAAAAATATCTAACATGGCAGAAGTGGTCACAGAATTTTTGCCATTTAAAAAAAAAAAAAAAAACATTAATAGCAATTAATTAAGAATATTTAAAGATTGCTCTATTGAAATGCATTGGAGAGCGCCAGGTAGCGAGAGGTCATACCTGGCGCTGTTCAAGGTCACTCGCTGGCCCTGTGGGGTGAGGCTGGAATAATGATGAATGATTCGCTATCTGGCGCTATCTCAGTCGCTAAGCAGGATCGGCTTCATAAATGTGTGATTGCGGAGGGGAGCCGGCGTTCTCGTGGCGGTGAGCGTCATTACCGTTCGCTCACCATTCGCTACCTGGCGCTAGTTAAATAAGGGCCCAAGTCTCACTCCCCATACAGCCAGAAACATCCGCCCTAGTGCATCCAACACGTGTCCCCTAGTTGGATGTGTTTGGCTGCGTAAATTTAAAGCTAATCCTTGGCATTGCACCCTTAGCATATCTAAGGGCCTTGGATGGCACAGAGACATAAAGAGATGATTTGCATAGCTCCGCCTGCTGCAAGGATAGATGAGTAATGCTATCTGTCCTTGTATTGGGTACTGTGCAAATACTTTCCATTTTAGGAAAACGCCTCTCAACCCGAGTTGAGGGTTTTTTGGTCTCTTCAGCCCCCCTATATAAAGGCCAAACATGGGTCTCTCCACATACTGGCTTGCAAATCTGTTTTTGTATATAGAGCCTTCTAAATCTGTACATAATGTATTGTTCTGGTGTGTCTTCAGGGTTGTGTTTTGCTGTGTCACAATAAATCACCATTTAGTTATATTGGTTTGTGTCTCGAGCCATTTTCTGGCTTCGCCTTGCAGTTGTGGCAAGCCTACAGTTCGGTTTGAAAACAGAGCCCGGGAAGAGAAAAGGGGGGGGGGGGGGGGAGGAGCAACACCCACCTTAGTGTGCCGTCTGGTAGGCTCCTAAAATAAAAAAAGCCAAATGTAGATCTGCAAAGCGGCAGACACCTACCTGAGATGCGTAATCCAGAGGGAAATAGGTGCAGCTCCCGAAGAGAATATTAGACATAAAAATAAGGCTGACGTGTCTTCTTACTTCTCTGCAAAGCATAAGAAATGGTTCTGAGCGCACACAAGGGGTATAACAGAATTGCTCGACATTTAACATGTAACACTGAAGAATTATTAAATAGTCATCTAATTCACAGCAGCTTCAAAGAGAACCTACAACCTTAAACCAGACCAACAGCCTGGCACAGTTGGAAAAGAAAGGTAGCGGCCATTTTGGAGCTTCCTCTGCCAACTGACATAACTGAAATGCACAGTAACAGGAAGCCCAGCATGACTTCCTGTTTGCAGGTGACCTGCAAGCCCATGAACGTCCATCTTGTTTTTAAAATTTATCCCAGTATCCTTAGAAAAAGGTAAATTATTTTTTACGTGCAGCAATCTAAATTGCCCTAGAGAGTGATTCTTTAGGACTCCATTTCATTGGGTCATGAGCAAAGGCTCCTAGGATGTGTAGTCCTGAAGCAGCATTTTTCAATCACAGATTTTAACACATTTTAATGATGTAGATCATGAGGTACTTTAAAGAGGCACAGTGCTCAGGATTTTCACTCTCCCGGGTGTTCTTCTCAGACAGGACACCTTGATTTGGGATGCCCTGCTGTGTGTATCCCCACCAATCCCTGAGAAAACTCACCTTTAAAGTGGACCAAAATCCAGGATAGTCAATAGTTTTGACTATCCTGGGTTTTGGTCCTTTCCCCAGAGACACCCCGATCGGGGGTGTCTCGCTGTGTGAACCCCCCCACCCCCCGGATGACGAAGCCCAGCTCACCTCTTCCAGGTCCCCCGCATCTAAGAGCAGCAGCTCTGACGGCCGCATCCTCAGCTTCCCTCTAACAGGGAGCGTGCCCGCGCCAGTTCATTTGTGAATGCCCGGCGCGGGCACGCTCCCTGTTAGAGGGAAGCGGATAATGCGGCCATCAGAGCGGCTGCTCTTAGACGCACCGTGGGGCCGGGAATAGGTGAGTGAGATCGTGCGATCGAGGGGGGGGGGTTCACACAGAGGGGCACCCCGATCGGGAAAGGACCAAAACCCAGGATTTTGCCTATCCCACTTTAAGACGTACACATGGCACAGATCCGTCAGCCAATCAACGTGCTCGTTTCTAATTAGCTATGGGAGCCACTGTGACGGGGACAGGGATGTAACTGCATCAATTATCCACAAATGCCTGTCGCTAGAATGCACCTAGTTAAAAAGGTATAGAGGGGCTGCGGCCCGGACATGTGCAACTGGATTGCAGCTAGGCGAGTTAGCTTGGTGATTTCGTGGGGTTTCACACAGCTGGGTTTCCCAGCTCGGGATGCCACAGGAAGTGGACAGTTGTCCAGTTATTATGTTGATTATGCAATAGAGTTGTGGGCAGCCCTTCACTTCCTGTTCAATTAACAAACAAGGACAACATTTGACATTCCAAAAAATGCAAAGACTTACCTTCCTCGGCTGTCGAATGTGGGAATGAGATGAAGCAGTTTAATGAAGTTATGATGATGACTGGAAAGCTGACTCACGGCAAAGCAAAGTTCTGGCAGCTGCAAGACAAGCAAGACGATCATGTTTTTTCTTTCTGGAGGAGGACAAAGGCAGCAGCGCGTTACTGTTATTTGGGGGAACCACTTACCAACTCTGTCTGCCATTTCCTGATATTTTGCAGTAGATTTGCTATGAGGCAGTGAAATTCCATCACAGGGACGTTCTTGAGTTCCTTCTCCAGGTACATTTTTAAAAGCATGACCAGAAGTGCCAGGATTTCCATGTCCTTAAAAGTCTCCCTGTAGACGGCTGTGCACAAGCTGACAAACTGAAATACAAAACACAGGGAGGGGTGAATATGCGGATAAAAGCAAGACCTGTGCGAGCAACCTAAATATAAAAGGGGAAGCAATTCAAAACACCACCCAGTATATTCAGGATATAAAATTACCTGGATATATGTAGTAGGGGTGTCAGAAAAAAAACAATTCTGTCAAGCATATACTAGAAGCGATTCTTTCTTGTATCGATTCTGACTCCCCCCCTCCAGTAAAAGAAAAGTAAAAAAAAAAAAAAGACACTCACCTCACCCCTGGTTCGATCAGGCCAGGTCTCCTCTTCACCCGGGTGGCCTCCGATCCCCAGCCCCCGGGGGGCTCTTCAGAAGAGTGCCCGACAGGCCCTTTCCCCCTGCCTTCCCGACGGGCGAAGCCATCTTCACGAGTAGCCCCAACCCTTTGAGGGCGGGGTGGATGACGTCACCTCATGAGTGTCATCCGGGCTCACGACGGCTCAGCTTTCAAATGCCCGGTGAACACTGGGCAGAGGAGAGAGGCAGGTGATCCTCTGATCTGCCTTCCCCCCTCCTCTGGCCGGCGATCACCGTAAAAATCACCGTAAAATTCGGTCAGTAAATTTAAACCTGCCTGGGATAAGCCTCCATCTATCCTAAGATAAAGAGAACATACAGTATATACATAAGGGCAGACTAGATTGAGCGTATGGTCTCCTTCTGCTGTCACCCTTCTATGTATCTATGTACCTGTCATCGGATTGGCGAGGGACACAAGATCTGACATTCGGAGGCGAGTAAATACATTTTTTTTCTTTGTGTGTGATGCTTTTTTTACTGTTAACCCTTTGTTAACTGGTAAGGGATCTATGTGACCCCTATACCAATTCAAGGCTAAGGCAAGCCACATGCGGCTAGCGGGTGACTTGCCATTAACCCCGAGCACCCCCATTACCTGAGCCCGGGGGGGGGGGGCAGAAGAGCCTGTGGCCATAGGCTATGCTGGCTTGGAGCCTGCAGGGCGGGGGGCCACCAAAGCTGGGGTCCCACGCCCCGTGAAGGGGAGACCCTATGTAATTTTTTTTTAAATTTAAATCGCAATATATCGTCTTTGAGACAGAATCAAGATAGCCATATGTGTATCTCAATATCGTATCATATCGCCAGATTCTTGCCCATTCACACCCCTAATATGTAGCATGTGACGCAGGGACATCATTCATCCAACCACAGTAATTCTGACACTGAGGTGTCTATTTCATATAGGGCTGTTACGCCGTCTCACTTCATTGCAATAGATAGGACGTGTCAGACCTGGGAACAACCCCTCCATAGCAAATAGAGCGTGGCAGCGCCACTGTGACTGGCGGGGGCATGAGCACCAAACAGAAGCACCAATGACAGAGTTGGGAGGCAGTTCAAATCAAAACAGTAGCTGTGGAAGGTTATTCTGGCATCCTGCAAAAATACAATTCTGTGAAACTCACCTGTAGAATTGTTTTTGAGCATATCCAGTGCAGGTCGTCCCAAAGTGAGGACATGTGGGTATACCGCCCCCAGGGAGCGCTCGACTGCAAGATCAAAAGCTGTCGCTCCTCCTGGACCCCTATAAAAGCAAGTGTCTCACTATGATTTCCCAGTGGTTAAAAAACAGTAAGAACAAGAGACAGGCCGGGAGGCCAAGAAACCATGTTACTTCACATAGCTTCAGCATGTACTTTCTCCAACCAAAACCTTAAAGACAACAGTCCAAGATAAAAATGGTAATCACCATAACAGGCAAACAAGAGATAATGAAAAACTAGGACAGGGTGGGATGACCTGGACTGGATTTACTCAAACACAATTCTACAGGTGAGTTTCACAGAATTGTATTTTTCACTATATCCAGTCCAGGTCGTCCCAAAGTGATGACATGTGGGACATCCAAAAGCAATGTCCATTAGGATGGGATAGCATGTAGTTAATTTCACTACCACCTGAAGCACCTTTCGGCCAAAGACCGCATCAGCTAAGGCCCTAACATCAACCTTGTAAAACTTGGTAAAGGTATGACCTGAATACCAAGTGGCGGCCTTACAAACTTGTTCAATAGATGCCTGGTGCTGAAAAGCCCAGGAGGAACAAATAGCTCTAGTAGAATGCGCAGTAATATGCTACCACCACCGCCTGTCTGATCCACTTACCGAGAGTGGACATGGCTGGTGGCAAACCTTTCCTAGAGCCCTCTGTTAGGACAAAGAGTAAATCCGACTTTCCGAAGGATTCAGTCGCAACCAGGTAATACTTAATGGCTCTGACCACATCCAAGGCATGGAGGGTCCTTTCCTTAGAATTAGTGCTGGACACAAGGAAGGTATAACAACTTCCTCATTAAGGTGAAAGGGAGAAACGACCTTAGGCAAAAAATCAGGTTTAACCCTTTAAATGCCAAGCACGTAGTTTCTACGTGGTTGCTTCTCCTACCGTTAAGTGCCAAGCACGTAGAAACTACGTGCCTGGCATTTCCCCCAAACAGTTAAAAAATAGAAAATCTATGGACAGGTGTCGGGCACACTCATTCTGAATACGCCCCAGCTGGCGCTCCTATCGTTGCTTCCCTGCTCTATATCCAGCGCTAAGAGGGATGTCCTCCGCTTCTTCCTGGCGGCCATGAGAGCAGTCATTCCTAGACACTGGAAGTCGGCAGACCCCCCCACACTGGCGGAATGGGTACAGGAGTTGGAGTCTATACGATATTTAGAGAGCCTAATTGCTGTCGACCCGGAATCCGCCAGCAGATATGTATTGGTTTGGGCGGGCTGGTTGGACTTCCGGGACACCCGCTTACCTGCGCTGTTGTGAGCAGCTACGAGTAAATAGATAGCCATATTACGGGGGTCCTCGAGGTCCGTCAGCTCTACCCGGATCATGAAATGTTCTGGAGACTCCACACAGGCTCGTACAGGAGGCGTAGTAGAAATCAAACCCAACCACCTCCGAACAATTGGGGCTGACCAGGTGGCCTACTACTCCGATCATCCCCCCCCCCCCCCCCTTCGCCCTTGTCCTTCTCCCCTCCACCCCTACGTACCCTTCCCCTCACTGTTATAACTTTGCACCTTTGCGGTACGTCTGTTTCCCAGTGGGAGATTACTTGGGTTATTTGTACGGGACCTGCACAGGCCCCCATGGATCTTATCGAGTAATAGAGGTACGGCTGGGAAAACCCACCCACGGAACAGAGTCATGATGTATTGAATTGATGTTTGATGTATGCAATTCACCCTGTGTGTCATAAAGCCGATCTCATATGTGCTACACGATATGTTGTTTCCATCCCCTTACCCCTTGCTTTCTGTATTCCCTTCCCCCACCCCCCTTGTGTTTGTATACAACTTGTTGTTTAGAAAATCAATAAAAACCGATTACATTAAAAAATAGAAAAAAAAAATCACTTACCTCCGGTATCCCTGTGAAGCCTGGGGTCCCCTCTTCCTTGGGGGGGCATCCGATCGCCCCCCCGTCGTCCTCCGTCTTCGGGGGGGGGGGCCCGAAACCAGCCGCCCCCCCCCCCCCCCCCGTTTCCAGCGCTGATCGCCGCTGTAAAAAAAAAATAAAAAATAAAACTGTCATTTACTCACCTCCGCGCCCGAGCCTTCTGTCCGGGTCTCCTCTTCACCAGGGGGGGGTCCGATCCCCCCCCTGGGCTGCGCAGTCTTCAGGTGAGGACCCTCTTCCGGGTCCTCACCTCTTGTAATGGCGGCGATGGCCGCCGCCGCTTAGCCCCGCCCATTGTGGGAGGAGCGGGATGACGTCATCCCGCTCCTCCTATACCCCCTCCGAGCTCCGGCATCTGTCAGATGCCGGTGGTGATCGGAGCAGAGCGGGTGTCAGGTGAGGAGGCTCCGATCGGAGCCCCCTCGCCTGTCACCCGACTTGTTTTTAACCCTTAAAAATCAAAAAAAAATGGGGTCCGCCCCCCCTGGGAGGGGGGACCCTATGTCATTTTTTTTTTTGATTAACCCTTTGTAATCTGTCATCCAGCAGCTATAAAAGGCTTCTAGCAAGTGAGCAGAAGCCAGTGATCGCCGAGGGACAGAGTGCTCCAGGATGGATGGGAGGTGAGTACAGTGTAAAAAAAAAAAAAAAAAAATTAATAAAATATTTTTTTCTTTATGTGTGTCTGTGTCATTATTTACTTTTAACCCCTTGTGAACTGGTAAGGGGTCCATGACCCCTATACCAGTTCACAAGGCTGGGGGGATGGCAAGCCACCTGCGCTAGCGGGTGGCTTGCCATTAACCCCCGGCACCCCCATTACCTGCCTCCCCAAAGGCCAGGGGGGGGCAGAAGAGCCCGGGCCCACATGGGCTATGTGGGCTCGTAGGCTGCAGGGTGGGGGGGCCACAAAAGCTGGCCCCCCCACTCTGTGCCTACAAGCCCCCATAGCTGGTCCCGGGCTGGTTACTTTGGGTAAGGGGGACCCCACGTCAATTTTTTTTTTGATTTTTAAGGGTTTTTAACCCTTAAAAATCAAAAAAAAAATGGGGTCTCCCTCCCCTGGGAGGGGGGACCCTATGTCATTTTTTTTCCCGATTTAACCCTTTGTAGTGTGGATGGTTTTTGTATTTTTTTTGTGAATGTTATAAAATACTTGTTTCAGTTAGGGGGGGTCTCCTGGGCAGGAACGGGGGGCTACCGATAAATATGTGGTACCGTTCTAATCGGTAGAAATGGGGCTTTCACATGCAATATGATTTTCCTTAATAAAATACATTTTTTATTTAAAATAAAGGAGTCAATTTTCTAAAAAAAATTTTTTATTTATTTATTTTTTTTTTCACTTAATATTGTAAAAAAAAAAAAAAAAAATTACAAACAAGACATTTCATGTTAAAGTCTAAACTCTGCTGCAAAAAATATATATATAATTTTTCTGAAAGTTACAGCAAAAATGGCGCAAAACATGTCGCAAAACATGACGCAAAATGGGGAAAATGGCCTGTCAACAGAGGGTGACAAAATCTCAAGTAGGCTGGCAATTAAAAGGGTTAATAGTACCTATGCATGTTGGGTATTGTTCTGTTCGGGGGACCTTGCGCTTTCAGACTTAGCTTGTTTTTTCTGGTTTGCATATTTATATTTTAGGAAAAGGTGTTTTTTATTCAGCTTTTTTATAAATTTTTTAGGGAAACCCTGCGCAACCAAAGAATTCTTTGAGGAATTAATTCCAGAAAGATGAGCCCAATACAACAAGCTGGGTACCCTTAAAAAGCTTAACGTGTGTACTTTCAGGGAATATATGGTTTATGGGGGATATTCCAAATGTAAAGGGTTGTTTTGGTTGAAAAATCGCAAGGTGCGCACTTTGTCTGCAGAGCTGAAATTTTCAAGTAAAATTACCGTTATGCGCATGCTTTACTTTGGGGTGTTTGGCAACTCTTCCCTTGACAGAACCTATGCATGTTGGGTGTTGTTCTGTTCGGGGGATGTTGCGTTTTCAGATTAAACTTGTTTTTTCTTGTTTGTATATAGTTTTTTTAGGAAAATGTGGCTTTGATTCTGCTTTTTTATCTTTTTTTAGGGAAACTCTTTGCAACCAAAGATTACGTTGAGGGATTACTTCCAGAAAACTATGGCCACATCCACAAGCTTGGTACGCCTAGAAAGCCTGAGGTGTGTACTTCCAGAGAATATATAGTTTGTTGGGGGTATTTCAAATGTAAAGGGTTGTTTTTCTGGAAAAACCGCAAGGTGCGCATATTGCATAGCATAGTTGTATTTTATCTGAAAATCTCCTAAAGCGCTGTTTCAGTTTGGGGGAGTCTCCTGGGCAGGAAAGGGTGTCTACCAATACATATGTGGTACCGCTGTAACCGGGAGAAATTGGGATTTCACACGCAATAAGATTTTATTGACAAACTTACATTTTTTATTCCAAAAAAAACTACAATATGTAAAAATTTTATTTATTTATTTTTTTTTTGCACATATTTCACCCAAAAATATTAAGAATACACCTAACAAATGACAAACAAGACATTTCATGTTAAAGCCCAGACTCTGCTGAAAAAAACAATATATCATTTTCCTGGGAAATCCCTGGAAATCCCTTCAAAAATCACATTTGAACATGGGGAGCGCAAAATAGTGCAAAATGGTCTGGCAACAGAGTGTGACAAAAACTCCAGGTAGGCTGGCACTTAAAGGGTTAAAGTGAAAAACCAACTTATCCTTATGCTGCTCAAAGTAGGGAGGCTTCATACAAAGCGCGGCCAGCTCTGACACGCGATGCACCGAGGTGATCGCTACCAAAAAGACCCCTTTGAGAGTCAGAATAGGCAATGCAGCATCGCAGAAAGGAAGAGCAGAAAGTACCAAATTCAAGTCCCACACCAGTATTACTCCACACGCGTGGACGGACATGGGTGACATCCTGGAAAAAGGTCTTGATCAACCTACGATTGGCAATGGATCTCTGGAAAAAGGCCGAGACCTGGCCCTTGAGGGTGCTCAGCTGGAGACCCAAGTCTAAGCCGTGTTGTAAAAACTCCAGAATCCTAGAAATAGAGAACGTGCGGCAAGGGAGACTCTTGGACCCGCACCAAGCAATGTAGGCGTGCCAAACTCTGTAGTATATCATGGAAGAAGACATTTTTCATGCCTGTATCATGGTATTTACAACCATGGCAGACAGCCCCTTTTCTGTCAGGATTGAGGCTTCAATAACCAGGCAGTCAAAGCCAGCGTCTGTAAATTGGGGTGCCGCAGCGACTCCTGTGTGAGAAGCCCTGGGTCGTCGGGCATGATGTAACGATCCACTGACATCTGAACTATGTCCACAAACCAACTCCTTCTCGGCCAGTGTGGAGCCACCAGGATGGTTGGTACCCCCCGGGCTATCTTGCGCAGCACTCGTCCCAGGAGTGGAAACGGAGGGAATGCATAAAGGAGCCTGAACTCTGTCCAAGGAATTGCCAGAGCGTCTGTGGCAAAGGCCAGAGGATCTCTTGACAGGGAGACGAACCTTGGGAGCTTGTGATTGTGTCTGGACGCAAACAGGTCCATGTCCGGCTGACCCCAGCGGAGACACAGAGCGTGAAAGGTCTTGTTGCTGAGAGACCATTCCCCCAGGCGTGAGGCACTCCTGCTCAGGGAGTCTGCCTCCTGGTTTTCTACCCCGGATATGTAAACCGCCGAGATGCAGGGAAAATTCTCCTCTGCCCAAGTCAGAATCTGAGTCACCTCCTTGAGGCCTCGCTTGCTCCAGGTCCCGCCCTGATGATTGATGTAGTCGACAGCAGTCTGATTGTCCGAGCGAACCTGGATCGCACGACCCCTTAAGTGGGGAGTCAAGCGAAGAAGCACCAACCGGATTGCTCTCAGCTCCAGGAGATTTATGGGTAAGCGGTTCTTCTGCGGACCCCACTGACCCTGGATCTTCTGCGTCTGCCAGACGCCTCCCCAGCCGGTCAGACTGGCATCCGTGGTAACTATCTCCGACCGGGGAGTCAGAAAAGACTTGCCCACCAATAGGTTCCTGGAGTCCAACCACCACAAAAGGGACTGCCTAGCCAGGGGGGACAGTGAAAATTCCTGTTCCAGCGACTCCTGCATCCGGTCCCAGCCAGTCAATAGGTTCAACTAAAGAGGTCTCATGTGAAATTGGGCGAAGGGCACAGCCTCGAGGCATGACACCATTAGGCCCATTAGTCTCATCCCCAGAGGGATCGACGGCCGCTGACAAGACAGCAAGGCCTGCACCTGCGTCTGGAGGCCCAACACCTTCTGCTGTGGCAGGAATACCTTGACCTGAGAGGTGTCTAACGTCATGCCCAGGAAGGACCTCACCATTGAGGGAGTGATAGAAGATTTGGGGAAATTGACTACCCAACCGAAATCCTCGAGAGTGGATAACACCGTCCGGGTGTCGCTCTCGGCCTGCTGAAGGGACTGAGCGGCAATCAGTAAATCGTCCAGATAAGGCAGCACACGAATGCCCTGATTCCTCAGGATAGCCATGATGCCCGCCAGCACCTTGGTGAAAACACGAGGGGCTGAGGATATCCCGAATGGCAGTGCCACAAACTGGTAATGCTGATCCTCCAGAGCAAACCTCAGGAACCTCTGATGCCCCTGGAATATCGGGATGTGCAGATAAGCATCTCTGATGTCCACCGAGGTCATGAAGTCGGCGGGCCGAAGTGAACTCACAGCAGACCCTAAGGTTTCCATGCGGAAATGTCTGACTAACAAACCTGACAAACCTGTTGACACCCTTCAGGTCCAGAATAGGCCTCAACGTTTCGTCCTTCTTGGGAACCGTCAACAGATTGGAGTAGAAGCCTTGACCCTGTTCCTGATGAGGTACAGGGCAAATCACACCTAACCGCAGGAGGTGCTGCACGGCCATTCTCAAGCCCTGTGCCTTCAGTGGGTTCTGGGATATCCGAGACCGAAGAAATCTTGGACGCTTGACTGCCAGCTCTATTTTGTAACCGGAGGACACCACCTCCTGAATCCACCGATCCGAGACGCACTGTCTCCAGATATGAGCAAATAGCAGAAGCTGTCCCCCCACCCGGATGGGTGAGGGCGCCTCCTCATGCCTGAGGGGCCTTGGCAGGGGGCTTGGACTTGGCTCCCCAGGCGGGATTGGGTCGGCCGCGGGACCTACCTCTTCCCCAGGTATCTCTGCGGCCACCTGAAAATGAAGAGCCCCTTCCTCCTCGAAAGGAGCGATAGGCAGATGAGCTCCGAAAGGGCCGCGCAGGTTTCCGTCGCTGAGGGAGTCTACCGTCCTTGACCAGGAGGTCCGGACGCTCCCCGAACAACCTGTGCCCCACGAAGGGGATACTAGTGAGCGACTTTTTGGCCGCGGCATCAGCCGACCATTGTCGCAACCAGAGCGAGTGGCGAAGCGCAACAAGCAGGGCCAAAATCCTGGCACAGAGCCGGACACCATCGTCCATGGCCGAAACAAAGAAGGCAATGAAATCCACGCAAGCCTTGAGGTCTTTATACTTCTTCGCCCGCTTGCGAGACTTAGTGTTATCCACAAGACTTCTCACCTTCTTTCTGATGGCTAGGGAGACAATAGCTGCGGCACACACAGGCGAAACAAGGCACCAGCAAAGGTGAAGGCATGACAGACCAGCTGATCCATGCGCTTGTCAGCTGGATCACGTAAGGTGAAGGCATAACAGTAGTGTTGGACAACCCCGACACAGGGGAATCCACCTCGGGAGGACGAGACCATAGCCGGACCAGCTCCTTAGGAAAGGGATACCGCCTATCCAGGCCCTTAGGCACCAACGGTAGTTTGTTAGGCCTTTCCCATTCCTTGAAAATCATATTAGTAAAATGGGCCTGCTCTGGAAAGACTCGCCTCTGTCTTTCAGGCCGAAACAAAATCACCCTGCTTCCTCTTGGTCACTCTTGGAGGGACAATGTGCAAAGTCTCATCATCAGGTAGCCACGCATCCTCGTCCGAGGAAGAACCAGACACACTGTCATCGCCAGCAGAATAATCCACCATAGAACGGGAATCCTCTGGCAACTCACCTTCCTCCACAGAACCCAGACCTCCAAAAAGATCATCATCATTATCCGAGTAAACAGGCTCGATGTTCCGGCTCTTACTTGAGGCCTTCTTAGGCGCCGTTCGCGAGATCTGCCTCTCGAGACTGGCCAGCCGGTATGCCAAATCAACATGGGACCCCCTGCTGGCTTCCCCCTCACTGGGGGCTGAGTGCAGCCATGGGGGTTCTGGAGAGGCCGCAGGCAATGAAGGGCTAGGGGCAGGTACGCCCGCCCGGTGATGGTCCAAAATGACTCTCCTGGCGCAAGTGGTACAAACAGTGCTGAATCCGCCCAGAGGGTTTGCACTGCACAAGGGCAGAGCTTCACCCGCCCAGATGGGGCCTCCAGCTCACTATCCCCAGATGCCTCCATTATGGTGATTAGAAGAAAATTTTGTAAGCAGGTTACAAGGCACTAACGGCCCAAACCTAATTAGCCCTCTTATATAGTCCCTCTTTTGTGATCCCTCTAAATAAAAGGGAGAGGGGGGCAGGGGACCGGGAAGAACCACAACCCTCAATCTATCAATGGGCCCACCTAAAAGACACAAGCAAAAAGTGGCCATAAGTATCCCACAGCACATGCGCATAATAGATAAAACAATTGATATTAGTAATAGGGACTCACGACACTGACCGCATAGGCAGCAACAGTGGAGGGGTCCCATGCAGCGTGGCATGGGGGGCAGAAGCAAGATGGCACAGAGCCAGCAGCGCGGCGTGTTCCCTGAGGGGCGGGCCGCACGGCAGTGACGCGAAAAGCATCATCGTGCAGCCCCGGCGGCACGAAAAGGAGCGCTCGCCCCAAGATGGAGGTCGTCCTCACCAGAAGCCCCCTCAGCATGCCACTGGGCGGCCCATACAAGATCACGAGGCCCGCGCACCGCCAGTATAACGAAATTGCAGCCTGGACTGGATATAGGGAAAACTCACACTTCAATGCAAGAATTGTAAAGGTGAAAGTAGGGCTCGTATGTTACCATTTAACGTGGCCTAATGGTACCTAAGGCCGCCCCCCCCCCCCGCTCTATGCACCAATAGTGATGTACAGGTGCATTTCACAAAATTAGAATATCAACAAAATTTGCATATTTTTAGTAATTCAGTTGAAAAACTGAAACTCATATTATATTGAGTCAATACAAACCGTGGACTTTTTAAAGTGTTTTTTTTTATGTTAATGATGATGATGTTTATGGCTTGCAGTCAAGGAAAACCCAAAATTCGTTATCTCAGAAAATTAGATTATTATAATAGACCAAATGTAAAAAAAATATTTAACACAGAAATGTTGGTCAAATGAAAAGTATGTACAGTAAATTCACTCAATACTTGGTTGGGGCTCCTTTTGCATGAATGGCTGCATCAATGTGGGGGCGTGGTTTGGAGGTGATCAGCCTATGGCAGGTGCTATGGAATCCTAGGTTGCTTTGATATCAGCCTTCAGCTCGTCTGCATTGCTGGGTCCAGTGTCTCATCTTCCTCTTGACAATACCCCATAGATCCTATATGGGGTTAAGGTCAGGTGAGTTTGCTGGCCAATCAAGGGCAGTGATACTGTGGTTATTAAACCAGGGTTACTTGCCAGGTGTACTTTTGGCAGTGTGGACAGGTGCCAAGTCCTGTTGGAAAATGAAAAATCCATCTCCAAAAAGCTAGTAGCCAGAGGGAAGAATGACATGCTCTACAATTTTCTGGTAGACGACTGCGCTGACTTTGGTCTTGATAAAACATAGTGGACCAACACCAGCAGATGACACGGCTCCCCAAACCATCACTGATGGTGGACACTTCACACTCAAGCAGCTTGGATTGGGCCTCCCCACTCTTCCTCCAGACTCTAGGACCTCGATTTCCAAATGAAATGCAACATTTACTTTCATCTGAAAACAACACCTTTGCCCACTGAGCAACAGTCCAGTTCTTTCTACCTTGGCCCAGGTAAGACGCTTCTAGTGTTGTCTATTGGTCATGAGTGGCCTGACACATGGAATGCGACACTTGTAGCTCATGTCTGTGTGTGGCGGCTCTTAAAAGCACCGACTCCAGCAGAAGTCCACTCCTTGTGAATCTGCCCCAAATTTTGGAAAGACCTTTTCTTAACAATCCTATGAAGCCTGAGGTTATCCCGGTTGCTTGTGCACCTTTTTTTACCACACTTTTTCCTTCCACTCAACTTTTCATTATTATGCTTTGATACAACATTCTGTGAACAGCCGCATCTTTAGCAATGACCTTTTGTGGCTAACGCGCTTTGTGGAGTGTGTCAATGACAACTGTCTTCTGGACATCTGTCAAGTCAGCAGTTTTCCCCATGATTGTGTCGCCTCTACTGAACCTTCTACTACCTACTTAAAGTGGACCAAAACCCACATTTTTATCTAGCATCCCCTGAATTGCTCCCCCCATGAAGAGCACCCTTTGCCAATTCTCACTGCTCCTGCTTTAATCTAATCCCAGATAATGGCGCATGTTTTTAGCTGTAAAGCTCCGCCTCCTCCATTCATTGCCACGGTTGTGTGTGGTAATGTTGTTATCGCCACACCTATGCAATGACCGATGCCCGACATCTTACAAAGGGACAGCAGGGTGATTCCAAATGCGTAAATATCCATTTCTAGTTCTGCACCCTAAAAATTTAATATTGCCATGGGGTTTGGGCCAAATGTATTTCGCAAGTTCAGTGGGTTTTGGGCCGCTTTAATCGCTTAGGAAGCCTTTGCAGCTGTTTTGGGTTAATTATTCTAATTTTCTGAGATAAAGCATTTTGGGTTTTCCTTGGCTGTAAGCCATAATCATCAACATTAACATAAAAAAACACTTGAAAAAGTTCACTGTGTTTGTATTAACTCAATATAATATGAGTTTCAGTATTTAAACTAAATTACTAAAAATATACACATTTTTGATGATATTCAAATTTTTTTGCAATGCACCTGTACTTGTGCTATGTCTACCTTTGTCCTCCGTGCTTCTAGAAACATAGAAGGTTGACGGCAGAAGGAGACCATACGGTCCATCTAGTCTGCCCTTATGTGTATACTGTATGTGCTCTTTATCTTAGGATAGATGGAGGCTTATCCCAGGTATGTTTAAATTCAGTGACTGGCAATTTTTCAACTACCTCTGCTGGAAGTTTGTTCCCAGCATCTACTACTCTTTCTGTGAAATAATATTTTCTAACATTGCTCCTGATCTCCCCCCCCCCCCCCCCCCACAACTAGCCTCAGGTTGGGCCCCTTGTTCTATCATTAAGTTTCTTCTTAAAAACACTTCCCTCCTGAACCGTATTCAATCCTTTCACATATATAAAGGTCTCCATCATGTCTCCTCTCTCCCTTCTTTCCTCCAGACTGTACAAATTAAGTTCTTTAAGTCTCTCCTGATAAGTTTTAAGTTTAAGTCCTTCCACCATTTTTGTTGCCGACCTTTGGACACGTTCTATTTGAATAATGTCTTTTTGCAGGTAAGGTCTCCAGAACTGCACACAGTATTCTAGCTGTGGCCTCACCAGGGCTCTATACAGCGGCATCACAACCTCCCTCTTCCTACTGGTGATGCCTCGAGCTATGCAGCCAAGCATGCTGTAGCTTTGGCTTTTGCTTACACTTATTTTTTGTTGGTCCATATAATCCTTTAAGCTAACTGCACTCTCTCACTGTCTATCTGTTGTCTATTGATTTATACATATTTACTGGATATTTATAGTTTATTTATAATGGCTGCGCAAGCTTTGCATGAGAATTCATGATATATGTTTGCTCGAGTAGTCCGCTATCATAAGCGCTACATCGCTTGCAAGTTGTATTCCTGCATACAGTGTTGCAGCACCATCTAGTGGCAACAAATACATATTATGCGCCCTTCATTAAATTTAAACCAGACCTTCACCATGATTTATTGAAAAGCCCAAACCCCCGAAAAACGATTCCCCAGCATCTAAAATTAATATATTTTAAGTTTTTAGTCACTTATTATTCTTTCCCCCACTGGGCTGCAACTCTGTTCAGGACTTTAGGATACGAGTGCCACCATCTTGACTCCGAAGCATCACATTTACTGAGAGGAGAGGAGAGTGGGATAAAGTACAGGGGGTGGGTTATAGCTGTGCTTTGCTCAGACAGAGCAGAGCTGGGGTCAGGAAAAGGTCAGCAATCCCAGAATGCAGAGCAGCACAGTCAGAAGACACTTCCTGTTTGCAGGCTGCCTGACATTCCATGAGCTGCCATCTTGGATGTTTAAAGGCTCATAACATGCATTAGATGCAGGGAGGATTCTTTTTAATGTGCGCAATCTGAATGTACAGGGTGTGGGAAACATATAAGATAGGCTCATATACAGGGTGAAGGTCCGGATTAATTTGAGCAATCTGTATGTACAGGGGGGAAACATATAAGATGACTCTTATTAAGAGTGAAGGACCGCTTTAAAGGGACTGTAAACCTACATAAAAAAGTAGGAGTGCAGTGTAATTTAGGCATCTAAAATCCGGGATAAGGAATCTGCTCACAATGCAGGACTTACCTTAATGACATGAGCAATGTGAAATTCCGGAACATGTGAAAAAATTTGTTCTGTCGACCCAGATCCCGGCACTGCTGAGCTGTAACGAGAAGATGAACAGAATACAGAAGATGACATTTACACAGACTGCAAACTCCATGTGATCATGTTGCTTTGGCATTTAATTGGTGTACAGCTGTTCTCTATAGTAAAATGGAGAAGATTTACACCAGGGGTTCCCAACCTTTTTTTCATGGCGTATCACTTCCCATTTTTCCATTATCTCAAGTACCACCCAATCAGAGGTCGCATTAATGCCTAATTTAGCGTATTATACAGGTAAATTCACTCCAACACGCACACAAAGCCCCTACTGCGTATAAATACTATAAATGACAGTAGTAGCAATTTCTCCTGGCCAAGCACAGCTGGCATTTTTTACAATGTGTTAACAATGTGTAAACTCATACATTGGCCTTGATTCACCAAGAAGTGAAAAAATATCTCATGGTAGTAAAAATGCAATTCTGCTGAAAAACTAGGTAGAGGTTAATTTTTCCGCAATTCTGGGGATGCACACAGTGGGATACTCCAAATAGGAATGCCCCACCAGGGAGGAAAAAAAAAAACAAGAAAGTGAAATGGATCCCTATCATAAGTCATACAGTAACCCTTTACCTGTTTTAAATGAAGTACTACTAAAGACTACTAAAGACTGAAACAGCAGTGACAAATAGTTCTTTCTCTTTACATGATACAAAAAATTAATAGGGCAGAGAAGCCATGATTATGGGGCCCAAATGCCCTTATAGGCCCAGGTGCGGTCGCTACTCCTGCACGCCCAATAGTTACACCCCCGGCTAGAGGTATGCTGGGATGAGGCCGCAGTGCGGAGATAAGTGGGGTCGAAGAGGTGAGTGGATAAGGCGATCTGGGGGGTTTCAAACAGGTGGGAATCCTATTTTGGGTTGCCCCATAAATAGTTAGACCAACCCTCCCAAAAGACCTATAGACTCGAGGATTTGTTGTTGCACTTTAAAGAGACCACCCTGGTGGCAGTTTATTACATGAGAAATCTGCAGTATGTATTCCTTCTATATGGACATCTCACAGGTGATGGAGCAGGTCACTGAAGGCACAGGCTTGTTTTTTCCTCATTACAACTGATTCATATTCTCTTGTAGCTCCAAAATGACCTCAAAACCTGCTCCTCGGGCAGGGCGTACTCGGTGTCTGGTGGTTACATAGTTAATATGGTTGAAAAAAAGACATATGTCCATCAAGTTCAACCAAGGGTGTTGGGGTAGGGAAAGTTATTTTTTATTTTATTTTTTGTTTTTTTTACTGATAACCACAAATAGTAACCGTTAATGTTATTTTCTTCTAAATAAGCATCTAATCCTTTTTTGAAGCTGTCAGCAGTTGATGTTGTAACAAGCTTCCATAGGAGGCTATTCCACAGATTTATAGTTCTTATGGTAAAAAATGACTGTCGCATCCGGAGACTAAATTTCATTTTTTTTCCAGTTGAAGGGAGCGTGCCCTTGTCTTTAGAGAGGATTTTACCTGAAATAGTGTTTCCCCGTATTTTTTGTATGGGCCATTTATATATTTATACAAGTTATTTATGTCCCCCCTCAGTCATCTCCTCTCAAGACTACGACAGATTTAATTCTAGTAATCTTTCCTCATCACTAAGATCTTTCATTCCTCTTATCAGTTTGGTGGCTCTCCTCTGCACCCTTTCCATAGTCAGAGCGTCCTTTCTATGAACCGGTGCCCAGAACTGGACGGCATATTCCAGGTGAGGGTGCGCCAGTGCCTTGTAAAGAGGCAAAATGACATCCCTATCCCGTGATTCCATGGATCTTTTAATGCATGATAGTATCTTGGTGGCCTTGGTGGTGGTGATGTTCTACTCCGGACACCGATCAGTGCCCATACTGCAGATTTCTGCATGCAAATTAATGATTATTGGATGACTGAGTAATTTTGAGACTGGAAATACCAGCGCCATGAGACCATAAGGTTATGTGCATCTAACCCTTCCTCTCTAGTAAGAGACAGTAAAGTCGGTGAAGGGCACGTTGGTGTTACGGTTTGCAGTGACGCGTGTGCTTTGGGACTACGGTCACCTACATTGGTTTGAGGTTTTCTTTATCCATGGTTCTGCAAGAAACATTTTGACGCATGTACTTTGGGACTTCATGCATTCTTGTCATTTTGAGTTGGTAGTTTAAATTGTTTTGGAGCTCTGTGGTACACAAAAAAACTCTTCTCTGTATTGGACTGCCTGGAGTAAGAGGTCCCGCACGTTGAGCACCTTAGTAAAGCGGACTTTCACCCTGAATAACAGCCGATCTTATACGTTTCCCTCACCCTGTACATACAGATTGCTCACAATAATCCGGACCTTTACCCTGAATAACAGCCTATCTTATGTGCGTCCAGGTTTCGGCCCACTTTAAACACCCAAGATGGCGGCTCATGGAGCATCAGGCAGCCTGCAAACAGGAAGTGTCTTCTGACTGTGTCAATCTGCATTCTGGGATTGCTGACTGATAGGGTTAACAGTAATGAAATGTACTTGGCCTTCAGTGTTTTACTTTCTGTTGAAAAAATGATGTTTATGTATTGTGCAACCTTCCTCGAATTGTCTCTTGTATCAAGGTTGGAACATTTTGTTTTGGCTGCTGGCTGTATGGCTAGAAGTAAGAGTGTCATGTAAACAATGGCAGCATGGTACAGAAATTACCCAGCCCTTAGGGCGTCAGGCCCCGAGAGGGGCATGTCAGATGGCCAATAAGAATGCTTGAATGTATCTGTACATGTGTGGCAACACTCACCCATATCATTGTATATTAGCAGCTGGCGATAAACAAAAAGGGCGCATTTTCTTCAGATGCTCTTTGAGTCTTTACTACACAGCGGTCTCTGTGTCTTATTCACTCTTAGAATAATTTGGACTCAACAGAAGTAGAAGCTGTGCCCAATTAGGGTACGGACCTAACACTGACCTTTCCCTGACCCCAGCTCTGCTCTGTCTATGCAAAGCACAGCTATAAACTGCCCCCTGTACTTTATCCAGCTTTCCTCTCCTCAGTATGTGATGCTTCTGAGTCAAGATGGCGGAGCCTGTATCCTAGAGTCCTGAACAGAGTTGCAGCCCAGTGGAGGAAATAATAAGTGACTAAACATAAAAATACCATTTTGTGATTACTCACCTGTAAAATGGGTATTATAAGTATGTCACACACCCCACTTCAGACATTAATTCATTAACATGGGGGGGGGGGGGGGGTACTCACCGCTAGGTGGCGCTGCTTTGCAGAGAAGTCCAGAAAAAGCAAGCCCCTCCCGGTCTATACATACCTGGTATCTCCTAACAATTCCCCAGTATTCAAACAGCAATAAAAGCAAGATACCAGGAGACCAAAACACAAAAGTAACCCTCAACTGTGAATAAACACAACTTCACCATATAAAGAGCCAGGATACCAAAGAGGGCGGGTGAAGTGGGGTGTGTGACATACTTATAATACCCATTTTACAGGTGAGTAATCACAAAATGGTATTATTCTAAGTATGTCACACACCCCACTTCAGACATTAATTCATTAACATGGGACATCCAACAGCAGTGTCCAAAATGGGGAGGGTATCCAACCAGGCAATAATGCAGACACACTCAAACCACTGCAGCCTGCAGAACCTTGCAGCCAAAAACAGCATCCGCTGAAGCCCGCACATCAACCTTATAAAACTTTGAAAAGGTGTGAACCGAAGACCAGGTAGCAGCCTTACAAACCTGCTCAACCGAAGCCTGGTGCTGAAAAGCCCAGGACGCACCAACAGCACGAGTAGAATGAGCAGTAACACGAAAAGGGGGAGCCTTCCCCTTGGCAGAATAGGCTCCAACAATCGCCTGACGAATCCATTTACTAATAGAAGACTTGGCCGGAGCCAAACCCTTCCTAGGCCCACAGGGCACCACAAAGAAGGCATCCCTCTTACGAAAAGGAGCCGTAGTACGCAGATAGAACTTGACAAAACGTACCACGTCCAAGCAGTGCAACGCACTCTCCTTGTCATTCTTAGGCTTAGGACACAAAGAAGGAAGAACAATGTCCTGATTAAGATGGAAAGCAGAGACCACTTTAGGAAGAAAGTCCGGCTTGAATCTGAAAACCACCTTGTCCTGATGTTTCTCAAAATAAGGGGCCTGAATCGACAGGGCCGCCAGCTCTGAAACACGCCGAACAGAAGTGATGGCCACCAGAAAGGCAACCTTCTGAGTCAGAGTAGACAAGGCAATATCCCGCAAAGGCTCAAAGGGAGGAGCCTGAAAGGCAGAAAGAACTAAATTCAAATCCCAAGCAGGGAGCAACGGCTTCCTAGGAGGCCGCAAATGCGAAACCCCCTGGAAAAAAAAGTTTTGACCAAAGAATGGCTTGCAAAACACCTCTGAAAAAAGATAGATAAGGCAGAAACCTGCCCCTTCAAAGTACTCAGCTGAAGACCAGAGTCCAGCCCTGACTGAAGAAAATCCAAAATCCTGGAAACGGAAAAGACCCGGCAGGGCAAAGATCTAGATTCACACCAATCAATATACGATCTCCAAGCCCTATAGTAGATGGAAGAAGAGGATCTCTTCCTAGCACTAATAAGAGTCCGAATGACCGAATCCGAAAGACCTTCCTCCTTCAAGATGGAGGTTTCAGCAGCCAAGCCGTCAAAGCCAGCGTTGGTAAACTGGGGTAACACAACTGACCCTGAGTGAGAAGATCTGGCCGAAGAGGCAGATCGAGCTGATCCACTGCCAGACGAACGATGTCCGCGAACCACACCCGCCTTGGCCACCTTGGAGCCACGAGAATGGCGGGAACTCCTTCCTGAACCAGCTTTCGCAGAACCCTGCCCAGCATGGGAATCGGAGGAAACAGATAAAGAAAACCCCAGATCCCTCCAGCTCAGGGCCATGGCGTCCGCCGCCAGAGCCAGAGGGTCCTGGGACAGAGACACGAACGTCGGAAGCTTGTCATTGTGACGAGAGGCAAACAGATCCACCTCCGGCGTCCCCCACCGAAGACACAGGGACCGAAACACCTGGGGATGGAGAGACCATTCCCCCCGGCGGGACGAACACCGGCTCAGAAAGTCCGCCTCCGTGTTCTCCACTCCTGGAATGTAAACTGCCGAGATGCAAGGGACATGAGTCTCTGCCCAAACAAGAATCAGAGACACCTCTCTGTGGGCACCCAGACTGCGAGTCCCTCCCTGGTGATTGATGTAAGCAACCGCCGTCCAATTGTCCGACCGCACCTGCACCGGCAGGCCTTGCAAATGATGTGTCAATTGAGACAGAACCAACCTGATGGCTCGCAACTTCCAGAACATTGATGGGCAAGTGAGCTTCCCGAGGGTCCCACTGCCCCTGAAACTGAAGATCCTTCCAGAAACCTCCCCATCCTGACAAACTGGCATCCGTGGTGACAGTCTCCCAAAGCGGGGTCAGAAACGACCTGCCCTTCAGAAGATTGTCCGAGACCATCCACCACAGAAGAGACTGCCGAACCCGAGGGGACATCCGGAAGGACCGATCCAACGACCGCGGTCGCCGGTCCCAAGACGCCAAAAGATGAAGCTGAAGCGTCCGCGTGTGAAACTGTGCGAAGGGAACTGCCTCGAACGAGGCCACCATCAACCCCACCAGTCTCATTCCTAGCCGAATGGACGGGCGAGGATTGGAAAGAAGAAGCTGAACCAATTCCTGAATCAAAAGGACCTTGGCCTGGGGGAGAAAGACTCTGTGCAGGCAAGAGTCCAATGACATCCCCAGAAAAGTCACCACCCTGGCCGGGACCAGAGAGGACTTGGGGTAATTGATCACCCAGCCGAACCTCTCCAACATAGACACCACCAAACTGGTGTCCCCTTCCGCCTGACTGAAGGAAGGCGCCATGATGAGGAGATCGTCCAGGTAAGGTACAATGCGAATCCCCTGAGCTCTGAGCAGGGCCATCACTCCCGCCAACACCTCGGTGAACACTCTCGGCGCAGATGTGAGGCCGAGCGGAAGAGCTACAAACTGAAAATGCCGATCCTCCACCACAAAGCGAAGAAACCGCTGATGAGCCGGAAAGATCGGGATGTGAAGGTAAGCATCCTTGATGTCTATGGACGTCATAAAGTCCCCCTGCCAAAGTGCACCGATCGCAGACCGCAGGGTTTCCATGCGGAACTTCCAGGGAACAAATAAATCTGTTGAGAAGCTTCCAATTCCAGGATCGGACGGAACGAACCGTCCTTTTTGGGTACAGTGAAGAGATTGGAATAAAACCCGCGCCCCACCTCTGAAGGAGGGACCGGGCAGATGACTGCCAATTCCAGAAGATTCCTTACCGCCGCCAGGAGCCCCCGTGCGGCCAAAGGATCCGAGGGCACCCGAGACCTGAAGAACCTTGGAGGAGGGCGGGACTCGAACTACAGCTTGTAACCGGCCGACACCACCTCCCGGATCCACCTGTCCGAGACCTCCTGGTCCCATACCCGGGAGAAGAGTCGCAACCGTCCCCCCACCCGTACGGGTGAGGGTGCCCCCTCATTGCTGAGCGGGCTTGGCCGCAGGCTTGGGCTTGGAACTCCAGGCGTGAACGGGACGGCCACGGCCTCTACCCCTATTCCAGCTGGCGCCCCTGGAGGCCGGGAAGCCCGCACCCCTGCTGGCTCTGGCTCCCCGAAAGGACGGAGTAAAAGAGGCCGTCCCCCGAAAGGAACGGCGAAATTTCTTGCGCTGAGGTAGCTTGCCCCCCTTGGCAACAGAATCCAGCTTTTCACCAAAAAGCCTCAAACCCTGAAAGGGAAGGGCCGTAAGCGATCTTTTAGAATTAAAGTCAGCCGTCCACTGTCTCAGCCACACTGAACGACGAATAGCCACCAGCAGAGCCGTAGCCCTACCACACATCAACATGGCATCCTCCTGAGCGGCCAGGATAAACGACAAAAAGGATTCACAACGCTTAAGAGCCAGAGACTCCTCACAGGTAGGATCAAGGTCCACACCTAAATCCCTGACCATGGACCTAACCGCCAAAGACAAAAAGGCGGAAGCACAAACAGGCCTCAAAACCGAACCCGCACAGACAAAGCCATGACGGGCCAGCTGATCAATCCGGCGATCCTCGCCATCCTTGAGAGAAGTAGTATCAGGGAAGTGAACAGCCGCCGAATTAGACAGCCCCAAAACCGGAGCATCCACCTCGGGGGAAACAGACCACCGCTTCAACAAATCCGTTGGAAAAGGATACTTCTTGTCCCAACTAGGCGGGACCCCGACAAGCCGCGTAGGCTGCTCCCACTGCTTAAGGACCACGTCCTCAAAATGCTGCTGACTGGGAAACTCCAAGCGCTGCTTGGAACCCCCAAAAAGCTGACCCTTAGGCCGAGGAGTAATTTCCGGCGGATCCAAATCCAAAACCTCAAACATTTGAGCCAGAATAGTGGGCGTATCAAGAGGGGGCCCCTCTATCAAGTCCCCCTCAGCGCTAGACAACTGCTGAACCTCTGAATACTCCGTCTCCTCAATAAGCTCCCCCTCTTCGAGGGGACGATCCGACCAATCCAGTACCTCAACTTCCTCATCGGAGTCCTGCGGAGGCGGAGGCAGATGCCAACCGGGCGCCTACCTCAGATTGCGAATCACCCCCAACGACCACGTCGCACGGGGTCCGGAACAGGCGAGGAGGGGAGGGAGAAGGCGCGGTAGAAGAAGTCCCAGGCACCGAGGTGTCGGACTGGCGCTCAATGTTCTGCTGTGCACATGGAATACAAACGATCACATCATCCCCTGGGAGCGGAGTCCCACATCCCCCACACAGCCTGGACTGCCCCGAAGGACTAGTTCCGGTATCTCTGGTAGCCTCCATAATGGTGAATTTATGGTATTCGCAGCCCTCAGGGATTTACGCAGTGAGCGACCCGGGATGCCCCTCTCGGGTTTTAATAGGGATAAATATATATGTGTAAATATATATATATATATATATATATATGTATGAGTATACTACTTTTAAATGAAAAAGCCCTGGGAATTTGCAAGGGACTCTAAGATAACCCCCAACCAACCAGGTATATAAGACCGGGAGAGCCCTGTATGATGGAATCCCGGATATTATCTGAAAAACACAAAAAAACATTCAATCAATCAACACTGACCAAGAGTACAGGCATTACACCAGTAAAATATATAAAAAACTACCAGCCAGTACGCCCAAAGCCTGGCTGGAGCACCCTGCCGTCGCCCCCAACGAGAGGGGGGGGGGGGAAGGGGGGGGGGGAAGAGAGAGAGAGAGAGAGAGAGAGAGACAGGAGGGGGAGAGGGGCGCAGACCCAATAACAGCCATAATACAGGCAGCTGGATAGTGCCCCAATAATAAAACATAGCAGACATAGCAGTCCCCCCTCACTGAGCGCTCCTCTAACAGGACGCTCCGACGCTGTACTTAAGGCCAAGAGCCTACCTGACCCCCCGCGAAATGGCGCCTGGACGGCAAAAGACAGAGAGGAGAGGCGGCGGCCTCAGCGAGCGCGGGACCCGTGTAGCCCCGCCCCTCCCCATCTAACAGGACACTACGCGCTTCTGACAGACACGGCGCGGGCCGCGCTTGGCGCTGGACGCGCTTGGCGCGGGCCCCGCCCCTCAAAACAAAAACGCGCGAGCCGCGGGCGCCACAAGGGAATGGCGCCCGCATAAGCCATCGAGCGGGCCCGCGGCCCACATGCCGTGCGGTCCCGCCCGCCTAAGGCAGGGTCCCCGGCGCTTCCAAACAGGCGGGCCGGTGGCGCAGCGCGCCGCCCGGCTCCGCCCACCGTAAAATCAAAGTCTGCCCACCGGCAGACAGGGCATGAAACCGGCGGGTAACAGGCAATGTTCCCTCTAAGCCGGAGCAGCTGCTGTGCGGAGTAGCGAGGGAGCTGGGCAATGCCCGATGAAAGGTGGGCAATTGGAAAAAAGTAAGATAAAAACACTGGTACATCTACTATAAAAAGCAAAGCGCATTAAACAAAAAGATATAACATGATATTTAGTTTAGTAGATGCAATAGGACAACTAAAGTCTAAATTATGTAAAGTGAGCACAAATATGGTAAATATTGGGGAAAGCAACAATGATGGGGCCCCTAACTCTCTGAGCCCCAATGGAGTCGCACCCCCTCAGCACGGGGTTGCCTCCTATTGGAATTAATGGGATTGTCTGACTTTGGGCCTGTCAGGGTCTCATTTGAAAAAGAAACAAGAATAAAAATGCAGATATTAACTGTGCATTAGAAGGTTATGTGCGGCTTTTTTATAGATCAGATTTATTGGAATGCCCTGCACTTTACAACTTAAGAAACAGTCCATTTTCAGGCTGTACTCCTTACCTTACTTCCCTGAGATAAAGGATCCGCCTGTGTCCTTAAGCTGGACCAAGAGGATGGTGACAACATTCTGTGTGAGCCCAGAGCTGTAAGGTTCATGCTGCCCTAGGCATTATTAATGCTAGTCCCCCCCCCCCCCCCCATCGGCAGTTGGGGGCATGGCACTGTGAAACATAGCACAAACTGAGGTAGCCAGCACTAGAGAGAAAGATGGAGGGAATGTGGGAAAGAGAGAAAGATGGAGGGAATGTGGGAAAGAGAGAAAGATGGAGGGAATGTGGGAAAGAGAGAAAGATGGAGGTAATGTGGGAAAGAGAGAGATGGAGGTAATGTGGGGAAGAGAGAAAGATGGAGGGAATGTGGGAAAGAGAGAAAGATGGAGGGAATATGGAAAAAGAGAGAAAGATGGAGGGAATGTGTGAAAGATGGTGGGAATGTGGGAAAAGAGTGAAAGATGGAGGGAATGTGGGAAAAGAGAAAAAGAGAAAGGAGGGAATGTGGAAAAAAGAGAGAAAGGAGGGAATGTGGAAAAAAGAGAGAAGGGAGGGAATGTGGAAATAGAGAGAAAGGAGGGAATGTGGAAATAGAGAGAAAGGAGGGATGGAATGTGGAAATAGAGAGAAAGGAGGGAGGAGGGAAGGTGGGAGAAGAGAGAAAGGAGGGAAGGTGGAAAAAGAGAGAAAGGAGGGAAGGTGGGAGAAGAGAGAAAGGAGGGAAGATGGAGAAGAGAGATGGTATTGTAGAATAGAGAGAAAGGAGGGGGTGTGAAAAAGAAAAAGGATAAAATGTGGAAAAGAGACAAAGAATGGAAAGTGGAAAAGAGAGGGATGAGAAAGGGAATGCGGAAAACGAAAAAAGAAGGAGCAGACACAGAAAAGAGAAAAAGAAAGGGAAGACTGAATAAGGCAATGTGGAAAGGTGACAGAGTAGGAAATAAGGGAAAAATGTGATAACTGGGGGCTGGAACTTAGGATAGATATGACCTGTCCCCTCCAGCATTACATACACACATTTAGCTGAGGCAATGCTGCAACATGGCTGCCCACATTCAGTACCTGCTGTTGCTGGACTTGCTGGTATTGGTGCCTGACACAGCCGACATGCTGCATGATGAGCTGGGCAGGGGAAGGGGCTACAAGGAAGCTGCCAGACTCCATGCACTGGCCACCACGAGGTCTCATGTGCCCCTCCCCCTCCTCCTCCTTGATCAGGGTGTGAGGTGAAGAGGATGCCGTGTTTTCTTAGCCTCTCCCCCGCTGCCCTCCTCCTCCCCTCCCTGCTCAGTGCAACTCGATACATTTGGTCAAGCACCTGGCTGTCTGTGTGGATGGCTGCGCTGAGGCTGTTCAGTGAATAAAGTTGTATCGGCGCTGCTCCTCGTCGGAGGCAGTAGACCAGCAGAGGGAATGGGGGCGGGGACTACACGGTGCTCTGCTCAGCCAATGCTGAGGCGGCAGCAACAGATGGGGAGGGATGTAGGGCCCCTCTGAGCCACCAATGTGAAAAACAAAAAATGACAGCTGTGCCAGGTGCGCGGACGCCGGGCAGAGCTGCGCGCCCGGGGAGCTGGAGGTGCGCGGCCGCGCTCCCGCGCACCTTACAGGGAACACTGGTAACAGGCCGGCGGGCACCCCCACCCGACCCGACCCCACCTGGCCAAAATACCGGGGTTCAGGGAGCCCAAGCCCCCGAAAACAGGACGGCCCCATACCAAGACCGCCCGTTCCAGACAAAGAAACACGCACACACACACACATACACACCCAGTATAAGGATTAGGTAAACACTAAGGGGAATATAGGGGCTGTGGCATCCCACGTCCGGATCACCACACCGGATCACCACTATGCCCCATAATATAGGGTCGAGTGGAGGAGCTAATCTCCTAGGCACCAATGTGGCATCTACCCTTGCCCAGCCTACAGCCTAAGCTGGGAGGCTACCATTAAATAAGGGGATAAGGGACAAAAAAGCCGGGCAGAAATAGACCGTGGGGGGGGGGGGGGGGGCGGGGTGATACCCCGGCTACCTGCAAGCAGGAGACTTCTTTCTTCTGTCTTGTCGCCACGTTGCAGAGAAGAACACTGGGGAATTGTTAGGAGATGCCAGGTATGTATAGACCGGGAGGGGCTTGCTTTTTCTGGACTTCTCTGCAAAGCAGCGCCACCTAGCGGTGAGTACCCCCCCCCCCCCCCCCCCCCCATGTTAATGAATTAATGTCTGAAGTGGGGTGTGTGACATACTTAGAATATATATTGATTTTAGATGCTCGGGAATAGTTTAAGGGTTTGTTCTTTTCATTAAATCATGCTGAAGTTCCAGTTTAAGAATTCTTTAAGATTGTATTGGTTTACATTAAGAAGTTGCTTGTTTTAAGCGCGGTGTATTTTATACATTTTTAACAGTTTATTACATCACTCATATTAGCCAATTAGAAAAAGTAATTTCTCTATTGCCAAATGTAGGAAAAAAAAACTGAGAGGCAAGGAAACACACGTGAGAGACAAATGCTGTACAGCGAGCTCCACATTCACATCCCTTATTTATTTTCAACATTCTTCATAAAAACTAAAAAAGGCAGCAAAGGGGCAAAGACTAAAAAAACTTACACCAGGTCGAGGGCGGTGAACGAAGGTAAAATATTTGCAAGCGGAAACAGCGTTTCAAAAGGAATCCCCATGTTGAAAAAGACTGTTGCAATATCCAGCAAAGATGGAGTCCAGGGGTTTTCCTCAAGATTTGCAACTATTAAAAAGGATTTGTTACATTGTTAAAACCCCCAAGAAAAATGGAAGAGGAAGTATCAAGAGATTTAATACTTACGATTGTTGCAAGTCAATTCAACGAGAGTGTTCAAAAGTTTCACAGATGTGGTGTAGCATGGATGAACGGAGGCCATCTACAAGCAAAAACACGTTTGCATTTAAAGCGGACTTACAGTCTCCTCTGCAACTACGTGCCAGGGTGGGTCCTGGTTCACAGGGACACTAATAACCTATTCATAACTAACCTAACCCACACCATCAGTGAGCCCTGAATTAGAGAGATACTGACTTTTACGCAGCAGAGCTGACAGTTAAAGTGGACCAACACCCGGGATTTTGACTATCCTGGGTTTTGGTCCACTTCCCTGCGGCACCCCGATTAGGGGTGCCCCGCTATGTGAAACCCCCCAGATAGCTGGCTATAACTCACCTCACCCCACTCCTATGGCGCATGCATGGCCGTTCGTCCAATCAGCGCGCTAGGAACCGCTGAGGTATGCGCATCAAACAGACGTCTTACCTCAGTGGCTCCGAGCACGCTGCCGGCCACATCTGGCGCGTCCCTCTAACGGAGCATTTGAGAATGCCGGCGCGGGCCCTGCTAGAGAGAAGCGCAAGATGTGGCCATGGCCCACACATGTGCCGTTGGACCGGGATTCAGGTAAGCGCTGCGGGCGTCCTGGGAGGTGTCACACAACGGGGCATCCCGATTTTGGATGCCCCGTGGGGAGGGATTGAATCGGCCCGGGAATCTATAAGATCCCCCTGAGTGTTGGTCCACTTCAAAGTGATCCTGTACTATGGGTGTGAATTGGCAAGAATCAAGCGATACGATATATCACGATTCTGTCTCAAAGACGATATATTGCGGTTTTTGTTTTTTATTACATTTTATTTGTAATTACATTTTTTTGGGGGAATTTTAAGGGTTAAAAACCCTTAAAAATCTCCCCCAAAAATGGCGTGAGGTCCCCCTTACCCAGCATAACCAGCCCGTGCACCAGCTATGGGGGCTTGTAGAACAGGGCGCAGGGGCCAGCTTTGGTGGCCCCTGGCCCTGCAGGCTACAAGCTGGCATAGCCTAATGGCCACAGGCTCTTCTGCCCCCTTGGCCTTTGGAAAGGCAGATAATGGGGGGGCTCGAGGTTAATGGCAAGTCACCCAATAGCAGCAGGTGACTTGCCAGACCCAGGGGCGACTGCGGGGGTGATGTGGGACTAGTAGTGAGGATGGCGGCGCTCGTCGGGAAAGCAGGGGGAGAGGGCCTGTCAGGCTCTCTCTTTAAGACTGGAGAGCCCTGGGGGGGGGGGGGATCAGCCCCCCACCCCCACCCCCCGGAGAAGAAAAGAGATGGCCGGACCGAATGAGGGGTCAGGTGAGTGCTTTATTTACTTTTACTGAAGTCAGAATCAATACTAGAAAGAATCGATTCTAGTATCATCGAATGAAATATCACGATCCCAGTTCGGGATTCCCCAGGGAGGGAATCTGCTGGCCCTGGATTAGACTCCAGGGACAGTTTTGGTCCACATTAAACCATTAAAATAACCTAGAAAATGTGCACTAAATAAAGCATTGCAAATAATCAAGGCAAAATCTTAAAACTTAAAGTGCTTAAAACTGTAGCAAAACCCTGCATGGCCGGCCCAGGAATGTAAAAGATTCCAGAACAGGCTGCTGGCCTTCTCCTGGGGCAACTATTCGGCAAACGGCTCCAATTGTTTATAATGGGGAGCGAGAGCGGGTGCATTCCCTGAATGCTCGTGCTATGTGCGTGCTCCCGCCCCAGCCATTCAGATGCAGCCGCTCTTGCTCCCCATTGAAGTCAATGAGAGCCCTTTGCCGAAGGACATTTAAACACTGATTGGACGTGAGACCACGCATGTGCTGTTGGCCCGAGAAGAGATGAGTTTTAATAGGTGAATAGGGAAGTTTCACAGAGTGGGGCATCCCAATTCAGCGGTACAGAACAAAATCAGGGATAGTCTAAGTCCCAGATTTGGTTCCACTGTTAAAGTGGACCAACACCCTGAGGCCAATCACCTCACACCGCGGGACATCCGAGATCGGGATGTCCCGCGGGGTGAACCCCCCCCCAAACACCCCAAATCACCTTACCTCGCCTCCCTCGCGCCCCTCAAGGCGTGCGCGCGCCCGCGCCAGCCGTCTCTGAATGGCCGGCGCGGGCGCGCACACGTCAAGAGTGACGCGCGGGGGGCGCCGACGGGCAAGCTGCTTGTCCGTCGCTGTCAATCAGCTTGTCCGTCGGCGCCGATTGGACGGCGCGGCCACGTGGGAGCGGGGAGAGGTGAGTTTTGGGGGCTTTCTGGGGGGTTTCACACAGCGGGGCACCCCCGATCGGGGTGCCCCGGGGAAGTGGACCAATACCCAGGATAGTCAAAATCCTGGGTGTTGGTCCACTTTAAGGGTCCTAAAGACAGAATCACATTTATCAGTGTTTACCCACAGTTGCACTTTAAAGCAGCAGAAAAATATCCAGATTTCTTTATTCTCACCTGAAACATCCATTTCATTAAAAGCTCGGGGCATTTCCTAAAGCTATATAAAGTGGTCAGCATGCCTTCTGTCGCCAGTTCAAGCTGATTTTCTGGGCTGCATCTACGTTAAGAAAAAAAAAGGAATGAATGAAAGTCGAAACGCGCAAAAGCTTCAACAGATTATCAAACAAAGCCATGAATGTCACCACCATAACTGCATCCACCACCACATGTGGGCTGAGATGACATCCTTTGAATATACGAAGTAAATTAAATAGTAAATGTATAGCTCAATCTGAATGAGATCACACAGGTAAAAGCATAAAAGGCCTTTAGATCTGCCAAATATTAGCCAGTCACAGCTTCCTGAAAATAAATGTGAACATTCCCTCTCCATTAAAATAGATTCCTATCTTTGCATTGTATGCTTTGGTGGCTAATAAAAGGTGAAATAAACCCTCAGTAAGCAACTTATCTCTGCGCAATTCTTTCCTCTGTTTGTACTGAAATTAGAACAATAAAGTTAATGAAGCACGCTGCTATTAACACATTACTGTGAACAAGATGGCGCTGAGGAGCTGGACAACACCTTATTATGCTCGGCCCCCTAGGCGTCACTAACATTCTTAAGAATATGATCTGTGGCTGTGATGACCAATCACTGAGCCAGTAATTAGATTTTTCCTTATATGATGATGTCCAATAGATGACGTGTGCTGTGTTTTTTTACTTTGAAATAAAAATTACAATTCTGTGATTACTCACCTGTAGAATTGGTATTATATGTATACAGCACGTCCTGTTCCAGAAGATTTTTCTTACACTTGGGATATACTCCAGTAGATGGCGCTGGGCTGCAGAGACAGAAAAGTGGCTCCTCCCGGCCCCATAAATACCCGGGACCTCCCACAAAATCCCTAGTACCGAAAAGTAGTTAGCAAGAGACCGGGAGAACTATAACCATTATATGAAAATTTGAACATAAGAACAATCACCATAAAAAAGGAAACTAAAGATAATGATAACAAGGGTGGGGTGGAACAGGACGTGCTGTATACATAATACCAATTCTACAGGTGAGTAATCACAGAATTGTATTATTCTAAGTATACAGCACGTCCTGTTCCAGAAGATATCTTACACTTGGGACATCCAATAGCAGTGTCCGTAAGGTAGGGTCGGACCCCCAAAAGTAACAGCAGACAGTTTAAACCACTGCTGCCTGCAGAACCTTGCGGCCAAATGCAGCATCAGTTGAGGCCCTAAAATCAACCTTGCAAAACTTAGAAAAAGTATGAACAGAAGACCAAGTAGCGGCCTTGCAAACTTGTTCAACAGAAACTTGGTGCTGAAAAGCCCAAGAGGCACCAACAGCACAAGTAGAATGAGCAGTAAGGCGGAAGGGAGGTTCCTTCCCCTTAGCAGAGTATGCCTAAATCACAGCCTGACGTATCCACTTGCCGATAGTGGACTCAGCCGGAGCCAGGCCTTTCTTAGGTCCAGACGGAAGCACAAAAAGAGCATCAGTCTTCCTGAAGGATTCAGTAGCCACCAAATAGAACTTCAGAGTTCTGACTACGTCCAAAGAATGCAAAACCCTTTCCTTAGAGTTACTAGGATTAGGACACAGAGAAGGCAAAACAATGTCCTGATTGAGATCAAAGGCAGAAACAACCTTAGGTAGAAAATCTGGCTTAAAACGAAACACCACCTTGTCCTGGTGTCTCTCAAAATAAGGAGGCTTGATTGAACTCCAGAACCCTAGGAATAGAAATCACACGAGGGAAGCGAGTGGGACTCACACCCAGTCAATGTTAGTACGCCAGACCCTGTAATAGATGGAAGAAGAGGACCTCTTCCTAGCCCTGATCATGGTATTCACCACCGAGGCAGGCAGCCCTTTTTCCATCAAGATGGAGGTTTCAACAGCCAGGCCGTCAAAGCCAGCGTTTGTAAATTAGGGTGGCGTAGGTGTCCCTGAGTGAGCAGATCTGGAACCTGTGGTAGAGCTTACTGATCTACTGCCAACTGCACGATATCTGCGAACCACACTCTTCTTGGCAAACAGGGGGCCACCAGGATGGTTGGCACCCCTTCCTGAACTATCTTGCGCAGCACCCTGCCCAGCAGTGGAAATGGGGGAAACACATACAGGAGCTGGAACCTCGTCCAGGACATTGCCAGGGCATCCGTGGCCAAGGCCAGAGGGTCCTGTGACGGAGAGACAAAGACTGGAAGCTTGTGATTGTGACGGGACGCAAATAGATCTACGTCCGGCTGACCCCAGCGGTGGCACAGGGAACGAAACACCCTGCTGCTGAGGGACCACTCTCCCAGACGAGAGGTCCCCCTGCTCAGAGAGTCTGCCTCCCCCAGGATGTACACAGCTGAGATGCAGGGAACATTTTCCTCCGCCCAGGACAGTATCAGGGACACTTCCTTGAGGGCCCTCTTGCTCCGGGTCACTCCCTGATGATTGATGTAGGCAACTGCCGTCTGGTTGTCTGAGCGGACCTGAACAGCCCGACCCCTCAGGTGAGGGGTTAAGTGGGCGAGAACCAACCTGATTGCCCTCAATTCCAGAATGTTGATAGGGGCATGGGCCTCCTAAGGGCCCCACTGACCCTGGAATTTCAGGGACTTCCAAAAGCCCCCCCAACCTGTCAGACTGGCATCCGTGGTGACAGTCTCCCAGCAGGGGACAAGAAAGGACCTTCCCCCCCAGCAGGTTCCCTGAGACCAACCACCACACTAGAGACTGCCTGACCTGAGGGGACAAGACAAACACCTGATCCAGGGACACAGGGTCCCGATCCCATACTGACTAGAGGTGAAGCTGAAGAGGCCTCATGTGGAACTGAGCATATGGAACCGCCTCGAAGCAGGACACCATCAGGCCCACCAGCCGCATTCCCTGCCTGATGGATGGATGGACAAGACAGCAAGAGCTGAACTCTCTCTTGAAGGACCTCCACCTTCTGCTGAGGAAGAAAGATCTTGACCTGAGCTGAATCCAGAATCATGCCCAGAAAAGACTTCACCATGGCAGGAGACAGGGAAGATTTGGGGTGATTGATCACCCAGCCAAATGATTCCAGTGTGGACACCACCCTCTGAGTGTCCAGCTCTGTCTGATGGAAGGACTGAGAAGCAATAAGCATGTCGTCCAGGTAGGGAAGAATGCGAATGCCCTGAGATCTCAGCAGGGCCATCACTCCTGCCAGCACCTTGGTGAATACCCTGGGGGCCGAGGTGAGGCCGAAGGGCAAGGCCACAAATTGGTAGTGCTGATCCTCCAGAGCGAACCTGAGGAACCTCTGATGACCTGGAAAGATAGGTACGTGAAGGTAAGCATCCTTGATGTCTACAGAGGTCATGAAGTCCCCTGGGCGTAGGAAAGTCACAGCTGAGCGCAGAGTCTCCATGTGAAAGGTCTGAATCTGACAAACTTGTTGAGAAGCTTTAAATCCAGGATAGGTCTGATGGACCCATCCTTTTTGGGCACAATGAAAAGATTGGAATAGTCTTTGCCCCTTTTCTTCAAGGGCACCCGGCAGATGACACCTAGGTCTAGAAGGCCTTGGACAGCTAGGGAGAGACAATGAGCTGACAAAGGGTTTTGAGCTACACGAGCTACAGGGAGGGCCAGGGCGGCCACATCCTCTGCCCCTGCCCCAAAAATCTCCACGGGCTCCAGCAAAGGAAGCTCCCCGTCCAGTTCTGGAGCCCCTGAAGGAAGGAAAAAAGGCACCTGAACCCCGAAAGGGCCAGGGCTGCCTTCTACGCTGAGGTAATTTGCCACCTTTAGCAAACAAGTCCAAACGTTCCCCAAAGAGGCGCAGCCCCTTGAAGGGAAAACCAGTGAGGGCCTTTTTGGCAGCTGCCCACTGGCGCAGCCAGACCGAGCAGCCTATTGCCACCAACAAGGCAGAAGCCCTGCCACACGTTCTAATGGTATCACCCAGGGCAGAGAGAACATATGCAACAAATTCCTCACAATGCAGAAGAGCTCTATACTCTTCACTACCAGCATCATCAGGGGCCCCATCTAAGAGACCCCTGAGCAGGCTTTTAATAGCAACAGCCGTGATAGCAGAGGCAGCGCGGTCCCAACACAGGCAAAGGCAAGGCAAGCCTGCTGATCCATGCGCCTGTCTTCCCCATCCCTCAATGTAGTAGTGTCAGGGGAATGCATGACAGATGTGTTAAACAACCCCAGAACTGGTGCATCCACCTCTGGAGGACATGACCAACATTTAACTATTTCAGCAGGAAAGGGATACCTCTTATCCCAACATCTTTGGTACCCCGGGAAGCCGGATAGGCCGCTCCCACTCCTCGAGAATCAGATTATTAAAGTGAGTTTGTTCAGGAAACTCCAAACATGGCTTAACAGTATGAAACAGCTCCCCCTGCTGCCGCGGGGCCACGGAAGGAGGAGAGATACAGAGTACTTCAAAAATGTGAACTAAAAGCCTGTAAGTATCATCTGAAGCCCATGGGTCAGACCCAGACTTAGCATAACGCCTAGGCTAATCGTCAGATGGTTCTGAATCAGAGAATAATTCCCCTTCTTCCAGGGGGGTATAACCAGTAACCTCCAAAAACTCCTCAGCTTCCATAGAAAAGAGAGTAACACTGGGTGCCAGATGCCGCCGCTTAGCAGGAGCCTTACGCAGACCAGAACCAGCAATATGCCTTTCAATGCTGGCTACTCGGGTAGCCAAATCAGGTTAAGACTCCCCACTGGTATGCACCTCACTGGGAGTCACACACTCTACATCATCACTTATAGGGGATACCCCACACGCCACACACAGCTGGGCTTGTCCCGAAGGAACCCCGAGCACATTATCCTGAGAAGCCTTCATATGGTGATTATCACGGCACAACAGGCCAACAGGGATTGACGCTAATAAAAGTAACCCGGGATGCCCCCAATAACCCGCTAGGGAAGTGGGAGTAATGGTATGTAAGTTTGACCCGCCTGCAAGACATAAGCAAAAGATCCCATAAGCGATATGCAATACAGATAATATAAAATAAATCAGCCCGCAGGGGCACTTATGGTCCGCGATAGCGAGACGCCAGGCACACGCAGCAGGGAATTAAAATGACGCCCGCATATACCTCGAGGGGCGGGCCGCGGAGACAGTGATGCAAAACGCCTCATCCGCAAGGCCCGCCCCCCCCGAAGAACGCAAAAACGCGCCCACCTGACAAGACCAGCCAATGATGGCGCAGCAGTGCCTGAGGCGATGTCGCCGCCGACCGCGGAGCGCAGTACAAACGTGCGAGAACTACAAGGGAGAGCGAGGGGGAAGGAACGGCCAGTCTAAGGGGAGCCAACTGTGGGGACAGGGGGCGAGGGACATAAAGTGCCACCTACCCTTTGGTGAGGGACTGCGGTTGGAGCTGCCTACCTTCACCCGAACCAGAGCAGCCAGAGCTGGGAGACAGTAGAAGGAAACGGGTGGGAATAGTCCTACAGGGCCGCAGGCTAATAGCCCCGCTCACCTGCGAGTAGGGAGAGCCATCTTCTAGTCATCGCAGCCAGGACTGCAGAGAAGAACTGGGGATTTTGTGGGAGGTCCCGGGTATTTATGGGGCCGGGAGGAGCCACTTTTCTGTTTCTGCAGTCCAGCGCTATCTACTGGAGTAAGTGTAAGGAATATCTTCTGGAACAGGTGCTGTGTACTTAGAATATAAAGTGTCACTGGGCGGAGCGGCAGAACGCACTTTCCCGTGTAACATCGAGCACATACTGTTATGTCTGTGTCCTTCGTTACACATATATTTCACTCCCTTAGATTATTTTGGAAGACCGGAGGACACCATTGAAATCTCTGAACCGTAGAGAGCAAAAGGGGTCTGCCCACTGTTTTCTTAACACCTGTACACACAGATTGCTCACATTAAAAATCATCCTGTCTGCTTCTACTGCATGTTATAAGCCTTTATACATCCAAGATGGCGGTTCATGGGGCATCAGGCAGCCTGCAAACAGGGAGTGTCTTCTGAATGTGTCGCTCTGCATTCTGGGACTGCTCTGTCTGTGCAAAGCACAGCTATAACCCACCCCCTGCACTTTATTCCCCTCTCCTCAGTATGTGATACTTCCGAGTCAAGATGGCGGCGCCCGTATCTTAGGGTCCTGAACACAGTTGCAGCCCAGTTGGGGAAAGAATAATAAGTGACTAAAAATGTAAAATATATTACTTTTAGATGCTGGGGAATATTTTTTTTTAAGGGTTTGGGCTTTTCATTAAATGATGCTGAAGGTCCGGTGTTTAACATTTGCTGCTGCTAAGAAATGTTGACATTTTTCTAGTGAGGGAGAATGGCAGCTGTTGCAGAGATAAAATAATACATTTAATTTAAAGCAGGACAAATATACGTCTTTTAAAGCTGGACAAAACCCAGGATTTTCCCTTATCCAGGTTTTGTTCCGCTACCTAATCGGGAAGCTCCACTGTGTGAAACTCCCCCAAAAAACCTTAAACAACTTACCTCTTACACATTCCAATAGCTCATGTGCAGACGCCCAGCGAATTTACCTCTTTTGGGAAATGGCTGTTATTGACGGAGCACGTGCTGCCGCATCCCCAGTCGTTCGCCCACCTGCCCCAGCTTATCTGAATGGCTGGGACAGGAGCATGGGATGCAGCAGTGCACGCTACCCATTGAAAACACTGAGGGCCACCTACCGAATGGCATAGTCATAGCGAGCGGCTCTCATTGGACGAGAGCCTTTGCATGTGCCGCTGAAGTGGGAAAAGGTGTTTATGGACGAACTTGGGGGTTTCACACAACGGGACATTCCGAATTGTGAAAATGCAGCGGCTGGCCCTGGAATCTCTTAGTGAACCTTAACCCAACATTGACAGCCTTGGAACCTTAAAGCGGACCAAAACCCACGGAACTTGTGAAATACGTTTGGCCATAGCCCCTGCCGATATTCCCTACTTAGGATGTAAAATTAGAAATTGATTATTTCATTTTTTCGAATTGACCCAGAACACTGCTTTTTAGCTGTTCCTCTCTGTAAGGTATGGTAGACAATCAGTCATTGCATTGGTGTGGCTATGACATCATTGCCACACAAAACAATGACTATGAAGGGAGGAGGCGGAGCTTACAACTAAAACAAAAGCCATTATCTGGAATAAGAGTGAAGCAGGAGCACTAAAACTTGGCAAAAGGTTCTCTTCATGGGGGAGCAATTCCGGGGATGCTAGTTAAAAATGTGGGTTTTGGTCCTCTTTAAGACTCCGGGACGTCCGATTCCCTGCCCCCGGGAAACCCCGATTGGGGTTGCCACGTTGTGTGAAACCATTCCAACGAGCCGTAAGCCATACTGTTAGCTGGGCACTTGTGTATGGCTGGCACCCTGTTAGAGGATAGGAGACCCTTAGCTGACTGACTAAAATGACTGAGCACAGCCAAGCGTCCACACGTGTAATAGGACTGGAGAAAGGTGAGCTTTACACAGAGGGGGGGATCCCAAATCGGTGTGCCCCGGTGGCAGGGACCAAAACCCGGGATAGTCAAAGTCCAGAGTTTTGGTCCACTTTAACACTGAATAAATATTGACCAAAAGCCAAGATAATGGCCTTGATTCAATAAAGGTAGAAAAAATTTCTCATGGTACTAAAAGATTCAATTCATGAAAAAAAGCCTGAGAATGTCACTGTTGCTGAATCACCAGCTGGGAAAACAATGAAAGTCAATGGCACCTTTTTACTCCTAAGAAAAGTAGAGAACGGTTTACTCCTTTCTACACTGCAGTAAAAGCTGCCATTGACTTTCATTTTCTTTTTATCTGGTTATTCAGTAACAGTGACATTCTCAGGCTTTTTTCGCATGATTTTTTTTTCCCTTTATTGAATCGAGGCCAATGGATCTGAATTTTGAAATTGGCTGCTCCCCAGTACAATAGCTGGTTTATACCAGATTCTGCTTTTAGGTGCTGCTGCAAAGTTACAGGGCAAGAGAAGGCAGACTTCAGGAGGTAAGCTGCTGAATTATGTTTTTTACAATTTGCCTGGACAGTCCCTCTAGTCACACAGAGTGCGAGTTAATGTGGTTCTATGGAAATCACTATCGCATTAGCAATCGCACTGCATTTTGAAAAACGCTTGCGACTGCCCCTGAATAGAGTGGGATCACTATCTCAGCTGTCTCCAAAATGCTAAAGCAGAGAGGGCAGAGGCAAGTCATCTGTACAGGGCTTTTTATTTGTTCAATGCCAGGCCGGTGTTTGCCTTCTCTGGTGTTTTAGGCTTTCTATAGAGATGCCGGCCCCTTGCAGCCAGACTGTATAGGAGTACAGATCCATTTTATAGTTTATGAAAGCCAGATCTGTACCTGAAGATGATCTCTTCCTCTGGGCTGCCGGGAGAGAATTGTACATTTTGCAGATTCAGGGTAGAAGGTGAAAAAATTGCTCCCGATTTTGATAAATGGAAGATTTCCTCTCCTGGATGCTGATCTGGTATGGCAGTTGTTTCAACTGTAAATTTCTTCAAAAAGTCTCTAAAATTCATTAGAGAGAATAGAGAAAACAGTGTTACGATTTAATAAGGAAACATAGAAACAGAAGGTATTGTAAATATACAGTAGTGGGGACGGGACAGAAACGTGTGCACGCACATCTGCATTGCTCAGTGATAATATTAAGATATCCAAGAGCCCCTGATGTCTTGATATAACTAACCTTCTTTGAGTTGCCCATTCTTGAGACACCTTTCCCATTGTGCATTTGCGGTGGAAGCACACAAAACGCAGCACATCACTACACATAATTGTTTGCTGCACATTGCTTTCGGTGCAGTGCAGGGCATCAGGACATGTGCACTGCACCATTGTTTCCTTTCCCCCAGCACTGACACGGCAGATCCGGCTGGGGACCAGGAAGAGGCCCTGGCAGCAGACGAGGCTTCGATGGGGGACCAGGCAGCGCAGAGGGAGGCTCCGACAGGGGACCAGGCAGCAGAGGGGGAGGAGGCGGCAAAGGAGGAGGCAGAAGGAGGAGGCTCCGACGGGGGACCAGGCACCGGAGGGGGAGGAGGCGGCTCCGATGGGAGAGTAGGCAGCGAAGGAGGAGGCCGGGGACCAGGCAGCGGAGGAGGAGGCTTCCGACGGGGGACTAGGCAGCGGAGGGGGAGGAGGTGGCTCCGATGGGAGAGTAGGCAGCGAAGGAGGAGGCCAGGGACCAGGCAGCGGAGGAGGAGGCTTCCGACGGGGGACCAGGCAGCGGAGGGGGAGGAGGTGGCTCCGATGGGAGAGCAGGCAGCAGAGGAGGAGGCAGGGGACCAGGCAGCGGAGGAGGAGGCGCCGACGGGGGACCAGGCAGCGGAGGGGGAGGAGGCGGCTCCGTTGGGAGAGCGGGCAGCAGAGGAGCAGGAAGAGGACGAGGCAGCGCAAAGGGAGGCTCCAATTGGGGACCAGGCAGCGGAGGGGAAGGAAGCGGGTCCGATGGGGGAGCAGGCAGCGGAGGCTCCGACGGGGGACTAGGGGGACGAAGGAGGAGGTTCCGACAGGGGACCAGGCAGCGGAAGGAGACGGAGGGGCTCCGATGGCGGACCAGGCAGCGGAGGGACCAGCAGCGATGGATCGGGAGCTGGTGGCGAGTATGGCCCTTTCACCGGGGGTACCCATAGATTTCTATGGGCCTGCGTTGCAGTTGTTCTGACACTGAATGTAGTGTTTTGCAAACCACAGCACACTGATGAAAGGGCACATTTACCTTAAAATGGCCCAATGATAGAAACCCATATAAATATAATGGATGGGGGGGGGCAGGGGTCATTTATACATGTCAAGAAAATACAATTCTGTGAGTACTCACCTGTAGAATTGATTTTGTAGTATACAGCACGTCCTGTTCCAGTAATTCCTTACACTTGGGTTATTCCGCCAGAAACCTCCCACCAATTTCCAGTGTTGACAAGCAGTTATACAACAAGCCAGGAGAATCAAAAAATGGATAAGAACCCAAAATGAACTTTTGAACAATCACCATACAGAGGTAACCAAGAAAAATGATAAGGGAGGGATGGAACAGGATGTTCTGTATACTACAAAATCAATTCTACAGGTGAGTACTCACAGAATTGTATTTTTCCCAGTATACAGCACGTCCTGTTCCAGTAATTCCTTACACTTGGGACATCCAAAAGCAGTATCCGTAAGGTAGGGTGGGATCCCCGAAGAGCAACGGCGTGCAGTTTAAACCACTGGCGCCTGAAGAACTTTGCGGCCAAAAGCATCAGCTGAGGCCCTAACATCAACCTTGAAAAACTTGGAAAAAGTATGAACAGAAGACCAAGTAGTGGCCTTACAAACTTGCTCAACAGAAACCTGGTGCTGAAAGGCCCAGGAGGCACCAATAGCATGAGTGGAATGAGCAGTAAGGCGGAAGGGAGATTCCTTCCCCATAGCAGAATAGGCTTGCACCACCGCCTGACGGATCCACTTGCTGATTGTGGATTTAGCCGGAGGCAAACCCCTCCTAGGTCCAGAAGAGAGAACAAAAAGAGCATCAGTCTTCCTGAATGATTCAGTAGCTACCAAATAAAACTTCAGAACCCTGACCACATCCAAGGAGTGCAGAGTCCGCTCCTTGGAATTAGCAGGATTAGGACACAATGAAGGCAAAACAATGTCTTGATTGAGATGAAATGCAGACACCACCTTAGGCAGGAAATCTGGCTTATACCGAAACACCACCTTGTCCTGGTGTCGCTCAAAGTAAGGAGGTTTGATGGAAAGCACCGCCAACTCAGAAACACGCCTGACAGAAGTGATAGCCACCAAAAAGGCTACCTTAAGAGTCAAAATGGGCAAAGCGGCCTCACAGAGAGGCTCAAAAGGAGGACCCTACAAGGCAGACAAAACCAAATTCAAATCCCAGACTGGCAACATAGGCTTACGTGGAGGTCGCACGTGAGAAACACGCTGGAAAAAAGTCTTAACCAAACGGTGGTTGGCAAAAGATCTTTGGAAGAAAATAGTCAAGGCTGAAACATGTCCCTTGAGGGTACTAAGCTGAAGACCCAAATCCAAACCATGCTGCAAGAATTCCAGGATCCCGAGAATAGAAAACACCCGACAGGGAAAAAACTTACTCACATCAGGCAATGAAAGCATGCCATACCCTATAGTAGATAAAGGACGAGGACTTCTTCCTAGCCCGAACCATGGTAGTAACAGAAGCAGGCAACCCCTTTTCCATCAAGATGGAGGTCTCAGCAGCCAGGCCGTTAAAGCCAGCCTTTGTAAATTGAGATGGCGTAGCTGCCCCTGAGTGAGCAGGTCTGGAACCTTGGGCAGGGCGTATTGATCTACTGCCAACTGCACGATGTCTGTCACGTGAGGCGCCGGTGCCATGACAGAACCAAAAAATACATAGCGCCAACCACCGCGGAGCGCCGTACAACGGCCCGCACACACCCCAATAATAAAAAATATCATACACAAATCACGGACTCCCCGGGCGCCCCCTGCCAGCCGAGTGGCCACAACAAAGGGGTCGCGCACAACCTTCTAGAGGGGAGGGGAGACAGGGAGAGGGAACAAGGACCCAAGATTCGAGGCTGGGGCATCCCAATGAGGCTCACCATAGAAGGCCTGTGGCCGGCTACCCTTTGGTACAGGGTCTTGCGGCCCGGAGCAGCGCTCCTGCAGCACCTGACCCTAGTGCTGTCCTACCTTCACCCGAACCGTCAGTCGAGGCTGGGAGGCAGTGGGTCCAGAACGGGTGGAAATAAGCCTGCAGGGCCCTAGGCTTGAAAAGCCCCGATCCCTGCGCAATAGAGAGCCATCTTCTATCTTTGCAGTCCAGACTGCAGAGAAACACTGGAAATTGGTGGGAGGTTCCTGGCTATTTATGGGGCCGGGAGTGGCCACAAGTCTTTCTGCAGTCCACTGCGCCACCTTGTGGCGGAATAACCCAAGTGTAAGGAATTACTGGAACAGGACATGCTGTATACTGGGAAAATTTCCAGCCGGCGTGTTTTTTTGTTTTCTCTCACCCCTGGATTTTATTCCTACCAGGAGAGAATAAGCTTGGCGGAAGCTGTATTCAGTTCGGGTGTATAAGTGGCCCCTCTTCCCTTTAGCGGACGTGTTTATATGGATTTTTAATATTACCCAATTTATAGTGCTCCTTTAATGGGCTGCGTTATGTTACCATTTGCAACGCAAACGGTCAGGTGTGAAAGGGGCCTGATACAAGAGAATCATGGCCCGACGGTCTTTTTTGCTGTCTGTATGGTTTTAATATGTTTTACATTTACTTGCTGTAGCAGTTATCTAACGTGTCTCCTGGGGATTTCAATTGTATTTTGTGCACAATATATAACATTTTATGTTTATGTTTCAGTCACTTTGATTGATTAAGAATCTAATCGAACCGATAATCAAGTTTTATCCAGGTGATGGATTAAATCCAGTCTCCAGACAACATTACTTGCAGGGGCAAAGGCAAATGGCTGCAAAGACCTAAATGTCTACATATTCTAAAAACATTTCAGACAACTACATTTTAAACCGGACCTTCACTCTGAATAAGAGTCTATCTTATAGGTTTCCCCCACCCTGTACATACAGATTGGCCACATTAAAAAAATCATCCTACCTGCATCTACTGCATGTTATGAGCCTTTAAACATCCAAGATGGTGGCTCATGGGGCAAACAGGAAGTTTATTCTGACTGTGCAGCTCTGCATCCTGGGATTGCGGTCCTTTCCCTGACCCCAGCTCTGCTCTGTCTGTGCAAAGCACAGCCATAACCCCGCCCCCTTATACTTTATCCCGCTCTCCTCTCCTCAGTATGTGATGCTTCTGAGGCAAGATGGCGGCGCCCGTATCCTAAAGTCCTGAACAGAGTTGCAGCCCGGTGGGGGGAAAGAACAATAAATGAGTAAAAACTTAAAATATATAAAATTTAGATGTTGGGGAATAGTTTAAAGGTTTGGGCCTTTCATAATATCATGCTGAAGGTCCGGTTTAAGAAAGTTGTAACAGTAACTGTGAATTCCTGTCAATAAAAAGAAAAAAAAAAAGTTACTTGTATTCATCTGGAAGTTCATTATCCTCGCTCTCCATTGCTTCTTCATCTGCCACCCCCTGACCCTTCTCAATGTCCTCATGAAGCTGTTTAAATATTGCATCAATTCTGTAACACAATAAAAGAACATTAAAAGAACCTGTTTATTATAACTATGGACGTATTAGAAGAAGATACAACAGAACAAACTGCGGAAACACCACCTGCTAGGATTGGATCTGCAGTAAAAAAAAAAAAAAAATCAAAGCTTAGTAAATTGCACTACTAAAGTCACCCCCTATGGCAAACAGTGATGTAAGATATTTGAGGGGGCTAAAGCAGAACAAAGCCCTGAGAGGCCAACCCTGAATTTTAAAGCCCCCCCAAGTCACTGTGAAACTTACCTTTGGCTGCCCCGGCGATGTAAAAAAAACGCCAGATTCATCCCCAGCATCTCAGGGCTGAGGCCCAGCAGTGGGGAGCAAGAGGTCAGAAGCTGCACGCGGGGCAGAAAATCTGTGTTCTCTGTCGCACTGAAAACCCCAGCCCACCAGGGGACAAGGAAACCCCTGCCGCTGGAAGCTGGGCGGAGGCAAGCTTTTATTTTTATTTTATTTTTTATTATATTTTTGGCTGTAAAAGGGGAAAATGCCAGTCACATGAAATTACGTGGCTGGCACTGAAAGTGGACCAAAACCCAGGATTTTGTCTATCCTGGGTTTTGGTCCTTTCCTCCGGAGCACCCCGATCAGGGGTGCCCCGCTGTGTGAAACCCCTCAGATCACCCGAACTCGCCTCTTCCCGTGCTATGGCGCATGTGTGGTCGCTCGTCCAATCAGCACGAGCTGGCAGCCCCATCCCCCACTTCCCTCTAACAGGGAGCGTGCCCGTGCTGGCCATTCACAAATGTCTGGCGCGGGCACGCGCCCTGCTAGACGGATAGGGGGGATGGGGCCCGCGCCATTGGGCCGGGAAGTAAGGTAAGTGAACGAAGCGACCTAGGGGGTTTCACACATTGGGGCATCCCGATTTTGAATGCCCCGGGGGGAGGGAATTGATCGGCCCAGGAATCTTATAGATTCCCCAGCCAATCCAGATGGGTTTTGGTCCACTTTAAAGGGTTAAAGAGGCGCAACTCTTCCCCCCTCCAAGCTATAAAGTCCTTTTTCCATGTTTATGCATCTTCCTGAATTGGGATGGGTGACCGCCCCCCCCCCACCCCCCCCCCCCCCCTTGCCCAGCCCTTGCTGCTGCATCCACACCACCAGCATACGTCTCTCTGGAGCACGTACCCACAACTTTCTGAAGACTTCCCGATTGGCCGGCTCAGGTGCACCCACAGCTACCGTAGGTGTGAGCAAAGATGCAGCTGGCAGCCCCTGCTCTATGCAAAGAATTACATTGGCTAAGCGGCCCAAAGGCGCATTTTCAGGAGATCCTGGGGAATACACACAACTGGGTATCCCAATTCGGGTTGCCCTGCAGTGTGCATGCTCCGGGATCGCATGCAAAACTCACCTTGTCCTGGTTCCCACGTGGGCCACCAGAGAGGACCAAAACACCAAAGAAAGTGAAACTCTTGGGTCTTGTTCCTCTAAGTGCCCCAGATGAATCCCAGTGGTGTAGAGCTGAACCAACATGCAACTAAACTATTCAATGTGTTAATGCATAATATCTATTCCCAAATAAATACTCCCAAACCTTTCGCTCTCCTTTTGTTCTTTCACTAGACGCTCCAGGTCGTTGTCATAATGTGGGGTCTTCTGAAGAAACTCTAACCTGTCATTTACCTAAAAATGTAAAAGAAAAATTGGCTAATTAAAGATAAGTGGTTAAAAAAAAAACTTCACTGTATACAATTATTTGCCTAGTGAGCATTTTGACCACATCATTATATATATACGCAAGAAACCAAAGTGGTGCACCACAAATACTAATTAGGCTGTGCTACACTGCAATAATCAGAATACCAAAACAGTTAGGCTCATGGAGAATATCCCCATGAGTCTAAAGACAGGAGCACCAAACAATATTCAATATAAAGTAATATAATTTATTTGGTAGTAAATCCACATAAAACATACACTACATAACACACCATACAAGACTAACATATTAAAAACACTGCATAGCACCCCAAAATTTCATCCACTGCTGTGTAGTCCAGCATGAAAAGTACCTGGGACAACTCCTAGTATAAACACGTATACAACCCCTAATGATAAATGATAACCTACTGTGCCGGCACAGATAACCCCTGTATACTACACTAATAAATATATACAGGTAAAGTGACAATGCATAGAAATAAATAATGATAATAATAATTAATAATATACATCATGAAAATAGCAACAATGAATAACTGTTAACCCTTTTACAATATAAGGTGAAAGTGACTAACAGTTATTCATTGTTGCTATTTTCATGATGTATATTATTAATTATTATTATCATTATTTATTTCTATGCATTGTCACTTTACCTGTATATATTTATTAGTGTAGTATACAGGGGTTATCTGTGCCGGCACAGTAGGTTATCATTTATCATTAGGGGTTGTATACGTGTTTATACTAGGAGTTGTCCCAGGTACTTTTCATGCTGGACTACACAGCAGTGGATGAAATTTTGGGGTGCTATGCAGTGTTTTTAATATGTTAGTCTTGTATGGTGTGTTATGTAGTGTATGTTTTATGTGGATTTACTACCAAATAAATTATATTACTTTATATTGAATATTGTTTGGTGCTCCTGTCTTTAGACTCATGGGGATATTCTCCATGAGCCTAACTGTGTTTTGGTATATATATATATATATATATATATATATATCTCTATCTCTAATCTATCTCTCTATCTCTAATCTATCTCTCTATCTCTAATCTATCTCTCTATCTCTAATCTATCTCTCTATCTCTAATCTAACTCTATCTATATCTATATCTATCTAACTATATAAAGAGAGAGGAAGAGAAGGAGGAAGAGAGGAGGATGAAGGAAGGAGAAGAAGAGGAGCTGTCCTAGGAACAGAAAGTATTTACACAGCACCCAACAGAAGGAATAATAGATTTACCCATCACTCCTTGCAATAGGCAGTGCCATGCAAATCATCTCTTTCGGTCTCGGTGTCATTCTTGGCATTGAACATTCAGGGGCCGAGTGCCTTGGAAGGCACTGAGACGTAGATAGATTATTTGCCTGGCTCTGGCTACTGCAAGGATTGATGGGTAAATCTATTATTCCTTCTCCTGGGCCCTGCAGAAATACTTTACTCGATTTTTAAAGGAAAGGGCATGTCCCTTTAAGTAGAGGGGCTTTTGGCCTCTTTAGCCCCCCCTATATTATGCATAGCATGGGTCTTTCAACATGGTGGTTTGTGACTGAGTTTCAGAGAATAAAGCCTTGTATGGCTTTATGAGTTTTGTATGGCAGTGGCCCTGTATCCCCTGGGACACTGTGAGGTCACCTCCCCTCAGTGTTTTTCTCACACCCCTACCAAGACTATAGGCACTGTAATGTTATCCTCACAACACCTCTCAAGGGATTTGTTACCACAAAGGACTCACAGACCTAACAGCGAGCAAGTCTAAAGACTAAAGATAGCAGCTCACAGGTCTAGCTGTAATCCTTTTAACTGTAGGATACACTTATGCTTTTGAATGGCACCTTTTATTAGAGGGCCATTCCACCAAGCATGGCCATTTTAAAAAAAAAAACCCCACCCATCCCTAGTGCAGAAGCAGGGTGGAGGGGTTACATAAAATAAACTCTTACCTATCCCCCCAATCCAGCGTCGGCCATCTTCCTTGCCGTCTGATGCCGTTTCAGTGTGAGGCGCCATTCGTTTGGCCGTCTGATGCAGCCCATAGAGCGCAGTCCTCGCTTCTGTGCACGCTTCCGTTCGGGAGAACAAAAAGGAGCAGGGACCACGTCTACTACAGACTGCATCAGACGGCCCAATGCTCAGATTGTTGGCGCTGGATTACGGGATAGGAAGGACTTTTATTTTTTATGTAACCCCTCCCCTCCACTTTAGTGCTAGGAAAGGGTGGCAGGGCAGGGCCGGGGGGGGGGGGGGGACTTTAAATGGCCATGCTGGGTGGAATGGCCCTTTAAATATTGACTGAAATTCCAATAAAGTCCAAATAAACACTTCCAGGGCATCCAAAATGGAGACAATTTAAAAGCAACCAGAAATCAGACAGAGCCATTCATCAGCTCCCGTGCCAATCTCCAACCAGTCGCCAGAGGACTGTGCAGTGAGGCAGGCTTGCATACAATCAGCGAGCATCCTGACCTGGTCACCAGCCGCCGCACGTGGTTCGAATCATTCGATATACCAGTACATATCTGTAGGAATCAATCAAGGCAATGGCACCATTTTAAGTTCTAGAAGATGTTATATCCGACCAGCTTTCCTTATTCAGAGTGAACTCAAATCCCCAAGAATTAAGATAGGCGTGAGATGATAGCGAAAGAAAATAAAAAAACACCAGGTCCAGTTTATTCCTACCCTTCTTACCACAAGAACCAGATTCAATGTGAACAGATCATAGACGCCATATACCACTTGAACCATTGACAAGCGCTCCAAATAACAATTAGTCCCGTCCAGGAGAAGTGGTGTATCCACGCAGCGCGTCGGCGGTTGTCTAATCTTGGTGTGTCGGGGGGGGGGGGGGGGGGGGGATCGGCGGGCTTTGCAACATTACGGTTATGTATCTCTTATTTTAGATTTTATTACAGTGCATTTAATTGTATCTTACTATACACCAGCCAGTGAGTGTTTTGTTATACCATTTATTTCACCTATTCCTCACAGCTTATTCTTGGTTTACTCTCTGGCATTGGCTTTACACTATCCAATACACTGCTGCACTTGTTTATATACACTTTTTCTGTTTCTATCACTTCTTTGGATCACACACACCTTTCCACATATTCTGGGTTATATTTGGTTACACCTATACTCACTGGCTTGGTGATAATAGTACATAATGCCATGCCCCTTCATCGTTTGGCATGTAATTACCAATACATATTGATTGTGATAAATTGATGATTCAGCATTGCCTTGCCCATGCCCCCCACCACCTTTCTTTTTATATTGTCTTGTAAATGTTTTTTAAATGTGTATGCCCATTTGGGTTCATTGTGATTTTCATTGTCTGATTCTAATAAAATAGCTTCATATATTTTCTATATACTGGTTTCCACTAATTTTTCTAGGGTGAGTGCAGATCATCCCTTGGTGCATGTATGGGACATACCAGAGTGTCCCTTCTATGTTTTTTATTGCTTAAGCTTTACAAGCACTGGATCTTCTGGCACCCCCTTATGTGACTCATTGATTATATATCAGGCTGTGCTTATCCATCTATAGTTTGTTGTCCAAATAACAATTAGGTCAAAGAATCAAACTTCAGTGAGCATAGACCCCCCCCCCCCCCCCAAAAAAAAAAAACAAAAAAAAACAAATGAACTTATAGCACACTGCTCCTCATTCTTTCAGCAAAAAATGTCAATTTCCCCCCAACCTAGCCTACCAAGAAGTAAAAATGGCAGGATTCAGGCAGGCTTACCACGCGTTTCCCAGCATCCTTCAAGCTTCATAGGCATGCGATTCAAGCACCCCAAGTTACAGGTAGGGACAATGGGAAACAGTGCTGCGCTGGATATAGGGGTGTGAATTGGCAAGAATCTGGCAATACGATTTGTATCACGATACACATATGACGATACAATATATTCCGATATATCCTGATTCTGTCTCAAAGACGATTTATTGTGATATTTTTAATGAATATAGCTTTGGAAAACCTAATCTACAATACAACATTCACACATACATAACGCAGGACGACTCTCGCGGGATCTCGTTGTTTCTCTGCTGCGGATGGGACAGAGCTGCTGAATAACAGGCTCTTGTGAGGTGCGCTGCCAACTAGTGGTCGGGACTAAATGCTACTTATAGTTTATAAAAGATCGATTCGAACATATTTGGAATTGATAATAGTATTGTCTAATGAAATATCGCAATATTTGGCAGAATCGATTTTTTTCTGACACCCCTAGCTGGAAACGTTGGCAACATCGGCATATTTCTATGTCCCAACCTTACGTTAGCCCCTTGAAGGGTAGAGGCATAGCCCCAGCCCTGGGCACAACTTATCCTCTAGCTACAGTGATGTGCTTCCCAAGGGTTATAGTCTGGCATACGGCCTGCAAGCCACACAAAAGTAGTCTTCCAAGCCACATGCAACATGTTCTCTGGGGCAGCTGTGCCCCACATAGAAACATAGAAGGTTGACGGCAGAAGGAGACCATACGGTCCATCTAGTCTGCCCTTATGTGTATACTGTATGTTCTCTTTATCTTAGGATAGATGGAGGCTTATCCCAGGCATGTTTAAATTCAGTGACTGTTGATTTTTCAACTACCTCTGCTGGAAGTTTGTTCCAAGCATCTACTACTCTTTCTGTAAAATAATATTTTCTAACATTGCTCCTGATCTTCCCCCCGACTAGCTTCAGGTTGGGCCCCCTTGTTCTATCATTAAGCTTCTTCTTAAAAACACTTCCCTCCTGAACCTTATTCAATCCTTTCACATATTTCACGGCACGGGTTTGCCGGAAATGTAAGTGCTTGTGGGCGATCGGTGGGATGCCGCGGGAGGAGCATTTTAAATGCACAGTTTTTTAAAACCTCTGGTCAAAGCAAATTTTGCTTTAATTATTTTGACCAGTTCCCCCATTAAAACCCATGCATGTAACTTACTGGAGTATCAGGGAGAGACGTCTGTGATAACGAGAGCGCCGAGCAGTCTCCTTTTTGGGGTGTGGCTGGCACCGAATGATCCACCATTTGAATTATTTCATCCAGAGGTTTCAAAGTCTCTTCAGTTTCATCATCATCAGAGCTTAGAGAAAAGCCTTGAAAGGATTCATCGCTGTCCACGCTATCCCTGCGGCTTCGCTTTCGGGGTTTCTTCTTGCAGCTTTCCAATTCTGAAGCGCTGGGACTAGAGTCTTCATGTCTTGAAAACGTAAAGAAGTTTCCATTGTCTACAGTTAATAAACACAAGAAGACAAGTAAAATGTGACTTTTGTGGCAACTGGTATTGTGACATTTGTTTTAAAAAGGACGTAAGAGAGGACCAAAAGCCACCGAACTTGTGAAATACATTTGGCCAAGGCCCCTGCCGATACTCCCTTCTTAGGGTGTAGAACGGGAAATGGATATTTCTGTTTTTCAAATGGTCCTGAGACACTTTTTTTGTGCTGTCCCCCTCTGTAAGATTGCAGCGATCAGTCATTGGTTAGGTGTGGCAACGACATCATTGCCACACACAACAATGTCAGTGAATGGAGGAGGCGAAGCTTTAAGGCTAAAACAGGCGCCATTATCTGGGATTAGAGTAAAGCAGAAGCAGTGAAAATTAGCAAAATGTGCTCTTCATAGGGGGAGCGATTCAGGGGATGCAAGTTAAAAATGTGGGTTTTGGTCCGCTTTAAAGTGGAATAAAACCTAGAATTTCAGGTTTTTTATTTCAGGCAGGCCGCTGGTGGGTTTTGTTGTGCTTTAAAGTGGACCAAAACTCTAGTAGTAACATAGTAACATAGTATGTAAGGCTGAATAAAGACTTTAGTCCATCCAGTTCAGCCTGTTTAACTCCTTCCAGTGGTCTAGTAGCCATAGCTGGAAATGTTATTACATGCCAGGAAGGCATCAAGGCCACTTTTGAACGTTTTTACTGTATCCATCATTACTACCTCCTCTGGCAGCGAGTTCCATAGTCTCACTGCTCTTACAGAGAAGAATCCCCTCCTATGTCGGTGGAGAAAGCACCTTTCCTCTAACCTTAGTGGATGCCCTCGGGTTATGGTAACACTCCGGGGTATAAATAGATTGTGGGACAGATCTTTGTATTGACCCCGAATATATTTATACATAGTTATTAGATCACCCCTCAATCGTCTTTTTTCTAGACTAAATAAGCCTAACTTGGACAATCTTTCCGGGTACTCTAGCCCCCGCACTCCTTTTATTAACTTTGTTGCCCTTCTTTGAACGCGCTCCAGTTCTGATATGTCCTTCTTAAGCACAGGTGCCCAGAACTGTACACAGTATTCCATATGGGGGTCTGACCAGTGACTTGTACAGGGGTAAAATGATGCTCTGGTCATGAGCACCTATGCCCCTCCTGATGCACCCCATAGTAAGCTGGCTCTAGAGTCTAAAAGACCGATCGCCCATGGGCCATCCTGATTTGGGATGCCCCGATGAAATAAATCCCCTTGGCTGCTCCCCTCTGGCGGCGCGTACCCACACATTCAGCATGTTATGCTAATTATTAATATGTGCGGCATAGAGCACTAATTGCAGACATGCAGCGTGGGATCACAAAAGCGGTAAGCAAGTCTAGCAAGGCGGGGTGTTTCACAAAGAGGGGCATCCCAAGTCATGAACAGAACTCTCTGCCAGGTAAGGTCCAAGTCTGCAAGAACCAACACTGGTTCAACTGCACGTGAGCTCCAAACGTAGGAGACACTTACCTTTTCCTCATGGAGCGCTGTATGATAAGGGGTAGACAAAGAAGGTGAATAGCACTTTTCTCTCCTAAAAAGGAGTGAGAATTCTCACCTGGCACTGAACCGACTGCTTAATGAGAAACTACTGCAAAGAGGTACACTCTACGTTGAGAGAGAATTTGATCCGTCAGGAACTACTGATGAACATCTCCTTTGTGGGAACCGTATGAAATCCTAAGTGGGGAGCTACATGCTGGATAACTAAACTCCCTCTGGTGAGTGGCCTGTGTGTGTAGCGTTGGTGAATTAACCAAGACAACATTAGGATATTTTTGCCCTACTGAAGCAAATTGGTTTCTGATGGACTTTTGAAGAAAGAATTGATTATGGACTTTGAAATAGAGTCCTTGTGCTCCATGCTTTTTGTGCATTTATCTATAATTTGAACCTAATGTTTCTAGGGTTTTTTTGCGTGTTTGAGCATATTTTAATTTAGTACATATTGTTTTAAGGTCGAGTTAAAAAATACAATTCTGTGAAACTCACCGGTAGAATTGTTTTTGAATATATCAAGTCCAGGTCGTCCCAGAAGTGATGACAGTTGGGGTAGTCCGCCACCAGGTGGCGCGGTTACTGCAAGTTCCAGAGCTGTAAATCCTCCTGGCCCCCTATATAATGAGCTGTCTCCATAGAATTCCTAGAGTGTCAAAAAGCAGTAAAGACAGGCCGGGAGCTCAAGAAACCATGTTAACTCACATAGCGTCAGCATGTACTCTCTCCAACAAAAAACTAAGGAACGCTCCAATACAAAAAGGTAATCACCCTAACAGGCAAACAAGAGATAATGAACCAAGGGCGGGGTGGGACGACCTGGACTGGATATAATTAAAAACAATTCTACAGGTGAGTTTCACAGAATTGTATTTTTCACTATATCCAATTCAGGTCGTTCCAGAAGTGATGACAGTTGGGACATCCAAAAGCAGTGTCCATTTAGGGTGGGCTCCCCAGTGCGGAACAGCATGTAGTTCATTTCACTAGCGCCTGAAGCACCTTTCGGCCAAAAGCAGCGTCAGCTGAGGCCCTGACATCCACCTTGTAAAACTTAGTAAAGGTACGAACAGAAGACCAAGTAGCGGCCTTACAAACTTGTTCAACAGAAGCCTGGTGCTGAAAACCCAGGAAGCACCAATAGCTCTAGTAGAATGAGCTGTAACACGAAAAGGGGGATCCTTCCCCTTGGCAGAGTAAGCTTGCACCACCGCCTGTCTAATCCACTTGCTGAGAGTGGACTTGGCTGGAGGCAAACCCTTTCTAGAACCTTCAGTGAGAACAAAGAGAGAATCCGACTTCCTGAAGGATTCAGTCGCAACCAGGTAGTACTTAATGGCTCTGACCACATCCAAGGCATGGAGGGTCCTTTCCTTAGAATTAGACGGTTCTGGACACAGGGAAGGCAAAACAACTTCCTCATTAAGATGAAAGGGAGAAACGCAAAAAAAACAGGTTTGAAGTGAAAAACCACCTTATCCTTATACAAGGAGTTCATACAACCAGTTCAGACACACGGCGATAGCTACCAAAAAGACCACCTTTAGGGTCAAGATAGACAATGCAGCGTCGCACAAAGGCTCAAAGGGAGGACTCTGGAGAGCAGAAAGCACCAACTTCAACTCCCACACCGCTGATACAGGCTTACGTGGTGGACGTACATGGGTAACTCCTTGGAAAAAAGTCCTGATCAGTCTATGATTGGCAAAGGATGTTTGGAAAAAGATGGCCAAGGCCGAGACCTGGCCCTTGAGGGTGCCCAGCTGTAGACCCAAGTCTAAGCCGTGTTGTAAAAATTCCGAAATCCTAGAAAGTGCGACAAGGGATCCCTGAGTGAGAAGCTCTGGGTCGTCAGGCAAGATTGACTGACATCTGAACTATGTCCGCGAAACAACTCCGCCTCGGCCAGCGAGGAGCCACCAGGATAATTGGTACCCCCTCCTGGGCTATCTTGCGCAGCACTCGGCCCTGGAGTGGAAACGGAGGAAATGCATAAAGGATCCTGAACTCCATCCAAGGAATTGCCAGAGCGTCTGTGGCAAAGGCCATAGGATCTCGACAGGGAGACGAACCTTGGAAGCTTGTGATTGTGTCTGGACGCAAACAGGTCCACGTCCGGCTGACCCCAGCGGAGACACAGAGCATGTAAGATCTTGTTGCTGAGAGACCATTCCCCCAGAAGAGACGTCCCTCTGCTCAGGGAGTGTGCCTCCTGGTTTTCCACCCCGGGGATGTAAACCGCTGAGATGCAGGGAACATTCTCCTCCGCCCAAGTCAGAATCTGGGACACCTCCTGAAGGACTTGCTTGCTCCGAGTCCCTCCCTGGTGATTGATGTAAGCGACAGCCGTCTGATTGTCCGAGTGGACCTGAATCGCACAACCCCTTAGATGGGGAGTCAATTGGATAAGCACTCAGCTCTCAGCTCCAGAAGATTGATGGGTAAGTGGGCCTCCTGTGGCCCACACTGGCACTGGAACTTCAGCGTTTGCCAAAACCCTCCCCAGCCGGTCAGACTGGCGTCCGTGGTAACCATCTCCCACCGGGAGTCAGCAAGGACTTGCCCACTAAGAGATTGCTGGAGTCCAACCACTACAAGAGGGACTGTCTGACCATGGGGGACAGTGAAAAATCCTGATTCAGGGACTCCTGTGTCCGGTCCCAACCGGTCAACAGATTCAATTAAAGAGGTCAATGTGGAACTGGGCGAAGGGCACTGCCTCGAAGCAGGACACCATGAGGCCCCCCCCCCCCCACTGAGGCTGCAGCCTCCACAACAGACTGCCGAGACGCCACTCCAGGTCCACCCTCCCCCCTCCCTGACAGGATGGAGGGGAGAGGAGAAGGAATCGAGGGAGGTAAGCATGCCAGTGAAGTGAATAAAGGTGAAGCACACACACAAAACAAAGCTGTGGGTACAGACAAGGGAATAACCCAAGTTTAGGTGGTTCCTCCCCCCCCCCCCCCCAATATGCTCACCATCGCCTATGGCCGGCTACCCGTTAGGGAGGGTCTGCAGCCCAGAGCCTAGCTCTGTGAACGCCTGACCCTGGCGTTCTCCCTACCTTCATCTGTCCCGTCAGCCGAGGCTGGGCGGCATACGTGGGTCCATGGGAAACAGAGGTAATAGGGGTGCAGCGGCCGACAGGCTTAAATGCCCCGCTCAGCTGTCGTATCCAGAGAGAGTGTTCCAAACAACCCTAGCAGCAGCTTACTGCAAGAAGAAATCTGGGAATTCTATGGAGACAGCTCATTTTATAGGGGGCCGGGATGAGTTACAGCTCTGGATCTTGCAGTGACTGCGCCACCTGGAGGCGGACTACCCCAACTGTCATCACTTCTGGGACGACCTGGACTGGATATAGTGAAAATTCCTAGTGTAGTATTTTTGTATCAATTTGGACATTGCCAGACTGAAATGCAACTCGAGTTACTGAACCTTGGAGCCCACACCTACATCCATGGTTCAATATGGACATTGTCACACTAAAACAGCACTCTCAAGTCACAGGACAACCCAAACCAAAAGATCTTGCGCAAAAAGATCTCCATTAATCTTACCGTTAACAGTATTTCTACAAGTCCTTCAGGACGGCCACTGAGAGAGTGAGCTCCTCCCCCTAGAGAGGAAACACAAGCTAGAACAAGTTAAAAGCCCCACTCCTTTCCCTTAGTACTAAGTATTCAAACAAGCATTATAAGGCGATGAACCAAAGGACCTAAACTATAGGGGGAGGGGTAGCAAGGGCCTCATAGAAGGACTCATAGAAATACTGTTACCAGCGAGATTATGGGGGATTTTCTCCCTTCGTCCTTCAGGAGAGCCACAGAGAGGATAATCAAGGTGTCAGTAACCATACATTTGAATGTCTGTGTTTGCATTTTGTTTTGTTCTTTTGTATTAACCAGCCCTTTGAAGGCAACCAAAATACAGATGTGTCTCTTGCTGAAAATTAGTTTGACATCCCTGCTTTAATTGTAAGCTCTTAAGAGCAGGGCCCTCACTCCTAATGTACACCTATATTAATGTATATATGTTGTACTTAAGAGCCATATAATATAGTGTGTATTTGAAGTATTTTATTTGTGGTCACTTTTCCGACTCTGGGTATTCTATTACTCGTTCTACCCTCCTGTAACCATAACCTTGTATAGCACTGTGGAAGATAATGACACACTATAAACAATAATAATAATAATTAGGGAGCAATGCTAGAGAAAGATAAGCATCTCCTTTAAGCACATGAAGCAGGGAGGTTAGGTTATTTTCTTGTCCCAGTGGGCCCACCACAGAGCTGCAGGTAGTGTATAGGAGTGTGATAAACATAGGTAGCCTTACTTTGCTAAGTGATGGGGCTTGGCACACAGGCAATAATAGTCATGCCTAAAAAAAACACCATATGGCTCACGTCTGATAGTATGAAACAGCCCCTAAAGCATCTAATGTCTTGGACCCTTGATTTTTTTTTTTTTTTTTTTTTTTTTTAAAGTGTAACAAAACCCAGAATTTTGACTATCCTGGGTTTTAGTCTCTGGCATGGAGGTATCCCAAATTGGGATGCCCCTCTGTGTGAAACTCACCGGCCCAATGCACAAGCTCTCGTCCAACCAGAGCCATTTGTTGTGCATATGTAAGGCTTGACAAAAGGCTCTGTTTACAAGCAAAGCCTTGGCAATAGGGGCTGCATAGCCTGCAGAGCACGCGCTCCCATCCCCAGCCTATCTGAATGGCTGGGGGCAGGAGTGCACACACTGCCTGAAGATTTGGGAATGCAGCCACCCGATGGAGGCGATGGCGCGCAGGAACAGGCAAGTATAGCGGCACCCCGGGGGCTTCTGGCTCTGGGATGCCCCGGGTGCAGGCCGGTTTTGTTTTGTCTTGTCTTTTTGTAACTGTATTATTATTATTATTATTTATTTATATAGCGCCATCATCTTCCGTAGCGCTTTACAAAGTAGTAATTACAGACATGGTAGAAACATAAGGTACATATACTATTTCAAATGCAGTTTTAAAGATTTGGATATTCTGAATACAAGATACAATAGGGGAGAGAGCCCTGCCCTTGCAAGCTTACAGTCTAATGAAAGACCGGTGAAGACTAGGGGGAAGGATCACAAACAGTCAGTATTGAGCTTTGTGGCATATGCCCTTCAGAAGATTGGTTAGGCCAGATTATATTATAACTGTATGTATTATTTTATATTTATTAATATTTATAAATATATATATATATTAATATTTATATTTATTCTTGCTGTGCTTGGGTGGGATTTTACGGGTCAGGGGGTGCTTGTACCTTCCATTTCTTATATTTTTTCTGCATAAAGAATCTACTCATTTTAAAAGCACCTTTCCCTTCTCTAGTAAACACAGTAAACAGTAGCTCTGATTTGGGCAAAACTGTTGGCTATGGTTGGATAGTTAGTCACATGTGACCCTATACAGAGACAGATTTGTTCTAACAGTATCAACCTGGGACAGATTGCAGTTAAACTGGACCTTCACCCTGAATAAGAGCCCATCTTATATGTTTCCCCCCGCCCTGTACATACAGATTTCTCACATTCAAAATCATCCTACCTGCACCTACTGCATTTTCTAAATCCTTTAAAACATCCAAGATGGTGGCTCAGGCTGCCTGCAGACAGGAAGTGTCTTCTGACAATGCTGCTCTGCATTCTGGGATTGCGGTCCTTTTCCTGACCCCAGCTCTGCTCTGTCTGTGCAAAGCACAGTTATAACCCCGCCCCCTGCACTTTTCCACCTTCTCCTTTTCTCAATATGTGAGATTTCTGAATCAAGATGGCGGCGCCCGTATCCTAGAGTCCTGAATAGAGTTGCAGCCCAGCGGGGGAAAGAATAATAAGTGGGCGAATACAAACTTAAAATACTATTCCCCAGCATCTAAAATTAATATATTTTAAGGGTTTGGGCTTTTCATTAAATGATGCTGAAGGTCCGGTTTAAAGCAATCAACTGTCATTGGGCAAAAACCAGTTAGCCCTACTCCAGTGGTTTCCAATCAGTGGTACTGGTGCCATCGATACTTTACCCAAGTCAAAAAGTTTGTGCACTTTAAATGGTTGTTTTGTGTTAGTTGAATGACAAGCCACGAAAACCACCCAGGTGGTACTTGACATAATTAGAAAATGGAAGGTGGTACTTGATAAAAAAAAAAAAAAAAAAAAAGAAGAAGGTTGAGAACGCCATGTTTAGTCTATGCCTATCTAGGGTCTCCCTCTTAATGAGATAAACCACTCAGTGTATCGGGATGCACTGGGCCGGTGGTTTTTGTTCCGCTTTAGAGGGGGTCCATGGAAGTTTTCCTTAGAGGCATTCTCATTTGGGATATTTTCTGGTTTCCCCATAAACTCACAAATTATCGAATCCTTCCCTGCGTCCAAGCATAACCGTACTCCACAGCACCCAGGGCCGGATTATGAGGGGGGGTGCAAGCCCCCAGGCCTCCACCACTTGCCCTGCAAAGGGGGCCTCCACCAACCTTTGGGTTATGGCTTTTCAGTCTTTGGTCTGACAGACCGCGGGGCAAAGCCACCACAGGGCAGGACGGAGAGTATAGAGCAGCAAAGCCGCCGTCAGCAACGCTACAGTGATGGGTGCAGAGCTGTCACTGCACATAAGCCACCAAGCACAGCCGCTGGCAGCTCAATGCAGGGAACCAGCCGGGCGACTACACTACCCCCCACCCAGAATGGCAAAGCAGGAGTTCCCGAGCAGCACGCACCCGCACAAGGGACTCGACCCGACGTTCCAGTAAGAGGGCCAGACAATCACCAATCTGTTACTTGGCTTGACTATTATTTTAAAGAAAAAAACACTGTATCTGGGGCCTCCACCACACTTAGACTGGCTCCGGCAGCACCCCACAGCATCCCCACTCACTCAGCACCACCAGCAGATAATAAAGTCAAGCACTGCAAGCACGCAAAACAGGGAGAAACTGGGAATAGGATTTAGCTTGGACTAGAGTTTAAGAGGCCGATTCATTAATAGCACCAGGTAGCGACATAAGAGCGCCAGTAGCGTTATTTTCACAGCGCCCGCTAGTATTCGCTGTGCTTGGCCGTCGTTCGCTTGTTGACAGCGACTCAGTCGGTGTGCGGTAATGTTGAATACGGGGTTAGGAGTCGCTGTTTGACAGGTTCCGCGCTGTATGGGAGCGCATGACAGCGAATGGCCAGAGCGAACAGCTCCCAGCATATTCATTAACAAATCACGCTCAAAAAATTCTCGCGCTGTGAAATGCTTGTTTAAACCCCAGAGCGCTGGCGGCGATGGCTTAAAAGTAGTTTTTAACCACCAAACAACCATATTTTTTGATTAAAAAATTAACCAAGTTTTTCTAAACATTTTGTAATATGAATACATTAATATCAGACCTGTAATATCAATTCTGCACAAATGATTTTTTTTTTTACCTTAAAAAAAATATATAACATTGCCGTAGTGGTCACAGAATTTTTGACAGTGACAAAAAAAAAAAAAAAACAATCATATCAATTAATTATGAATATTTAAAGATTGCTCCATTGAAATGCATTGGAGAGCGCCAGGTAGCGAGAGGTCATACCTGGCGCTGTGATGGGATTAGCAGCGGCGCTGTTCGTTGCAGTCCGCTACATGATGAATCCCACGCTAGGTGACGCTCTCGCCGGCGCTAGCCTCATTTAGCGTGATAAATGCGTGATTGTGTCCGCCGCCTGGTGTTCTGGAGTCGGTAGCCACCGATAGCTGGCGCTACCTGGCGCTAGTGAGACACTACCTGGCGCTATCCCTTGATAAATAAGGCCATAAGACTGTAGTCCTAGTTTTGGTCCACTTTAGGAAGTGGTCAGTCACTTGGGTGTGATATCATGGCTGTTTACTCAGAAAGTTTTCTGCCCATTGGAAGACCTTGAAGTTACTTATAGACATGTGTTTAAGCTTGCACATGTCATGATATTATAACAAAAAAATAAAACTATGGTTACCTAAACTGGAATCAACTTTAGAAGGTATCCCATTGCTTGCAGATATTCCAGTCACCTGCAAGAACAAACACTCCTTATACATTCCATATCGTTAAATAATACACATTCTACAACTACAGGTTTAAAGAGGACCTCGTGTCAAAATAGGCTGAGATTCCCCAATTGTGGAGCACAGGGGCAATCCCGAATAAGATTCCCAGCTGCAAACTGCTATCTGGGAAGCCTGAGATAGGTTTGCACATAACTGCACCCCCACAAAACGCGGAAGTCCCGTGAATGCCAGGCTTCTTTCTGATATCAGGTTTCCCAGGGAGCCAGTGCGCAATGGGCCATCCGAGCCGGGATCCCACATCTGTTTTGACTGGAGGTCCTGTTTAAATGCAGTAACTAATAAAGCAAACAAAAATAAAAGTCATTTAAAGGGAATGTCCACCTTCAGAATCATTAATATGTAGGCCCTCCACTTTATTGCAAAGTATTTTAACAAAGAACTTTGTAGTTAATTTTTTTTGTCTGTGAATTTTGTTAACACTTATATTGGGAAAGAGAAAGATAGTAATTCCAGGGTCAACGCATTCAAAGAGGAAGCCCAAGCAATTTGCAACCTTCCACTCCCCCATCATGCCAAGCCAAATTTGGGCAAAACATAACAAAACAAAACTCACTGGTGGGTAATCTGCATGGAACCTGAAGCAGGAACCTTGAGTGACAGGTCAGTCACCCAATCCTGTGCAGAAGTGTGACTCTGCTGGCCTGTCAATCTAGTCCAACTTCAAATTCACGGCTGCCATGTAGAATCCAGTAGCCCCACCACCGCCATCATGGAAGGATCTTGATGAGTTGCTTAATTTGTTTTAACACCCAAATTGACTTAGAACAGGTCCAACAGCTCATGTGCAGGGTCTAGTCCAATCAAAGTCATTTGACGATTGTTTACAATGTGGAACACACACTGCCACATCCCCAGCGCCGTGCCTGCGCTCCCTTCCCGCGGCAGTGTGCGCTCCCCATTTAAGGTAGAGTCCTTTGCAGTTGAAGTTGACCAAACCAGCTCGATCGGCCCGGGAACCTATAAGATTCCCGGGCTGATCGTTTCCCTCCCTCCGGGAATCTAAGATTCCTGTGCGGATCAGCTCCCTCCCCACCTGGGAATCCAAAATCGGGATGCCCCGCTGTGTGAAACCCCCCAGGTCGCCCCACGCACTTACCTTGCTTCCCGGTCCAGCGATCCCTCTAGCAGGGCACGTGCCCACTCCAGCCATTTGTGAATGGCCGGCGCGGGCTAACTCCCTGTTATAGGGAAGCGGGGGATGCGGCTGCCAGCACGCTCGGAGCCGCTGCCCTTAGATGCCGTCTTAGATGGCGTGATGTCAGTGGCTCCAAACGCGCTGATTGGACAAGTGGCCGCGCATGCGCCGTAGGACTGGGAAGAGATACGTTTCTTTGGGCGATCTGGGAGGTTTCAATCGGTGAAGCACCCCTGATCAGGGTGCCCCGGGGAAAAGGACAAAAACGCAGTATAGTAAAAATCCTGGGTTTTGGTCCACTTTAAACATGGCAAAGAGCTCAGATTGTATGACAGCCCATGCGCATATGGACCGAGGGTAGGTAAGTTTTATTGGGTGAAATTGGGATGCCCCGGTGACACAGAACAAAACCCCAGAAAGTCAAACACCCAGGTTTTGTTGCGTTTTAGTGGACAAACAGCATTAAATGGCTGTTGGTAGCCTCCTTTTCCAAACAGGCTGTTGCCCATCTGCTCCTAATAGTAAGGTGGAGTATTCCTCTGGGAATCTCCTTCAACTCCCTAACTGTAAAATTACGCTGGAGTAAGCCACACTCTGGGGTATAATCCTTGAAGAGAGCCAACCCTTGTCCTACATACATCTAAACGCCGGCAAATAGGTTATTTTGACTGATATTGCCAGCAGAAGAGGAGCTGACAGAAAACACAAGATAAAGAAGGTGGAAGTAAGCCGAGTTTGAGGTTAGATCATTAAATTACTTGTGTGGTGTTTTATTATACTTTTTCTACCTGAGAACTGAATTTTACCTCTGCATTTTCCTTTCTGTGAACTTGTGAACACACTCAGTAGACACACCAGTGTATAAACACCATATCACCATATCATACACAGTTGAATAACATGCAGAAAGATGCACACGTGCCTGGAGCTGTGGGCTGCCCTAAACTCAGCACCCGAGGAGCAACTGGGGATTAGGTGCCTTGCTCATGGCCACTTCAGTCATGTCCCAATGCCAATTCACCCAATAAATCCTAATACATGGTGCCCAACATGGCTAAAGACTTGCCGATACCCCTACCCCATTTCCCATACCCCCAATGGCCAGAGGGAGTACAGAATAGCCCGATGCCTAGCAGCACGTGCACATTCAACCCCTGGAGAAGCACCGGACCCCCAGAATGGCATTGGGGCTGGTGTGATGGCTAAAAAATAATAAAACATGAGTGATATTTACAGCGTGTCTGACAGAAGAGCCAAAATATTGGTGAAGGTGGAAATTCTCTTTAACATGCAAAATACTTCTATTTCCTTCTACTTGGATACATTTCCATCGGGCTCATGAGTTCCAGTAATAATGGCTTGCGTTACCCTCTACATCAGAGGTGGATTTTCAACTAGGCAATATCTAGACACGGGCCTAGAGTACTGCAGGTTCCAAAGGGGTTATTCAACCATATTTACAATTGAACTAGAAGTTACTCTGCTAATAAATTCTCCAGATCCTGGGCCTCCTGGTCAAGTCTGGAGGGAGCTTAAAGTGGACCAACAGTCAAAACGACTTAAACCAGACCAACAAACAGTGCTCATATGCATTCCTCCCCGGGGGAATTTAGATAGCAGCATATAAAAAGTATTTTACTAATTCCTGCTGTGGTCAGTTTCAAAAACAAGATGGCAGTTCATGCATTTGCAGGTCACCTGCAAACAGGAAGTGCTGCTGGGCTTCCTGTTACTGTGCATTGTCAGTTACGTAAGTTGAAAACAGGCAGCAGCATGGCTGAGATGCTGGTAGTGGAAGCTCCAAAAAAAGCAGCTACCTTTCTTTTCCAACTGTGCCAGGCTGTTGGTCTGGTTTCAATATCCATTTAGCATGTTTATACAGTTTGTTTAGTAAAACATAAGGCTTCAAATGCTTTCAAGACCTGGGACCCATGTAGCTGCACTTCTGAATATCTATATAATGGGGTGGGGGGCAGATCACACCACACAAGTATACTGTATAACACAGGAATAAAACCACTGATGTAAAAAGTAACACAAGATTATTACAGCGACTCCAGGAAACCCATTTCCATTAAGGTTGGGGGCTGTGGTTTCTGAGTTATACTTTTAGGGAATTCACATTACTCAAGTTGGACCGTGGTTTGAAAGATCCCCACTGTGCTTCTGATTGACAGAGCATCAGCCAATAGAGATGCAAAGAAAAACGCAATGCAGCAATTTGTGAATGAAAAGTGCTCTGATCTACACAAGCCAGCTATTATCCAATCAAAATATAGTAACTGCCCCAGATTCATGTTTTTGGTAGGGATTGCGAGGAGGGGAAGCTAGGCTTCAGGCTGTCAGGCCTATAAGGATAACTCGGAACAGAAACCACCTGTCCAGCAGCCCTTGCTCCTGGTAAAACCGTAAAAAATAATTAAAAAAAAGGCTCTACTCACACAGGTTCTAGGACTGCAAAAATACTGTTTTGGGAGTACTCACCTTTAAAATGGGTATTATGAGTGTGCCATACACTCCACTTCGATCATCATGACATCTGGGTTATATCCTCTAGAGGGCGAACTTCTGCAGAGATGAATATGCAAAAAAATACCATTTTGTGAGTACTCACCTGTAAAATGTATATGGTCAGTGTGTCACACACCCCGCTTCCCCTTTAACTCTTACTATCGGGTTACTCCACCAGCAGGTGGCGACGTTGCATAGAGAAGTCTTGAAAACAAGCCCCTTCCGGCCTACATATACCTGGGACCTCCCACTTAACACCCAGTGAATTCAAAAGCAGAAAGACAAGGTGCCAGGAAATCCAATGGTAACCTCAAAATAAAAGAAAAGCTTCACCATATAAAGGATCCAGGATACCAAAAAGGGCGGGTGAAGCGGGGTGTGTGACACACTGACAATATCCATTTTACAGGTGAGTACTCACAAAATGGTATTATTCTCAGTGTGTCACACACTCCGCTTCCCCTTTAATTCTTACGATCGGGACATCCAAAAGCAGTGTCCACAAGGGATGGGTATCCGAAGGCAAAATGAAGCATAACTTAAATAACTTTAAAGCGGACCTTCACTCTGAATAAGAGTCTATCTTATATGTTTCCCACACCCTGTACATACATATTGTCCACATTAAAAATCATCCTACCTGCATCTACTGCATTTTATGAGCCTTTAAACATCCAAGATGGCGGCTTATGGAAGCCGTCATCTTATCAGGCAGCCTGCAAACAGGAAGTGCCTCCTGACTGTGCTGCTCTGCATTCTGGGACTGCTGACCTTTACCTGACCCCAGCTCTGCTCTGTCTGAGCAAAGCACAGCTATAACCCACCCCCCTGTACCTTATCCCACTCTCCTCTCCTCAGTAAGTGTGATGCTTCTGAGTCAAGATGGCGGCGCCCGTATCCTAAATTCCTGAACAGAGTTGCAGCCCAGTGGGGGAAAGAATAATAAGTTAGTGACTAAAAACTTAAAATATATTAATTTTAGATGCTGGGGAACTGTTTTTTAAGAGTTTGGGCCTTTCATTAAATCACGCTGAAGGTCCGGTTTAAAGAACCTTGCGGCCAAACACAGAATCCGCCGACGCCCGCACATCAACCTTGTAAAACTTAGAAAAAGTATTAACAGAAGACCAGGTTGCAGCCTTACAAACTTGTTCAACAGAAGCTTGCTGCTGAAAAGCCCAAGACGCTCCAACGGCGCGAGTAGAATGAGCAGTGATACGAAAAGGGGGAACTTTCCCCTTAGCAGAATAGGCCCCAATAACGGCCTGACGTATCCATTTGCTAATGGAAGATTTGGCCGGAGCCAAACCCTTCCTAGGCCCACAGGGCACAACAAAAAAGGCATCAGTTTTACTTACTGTACTACTGTACTTAACACAGCGTACTACATCCAAACAATGCAAAACCCTCTCCTTGTCATTCTTAGGCTTAGGACACAAGGAGGGAAGAACAATATCCTGATTCAAATGAAAAGCAGAAACAACCTTAGGAAGAAAGTCCGGTTTGAACCGAAAGACCACCTTGTCCTGAGGCCTCTCAAAGTAGGGCGCCTGAATGGACAAGGCCGCCAGCTCCGAGAAACACGGCGAACCGAAGTGATAGCTACCAAGAAGGCAGTCTTCTGAGTCAAGGTAGACAAAGCAATATCCTGCAAGGGCTCAAAAGGGAGGAGCCTGAAGAGCAGAGAGAACCAAGTTCAAGTCCCAAACCGGGAGTAATGGTTTCCTGGGAGGCCGCACATGCGTAACCCCCTGGAAAAAGGTTTTAACTAAAGGATGAAGCGCAAAACGCTTCTGAAAAAAGATAGATAAGGCAGAAACCTGCCCTTTCAAAGTACTCAGCTGAAGACCAGAGTCCAGCCCTGATTGCAAAAACTCCAGAATCCTGGAGACCGAAAAGACCCTACAAGGCAAAGATCTAATCTCACACCAAGCGATATAGGCTTTCCAAGTCCTATAGTAGATGATAGAAGAAGACCTCTTCCGGGCACTGATCAGAGTCTTAACAACAGAGTCAGAAAGACCCTCCTCCTTCAAGATGGAGGTTTCAGCAGCCAAGCCGTCAAACCCAGCATTGGTAAATTGGGGTAACACAGCCAACCCTGCGTGAGCAGGTCGGGCCGCAGAGGCAGAACAAACTGATCCACTGCCAGCCGAACGATGTCTGCGAACCATACTCGCCTTGGCCACCTTGAAACCACGAGAATGGCGGACACCCTTTCCAGAGCCAGCTTCCTTACCACCCTGCCTAGCATGGGTATCGGAGGAAACAGGTACAGAAACCCCAGATCCCCCCAGCTCAGGGACATGGCGTCCACCGCCAGAGGATCCCGGGAGAGCGACACGAAGGTCGGGAGCCTGCAATTGTGACGAGAGGCAAACAGGTCCACCTCCGGTGTCCCCCACCGGAGACACAGCGACCGAAAGACTTGAGGATGGAGAGCCCATTCTCCCAGACGAGAAGAGCACCTGCTCAACAGATCCGCTTCCCCGTTTTCCACACCCGGAATGTAAACTGCCGAGAGACAAGGAACATGGGCCTCCGCCCAGGTCAGGATCAGGGACACCTCTCTGAGGGCACCCAGACTGCGAGTCCCTCCCTGATGATTGATGTAAGCAACCGCTGTTCGATTGTACGAGCGAACCTGAACCGGAAGGCCCAGAACATGTTGAGTCAAAAGAACAAGAACCAGACGGATGGCTCTCAGTTCCAGAATATTGATGGGCAAATGGGCCTCCCGAGGTCCCCACTTCCCACGGAACTGAAGATCCTTCCAGAATCCCCCCCATCCCGAAAGACTGGCGTCCGTGGTGACAATTTCCCAAAGAGGAGTCAGGAAAGACCTGCCCCTCAAGAGATTGGTCGAGACCAACCACCATTGAAGGGACTGCCAGACCCGGGAGGACAACTGGAAGGGCCGATCCAACGACCGTGGTCGCCGGTCCCAGGACGCCAACAGATGAAGCTGAAGCGTCCTCGTGTGAAATTGAGCGAAAGGAACTGCCTCGAACGAGGCAACCATCAACCCTACCAGCCTCATCCCCAGACGGATGGACAGCCGAGGATTGGAAAGAAGGACCCAAGCCAACTCCTGAATCAGACAAATCTTGGACTGAGGCAGAAACACCCTGTGTTGACAAGAATCCAACCGCATTCCCAGAAAGGACACCACCCTGGCCGGAGCGAGGGAGGACTTGGGAAAGTTGATTACCCAACCGAAGCTTTCCAGCGTGGAGACCACCGTCCTGGTGTCCGTCTCCGATTGATTGAGGGAAGGAGCCATGACGAGCAGGTTGTCCAGATAAGGTATGACACGAATGCCCTGAGATCTGAGAATGGCCATCACCCCTGCCAACACCTTGGTGAACACTCTTGGAGCCGAGGTAAGGCCAAACGGAAGTGCCACAAATTGAAAATGCTGATACTTCATCACGAACCGAAGAAAACGCTGATGAGCCTGGCAGATGGGAACATGAAGGTAAGCATCCTTGATGTCTATGGACGTCATGAAGTCCCCCTGCCGAAGAGAACCGACAGCCGAACGCAGAGTTTCCATGCGAAACTTCCGAGTACGGATGAACCTGTTGAGGAACTTCAGATCCAGGACGGGGCAAACCGACCAGTCCTTCTTGGGGACTGTGAAAAGATTGGAGTAAAAACCGAGGCCCACCTCTAAGCGCGGCACCGGTCGGATGACCGCCATTTCCAGAAGATTCCTTACCGACGCCAGGAGCCCCTGCGCGGCCAAAGGATCGGTGGGCACCCGAGACCGGAAAAACCGTGAAGGAGGGCGAGACTCGGACTCCAGCTTGTAACCGGACGACACCACCTCCCGGATCCATCTGTCCGGAACCTCCTGGTCCCAAACCAGGGAGAAGTGTCGCAATCGTCCCCCCACCCACACGGGTGAGGGCGGCCCCTCATTGCTGAGCGGGCTTACCAGCAGGCTTGGGCTTGGTGCCCCAGGACTGACCGGGACGGCCACGGCCCCTCCCCGGGGTCCAACCTGCACCCCTGGTAGCAGGAAAGGACGCCCCTCTGCCCGCTCTGACTCCCCAAAAGGAGGGACTAAAGGAAGTCGCACCGCGAAAGGAGCGACGGGGCCTCTTGCGTTGAGGCAATTTACCACCCTTGGTAACGGAATCCAATTTATCGCCAAACAGGCGCAAACCTACAAAAGGAAGCGCTGTAAGTGCCTTCTTAGAGTTAAGGTCTGCCGTCCACTGGCGCAGCCACACTGACCGACGAATAGCAACCAGCAGTGCCGCTGTCCTGCTACTCATCGCAAGTGCATCGTCCTGGGCGGTCAAGACAAAGGAAATAAACGACTCACACTGCTTGAGAGAACTAAACTCATCACAAGCGGGATCAAGACCTGCGTACAGATCCCTAATAATGGACCTAACTGCCAACAGGAGAAGCGCCGAAGCACACACCAGCCGCAGTGTCGATCCGGCACTGATAAAACCATGGCGAGCCAATTGATCAATCCGATGATCCTCACCATTTTTAATGGTAGTAGTGTCAGGGGAGTGCAACACAGCCGTGTTTGACAGCCCTAACACAGGTGTATCGACGTCAGGGGGAACCGACCAAAGCTTCACCAAATCCTCTGGAAAGGGATAACGTTTATCCCAACTAGGAGGAATTCCAGCCAGGCGCGTGGGTTGTTCCCATTCCTTAAGGACAACCCTCACAAAGTGTTGTTGCCTGGGAAACAAACGCGGCTGGGGCACATCAAGCAACTCACCCTTTGGCGGGGGGACCACCACGGGCGGATCCAAAGCCAAAATTTCAAACATTTGAGCCAAAATGGAAGGAGTGTCAAGGGACCCTCCCACAGCCTGATCGCCAGCAGTGTCAACCAATAGCTGGTCTGCAGGCTCATCCGACTCCTCAAGGAGTTCCCCCTCCTCATCAGGGGGACAATCGGACCAATCCAAAATTTCAAACACCTCATCCTCCGAAGCAGGCGCTGCCGGAGAAAGGTGCTTCCGCTTTGCCGTAGCCTTCTGAGCTACCATGGCGGAAATTATCTTCTCGGGGTTGGCCAATCGCGCACGCACCACTTTTGACAATGTCACACGGGGTCCGGAATAAGGGAGGGGGGGTAGGAGATGACGGGAGTTGCGAGGAGCCAGAAGCCGGAGCGACGGACTGGCGCGCAATATTCTGCTTTGCACATGGAACGCATAATATGACATCACCGCCTGGGAGCGGAGCCCCACAACCCCCACACAGCCTGGATAGCCCCGAAGAGCCTCCAGGAGTAATGCTAAAGTGCCAGGGCAACCTTCAAACACAAGTAACACACAGTCACAAAGAAAAAACTACAGCTCAAATGACGGCCCCACGTGCGCAATGTGGGGACCGCTACCTGTTGCGGCTGCAGAAGCCAGACACCGCACACCGCGGCGCTGACCCTGCTAGCGCTCCCCTCACACACACACACACATAACAAGAGTAAAAAGCACCCCATGCAAACCCCCCCCCCCCCCCAAAGCGAAGGGAGAAGGGACCGAGCGGGAGAAGATGGCCAAGGGGAACATCGGGACAGGGGCATCCCAAATCCGGATCACCATACCGGATAGCCGCATTGCCCCACGTGGGGTCGAGCGGAGGAGATAAGCTCCTAGGCACCTAGTGCCGTCTACCGTTGCCCAGCCAGCAGCCTGGGAGGCTTCCATTAACCATCTAGGCATGTAAACAATTGAACTGGGCAGAAATAGACCAAAAGGGGGTGCCGGGGTTTGACCCCGGCTACCTGCAAGCAGGAGACTTCTTTCTTCTGTCTTGTCGCATCTTGCAGAGAGAAAACACTGGGTGTTAAGTGGGAGGTCCCAGGTATATGTAGGCCGGAAGGGGCTCGTTTTCAAGACTTCTCTCTGCAACGTCGCCACCTGCTGGTGGAGTAACCCGATCGTAAGAATTAAAGGGGAAGCGGGGTGTGTGACACACTGAGAATAGAAAGCCCCTCCTGGGACCTCCCACCAATTTCCCAGTGTAAAAAAGCAGTAAGGGGACCAGGAAGAACCAATTATAACCTAAACAATCAAAACCAATGGTTCACCATATAAAAGCCCCAGAATACCTGAAAAAAGGGTGGGGCGAAGCGGAGTGTATGGCACACTCATAATACCCGTTTTAAAGGTGAGTACTCACAAAACCGTATTATTCTAAGTGTGACATACACTCCACTTCGATCATCATGACATCTGGGACATCCAATATGTCAGTAAAGAATGTACCAACTCAAACCACTGCAGCTTGCAGAACCTTGCGGCCAAAAACAGCATCCGCTGAAGCCCGCACATCAACCTTGTAAAACTTGGAAAAAGTATGAACGGAAGACCAAGTAGCAGCCTTACAAACTTGTTCAAGAGAAGCCTGGTGCTGAAAAGCCCAGGATGCACCAACAGCACGAGTAGAATGCGCAGTGACCCTAAAAGGGGGAGTCCTCCCCTTAGCAGAATAGGCCCCAACAATGGCCTGACGAATCCATTTGCTAATCGTAAACTTAGCCGGTGCCAAACCTTTCCTGGGCCCACAGGGCACCACGAAAAAAGCATCCGTCTTGCGGAAGGAAGACGTAGTCACCAAATAATACTTCACACAGCGAACATCCAAATTGAGCAGAACCCTCTCCTTGTCATTGTTAGGCTTAGGACACAAGGAAGGGAGAACAATATCCTGATTGAGGTGGAAAGCAGACACCACCTTAGAAAGGAAATCCGGCTTAAAACGAAAAAAACACCTTATCCTGATGTCTCTCAAAATAAGGGGCCTGAATCGACAGAGCCGCCAACTTAGACATGCCAAACAGAGGTAATAGCCACCAAAAAGGCAACCTTCTGAGTGAGAATAGAAAGAACAGTATCCTGTAGTGGCTCAAAAGGAGGACCTTGTAGAGCCGACAGAACCAAATTCAAATCCCAAACAGGAACCACCGCCTTCCTAGGAGGCCACACATGCGCGACTCCTTGAAAAAAGGTCTTAACCAGCGGGTGCAAGGCAAAAGACTTTTGGAAAAAAACCGACAGAACCGAAACCTGTCCTTTCAAGGTACTAAGCTGGAAACCAAGATCCAGATTATGCTGAAGAAACTCCAGAATCCTAGGAATAGAAAACACCCTACAAGGCAAGGCCCTAGCTTCACACCAAACAATGTAGGACCTCCAAGTCCTATAGTAAATGCCAGAAGAGGACCGCTTCCTAGCTCTAATCAAGGTCTGGACCACGGCCTCAGACAAACCTTCCTCCTTCAGAATGAAGGTTTCAGCAGCCAAGCCGTCAAAGCCAGCGTTTGTAAATTGGGGTAAAGAAGTTGACCCTGAGACAATAGATCCGGCAACACGGGAAGCTGGTAATGATCTACCTTGCCCAGCATGGCGAAGGGCGGAAACAGGTACAGAAACCCCAGATCCTTCCAGGCAAGGGACAAGGCATCCACTGCCAATGCTAGAGGATCCTGGGAAAGAGCCACAAAGGCCGGAAGTTTGTGATTGCGCCTCGAGGCAAAGAGATCCACCTCTGGAGTCCCCCACCTGCGGAAAAGATCCAGAAAAACCTCGGGGTGGAGAGACCACTCTCCTTGGCGAGAGAATCCCCTGCTCAGGGAATCCGCCTCCGTGTTTTCCACCCCCGGAATGTAAACTGCCGAAATGCAAGGAACAATGTTCTCCGCCCAGTGCAGAATCAGAGAGACTTCCTTGAGGGCACCCCTGCTGCGAGCCCCTCCTTGGTGATTGATGTAGGCCACCGCCGTCCGATTGTCTGAACGAACCGGTAAACCCCGTAACTGCGACGTCAGCCGTTGCAGAACAATCCGGATGGCCCTGAGCTCCAAGACATTGATGGGGTTGTGAGCCTCCTGAGGGCTCCACACCCCGCTGAACTGATGACTTTTCCAAAAACCTCCCCAGCCCGACAGGCTGGCATCCGTGGTAACCGTCTCCCAACAGGGGACCAGAAAGGACCTGCCCTTCAACAGGTTGCTCGACTCCAGCCACCACCGAAGGGACTGCCGAACCCTGGGAGACATCCTGAAATATTGATCCAAAGACTGGGGGACACCTGTCCCAATGCGCCAATAGGTGAAGTTGAAGAGATCTCATGTGAAACTGTGCAAACGGTACCGCCTCGAAGGAATACACCATCAGGCCCACCAGTTTCATCCCGTCGGATAGAGGGACAAGGGCTGGCCCGAAGAAGACGGCTCAGATCCTGAATACCCAGCACCTTGGTCTGGGGCAGAAACACACTGGCCTGAACGGTATCCAGATTCATGCCCAGAAAGGAAATCATGCGTGATGGAGAAAGAGAGGACTTGGAGCGGTTGATCACCCACCCGAACTTCTCCAAAGTCGACACCACCTGGTGGGTGTCCAGCTCCGGCCGACTGAGGGAAGAAGCTGAGATCAACAGGTCGTCCAGATAAGGCACAATGCGAATTTCCTGAGCTCTGAGCAGGGCCATTATTCCCGCCAAGACCTTGGTGAAGACCCATAGTGCCGAGGTCAGCCCGAAGGGAAGAGCTACAAACTGAAAGTGTTGATCCTCCACCGCAAACCGGAGGAATCTCTGATGCGCTGGAAAAATGGGAATATGCAAATACGCATCCTTGATGTCTATGGACGTCATGAAATCCCCCTGGTGAAGGGAATTGATAGCGGAGCGCAGAGTCTCCATACGGAACTTTTTGGTCCTGATAAACCTGTTCAGAACCTTGAGATCTAGAATGGGTCTCACCGAACCCTCCTTTTTGGGTACCGTGAAAAGGTTGGAGTAGTAACCCCTGCCTCTCTCCGACTGAGGCACCGGGCAAATAACTCCCATGTCCAGAAGGTTTCTTACTGCTAACTTACTGCTAACTGCTAACTTACTGCTAACAGGAGCCCCTACGCAGCCTGAGGGTCCAAGGGCACCCGAGACCTTAAGAACCTTGGAGGCGGCCAGAACTCGAAATCCAGTTTGTACCTGGACGAGACCAATTGTCTGATCTCCTGGGCCCAGACCTGGAAGAAGAGCCGCAGCAGTCCCCCCACCCGTGCGGGTGAGGGCGCCCCTTCATTGCTGAGCCGGCTTACCGGGGGCTTAGGCTTGGAACCCCAGGAAGCAGTCGGGCGCTCCCGACCTCTGCCCCTGACACCAGAGACAGGCAGACCCCTAGTTGCTCTGGCTCCACGAAAGGACGGGGTGAAAGAACCGCCCCCTGAAAGGGACGGCGCTGTTTCTTCCGCTGAGGTAACTCACCTCCCTTAGCAACAGCATCCAATCTATCACCAAACAGCCGCGTATCCATGAAGGGAAGAGCTGTAGTGTAAGGGACTTCTTGGCCCCAAAATCCGCTGTCCACTGAAGCAGCCAGACCAACCTGCGCATGGCCACCAATAGAGCCGAAGTCCTGCTACACATGACAATGGAATCCTCCATAGCAGACAACACAAAATCCATGAATAGTTCACACATCTTAAGAGTAGCGAACTCAGCGCTAGCCGGATCAAACTGACCGTCTTTAAGCCAGTCCCTAATAAGAGACCTGGTAGCAAGCGACACTAGAGCAGATGAACAAGCCGGCCACAGGGCCGATCCCACACAGGCAAAAGCATGACAGGCCAACTGATCCAGGCGCCTATCCTCGCCATCCTTAAGGGAGGTAGCGTCAGGGGTGTTAAGCACAGAAGAATTGGTCAAGCCCAAGACAGGCGCATCGACCTCAGGGGGAGAAGACCATCGCTTGACCGCCTCCGCCGGAAAGGGATACTTCTTGTCCCATCCCTGGGGAGCACCCAGAAGCCGACAGGGCCTCTCCCATTCTTTCTGGATCAGAGTATCAAAATGATCCTGCGTAGGGAATTCTAGACAGGGCTTACGGACCCCCAAAAATTCCCCCTTCTTTAAAGGAGGCGCCTCCGGGGGATCAATATCCAACACCTCCAGCATATGCGACAAAACAGCAGCCGTATCTACGGCATCTCCAGGCGCCTGCCCCACAAAAGCATCACCAGACTGTATGTCTGTATGTCTCTTTTTAGCTTGGGCCTTCTTGCCCACCGTGCTAACAAACTTTTCAATGCTGGCCAACCTGGCAGCAACATCCGACTGCGACTCCCCGCTGGCACCAATGTCACTCGGGGTACGGATCAAGCGGGGAGGGGAAGGAGATGAAGCGGGAGGAGCCGACCCAGAAGGCTGGGAACCAGACTTCAGCGTTATGGCCTTATGAGCGCATGGAGTACAGATCGGTACATCCTCTCCCGTAAAGGATGCCCCACACCCCACGAATGGACGAGCTTGCCCCAATGAGAGCCCGAGCCCAGTATCCTGCGGAGCCTCCATATGGTGATTTTTTTAGTGGTCAGTCGCAAGATCGAAGGGAATTACGCTTAAGCAACCCGGGATGCCCCTTAAAAGTCTCGGTGGGAGGATTTAGAGGAGAGTAATTTTTAAAACTAGGGACCCCAGGACCAGGAGGAACCCCTTAATATGCACAATATGAAGCAATCTGCAACACACAATAGGCATATAATTACTATTAAGGCATCTGCATTAATAAAATCACAAGCATACCACACATACTATATACATATAAATATACAGGTATACTGCAATAAATGGCAAAAATATACACCACCAGGGGCCCACCCCACCAGAGAGTGACCCCCAACACACAAAGAAACAGGCCATCAGGCCCCTACCTGACCCAAGAGCAGCACGGCAGCGCAGGAGATCTTCAAGATGGCCCCTGACCAGGAGGAAACCAGACCAAGGGAGAAGAAGGTGGGCGTGTCAGCGCCGAAGGCGCGCTATCCAGGCCACGCCCCCCTCCCTGCAGCACGTATCTGGCCAGAGGGAGGCCTGCAGAAATCACGGCGTCGAGGGGGCGGGGCTACCGCGGCCGTGCCGAGCGCCCGGCCCCGCCCCCTTCTCCACCCAGACACAAAGCCTGAGTGACTTCACTCAGGCTGAAGGAAGCCATATTGCACCAATTCATCGAGGGATCACTTCCAGATGAGCCACATCAACCAACAACAAAGTGTGAAACACCTAAACACACACACAGACGCACATCCATTAGATTAAAACGAATAAAAAAAAAAAAAAAGGCAAGAAGAGGCCAGCTTAGGACGCGCCAGCCCCCCCCCCCCCCCCGGGGGAGTAAGGGACCCGGAGGGGAAAAGGGGGAACCCCGGCCCGTAATAAGGCCGCATTCAGCAGGGACTGGGGGCATCCCATACCAGGATCACCACAACCTGGTTGTGCCGCCTGCCCCAATTTGAGGTCTCATGGTGGAGCAAAGGCTCCCAATGCACCCACTGGGTGCTCCTACCCTTGCCAGGACCCACAGCCTAAGCTGGGAGGCTCAATGGGGGACAATTTGGAAAGAATCCTGGCAGCAATAGGGATAAAAAAGGGCGCCGGGCGCGAGCCTGGCTTACCTGCAAGAGAGAGAAGTCTTCATCTTCTGTCTTGTCCACCTGCAGAGAAGACACTGGGAAATTGGTGGGAGGTCCCAGGTATATATAGGCCAGGAGGGGCTTTCTTTTTTGCATATTTATCTCTGCAGAAGTTCGCCCTCTAGAGGATATAACCCAGATGTCATGATGATCGAAGTGGAGTGTATGGCACACTTACAATACTACCTATAAAAACTTAAAAGGAAAAGTATGCAACCCCCCCTTCCACCCAGACCTCAGGTATTAGGGCTGTCAGATGGCACGAGGCTCCCTTGCTTACCTTCACCTGGTCCTGCAGCAGTGATTTCTCTCGCACAGCCCTGGTAGCTACTGTAAAGCTACCTCTCTTTGTTCCAGCAGGTAGATGGGCATGTCCAGTGTATGAGACCCCTATTATTCACTACGGGCACCTCGGCTGAACTTCATACATTTTCAGGAACCTGGAAGTGCCGAGCCTGGCTTCAGACACCAGGGCTCCAGATCGATCACCGCTGCAGGACCAGGTGAAGGTACAGAGGAGCCTATCTTCACAGTGTTCCCTCTATCACTGAAGCAGCTATGAGCAATTTACATTTCAATAGTATGCCCCTTACCGCTTTAGCACAATCACAGTTGATTAATATTGAAACAATTAAAGCGGACCAAAACCCACATTTTTAACTAGCATCCCCACGAATAGTAACTTGCCTATTTTTACTGCTTATGTTTCACTCTAATCCCAGATAATGGCACCTGTTTTAGCTGTAAAGCTCCGCCTCCTCCATTAATTTCCACTGCTGTCTGTGGCAATGATGTCATTGCCACACTTACGCACTAACTGATCGCCTGCCATCCTACAGAGAGGGACAGCAAAAAAAAAAAAAAAAAAAAAAAAAGTGTTTCAGGATGATTTGATAAGCAAAAATATCCATTTCTAGTTCTACACACTAAGAAAGTATTGGCAACAGCTTTGGTTATTTCACAAATTCAGTGGGTTCTGGTCCGCTTTAAGATACATCAGCTACAGCCTAGCTCAATGTAACAACCCCACAATTTATTTTGGGGGGGGGGGGGCATACAGTTAGGTCCATTAATATTTGAATAGAGGCCACATTTTTTGGTACAATACCACAATAAATTTTGAGAAAACAATTCAGATGCAGCTAAAGTTCAGCCTTTCAGCTTTCATTCAGTGGATTGAACAAAAAAAGTAATTGGACTAGTTGACTAATGCGGGCTGCTTTGCGAGGTTTTCCCCCCCCTCCCCTCCCTTTTTTGTTCTCCTCCCCAACCTAACCTACCCATTCACACCACTGTGTTCTTCCCCCCCCCCCCCCTTTTTTTTCCACTTGTTCTTTTCTTTTTTGTTTCATGACTCCTTCGCTGCGTGCGCGGTGGCTTGCCCCGCGCCGCTGTCTCTCGGGTCCCAGGGTGGGTGCGCCCCGCGGCTGATGGGCGGCCTGGCTCCGGGGGGTCGGCGGGGGGCGGGTTGCGGTGAGAGGGCAGGAGTGTATGCTGGAATTAATTCCCCGGCACGGGAGGCAGTGAGAATAAAGACTCAATGCTGACAGATGTTGTTCTATTGTTCGTTTATTGACGCTATAGTTCCATTGCGGTTGTATTGCTGTATAGTATTGGACAGTCTCATTGAATTGAATTTTTCCTATTTGATAGAACGCTGTAACTTTGTATGCTCTGTCATGATTGCCTCCCCTGCGCGGGATGGCGTCTGCATTATACTTGGTCTGCTGATCGCCGTGCCTGTATTGCTCATTTTTCCTGGTCAAATAAAATAAAAATATTGAAAGTAAAAAAAGTAATTGGGACGAATTAAATCATTGTAAATAAAATGGTTTTCTACCAAGTATTAGAAATTAACATTTGAAGGCAATGACTGCCTGAAGTCTTGAACTCATGGACATCACCAGACATTGCTGTGTTTCCTCCTTTTTAATGCTCTGCCAGGCCTTAACTGCAGCGGTTTTCAATGGCTGCCTGTTTGTGGGCCTGTCTGTCTGAAGATTAGTCTTTAACAAATTAAATGCAGCTCAACTGGGTTGAGATCGGGTGGATTACTTGGCCATTCAAGAATATTCCTGGGTAGCTTTGGCTTTACGTTCTGGGTCACTGTCCATCTGTATTACGAAAAGCCGACCAATCAGTTTGGCTGCATGTGGCTGGATTTGAGCGCACGGTATGTCTCTGAATAGCTCATAATTCATGCAGCTGCTTCTGTTGTCGCGGAAATTGGCCATTTTGTCATTTCAGAACACAGACACATACGTTACCATACTTCTCAAGGGCATCTGTCTTGCCCAGAGCCTTGAACCTTTATTTTATTTTATAGTCAAGCAGAGGGTTGTCTTATAATCCCATATTATGAAATGCATATGTTGTTATCCAATCACAGTACAAGTACATACATTAGCATATGTATTTGAGATAGATGCACAACTGCTCTTGTCTCCTTGCAGAGGTGAACTGTTCTGCCAGTGTGTAAGCCCATCATAAGCTATTCATACATTTGGCTCTGAGGATAATCTTACAGTTTTTAAGCTTTAACTTAGGACTCACCTAAATAGAAATTATATAGATTCAGATTGAATTGAAACTGGATTTGGTCAATTTTTTAAGCGTATTCCCTAACACTGTTCTGTGTCACATGATCAATAAACCAAAAAAACTAGTGACCCAGTGCCACTGGCCAACATTCACGCCCAAGCCATCACACTGCCTATGTAGTGCTTTACAGATGTTGTGCTATGCTTTGGATCATGATCTGGACCACGCCTTTGCCATACTTTTTTCTTCCCATCATTTTGGTAGAGGTGGATCTTGGTTTCCTCTGTCCAAAGGATGTTCTTCCAGAGCTGCGAGAGCTTTTTTAGATTTTTCCAATCTGGCCTTTTTAGGCTTCAGGCTTATGAGTGGCCCGCAGCATGCATTGACCCCTCTGTATTTACTTTCATGCAGTCTTCTCTTTATGGTAGATTTGGATATTGATACATTCCCAACATCTAGGAAGTGGTGATCACTTTGTTGTGCAGAGGTCTCTCTTCAGCATGGATATCATACTGCAATCATCCACCACTATTGTCTTGTCATGGGCGTCCAGGTCTTTTTGCATTGATGAGTTCACCAGTGCGTTCTTTCTCAGGATATACCAAACTGTATGTATTGTAGTAATATCCCAGATGTTTTTTTCTTGTTTTCGCAAATTAAGGATAACTTGTTTCACTTGCATGGAGAGCTCCTTTGACTACATGTTTTCTTCACGGTAATATCTTCCAAATGAAAGCACCACACCTCAAATCAACTCCAGGCCTTTTTATCTGCTTAATTGATAGTGACATAACAAAGGAATTGCCCACACCTGCCCATGAAACAGCCTGTGAGTCAATGTCACCGATTGGCAGAGTGGGGCTTCAGGGGTGCAATTTACTGAACTTGCTTTTTTGACTTTGGTCTGCTTTAAAGTGGACCACAACCCAGGATGTTGACTATCCTGGGACTTGGTCCTTCACCCCGATCGGCGGTGCCCCACTGCGTGAAACCCCCCAGGACGACGAGACCAGCTTACCTCTTCCCGAGCCCATAACGCGTCTAAGCGCAGCAGCTCTGAGCACCCTGGCGGCCACATCCTCCTCTTTTCTCGGACAGGGAGCATGCCCGCGCCCGCCATTCACAAATAACTGGTGCAGGCGTGCGCCCTGCTAGAGTGATAGCAGGATGCGGCCGCTGCTCTTAGATGCACTGAGAGACCGGAAAAAGAGGTAAGTGTATGGGGAGACCTGGTGGGTTTCACACAGCGGGGGCATCCCAATTTTGGATGCCGGGGGGGAAAATGATCGGCGTGAGTTTTGAGCTGAAACTCCATTGATGTCCATTATATTACTATAACTTATAATCTGCTTCAGTAAACAGGTAAGAAAAAAGAAATTTGTGCCAGTGTCAAAATATTTATGGACCTAACTGTATATGGCTTGCACACACATAGGATACTCTGTATTTAAAGTGGAGGTCCATTTTCACAATAACCTGCCCCTCCCTGGGGCTAAGAACCCTTAACTCAACCACGGACCAGCGTGGTCCTCCCAGATTCATGCGGCCGCTCAGGGGGGGCGCATAGCAGCAATATACATGCTTCCGTCTGCCTATTCATTAGAATCGGTGGGCAGGAGCAAGAGCAGAACCGGGGAAGCCAATTTATGCTTTCTACAAGGACCCGGAACCCTGCAAGAGTAGCAGGGCAGTTACACTATGACTGGACTTCCACTTTCAACCATCCATGCAGCGAGACAAACACAAGCAGTGCACGTGTCTGGAGCAGTGGGCTGTCCCAATTACGGGGCCCGGGGGCTAGTTTGGGGGTTAGGTGCCTTGCTCAAGCTCTGGCCAGGAATTGAACCTGCAACCCTCTGATCACAGGATCACTTCTTTATGTCTAGACCATGACTGGCCATATATTTATAGCACTGTGAGCCCTGTCGCTTCCATAAGCAGGGGAGCCTCATGCCTCCCTGGCAAGCCTGACTTGATCTCTGTTGGGAAAGTACAAGAAAGTGGACTTTGCCTTTAAAACAAAGGAATAAAAATACTCTAAAATCCCACCACCACACCAGTGCTATAAAAAACTAGACACACACAAGGCCACATACAGCCATACCTTGGACCCAAGATCACGCAACCTTGTTTTCCGCAGACTAAACGTCTGACGGGTGGATTTCTTCTTGGTTTCTCTTTGTGGGGACTTTATACGCGATGCCCAAGAACCTGAGCTTACTAATAAACAAGGCCGCAAAGGAGAGACATTTCCTCGCCCACTGAAAGGGCTTTGCCACCCGTTCTCATAGGAAGATTTCTCTGACACACAGGTAGACCTTAAAGTGTTAGAACGTAAACGGCTCTTTAAGGAAGACACGTTATTAGTAACAGGCTTCGCATCGTCAGGGCCTTTTAAAGGAGCCCGTGGGCTGACCGGCAGGGTTAGTCTTTCAATCAGCACTTTGGGAGAAAGTAAATTCATACCACACTTTGCACAGAAAGCCTGCAAATGTCTTACAGTGCTCGGATCATCCTTCATCCTCCTCAGAAAAGCCTCCATGATGGGGCTTTTGCTAGGTGACTGCAAGGGGATCTTCCTGCGCCTCTTAGGTGAGGGAGATTTCTCAGCCACATTGTGACTTTGAAGCCTGAGGCTGTCATTGCCGATGGCAGATGTTAATAATCCTCCATCTGTGGGGGGGAGAAACATTATGTTAGTTTTCAATAAGTTGAATGAAAGTGATGGGCCACACAGAGCGATCTAATACATCTACCTGGCTTGCTGACAGGTTTAAAGAAATTGGTTATTTGCGGAGTCCTAGAAAAAAAAAACATATATAATATTAACACAGGAAAACAGAATTAATGACTGGGTGATCAAAACAGACATGGATGGTGATTAGACTTTCTATTGTCCAAGGACTTTATTAATTAGACTCTATAAACAATTATTATAAAAACATCAATAAAAATATCAATGATTAATATAACAATAACTGCTCCCTGTAGGTTCTAGGTTGTGAGTGACAAAAGGAATCACACCAATGATTGTGTACAGTCTTATGATACAGGACAGAAGTACATATGTAAAAATACTACAAAATATATATAAAATTAGGGCTGAAACACTTATATTAACCCCTAGACAGTATAGGGACTAAACAATTACATAAAACTATTCCTAAAAACTATTCCTAAAAAGTACTATTACTATTTACAATTGTTAGCTAGGCCTATGATTACTTGCTTATAGTTACCAATGCAGGGCCCTCATGCACACAAGTCCTTACTCCTATTTGGTCCTCTCACAACTGCCCAAATATTACTCCAAATCATTCTAGGACACCTTGCCGGGGTCTCACACAGCGGGCCGTGCCAAAGCGGGGCCATGGTCTCACACGGCGGGGCCGTGCCAAAGCGGGGCCATGGTCTCACACGGCGGGGCCGTGCCAAAGAGGGGCCATGGTCTCACACGGCGGGGCCGTGCCAAAGCAGGGCCATGGTCTCACACGGCGGGGGCCTCCCACACGGCGGGGGCCTCCCACACGGCGGGGGCCTCCCACACGGCGGGGGCCTCCCACACGGCGGGGCATCCCACACGGCGGGGCATCCCACACAGCGGGGCATCCCACACAGCGGGGCATCCCACACAGCGGGGCATCCCACACAGCGGGGCATCCCACACAGCGGGGCATCCCACACAGCGGGGCATCCCACACAGCGGGGCATCCCACACAGCGGGGCATCCCACACAGCGGGGCATCCCACACAGCGGGGCATCCCACACAGCGGGGCATCCCAAAGCGGGGCATCCCACACAGCGGGGCATCCCAAAGCGGGGCATCCCACACAGCGGGGCATCCCAAAGCGGGGCATCCCACACAGCGGGGCATCCCAAAGCGGGGTCTCACACAGCGGGGCATCCCAAAGCGGGGTCTCACACAGCGGGGCATCCCAAAGCGGGGTCTCACACAGCGGGGCATCCCAAAGCGGGGTCTCACACAGCGGGGCATCCCAAAGCGGGGTCTCACACAGCGGGGCATCCCAAAGCGGGGTCTCACACAGCGGGGCATCCCAAAGCGGGGTCTCACACAGCGGGGCATCCCAAAGCGGGGTCTCACACAGCGGGGCATCCCAAAGCGGGGTCTCACACAGCGGGGCATCCCAAAGCGGGGTCTCACACAGCGGGGCATCCCAAAGCGGGGTCTCACACAGCGGGGCATCCCAAAGCGGGGTCTCACACAGCGGGGCATCCCAAAGCGGGGTCTCACACAGCGGGGCATCCCAAAGCGGGGTCTCACACAGCGGGGCATCCCAAAGCGGGGTCTCACACAGCGGGGCATCCCAAAGCGGGGTCTCACACAGCGGGGCATCCCAAAGCGGGGTCTCACACAGCGGGGCATCCCAAAGCGGGGTCTCACACAGCGGGGCATCCCAAAGCGGGGTCTCACACAGCGGGGCATCCCAAAGCGGGGTCTCACACAGCGGGGCATCCCAAAGCGGGGTCTCACACAGCGGGGCATCCCAAAGCGGGGTCTCACAGCGGGGCATCCCAAAGCGGGGTCTCACACAGCGGGGCATCCCAAAGCGGGGTCTCACACAGCGGGGCATCCCAAAGCGGGGTCTCACACAGCGGGGCATCCCAAAGCGGGGTCTCACACAGCGGGGCATCCCAAAGCGGGGTCTCACACAGCGGGGCATCCCAAAGCGGGGTCTCACAGCGGGGCATCCCAAAGCGGGGTCTCACACAGCGGGGCATCCCAAAGCGGGGTCTCACACAGCGGGGCATCCCAAAGCGGGGTCTCACACAGCGGGGCATCCCAAAGCGGGGTCTCACACAGCGGGGCATCCCAAAGCGGGGTCTCACACAGCGGGGCATCCCAAAGCGGGGTCTCACACAGCGGGGCATCCCAAAGCGGGGTCTCACACAGCGGGGCATCCCACAGCGGGGCCTCACACAGCGGGGCCTCCCAAAGCGGGGCGGGGTCTCACACAGCGGGGCATCCCAAAGCGGGGCGGGGTCTCACACAGCGGGACATCTCAAATACAAATGACAGGGTGCAGGGAATAAGCTGGAGCTGCCAACCCCAGAGGACGACATTTCTCTTAAAGGAGACTTTTACCCATTTACTAAGCCTGATGTAAAGGGACAAGCACAAGAAAAAGCAGAATCAACCGTTGGCCATAGTAACCAATCAGAAGTCATATTTGAACTGTAGGTCATAGTAACAAATCAGGAGCCATATTGGAACTATTGGCCATAGTAACCAAACCAGTCAGGTTCCATAGTAACCAATAAAGCGTCCTATTGCAGCCGTTTGCATAATAACCACTTAAGATCCATGGAATCCAATTAAAGCGGACCTTCACCCTGAATAAGAGCCTATCATATGTTTCCCACACCCTGTACATACATGGGGTTTGGGCTTTTCATTAAATCATGGTGAAGGTCCGGTTTAAGGAGACTTTTGCCCATTTACTAAGCCTAATGTAAAGGAACAGGCACAAGAAAAAGCAGCACCATCCGTTGGCCATATTAACCAAACGGGAGTCATATTGGAAGTGTTGGCCATAGTAACCAGTTAGGTTCCATAGTAACCAATCAAGCATCATATTGCATAATAACCAATCAAGATCCATAGAATCCAATTAAGCGTCATATTGCAGCTGTTGCTCATAGTAACCAATCAGGAGCCATATTGGAACTGTTGGCCATAGTAACCGATCAGGAGTCATATTGAAACTATTAGGCATAGTAACCAATCAGGAGCCATATTGGAACTGTAAGCCATAGTAACCAATCAGGAGCCATATTGGAACTGTAAGCCAAAGGCCTTGATTCAATAAGGGTAGAAAAAAATTCTCATGGTAGTAAAAATACCATTTTGTGAATACTCACCTGTAAAATGGGTATTATAAGTATGTCACACACCCCACTTCAATCATTAAATATTACACTTGGGTTTATACTCACCACTAGGTGGCAGTGTTGCAGAGAATCTCCAAAAAAGCAACAGGCCCCTCCCGGTCTATACATACCTGGTACCTCCCAACAATTCCCCAGTATTAAAAACAGCAGTAAGACAAGGTACCAGGAACAAACAAATGTAACCCTCAAACGTAAAGAACAAAACTTCACCATATAAAGAGCCAGGATACCAAAAAGGGCGGGTGAAGTGGGGTGTGTGACATACTTATAATACCCATTTTACAGGTGAGTATTCACAAAATGGTATTATTCTAAGTATGTCACACACCCCACTTCAATCATTAAATATTACACTTGGGACATCCAACAGCAGTGTCCAGAAAAAAGGGCGGGTATCCAACCAGGCAATAACGCAGAAAAACCTTAAACCACTGCAGCCTGCAGAACCTTGCGGCCAAACACAGCATCCGCTGAGGCCCGCACATCAACCTTATAAAACTTAGAAAAGGTGTGAACCGAAGACCAGGTAGCGGCCTTACAAACTTGTTCAACAGAAGCCTGGTGCTGAAAAGCCCAGGACGCACCGACCGCACGAGTAGAATGAGCAGTAACACGAAAAGGGGGATCCTTCCCCTTGGCAGAATAGGCCCCAACAATCGCCTGACGAATCCATTTGCTAATGGAAGACTTAGCCGGAGCCAAACCCTTCCTAGGCCCACAGGGCACCACGAAAAAGGCATCAGTCTTACGAAAAGGAGACGTAGCACGCAAATAGCACCTGACACAACGCACCACATCCAAGCAGTGCAACGCACACTCCTTGTCATTCCTAGGCTTAGGACACAAGGAAGGAAGAACAATGTCCTGATTAAGATGAAAAGCAGAGACCACTTTAGGGAGAAAATCTGTCTTGAAACGAAAAACCGCTTTGTCCTGATGCTTCTCAAAATAAGGAGCCTGAATCGACAAAGCTGCCAACTCTGAAACACGCCGAACCGAAGTGATGGCCACCAGAAAGGCAACCTTCTGAGTCAGAGTGGACAGAGCAATATCCTGCAAAGGCTCAAAAAGGAGGAGCCTGTAACGCAGAGAGCACCAAATTCAAATCCCAAACTGGGAGCAAAGGCTTCCTAGGAGGCCGCAGATGCGAAACCCCCTGGAAAAAAGTCTTGACCAAAGAATGGCTTGCAAAAGACCACTGAAAAACGATAGACAAGGCAGAAACCTGCCCCTTCAAGGTACTCAGCTGAAGACCAGAATCCAGCCCCGATTGAAGAAATTCCAAAATCCGAGAAATAGAAAAGACCCGGCAGGGCAAAGACCTAGCCTCACACCAATCAATATAAGATCTCCAGACCCTATAATAGATGGAAGAGGAAGACCGCTTCCTAGCACTAACAAGAGTCCGAATGACCGAATCCGAAAGACCCTCCTCCTTTAACCCTTTCGCTGCCAGCCTACCTGCAGCATTTGCCACTCCCTGTTGCCAGACGATGTTTCACCATTTTGCGCTACACATATTCAACTGTCATTTTTGAAGGGATTTCCAGGGATTTCCCAGGAAAATTATATATTGTTTTTTTCAACAGAGTCTGGGCTTTAACATGAAATGTCTTGTTTGTATTTTTTAGGTGTATTCTCAATTTTTTTGGGTGAAATGTGTGAAAAAAAACAAAAAAAAAACATTTTTTTACAATTTGTAGAGTTTTTTTGTAATAAAAAATGTAAGTTTGTCAATAAAATCTTATTGCGTGAGAAACCCCAATTTCTCCCGGTTACAGCGATACCACATATGTATAGGTAGACACCCTTTCCTGCCCAGAAGCCTTTTATAGCTGCTGGATGACAAATGGTTAATTAAAAAAAAAAATGACATAGGGTCCCCCTTCCCGGGGAGGGGGACCCCATTTTTTTTTGGATTTTGAAGGGTTAAAAACCCTTCAAAATCCAAAAAAAAAAATGACGTGGGGTCCCCCTTACCCAAAGTAACCAGCCCGGGACCAGCTATGGGGGCTTGTAGGCACAGAGTGGGGGGGCCAGCTTTGGTGGCCCCCCCACCCTGCAGCCTACGAGCCCACATAGCCTATGTGGGCCCGGGCTCTTCTGCCCCCCCCTGGCCTTTGGGGAGGCAGGTAATGGGGGTGCGGGGGTTAATGGCAAGCCACCCGCTAGGGCAGGTGACTTGCCACCCCCCCAGCCTTGTGAACTGGTATAAGGGGTCTCATGGACCCCTTACCAGCTCACAAAGGGTTAATGTGAAAAAAAAACACCACACAATAATAAAAAGTATTTTATTAGAAAAAAAAAAAATTTTTTTTTACTGTACTTACCTTCGATTGCAAGCTCTTGTCCCTCGCCGCTCAGCTGACAGATGCCGGTGATCGGCATCCAGAGAAGGAGAAGGCAGGAGATCAGAGGATCTCCTGTCACCTCCTTCCCCTGTGCCGATCACCGGCATCTGAGAAGCTGAGAAGGCTGAAGCCTGAGATCGGGGCCGGGATGGGGGGGGGCGGGGCGGGGCTTAGAGGCATGATGGCGGCCGCCATCGTGCAGAAGAGAGGAGAGAGCCTCCCAGGCTCTCTCCTGAAGATCGGTAAGTCCTGGGGGGGGATCGGAGGCCCCCCAGGTGAAGAGGAGGGACAGCGGGAGCCAGCGCACACACAGGTAAGTGAATGTCATTTTTATTTTTTTTTTTTTTTACAGTTAGAAGCTGCTGCTGCAGAAGCGGGGGGGGGGGGGGGGCGGCCTATTCCGGGGGCTCTCCTGGAGCCATCCGACCCCCCACGGGGGATCGGATGGCACCAAATTAAAGAGGAGACCCGGCCGGATCCAACAAGGGGTCAGGTGAGTATTTGTTGTTTTTACTTTTTAAACTACAAGCGAGGAAAGTCAAGCACGTAACACCTACGTGCTTGGCACTTAAGGCCCAGCCAAGCCAGCACGTAGGTGTTACGTGCTTGGCAACAAAAGGGTTAAGATGGAGGTTTCAGCAGCCAAGCCGTCAAAGCCAGCGTTGGTAAACTGGGGTAACACAGTTGACCCTGAGTGAGCAGATCTGACCGAAGAGGCAGATCGAACTGATCCACTGCGAGACGAACGATGTCTGTGAACCACACCCGCCTTGGCCACCTTGGAGCCACAAGAATGGCGGGAACTCCTTCCTGAACCAGCTTTCGCAGCACCCTGCCTAGCATGGGAATCGGAGGAAACAGATAAAGAAACCCCAGGTCCCTCCAGCTCAGGGGCATGGCATCCGCCGCCAGAGCCAGAGGATCCCGAGACAGTGACACGAATGTTGGAAGCTTGTGATTGTGGCGAGAGGCAAACAGATCCACCTCCGGCGTCCCCCACCGAAGACACAATGACCGAAACACCTGGGGATAGAGAGACCATTCCCCCCGGCGGGACGAACACCGACTCAGAAAGTCCGCCTCCGTGTTCTCCACACCTGGAATGTAAACTGCCGAGATGCAAGGGACATGAGTCTCTGCCCAAACTAGAATCAGAGACACCTCTCTGTGGGCACCCAGACTGCGAGTCCCCCCTTGGTGATTGATGTAAGCAACCGCCGTCTGATTGTCCGATCGAACCTGAACCGGCAGGCCCTGTAAATGAAGCGTCAAGTGAGACAGAACCAACCTGATGGCTCGCAACTCCAGAACATTGATGGGCAAGTGGGCTTCCTGAGGGTCCCACTGCCCCTGAAACTGAAGATCCTTCCAGAAACCTCCCCATCCTGACAAACTGGCATCCGTGGTGACAGTTTCCCAAAGCGGGGTCAGAAACGACCTGCCCTTCAGAAGATTGTCCGAGACCAGCCACCACCGAAGGGACTGCCGAACCCGAGGGGACATCCGGAAGGACCGATCCAACGACCGCGGGCGCCGGTCCCAAGACGCCAAAAGATGAAGCTGAAGCGTCCTCGTGTGAAACTGCGCGAAGGGAACTGCCTCGAACGAGGCCACCATCAACCCCACCAGTCTCATCCATAGCCGGGCGAGGATTGGAAAGAAGAAGCTGAGCCAATTCCTGAATCAAAAGAACCTTGGCCTGAGGGAGAAACACTCTGTGCTGGCAAGAGTCCAACAACATCCCCAGAAAGGTCACCACCCTGGCCGGAACCAGAGAGGACTTGGGGTAATTGATCACCCAGCCAAACCTCTCCAACATAGACACCACCATGCTGGTGTCCCCCTCCGCTTGCCTGAAGGAAGGTGCCATGATTAGAAGATCGTCCAGGTAAGGCACAATGTGAATCCCCTGAGCTCTGAGCAAGGCCATCACTCCCGCCAACACCTTGGTGAACACTCTCGGAGCCGAGGTGAGGCCGAATGGAAGAGCTACAAACTGGAAATGCCGATTCTCCACCACAAAGCGAAGAAACCTCTGATGAGCCGGAAAAATCGGAATGTGAAGGTAAGCATCCTTGATGTCTATGGACGTCATAAAGTCCCCCTGCCGAAGCGAACCGATCGCAGACCGTAGGGTTTCCATGCGGAACTTCCGGGGACGAATAAACCGGTTGAGAAACTTCAAATCCAGAATGGGACGGAAAGACCCATCCTTTTTGGGTACAGTGAAGAGATTGGAATAATACCCGCTTCCCACCTCCGAATGAGGGACCGGGCAGATGACTGCCAAATCCAGAAGATTCCTTACCGCCGCCAGGAGCCCCTGCGCGGCCAACGGATCTGAAGGTACCCGAGACCTGAAAAACCTTGAAAGAGGGCGGGACTCGAACTCCAGCTTGTAACCGGCCGACACCACCTCTCGGATCCACCTGTCCGAGACCTCCTGGTCCCAAACCCGGGAGAAGAGTCGCAACCGTCCCCCCACCCGTACGGGTGAGGGCGCCCCCTCATTGCTGAGCAGGCTTGGCAGCTGACTTGGGCTTGGCGCCCCAGGCGTGAACGGGACGGCCACGGCCTCTACCCCTATTCCAACCTGCGCCCCTGGAGGCCGAGAAGCCCGCACCCCTGCTGGCTCTGGCTCCCCGAAAGGACGGATTGAAGGGGGCCGCCCCCCGAAAGGAACGGCGAAATTTCTTGCGCTGAGGTAACTTACCTCCCTTGGCAACAGAATCCAGCTTTTCACCGAAAAGCCTCAAACCCAAAAAGGGAAGAGCCGTGAGCGACCTTTTAGAATTAAAGTCAGCCGTCCACTGTCTCAACCACACAGAGCGGCGAATAGCCACCAACAGAGCAGAAGCCCTGCCACACATCAACATGGCATCATCCTGAGCGGTCAGAATAAACGACAAGAAGGAGTCACAACGCTTAAGCGCAAGAAACTCATCACCAGAGGGATCAAGATCCACACATAAATCCCTGACAATAGACCTAACCGCCAAGGTCAAAAGAGCCGAAGCACAGACCGGCTTCAAAACCGAACCCGCACAGACAAAACCATGGCGGGTCAGCTGATCAATCCGGCGATCCTCGCCGTCCTTGAGAGAAGTAGTGTCAGGAGAATGAACAACCGCCGTATTAGACAGTCCCAAGACCGGAGCATCCACCTCGGGAGGGACAGACCAACGCTTCATCAAGTCCGCCGGAAAAGGATATTTCCTATCCCAGCTAGGCGGTACCCCGACGAGCCGTGTAGGTTGCTCCCATTGCTTAAGGACAACGTCCTCGAAATGCTGTTGGCTGGGAAACTCCAAGCGCTGCTTGGATCCCCCAAAAAGCTGGCCCTTAGGCCGAGGAGCAGCCTCAGGAGGGTCCAAATCCAAAACCTCAAACATTTGGGCCAAAATGGAAGACGTATCAGGAGCGGGACCCTCAACCTGGTCCCCTTCAGCACCCAGCACCTGCTGGCCCACTGAATCATCCAAATCCTCCACCAGCTCACCCTCTTCAAGGGGACGATCTGACCAATCCAGATCCTCAACAACCTCCTCGTCAGAGTCCAGCGGAGGCGGAGATAGGTGTTTACGCTTAGCTAGAGCCTTCTGAGCGGACATAGCGGAAAACATTTTCTCGAGGTTGGCCAAGCGGGCGCACACCTCAGATTGCGAATCCCCACCCATGACAACGTCACACGGGGTCCAGAACAGGCGAGGAGGAGAGGGAGATGGCGCGGCCGATGAAGTACCAGGCACCGGGGTGCCGGACTGGCGCTCAATGTTCCGCTGCGCACATGGAATGCATATAATGACATCATCCCCCGGGAGCGGAGTCCCACAACCCCCACACAGCCTGGATTGTCCCGAAGGACCGTTTCCGGTATCTTTGGCAGCCTCCATATGGTGAAATTTATGGTATTCCCAGAACCCAGGGATTTACGCAGTAAGCGACCCGGGATGCCCCTTTAATTACCTATCTAGCTATAATTCTATACCACCCTGACCATGGGATTTAAACAGACAAATATCCCAAATTTCCCAAACTAGCCAGGTATATAAGACCGGGAGAGCCCTGCCAGATGGGGTCCCAGGATCTGAAAAACACAAAAACAGGGACAACAATCATTCCGGGCACAACAATACACATGTAAATACAATAATCATACAATTATACCCACTGAAGACGTCTCCCCCCCCCCCCCTTTAACCACAAATCTAAGAAGATGGTTAATAGGCCCTGCCATCACCTCCAAAAGGTGGGAGCGAGGGGGAGGGGGGAAGGGGGGGATATAAAGCGGGGGAGAAAGGGAAGCATATTTAACTAGACAACCTGCGTAGGGTACCCCCGTAGGCTACCCCCGTCCTGACAAGGAAAACAAACAAACAAGCCTACCTGAAGGAGAGCACTACCTCAGCGTGACACACCGCAGCGAGATGGCGGCCAGAACACAGCGCCGCTCAGGAGAGGAAGGAGGAAGGCGTGCCCTGGAAGCGCGGGAGCCGTATTAGTCCCGCCCCTCCCTAACGCGACCAACCACCGCGCGGACCGCGCACGACGCGGTCCCGCCCCTCTCCAACGTCGCCGAGCGTCTGGCCCAGGGAAAACAGCGCTCACATTTCAACAGGACCGGCGGAGCTACCGGCCGGTCCCCAATAGTGTATACACCACAAACAAAACTCTCCCCCCTCTGCTGACAATAACGCAGAGCAGCAAGCGCCGAACTCGGCGCTTCACAAGCAGGCGGGCCCGCGGCGCAGCTAACAGGGAGGATAACAAAACAGAGCCGGGCAGAAATAGACCATGGGGGGGGGGGGGCCGGGGTGATACCCCGGCTACCTGCAAGCAGGAGACTTCTTTCTTCTGTCTTGTCGCCACCTTGCAGAGAATAACACTGAGGAATTGTTGGGAGGTACCAGGTATGTATAGACCGGGAGGGGCCTGTTGCTTTTTTGGAGATTCTCTGCAACACTGCCACCTAGCGGTGAGTATAAACCCAAGTGTAATATTTAATGATTGAAGTGGGGTGTGTGACATACTTAGAATAGATTCAATTCATGAGAAAAAAGCCTGAGAATGTCACTGTTGCTGAATCACCAGAAAAAAAGACAATGAAAGTCAATGGCACTTTTTACTACAGTGTAAAAAGTTCTCTACTTTTCCTTAGTAGTAAAAAGTGCCATTGAGTTTCATTGTCTTTTTATCTAGTGATTCAGTAACAGTGACAGTCTCAGGCTTTTTTCTCATGAATTGAATTTTTTACTACCAAGAGAATTTTTTTTTACCTTTATTGAATCGAGGCCATAGTAACCAATCAGGAGCCATATTGGAAGTGTTGGCCATAGTAACCAATCAGGAGCCATATTGGAAGTGTTGGCCATAGTAACCAATCAGGAGCCATATTGGAAGTGTTGGCCATAGTAACCAGTCAGGTTCGATAGTAACCAATCACGCATCATATTGCAGCTGTTTGCCATAATACCTAATCAAGATCCATAGAATCAAATTAAAGCGGACCCTCACCCTGAATAAGAGACAATCTTATATGTTCCCCCCCCGTACATACAGATTGCTCACATTAATCCGGACCTTCACCCTGAATAAGAGACTCTTATATGTTTCCCACACCCTGTACATAAAGATTGTTTACATTAATCCAGACCTTCACTCTGAATAAGAGCCTATCTTATATGTTTTCCCCACCCTGTACATACAGATTGCCCACATTAATCCGGACCTTCACCCTGAATAAGAGCCTATCTTATATGTTTCCCCCACCCTGTACATACAGATTGCCCACATTAATCCGGACCTTCACCCTGAATAAGAGCCTATCTTATATGTTTCCCACACCCTGTACATACAGATTGCTCACATTAAAAATCATCCTACCTGCATCTACTGATGGCGGCTCATGGAGTATCAGGCAGCCTGCAAACAGGAAGTTTCTTCTGACTGTGTTGCTCTGCATTCTGGGATTCCCATCCTTTCCCTGACCCCAGCTCTACTGTCTGTGCAAAGCACAGCTATAACCTGCCCCCCTGCACTTTATCCCCTCTCCTCTCCTTAGTATGTGTGACTAAAACTTAAAATATATTAATTTTAGATGCTGGAGAATAGTTTTTAAAGAGTTTGGGCTTTTCCTTAAATGACGCTGATATTGCAGCTGTTGCTCATAGTAAGCAATCAGGTTCCATAGTAACCAATCAAGCGTCATATTGCAGCCGTTACACACAGTAACCCATCACGCGCCATGTTGGATGCGTTGCCCATAGCAACCAGTCAGGTTCCACTGAGCAAACGAAACCAGGGATGTGATTGGCTATCCTGTTTAGCGGCTCCGCTTTTCGTGACAGAAGTGGCCAGGCGGGAACCCCCCGTTCCTTAGTATCGGCCCCGGTGAGCTTACCTTTCGCCATTGCTCCCCTGTTTCTGACTGGAGGGCGCCCCTTCCTGAGAGCCAAACCTGAGAGCACGGCGACTCATCGCCAGGTGTGCGCAGGGGGCCGCCGCAAGGTCAGTCTGCGCCTCACAACCATTTCCCGCCAGCACCCCCAGGAGGCTTCCCGCACTGCGCTTCCGGCATCCCTACACAGGCGCCGCAATCGAGCACCGAGCAGCCAGCGACAGCGATAACCGATAGATCTGTTGACACTGTACACGCTTGCTGGCGTTTTAGCGCCCCATCTAGTGTCCAGGCCCGGAACTGCATATTTCTTAAGTTTACCTCTGTCAGCGAAACAACCCTGTGCCTCTCTCTTTATGAAGAATTTCCTGGGCCGGCCTTGGTATAAGCAGGGCCTGCCCCAGGTTTATGTGGGCCCTTGGGCGGCATTGTCTCAGGGGGCCCCTTTGTGGTGAAGAGTCGCGTCACATCCCTGAGAGACGTCTCAAATCTGGATGCCCCCTAAGGATCATGCTAGAGTTTTGGTCTACCATGAAGCGCACCAAACCCCTTTAAACCTGTCCTCGGAGTCTAATTGAATCTAGATTCCCCTGATTTTGGATGCTCCTGTGTGTGACCCCTTCCCCCCCTTTGTTCATTACTTTCCTGGAACTGGTGAATGCACTGTGGGATCGCCAGTTTGAGTTAACGCCCAAACCAGGGGGGTTCTTTCACAAACAGGGGCATCCCAAATTGAGATGCCCTTGTAAAGCGGACCAAAACCCAGGGGTGGAATTGCTTGCATAGTGGGTATGCCAGCGATCCCAGGGGGTTTTACACAGTAGGGTATCACAGATTGGGATGCTGCAGGGATAGGAAATCAGCTGGGGTGGGAAACTTAAAAGCAGAACAAAACCCAGAACTTCCTCCCCTGAAATCTAAATCAAAATGCATCATTGTGTGGAACCCCACCATTCGAGGAGATGTGGGCACCAGCTGTGGTGGTGCCCTCCCAGTCCGCCACTGGTCAAGGGTCGTCACATACATCAAAGGCCATCCCGGGGGCCCCTAGCAGCTGCCCCGCCTTGCCGGGTGCTGATGCCGGCCCTGGGTATAAGTGTCGCCCTTTGCAGGATTTCAGGATGCTGCCCCCCAGCACAGATGGAGAGATGGTAAAAAGGAACAGAAGGTGAAAAAAGAGAGAGGATGGAGGGAATGTGGAAAAGCAGAAGGAAGAGAAGATAAAAAAGATGGGATCAGACTTGGGTTGGCCCACCAGGTTACTAGGAAATCTCCCGGTGGGCCCCTGAAGAAAGACAATGTAAATGCCATGGATTTGCTTGCAATGTGGGAATGCCTGCAATTACGGGTCTTTAAAGTGGACCAAAACCCAGGATTTTGATTATTCTGGGTTTTGGTCCTTTACCTATCGGGGTGCCCCACTGCGTGAAACCCCCCAGGGCGCCAAGACCAACTCACCTCTTCCCTGGCCTATGGCGCGTGTAAGAGCAACGGCTCAGCGCACGCTGATGGACGCATCCTCCGCTTCCCTCTAACAGGGAGCGTGCCCCCGCCGGCTATTCACAAATGCCTGGCATGCGCCCTGCTAGAGGGATAGCGGGGATGTGGCTCGCACATGCCCCGTTGAACCTGGGAAATGAGGTAAGTGAATGGGGCGACCTGGGGGGTTTCACACAGCAGGCGTCCCGATTTTGGATGCCCCGAGGGGAGGGGGAATCAATCAGCCTGGGAATCTGTCGCCGTGGGTCTTGGTCCACTTTAACTCAGTGGGGCATTCCATATTGGGGATAGGGATAGGGAATTGTTGGCCATAGTAACAAATCAGGAGCCATATTGGAACTGTTATCCATAGTAGCCTGATTGGTTACTATGAGTAACAGCTGCAAAAATGACGCTTAATTGGATTCTATGGATCTTGATTGGTTATTATGGCAAACAGCTGCAATATGACGCTTGATTGGTTACTATGGCCAACAGTTCCAGATTTCATTGGGGATAGGGAATCCGCGGTAGGTGAGCATGGCACCCTTCCTTCTAACCCAGCCATGCACCCTCAGCAGCTTAAATTGAGTTTGATCTGGTGGGCGTGCCAGTTAGGGCATCGAGAGGGTGGGAGCAGCTGTGACCATGGCACTCTGTGCAAAGGCACACCTAAAAGGCCAGCCCTGGTTGGGTATATGTGGAGGTTAACTGGGGGGATTCACTGTGTGTGGGGGGGTGGGTTAACAGGTGCGTGGTGCGATTTCCTCCGGCTTATGTATGTACCTGCACTAGGCATTTCTGGATGGATGGGGAAGATTCGTGGGGGAGCGGTCAGTGGGTCGTGCTCTATTCATGATGTCTGATGTCAAAGCTGCTTAATAAAGTTGAATGTGACATGAGCTGCTGATTGGAGGACAGTCCATGCATGTGCCATGGGATCACAGAGATGTTTTAATGGTTGATCGGAGGGATTTCACTCAGCTGGGCATCCCAAATTGGAATACCATGCTGGAAAGTAACAATCACCAGGATCATGAAAATCCTGCTGATTGTTTCTCTTTAAAGCAGGTCAAAACCCTTGTGGCCTGGCCCTGGGATCTAAAAGATTCCAGGCCCAGCCGCTAGCCTACCCCCGGCACATCCGGTGTACCCCTGGGCAGGCTTTTGAAAATTCAGAAACCCCCACCGGTTCTCAGCCCCCCCCCTATGGCGCCCCCCTGACTTGCTGCACCCAGGGCAAGTGTCCCCCCTAGCAACGCCCCTGCCCCCGGGGAATAGGGGGGATTTCACACAGCATCCCAAATAGTGATGCCCCCTGCCGGGGAGGAACAACACCCAGGAAATTCATTTTCTTGGGTATTGTGCTCTTCAAAGGGGACCCACACCCATTTTCTACCTAATATGTGCAGCGCTGCATTGTGACAGTCTCGGGGGGAATCCAGATTCCTGGAGCCCCCCTGCACATAGAACCCCCTAAAATCCTTACCTGCACCTCAATCCTCGAACAAAATGCAGCCCCACGAATGTCCGCCGGCAGTCGTGAGCCAGGGTCACTTTCTCCTGCAGTCAATTTCAGGGCAGCATGTCGCCTGAGGATCGAGGTGTAGGGGACTATCCGTAGGGGGGTTCCAGCAATCTGTCACAATGCAGCCCCACATCCATTAGGTAGAAAATTAGTTTGGGACCGCGTTAATGAGTGGCTAAGGAAGCACTGGTTTTGTTTCTCTGCAAGGACATCTGGCTTCTGTATTAAGACTTACATTGAAAGTCTATTGGAGAGCCTATGGGATGCCCCTGCTTCCAAAACCCCAAGTTTGCCAGTTACCTACATTGAACTGGTGATCCCACAGCGCATGCACAGGCCTCCTCCAGCATCCTATGCATGCACCCGTGCCAAGATTATCTAAATGGCTGTGCGTGTAGCTGGAGGGGGTAGCCGGGCAAAGTGCACAGCAATGTATGCTCAATTGAGGTGGCCACACTTGCACCATCAGGATTGCCATTTAAGGTTAGTAACAGGCAAAGCAGGGGGTTTCACACACAGGAACGTCTCAAATCGGGATGCCCCTGTAAAGTGGATAAAACCGGGGGGGGGGGGGGCACATTGCACGCATATCACAAACTAGGAATGGTACAGGATCGAAACTTGCCAGCAGATGGCAGCAAAGCATATGGGAATACACTGGGACAATACAATGCACTTATTCTAAACGTATTCTGAACTATTTACTTACCGTTGGGACAACAGTTTAAAGTGGACCAAAACCCAGCTCGATCGGCCCGGGAACCTTAATTGATTCCCTCCCCCCAGGGCGTCCAAAATCAGGATGCCCCACTTTGTGAAACCCCCCAGGTCGCCACGTTCACTTACCCGGTCCAATGGCGCATGCGTGGGCCACGGCCACATCACCACTATCCCTCTAGCAGGGTGTGTGCTTGCGTCAGCCATTTGTGAATGGCCAGCGCAGGCACACTCTTTGTTAGAAGGAAGCAGGGGATGCGGCTGCCAGCGGGCTGATTGGACAAGCGGTTGCGCATGCGCCGTAGGACCGCGAAGAGGTGAGTTTCTTCGGCCGATCTGGGGGGTTTCCCACAGTGGGACATCCCCGATCAGGGTGCCCCGGGGAAAAGGACTAAACCCCAGGATAATCAAAATCCTGGGTTTTGGTCCACTTTAAAGAGAAACATCAGGGGATCTGCTGCCACCCCCTCCGCTTCTACCTTTGGGCAATTTTTACTCACCTAGCCAGGGCATCCATCTTCTGAGTCTCTCGGATTCCTCCCATCGGGTGGCACCATCTTGCATCCCATCAGGCACTACTCGTGGCCCCCAATCTCCACCTGTGCAGTGCCCATGAATGGGATGCAATGAAGCCGCCTGAAATTCCACGAGACTTGCGTAGCTGCAAGATCACCGTGGGACATGACTAAGACTGTGCTTGTCAGTTAGTGACGGCTAAGCGGGCAGCGGGGTGAGGATTGGGGCCTGAAGCAGCCGGATGTCGCTGCAGCAGGCAGTGGCGACATCCAAAAGGTAAGTAGGGGCTGATGGGGGGCATCGGCCACTTTTTATTTTAGGTCCGATGTTCCTCTTTAAAGAGGCACGACACCAGGGGTTTTCACTCTCCCGGTTGTTGTTGCTTTTCTGGTGAGGCATCCCGATTTGGGATGTCCTGCTGCGTGTGTCCCCACAGATCATGAAAACCTTACCTTCCCATGGTGCAGGTGTGGGAGAGCAGCCAATCAACGCATCCACTCCATTCAGCTTCTGCTAGCTGCACTGACGTCAGAGCATCGAGCCAGACCCGTCCCCGCTCACATTTAACTTGGATGTGGCCGCAGCCTGTGGTGATCCCATAGTGCATGCATACACTTCTATGACCTGCATTTGCTTTCTCCTTGTGCACAAAAAGACACGTACACATAGGGCAGAGTAGTGTATAGATACCAGGGGTGGACTGGTCATAGGGAGACCCGGGACAATGCCGGTGGGCTGCACTGTTTTGGGGCCAGTTGTGCTGTTGCTTTTAACATCCAATTCAATCCCTGCGCCATTAGTCTCCCTCTCAACCTCCTGTACCCAGCCTCACGGTACCCACAATTCAAGAAATCCCAGCCCCCAATGCTATAGCCCTGGCATCATGGTTGGAGGTCCACAGCAGGGATGTCTCGGGACGGCCAGGGGCTGGTAAAATCCAGGGCTGATATTTGACCCCAGACCGCCACTGATAGATACTGTATAAAAGAGCACATTAATTTCAATGGGCACAAATCTCTGCTTTTGTTTAATTGGAGTATTCTTATGCAATCACAACATCAGCAGAAAGATGTGACAGGGCGTTAAGTGTCCTAGTTTCTACTTTAGGCTGAGCTCCGTTTATTCTTTCAACCGTGGGAGATTAATGGAGGCTGGCATCAAAGCCCTTGTAACGGGCAACAAAGCGGCCTCTTCTATACATCCAGGAACCATGGAGAACAGTGTGTATACAAAGGTTTGGCAGGTTTGTTTCTTCTGCCCCTCCCTGGTTGCCCGGGCTTGTGGTACCAAATGATTAACAAGATACACTAAGCTTGACTTGTTTATCTGTCTCTTGTTTGCCCTCATGTTAGTTATACAACCTACACAGCAAACAGCAGAGCGAGCTGTCAAATAAAAGCCAGGCACATTGATCTATCTGACTAATGGACTAGTCACCGCCAGCCCAATACTTTTATAAGGCAACTTTATCAATGACTCAGACTGACCAAAAGGGTTACCAGGGAATTCCAAATCTACCAACTGTCTCTCATGTCCCCTTGGCCCTTGTTGTTCTCATTTGTCCCTCTTTGAGTTTTACAAAACCCAACCTGACGTCTATGAGACTCCAGGGCAGACTTACTCCCTCCTGCTAGGGCATCCCAAACCCCCGCAGCACTGACAGCTGGCACTAGGTGTGTCCTCACTTATGGAAGCGGCGGTCATCTTTCTGTGGCCCCTTCCGTGGACCGTTTCAGAGATACGCCAACACTGACAGGAAGGGGATCGCGGTGCACAGGTAAGTTTTAAAGCAACACTTCCTACTGCACACCCCCGGGGCATAGTTCGGGTCCCCATTGATTTTAATGGGTACCAGGCTCGGCTTCCCGAACCTGAACTCTTATTTAAGGTTCGGCTGAACTTGCTGGACCTGAACTTTGCGGGGTTCACTCATCCACTATTCTTTATCTCTTTTTTTTTTTTTACAACTTAGGGTTCTCTGGTAAGGGGTGCACGAGACCCTATAAGAGTTCACCAGGTAGGGGGCACCACTGTCACCTCGCCCGCTTATCCACACCCCTGTGTCCCAAATGGACATTGTCGCAAGGAAAACCAGCACTCCATGTATGCAAAGAGATGGGTAAGGTAACCCTCGAAACGTTGGATTATATGTTCCTGCTTGGTTTTATGCTGTGTGCAAATATAACCTTACCCATCTCTTTGCATACATGGAGTGCTGGTTTTCCTTGCAACTTGTGGACTTGCGGTGTCACCGCTAACCGTGCACCCCCGTCTGATATTTGGTAGGTGTGCGGCGGCAAAGGAGACTGTTTCCAAATGGACATTGTGTCCCAGATGAAGAGCCTGGTACCCTGGAAGAGCACTGAATCCATACTGAAGGGCATAAGGGCTGGTATTTCATTAGGGCCAGGGGGGGCAGCCTCCCAGTCCTAGGTTAACAGCCCTTATTGCCTGTTGCCTGACTAGTTGCCTATGGGGAGGGGGGGGGGTACATTTTTTTATTACATTTATAGCAATAAATAAATAAATGTCCAGGCTGTCATTTTCATTAAAGTGGACCAAAACCGACTGATTCCCGCTCCCCAGTTTGCCCCTAATTCTTACCTCTCTCTCGAGCCTGTGGCGCATTGTGGTGCTAGACATGGCATCACTCCCGGCAGCATTCCCTTTCATCTGTATGCAGCCAAGCCCACGGCAACTGTACGGTTGTGCGTGGGAGTGCACAGCTGAGGGAAGCAAGTGATGCCGCATGCCACCAATGTGTGCGGCTGGGGATTACATTCATCGTCTACAGGCGCACATTAATATGTGCAGCCCGAGAAGCTGATTGGACGAGTGGCCGCTGCCATTGGATATAGGAGTGGTGAGTATAGTCACAAACAGCAGGGTGTCTCACATTGTGGGGATGGAGCAAATCCTTGGTTTTGGTCCACTTTTTGTCAATTAAATAAGTTACAACTCGCATACTGTCATACGAGTTGTACTATGGCACATGAAGAGAGAATTTACTCATTGCTTTGGTGAATGCTTTCCGCACATGCTTCTCGTATGTGTCCTTGAATCATGCCTCTAAGATAATTTATGCATGCAACATGGGTTGGGCACGGGCATGAGAAAATTTCCGAACTATGCTAAATCGACTCTATAGTCTCCTATCTGATTGGCTGGGAGTGGGAGCACGCCTCAGCTGCAGGGAGGCCAAGGATGTGTGTTTGCAGGGGGTTCACACAAGGGCATCCCAATTTGGCATATTTGATCAGCCGGCCCTGGAGTCTTTTCAACACTAGGGCCAGCCAAATTGGTGGTTGTTCCTCTTAAACATGGCACTGTAGACAAGATCAGACTCAGATTGGCCCACTGGGTAACCAGAGAATCCCCTGGTGGGTACCTGGACTCAGGAGTCCCTTTGAGAGCCTTCATTACTAAAACCTGTACTATGTATAATATTATTTGCGGCATCCCAAGTGCACACACAAAACAATACAGTTTGTCATTGGTTTTTGGGCATGGTCCCCAAGAGTCAGTTTAACTGGTTGACCCCAGACACCCTGAGCCTGACACTGGGCGAGGTTTTCCAGATCAGGGCCCTTTCTTCTTTTCTATCTTCTTGTGTAATTGCAGGACATGTTGTACAGCTGAACGCCTTTTACCTGAGCTGTCTTTGTATGGACACAATCTGTTCTTTAGTTGTGTGTAACTATTTGTACAGCACTGGGAGATATAAAGGTGATATACAAAGCAACAACAATGGCAATGAATGCAGCAAAACACTTCCTAAGCGGTACATAACTCGCAGTACACAATGCGTTTATTACATACGGTAGTATTTTATTGGGTACATGATTTTTTTTATACAAAACAACACATAAAATAGCAGATATAACTTAAAAAAATAATAATATAATAGATGCAAATATAAATATCATTAACATACTCTAGAGAAATACACTAATATAACAAAAGAAATACACTAATGTAACAATAGAAATACACTAATGTAACAATAGAAATACACTAATGTAACAATAGGTTGTTGGAATTCATTTTGAAAAATGGTCGGTATTCATAGTTAGAAAAGAAAAACTATTTTTGTTGCATTAAACAGCGCCACTGGTCGGCCCTGGAGGCTAAAAGTGTCCATGGCCAGGGGGATTTCCTATTCTTGGGGCGATTTTGGATGCCCAGCTGTGTGAAACCTCTGAAATAGCCGTGTATACTTACATAGCTGCAATCCCACTATGCTTGCACAAGCTGCGGTCGCATCCCTGCTATGCCTCTATCTCAGGTGCATACCCATACCGCATTTGTGAATGGATGGGGTTGGTACACAGAGGAACGGGGTGCGGGCATCAATGCAGGCGTCATTCAAAAATCCTAGGCGAACTGACATCAGATCAGCCTAGAGAAGCTAAATTGGCCAGCAACATGTGCATGCGCCATGGAATTGCTGGAAAGTGGGGAAACACAAAGCACAAATTGGAATGCCCTGCCGCAGAGAAACAACACCCCGGGGAGTGAAAATCCTGGGTGTTGACCCTTTTTAAATAGGAACAAAACCCGGGATTTTGACTTTCTGTTTTGTTTTCTGGCCCCAAGGCATCCCGAATTGGGATGTCCTGCTGTGTGAACTCCCCAGATCACCCAGTAAAACTGGACATGCACAGCCCTTTGTCTTGTTTATGTCCTTCGCCAAAGGGCTCTGGTTGATTTAAATGTGGAGCGAGAGCGGCTGCATCCCCAGTGGCGCCCGTGCTCCCATTCCAGCCTATCTGAATGGCTGGTGTGGGAGTGCACGCACCACCCAGAAATGCAGGGGATATGGCCATTCCCGCTCCCCACTGAAAACAATCAGAGCTGTTTCCTGAAAAACAATCAGATCCCATTTATGTGCCTTTGGAAAGCATGTGCCAAAGGGGTTTCACACAGCGGGGGCCGGCCCTGGAATCTCTTAGAATCCAGAGTCATCCCAGCTGGGTTTTTTTCCTTGCCCCAGGGCATCACAATTTGTGTTGAGCTGCTGTGTAAAACTCCTCGGCTCTCCAGGTCAGCTTAACTTGATCCCATGGTGCATGTGCAGGCTCCTGTACAACAGCGTTTTATGCTATGCATATTAGAGAGTGGCAAACAGTCAATGGAGAGCGGCAAGCATCCCTTTGGCCACGTCCCTCCGGCTGACATGGGTGCATACAGCAGCCAAAGGGATCTACAAAAAGGGGGTTTCAAACAGCAGGGCATCCAAAATCAGGAAACTCCACGGAGAGGGAGATCACCAGCCCCAGAGTGCAGGATAATGTCTCCAGAGGGTAAGGTGAGTTAATGTTTTATTTTTGGTCCATAAGTGCGCTATAAATCTAACTAATGTATCCAATTAGCAGAGCTCCACAAGAACAAATACATCAAGCAGGAATGCATTTTGTATTGATCCCTTATTACAGGAATGGTTAACAATTAAAGATGATACACTGGTGATTCTGTTTCCAAGTGCGTCACCTTTTTAGCTCTATATTAGAATTCAATTATGTAGCTTCAGTTTCTACCAAAGAAAATGAGGATAATTCCTTAAAAGCATTGTCTAGCTAAAAATAAAAAAAAATTAAATCTACTCGCCTTATGTCCAGCGCAGCTACATCACCCAGACCCGCTAGTGTACAATTTACTAAGATCAGAGATTAAGCTCCTCCTCTCTGATCCAAGATAGTGGCCATGAACATGTCAGGTTTCTACCCTGTAGCATGCTCACTCCATACATTGCAATGGAGGTGGCGTGGCCGCATGACACTGCCCTGGCACCTCTGCGCCTGTCATCTTGTACTGGAAAGGTGCTGGATCTCCGATCTCGGAAATTACTGGCAGGTCTGGGAGGTGGAGCTACGCTGGAAAAAAGTGAGTAACATTGTTCTTTTAATTTTTGGTCGGACAATCTTTTTAAAGTGGACCAAAACCCAGAATTTTGACTATCCTGGGTTTTGGTTCCCCCCCCCCCCCCCCTGATCGGGGGTGCCCCACTACGTGAAACCCCCCAGATCTCCTACATCAACTCACCTCACCCCGGGTGCAGCCGCTCGTCCAATCAGCGCGCTCGGAGCCCCTGAGCTATGGACATCTAAACCGACGTCTTAGCACAGCGGCTCCGAGCATGCTGGCGGCCACATCACATGCTTCCTTCTAACAGGGAGCATGCACGCGTCCTGCTAGAGGGATAGTAGGGATGTGGCCGCAGCCCGCACATGCGTTGTTGGACTGGGAACTAAGGTGACCTGGGGGGTTTCACACAGCGGGGCATCCTGCTTTTGGATGCCCCGGAGGAAGGGTATAGATCGGCCAGGGAATCTTATAGATTCCCAGGCCGATCCGGCTTGGATTCAGTCCACTTAAAATTGCAGAGACAATGGACGTCATGCTAATTATTTAGTAAAGCAAGTTTAATTTCACGTGTGCTTTTGGGTGTGAATTACAACCTACATCTCAGTGAGCTTTTTAAAGTGGACCAAAACCCAAGATTTTGACTATCCTGGGTTTTGGTCCTAGCCCCCGGGGCACCCCGATCGGGGATGCCGCTCTGTGTGAAACCCCCCAGGTCGCCCGATCCCAGCTCACCTCACCATGACTGCGCTCTCCCTTCCTGTTAGAACACAGCTGCTTCTGAAAGTAGAAACAAGGCAAAGAGTAGTGGCACCACCCCCAAATTCCGTTGCCATAGACCACCAATCATAGAGCTTGGCCAAGGGCCACGCCCACATGCTTCAGAAGCGAAATAATACGGTGAAACTGTAAACCTCGATAAATCTTCTTCAATTTAAAAACGGGAAACAGTTTAGGGTGGTGCCAAACGTAGCCTGAAACAATGGTCTAACAATTGCCTACTGTATCCCTTTAACACACAAAATTGCAAAAACATTTTTTTGTTCTAACTTTTCCCTAAAAAATCACCTGTTCGTACGATGGGTACGTTATTTCTCCAATAAGCTAAGGATATTTTTTTTAAAGTTTACAAGCAACAGCTCCCTATTGAATATGCCAAAACAAATCACCACCATTTGTCAGCATAGCCCATAGGGTGCATAGCGTGAGTTACTAGGGTCACCACCACTTCTGCCTTTAGCCTTGATGCAGTGATAGATGTTACCAGTGGACTAGAGCAGAAGCGTAGCTAAATGTGCTGGGTCCCAGGTTCAGTAAATGACCTTTATCCTATTATTTTAATGAAACTGAATACAATTAAAGAGTGAAATAGCAGAGGGAAATGTTGCTTTTTGGACACAAAAACTGACATACTGATGATTGATCAATGGTCATGGAATTACACTTCAGTGTCCATTCGCCGTTGGGAAATTCCCAACTAACGTCAACGACGTCCTTTTCTTTTCCTCTTCTTGGCATTTTTGTCCTCGCTTTTGCCGTCCTCGGAGTCTGAAGGCGTAGGCTGCCTTCGTATAATTTTTTTCTCAACTGTATACTCCTGTTCTCCCACTTTGGGGTCCCCTTTAACAAGGTATTCACCGTTCTGGTATGTTATAGAAACGAATGTCCTGGGATAAGTACCATAAACTCTACGTAGGTCTTCCTGGACGAAGTCGGGAAGCTCGCGCCTTACACCAAAAACTCGATCTAACCTGCCCCAGAGGAGCTCACCTTTCATGGTGAAGCCCTCAGGCCAGGTGATAACTGCTGGTTTGGGGTGGTTTAGTGGTTGATTGTAGTTCATCCAGGGAATGTATGACGGCATTGCATTGAAATTTGTGTAGGGCCAGCTTGCTGCAGGATAATGGCTTGGCCCATAATAATGATGATATTCAACATGTCCATTCTGCGAATGATATGGATCTCCTGACAGAAAAGCGTAAGGTCGACTGCTATAGTTATGCAGTTGTATCGGTGGCAAGGAGAACCCATTGTGCATGTCACTGTAGGCTCCGAAGGTGTAAGGGACAGGGGTATTTGGCTGAAGGAACATTATAGGGTAATACTGTGAAGGCCTGAAACCATAATGGTACATATTCTGGTTATAGGATTCTCATTCTGGCCCCAGAGTTGTCCATCTGCATTGCAGGTGACAATATGACCTAATGATGGAAGAGAGAAAAAACATTGGGGTTTAAAAAATATACAGCCAGTGGTATTCGGTGCTACATAAAGGTTTGCTTCTTATTGCTTGATTTTTATATACTTTTATCAGTTCATTGTAGATACCCTTCACGTCAGAGGTGTAACTAGGCTTTGGGGCACCTGGGGCAAAGATCCTAAAGGGCGCCCCCAGCTGTTCTCGGCCTCCCTTTGGTGCCCCCTCACCTGCTGTACCCAGGGCACATGCCCCCCGCCCCCAGTTACATAAATACATACTATAGCATACATAATGTACTATAATAATATACAATATACACACATGGACAAATTGTAGGTACCCTTCATATCAGAGGAGTAGCTAGGCTTTCTGGCACCAGGGGCAAAGATTCTAAATGGCGCCCCCACCTGTTCTCAGGTCCCCCTTTGGCGCCCCCCTGACCTGCTGCCCCCCTAGCTACATACATACATACATACTATACATACTATAGCATACATACTGTACTATAATAATATAATATACAATATACACACGTGGACAAATTGTAGGTACCCGTCACGTCAGAGGAGTAGCTAGGCTTTCTGGCACCTGGGGCAAAGATTCTAAATGGCGCCACCTGTTCTCAGGTGCCCCCCTGACCTGTGCCCCCCCCCTAGCTACACCCCTGCTTCATGTTAAAGTAGACCAAAACCCACAGAGATCGGCTCAGAAATCTATTAAGATTCCTGGGCAGATTGATTCCCTCCCCCGGGGCATCCAAAATCAGGATGCCACGCTGTGTGAAACCCCCCAAGTCGCCCATAAACTCACCTTCTTTCCTGGTCCAATGGCACATGCATGAGTAGTGGCCACATCCCCGATATCCCAATAGCAGAGTGCGTGCCCGCACCAGGCATTTGTGAATGGCCAGCGCGGGCACATTCCCTATTAGAGGGTAGAAGGGGAAGCGCCGCCACCAGCTCCCTCGTATCCATACTTGCCTTAGACAAGCTGACGTGAGTGGATCCCAGCGCGCTGATTGGACGAGAGACCGCGCATGCACTATAGGAGCATGAAGAGGTGAGTTTGTTTGCGACCTGTTGTGTTTCACACAGCGGAGCATACAAGATCTGGGTTTCCCAGGGGCAAGGGCCATAACCCAGGATATTCAAAATCCTGGGTTTTGGTCCACTGTATGAAAAAAAAAACCACAATGGTCATGGAAATAACTTGACAAAGGTCCTACATTTTTATTTACTGAAAATCCACTAATGAAAATCAGACATTGCTTTTCAGATAAAAATTTTAAAGTGGACCAACACCCACCTCTGATCGGCCCGGGAATCTATAAGATTCCCGGGCCGATAAGCTCCCTGCCTGCGGGGCACCCCAATCGGGGGTGCCCCGCTGTGTGAAACCCCCCCTACCTGTTCCTCGTTCCAACGGCGCATGCGCAGGCCGTCGCCGCCTCTCGCGCATCCCTCTAGCAGGGCGCACACCCGCGCCGGCCGCTTGAGAATGGCCGGCGCGGGCGCGTTCCCTGTAAGAGGGACGCGCGAGAGGCGGTGGCGGGCGCTCTCACCTTGTCCGTCGACGGACCTCGCTTGTCCGTCGGCGGTGATTGGTGGAGCGAGTCACGTGGGAGCGGGGTCAGGTGAGCTTTTGGGGCTTTCCGATCGGGGTGCCCCGCGGAAGTGGATCAACACCCAGGATAGTGAAAATCCTGGGTGTTGGTCCACTTTAAAGCGGAACTTTAGTATGACTCACTGGTGTTGGGATAATAGTCCGGCGGGTCCAACAGGCGCTGACATAGGCCAGCCAATACCTCAGTGTAACAATCAAAGCTAGTTAGTTAGCGTTCAGCACAACGCCTGCTAGCTTCAATATAGTACACAGCATAGCGCCAGATTCAACGGGCCGGTGCTCCAAACCACAAAACACTTGCTAACAAATGTACCTAAATTAGGCCCTTAAAGCAGGCCTTCACCCTGAATAAGAGCCTATCTTATATGTTTCCCACACCCTGTACATACAGATTGCTCACATTAAAAATCATCCTACCTGCATCTACTGCATGTTATGAGCCTTTAAACATCCAAGATGGTGGCTCATGGCGGCTCATGGCACATCAGGCAGCCTGCAAACAGGAAGTGTCTTCTGACTGTGTAGCTCTGCATTCTGGGATTGCTGTGCTTTCCCTGACCCCAGCTCTGCTCTGTCTGTGCACAGTACAGCTATAACCCACCCCCTGTACTTTATCCCGCTCTCCTCTCCTCAGTATGTGGGATGCTTCTGAGTCAAGATGGCGGCGCCCATATCCTAGAGTCCTGAACAGAGTTGCAGCCCGGTGAAGGAAATAATAAGTAAGTGACTAAAAACTTAAAATATATTCATTTTAGATGCTGGGGTTTGGACTTTTCATTAATTTATGCTGAAGGTCCTGTTTAACTTCATTTGTCACGTTCCCCTCCCCAAACAGAACAGTTAAAAGCTTGCTGTGGGATGCCCCAGTTGGCCAGTAAAAGCTTACCTGTACCCAGTCCGAGCGCGGGCTCTCGTCCAATCAGAGTCGTTGGCCATTCCTATGTCATTCGTCAAACGGCTCTTATGTTTTTATCGGAGTGCAAGCAGGCGCATCCCCTGCACCTTCAGGCTGTGCATGTGCTTCTATCCCACCCATTCAGATGGCAGGGGTGAGAGTGCACGCGCTGCTGGGGATGAGCCCGCTTGTGCTGATTGGACCAGGAGGAGGTGAGATTTACAGGGCGCTGTGTGCGGTTTCACACAGTGGGGCTCAGAACAAACCCCCCCATCAACACCCCATTACTGTCACACCCTCTACACACTCCCCAAGTCGCACATGGTCTGTCGCATGCTGTTCGCTGCCATCATTCACAGTAATGCTAGCACACCCACTACATTCACTGCAATGGAAGAGGTGTGCTGAGACCTGGATTGGGGTGGGCATGCTGAAATAACTGTGACTGATAATGGGGGGATGCAGTGTTTCACGGTGGTGTCCTAACTGGATTTTATATTTTTATTAGCCTGGACATTGCCTTTAAAACACTGTATTTTTTTAACCTTTAAAGTGGACCAATACCCATGGCTGATCGGCCCGGGAATCTATAAGATTCTCGGGCCGGTCAGCTCCCTCCCCGCGGGGCATCCGAAATCGGAATGCCCCGCTGTGTGAAACCCCCCAGGACGCCCACAAACCTTACCTTCTCCCCGTTCCAACAGCGCATGCGCGGGCTGCGGCTGCCTCTCGCGCTTCTCTCTAGCAGGGAGCGCACCCGCACCGGCCATTCACAAACGGCCGGCGCGGGTGCGTGCCCTGCTAGAGGGAAGCGCGCGAGGCGGCCTCCAGCGCGCTTAAAGCCGCTGTGGTTGTCCGTCGCTTGTCCGGCCATACCACAGCGGCTCTGAGCGCTCTGATTGGACGAGCGCTCGCGTAGGAGCGGGGTGAGATGAGTTTTTTTGGGCGTTCTGGGGTGCCCTGCAGAAGTGGACCAAAACCCAGGATAGTGAAAATCCTGGGTGTTGGTCCACTTTAAAGCGGACCAAAACCCACAACTAGGATCTACTGAATTGCTCCCCCCCCCCATGAAGAGCACCTTTTGCGAATTTCCGCTGCCCCTACTTCACTCTAATCCCAGATAATGGCGCCTGTTTTAGCTGTAAAGCTCCGCCTCCTCCATTCATTACCACTGTTGCGTATGGTAATGATGTAATTGCCACACCAATGTAATGACTGATTGCCTGCGATCTTACAGAGAGGGACAGCATAAGAAAAATAAATCCAGGAGGATTTAAAAAGCGAAAATATCCATTTCTAGTTCTATACCCTAAGAGGGGAGAATTGGCATGAGCTTTGGCCAAATGTATTTCACAAGTTTAATGGGCTTTGGTCTGCTTTAAAGAGGACCAACTGTTCCTCTGAGCCCTGCATACTAACCTGTTACCCAGAGGAATCAACAATCCCACATACCATTACTAACCTACTTCCATGGTCCTTTGTTCTGGCCACCTCATATGATGGCTGGTGACCAGTGGTGTTTGCCAGGTGGTGCGCACACAGGACTGTGCAATTTCCCCACGTGAACTTCACCAGCTGCTCACAGTCACATAGGGCTCTTGTGGGGGGGGGGGGGTTATTCCCTATGCCCGGGGCATCATGATTTGGCAGAATGATCTTTATGTGTGAAGCCCCCATAGGATGGCGAGTATACACACCTTACTGGCAATCCCATGGTGCATTTCCAGGCCACAACCCCAGCTTCTCTCGGGTGATGTGCACTCCAGCACCCAGCCATCTAGAGGGAAACCAGGGGTGCAGCAGCTCCCCGCTCATGCCAGGCTCCGTTGTCAAACAATATTCTATGATGTCATAGAGAACTGATTGGATAAGAGCCCGAGCATGCATTGTGGGATCACTGTCAAAGGGAGTATAATGACAATCCCAAGGGATTTCACACAATGGGGCATCCCAACTAAGACTGAAGGGCTCACAAATTTGGTAGGGGGTAGATGAGCTATGGAATGCTTCTGAGAAGCCCAAAGCTGAGTACACATACTCACCTACTTATTTGATCCCTCTTTTTGGCTGCCAGATCACAACCTTACATCCCAAAGCAGGAAGGAAACCTGAATTGAGCATGCACCACTGGGCGCATCCTTGCTTGGGACCTGTCCACTCCGGTCATTCAGAAATGCCTGGCACAGGCATGCGCCCCAGCTAAGGGCATCGCAGCGATACAGCTGCAGCGCAATGTGGTGTGGGCTATGGGAAAAAGTGAGTGGACGATCGGGGAGGGTTTACACAGTGGGGCATCCCAAATTGGGATGCCCCATAAAGAGGAAGACATTGTGACATCGATTGTACAACATCAACCCTGGGTGAAATCTGGCAGAATAATTTGGTAAAATAGTTTTTCTATAATAATTGTATGCTTAAAGTGGACCAAAACCCAAACGGGGGTGCCCCACTGTGTGAAACCCCCCAGATCGCCAATGCCAACTCACCTCTTTCCGTCCCTATGGCAGACGTGCGGCCACTCAGCGAGCTCACGTGGTCTTAGCCTTCGTCTAATGCCAGCGGCTCAGAGCGTGCTGGCAGCCGCACCCCCTGCTTCACAAATGCCTTGCGTGGGCACACGCCCTGCTAGAGGGATAGCGGGGACGCGGTCACGGCTCGCGCATGTGCCGTTGGACCAGGGAAAAAGGTAAGTGTATGAGGCGACCTGGGGGATTTCACACAGCGGGGCATCTTGGCGTGGGTTTTGGTCCTTGCCCCCGAAACACCCACTTTGTGAGACCCCCCAGGTCACCCAGTAAAACTCACCTTTCCCTAGTCCTACAGCACATGTGTGTGCTCTAGTCCAATCAGTGCGCTCGGCTCTGCTCTACAATTTTGGCTAGGACTAGGCTAAGGGTTGAATCTATCCGAAAGTAGGCGAGTGCTCCAGCAGCCACACACATTCCCGCTAGCCTCTAACATGGGGCCCGCGCCGGCAATTCGCAAATGCCTGGTGCAGCTGCGCAGCCAACTGAAGGTATAGCTTGCACATGAGCCATTGGATCAGGGAGAAGGTAGGTTTTACAGGGGACTCTGGATGCTCTGGAGGGGAGGGAATTCTGTCTTATAGACTCCAGGGCTGCTTTTGGTCCACTTTAACATTGGTGGGAGTTTAGATGGGCTCAGAACATAGTTAATATGTGGGATTGTTGGGCTAAGGCTATAAATAAGGGACCCATACTGTATATTCAGAGAGATAAGCCAATTGGCATGTGTATTGCTGTCATGTGGGGATTGTTACATATAAATATAGGGTGGTGGAAGGACATACAAGTGGGGTTTGGGGAGACAGTGGGGATGCTGATTGTTGTAGAAAATCCTCATTATTCTATTCCAAAAGAAAAAAACTTGAACCTATTCATTGTGGCCTGTGACCAGGTTCCAAATCATTTAAACCGGACCTTCACCCTGAGAAAGAGCTTAGATGTTTCCCTGTACATACAGATTGTCCACATTAAATATCATCCTACCTGCATCTACTGCATTTTCTAAGCCTGTAAACATCCAAGATGGCAGCCCATGGAGTCTCAGGCTGCCTGCAGACAGGAAATGTCTTGTGACCACTCTGCATTCTGGGATTGCAGTCCTTTTGCTGACCCTAGCTCTACTTTGTCTGTGCAAAGCACAGCTATAACCCCCCCCCCCCTGCACTCCCCCCCCCCTCCTCCTCTCCTCTGTATGGGATGCTTCTGAGGCAAGATGGTGCCACCCGTATCCTATAGTCCTGAACAGAGTTGAGCTTGGTGGGGGAAAGAATAATAAGTGACTATAAACGTAAAATATATTAATTTTAGATGCTGCACAATAGTTTTTTTAAGGGTTTGGGCTTTTCATTAAATTATGCTGAAGGTCCAGTTTAAGTGGCCCACGCTCTTCAAAAAGGTTGAACACCCCTGGCCTAACCCTTACTCTGATGTCTCCACCCTCTGCCAGTCATTGCAATGGCTGCCCATACAGTATAGTATAAACTACTCACTCTACACCACAAACCTCTCCATGCGGCAGCACCCCCTACATCTCCCTTCTCATGTCTTTGCTCTGTAAATGATTTACGACTAGCATCCACCTCTAACTGCCATCTTACAAGACTTCTTTCATGCTGCACCAGTTCTCTGGAATCCCCCCCCCCCCAACAATTAGATGAACTCATTGTTATCAAGTGGGCCTAAAGTTTTTTTTTTTTTACTTTAAGTCCACTTTAATTAATCAGAAGCCACTTTCTTATATACTGTGTGACCAGGGCTGGATTAAGTGTGATGGAGGACCCTGGGCACAAAATTTGGTGGCAGGCCCATAGATACAGTATTTTTTTTTTTTTAAATAATAGTCCAGCCAAGTAACTGATTGGTGGTTGTCTGGCACCCGCCTACTTACTGGAACGTCAGATCGAGTCCCTTGTGCCCCCCTTGTGCGGGTGCGTGCTGCTTGGGAACTCCTGCTTTGCCATTCTGGGTGGGGGGTAGTGTAGTTGCCCGGCTGGTCCAGCAGATAACAGTTCCCTGCATTGAGCTGCCAGCGGCTGTGCTTGGTGGCTTATGTGCAGTGACAGCTCTGCACCCATCACTGTAGCGTTGCTGGCGGCGGCTTTGCTGCTCTAGACTCTCCATCCTGCCCTGTGGTGGCTTTGGGTGCGGGTTTGCAAAAACAAAAAAAGGCTTATCCAGGAGCACCCCACTGCTGCCGATAGCTTTGTTGCCGGCCCCGCGGCTCGTCAGACCAAAGACTGAAAAGCCTTCTGGACCAGACCATAACCCAAAGGTTAGTGGAGGCCTCAGGGCGCGCGCCCCGTGCACCCCTCTAATAATCTGGCCCTGTCTGTGGCAATTGCATGATTGGCATGGTGATATCTGCTAAGCATGGCAATATGTGGTATGTTCTGTAGCAATGATCTGTTATAATATCTACCTTAAAGCAGTTAGATGACAGTGATGTGTACAATGTAGCAATTAGAGGATAATGATCTTATCCTTTACATTGTAAGCACATAAGGGTCAGGTGCACGCTCATATTACCGCCTAATTTCATAGCATTCTCTTTGAACCTTACAAATAGCATTTTGTTTGTAATAATCTGTGTAAAGTAATTACTAGACGAAGATAGTTGGATCCACCCCTTGGGTTGGGGTTTAGCCTAAGTTTGCCTAACCCACCACTAAAATCAAATGGTCAAACTGTGTCTGTTTGAAGAGAATGTACAATAATGTATTAGAGCTATAGTGGCTGGTCTGGTATATGGCCCCTACAAGCGAAAAGAAGGGGTTTCTGACTAGGGTATAGTAGACCCTAGTCTACTATATAGATATAGATGGTGCTATATAAGTACTAGCATGTGATGCTGTCTAATTATGTTAAATGTACATTGATAACATATTTTAATGGACCAAATCTTTTAATCCTGGCCCAGATTCGCTATCTCTGTGTATTCCCATTTAGCAGGCCCCACTCTGTGAAGCCCCCTGGTTCCCCTGAAATACTTACTGATCTGGCGATCCCATGATGCATGTGCGGCAGCGCGGGTCATCGGTGCATCACCCGTTTCCCTCTGCTGATGCACAGACCCACGCCAGGCAAATGATTGGTGCATTAGCTAGAGGGAAGCACCCGGCAGGAGGCAAACGGCATTCCATTCATTCAGAATAGACTGCCGGGGTTACAATCTATTTTATTGGCCTGGCATCATCCAGCAATCTAGTCTGATTGGCTGGTATCACCCAGAAATCTCATGCAATGTGGGATTGGTGGAGAGGTAAGATTACCAGGCTAATCAGGGATTTCACACACAGGGGCATCTGTAAAAAGTGGGGGGGGGGGGGTCTCAGTAAAAGTGACCAAAACCAAGGTGAGTGAAAAACCTGCTGACCTAAAGCCCTCACCTGACCCCCCCCCCAGCTGCTGATCTAAACCCCCAACCGCCCCCCCCAGCCGCTGATCTAAACCCCCCAACCGACCCCCCCCAGCCGCTGATCTAAACCCCCCAACTGACCCCTCAGCTGCTGACATAAACCCCTCGCCCACCCCCCTGCAGCTGCTCACCCAATCCACCCATTCTAACCACTTACCTAAACCGCTGATTAATCATTAGGTTATCGTTAGGTTAAGTGCCGTGTTGGCACTTTGCAATAAATAAGTGGGTTTTGGGTTGCAGTTTTGGCAAGGTTCTGCTATAGGGCAAGCAAAAAACCAAATTTTGTGAAAATATATATCATCTACAGTGTCGGGCTGGGATGTCTGGGGCCCACCATGAGAAGGATTCTGGGTGCCCACTAGTTACATGCAAATATAACTTTAACTTAACTGTATATACTGTGAGTGGATAACCTGTGCTCTCCTGCCATAGAACAGTGACACCCAGAATTACCTACTGCTTCTATCCTAGAAGTATTTGCTATCACATAGTGTACCATCTGTTTTGGAGATGGGGGCCCTAAAGGGCCCTTCAGTTCAGGGAATCACTGAGAGTTTCCCTGGTGATCTGGTTGGCCAGTCTAAGCCTGCTCATCTGTCAAAGTGGACCCACATCCATTTTCTACATAATGGCTGTGGGACAGCATTGTAACAGGGTCATTGTGGCCTTGTGACCTCCGGCAGCCAATCACGGGGCCGCAGTTTGTGTGGGTCTATGCAAAGGGGATGAGAGCTCCAGCAATCTGGATGCTCCCCCCCCCCAGCCAATGTGGCCCCACACACATTATGTAGAAAATACCCCTTTGTATTTACAGGTGATTTTAATGGAAAATGAATTATTTTTATTTTACAGTTTCTTTAATTTAAAAGGTAAAAAAATGCAGATGTCAAATTACACCAAATTTAAACTTGCTTCACTCATGGGTGAACTTTGCCTCTTTGCTGCCTTAGGCGAACTATAGAAAGATGCCTCTCCACTCCTCAACCAAGCATGCAACACTTAAAAAACATGACAGCAGTAAAATTAATTTAAAAAAGTATTTTAAATAGAACATTTTTAAAAAAGCAGGTCAATTGCCACCCCCTCTAATGTGCCGCCAGATGCGGCCACCTCAAATGGCCTCATTACAGGTGCACCTCTGGCTTCACCAAATAACTGTCTCCCACCACCGCCTGTGTTAGCAGCATTGCTACGAATTCTACCTTACATGAAATACTATGGGGGTTATTTTAGAAGGGATAGCGCCAGGTAATGCCTCGTAGCGGCAGGCAGCGTCTGGTAAACGCTGGGCGCTGTACGCAAAACCACATTTCTGAAAGCGATGCTGGTAAAGGACTCCAGCGCCATGTAGCATCACATGTATAGCGCCGGCGCTCTAGCTTCCAAACTACCAGGTATTGCCTTTCGCTCACTGTCGCTCTCTCATACATTTCAATGGGCATTCATTTGTTTGTGTATACCGGCAAATAGCGTGTTTGACCATTTTTTGTTTTTTTGCTCAAATCATTGTGGGACCCCTCCTGGCTGCCTTTTTGACTTTTTCTTTTTTTTATGCAGAATTGTCATTACAGATCTGGCACTAAAGTGTTAATGTCACAGTGTTAAAACAATGGCATTCCATGTGTTTTTTTCGCTTTGTTACTGGTGGATATGTGTTCAAAAACATTAATTTAATCACACGGCGTCTGGTGCTCTATGCTATAGCGACCAGATTTAGAGCGCCGACGCTGAGTGTGTGTCCTTTTTTGATAAGTATGATGTGGAGCGCCAAGAGCTGCCTCTACCTTTCGCTCCCTGCAGCGCTGTACTGGTGTTACAGCGCCCAACATAAATCACATTCATCAATGTGGGCCAGGTTACTACAGCGACTGAGGTGCTCTGTTACAGCGCCCGATACCCGCTTACAGCATCTACTAGTGGTAGCTCTAAGCGCCACTATACAGACGCTCATCTGCAGATACCTGGCGTTTAGTAATGAATCAGCCTCCACGTAATGAGTAACTGTGCAGCCTGGTTTTGCATTATGCATTGGGCTCTTACCTGCGTTTAGTGCTCCCTGGAATCCTGACTTTGGTGTGGTCGGGCCATTTCAATTTAAGGCTCTGTGAATGTGCAGGAAAGTCATCATTGCTACCGATGCCCAACAGGGTAAAACACCCGAATCAGTGATCGCCCTCGAGAGCCGGCACACCAGTGAAAGTTGCTGGACTGGAGTAAAGTGTCAGCCAAGTGAGAAGACTCGGCCCTTTCCTGACGCAAACAGTAACCATGAGCACAATATAATCACAAGCTACTCCCCTGCTCGGGTTGCTCAGGCTCCAACCAGGAACAGGATTCTCCTTCCTATTACCTAACACACAGGAGCTCCTGAATATCTTTCCTCATGTGAGCAGCATGCGTCTATTTGGGAAACTGTGTGTCACGTAATTCCTCAATGAAAGTCATAATTGGACTTCGCAATTAAATCACTTAGAGGCCGATTCATTAATAGCGCCAGGTAACGACAGATGAGCGCCAGTAGCGTTATTTTCACAGCGCACGCTAGTATTCGCTGTGCTTGGCCGTTGTTCGGCTGTTGACAGCGACTCAGTCAGTGTGCAGTAATGTTGAATACGGGGTTAGGAGTCACTGTTTGACAGGTTCCGCGCTGTATGGGAGCGCATGACAGCAAACGGCCATAGCGAACGGCTCCCAGCATATTCATTAACAAATCACGCTCCAAAAATTCTCGCGCTGTGAAATGCTTGTTTAAACCCCAGAGCGCTGGCTGCGATGGGTTAAAAGTAGTTTTTTAACCCCCAAACAACCATATTTTTGGAAGAAAAAAAAAACATGTTTTTCAAAACATTTTGTAATATGGATACATTAATATCAGACCTGTAATATCAATTCTGCACAATTTTTTTTTTTTTTTTTTTTTTTACCTTAAAAAAAAAATCTAACATTGCAGAAGTGGTCACAGAATTTTTGACATTTAAAAAAAATAAAAAAAATTAATAGCAATTAATTATGAATATTTAAAGATTGCTCCATTGAAATGCATTGGAGAGCGCCAGGTAGCGAGAGGTCATACCTGTCGCTGTTCAAGGTCGCTCGCTGGCGCTGTGGGGTGAGGCTGGAATAATGATGAATGCTTCGCTATCTGGCGCTCTGTCAGTCGCTAAGCAGGATCGGCTTGATAAATGTGTGATTGCGGAGGGGAGCCGGCGTTCTCGTGGCGGTGAGCGTCATTACCGTTCGCTCACCATTCGCTACCTGCCGCTATCCCTTGTTAAATAAGGGCCTTTGTATGTGTGACTAGTGGCTATTTATCCATCCCGAGCTTTTTGCTGCTCCACAGTAAGTGCACAAGAGAACCTAATCTGTGGCTTCCCTGGCCCTGCTAGGTTGACTTCTGATTGGTTAAGGCCCCAAAAAAATCCCTCTGCCCATTACATCTAACCTGTGACTAGTTCTGATACCTCTTTAGTGATACAGTTGCCAACCATTCTTTTACTAAACCACATTTTGTTGGCCACCTAGATCTACCTTGCTTGCACATGCCTGTTTTGGACCCTAGACCCCTGGCGTCATCCTTAAAGCGAACCTTCAGCATCATTTAATGAAATGCCCAAATTCTTAAAAAACTATTCCCCAGTGTCTAAAATTAATATATCTAACATTTTAGTCACTTACTTTTCATTCTTTCCCCCACTGGCCTGCAACTCCGTTCAGGACTCTAGGATACGGGTGCCGCCATCTTGGCTCATTAGCATCACATACTGAGGAGAGGGGTCAAAAGTGCAGGGGGGGAGGGTGAAGGGGTGTGTCGGTAAATGATTTTTAGTTTTTTTATGATAATGGAAGAGTTTTTAAAAAGACACTTGAAGTCATTCAACAGGCAAACAAAAAAACTTATCTAGTATCTAGTATGTCCAGAAAGGAAGCAGCATTTGAATCATATTTTTCCATGTTTAATTATCTCTTGTGGCCAATTTAGTTGTCCAATTGCACCTTAGTGGCTGAATGTTTACTACAAGCACTAGGGTCCCTATTTAAAGCGGAACAAATACAGCAGCTTGCGGCCTAGAATCTAAAAGATTCCAGGGCCGCCCACTGGCGTTTCTCTGGGGCATACCGAATCGGGATGCTCCGCTGTGTGAAACCCCCCAGGGCGCTCATAAACACCTTTCTCCAACAGCACATGCGGGGCTTTTATCCAGTGAGAGCCAGCTGCTATGACTACTTCATTTGGCAGGACGACTCTCATTGTTTACAATAGAGAACGTGCGCTGCCGCATCCCCTGTATCCCTGGCGTCGTGTGCTCCTGTCCCAGCCATTCAAGTAGGCTTGGGCAGATGTACGCGTGCACACGGCCAGGGATGCGGGGGATGCGGCAGCGCACACTCCACATTCCAGTGAATGAGAGCCGCCTGCCGAATGACGTAGTAATTTCAGAAGGCTCTCATTGAATGAGAGCCCCCGCATGCGCTGATGAAGCCTGGACAGGTGAATTTTACTAGCCGAAATGGGGGGTTTCCACACAGCGGGGCATCCCGATTCAGGGGCACGGAACAAAACCTGGGAATGTCAAATTCCTGTTTTGTTTCCGCTTTAAAGGGTCAGGATTTTGACTATCCTGGTCCTTGCCCCCGGGGTAACCTGATCGGGGATGCCCCGCTGCGTGAAACCCCCCAGGGTGCCGAAACAAACTCACCTCTTCCCAGTCCTACGGCGCATGTGCGGCCACTTGTCCAATCATCAAACTCGGATCCGCTGACGTCCCTTCATCTAAGGTGAGTGGCTCCGAACTTGTTAATGCCCACATCCCCCTCTACCCTCTAACAGGGAGCGTGCCCACGCCGGCCATTCACAAATGCCTGCCGCGGGCATGCGCCCTGCTAGAGACAGCAGGGATGCGGCCACTGCTTGCAAATGCGTGGTTGGACCGGAAAAGAAGGTAAGTATATGGGGCGATCTGGGGGGGTTTCACACAGTGGGGCATCCCGGGGAGAGGGAATCAATCAGCCCAGGAATCTATAAGATCGCCATGAGTTTTGGTCCACTTTAAGTAGTTTATGTTCACTGTAATGTGTGCTTCATGCAGGTCTGCATAAAAACAAAACAATTGTTAGAGTCACCCTTGATACCCTGTGGAATCACCCCGCCTGACCTTGTTGTGATGTCAGCTTTTCTAAGTGCACTTGCCAATAACTGCAGCTGGAGTCAGGCTGTCTGTGCTATAAGTGTGTCAAGGCTTTGAGTTTATCTGTAAGAGGTATTTTTGTGTATTTGCTGTTACCTATCCAGGTAGAGTGTAACGTTTCATAATCACATGGTAGCCAACCTGGATCCGATGTTCAGTTTAACAGAGTAATGGAGAAGTGTAATCTCATCGTCTGACAAGTTCTGGCAGAACCCTGGTCCTTTCATGAACCTGAAGCCCCATGGAGGCCCAGATTGTGTTTCTATATGCTTAGATATGCAAGATGAATCAGGAAATTATTTGTGTTATACTGTTGCGTTGTGTTATATACTGTGTTATACTTATATAGTATTGTAACCGACGGAGATTGGCCCTGCAACATTCCCTCCCCCTGGTGTGTGAAACCCCCCCAGGTCGCGCGGAAACTCGCCTTCTTCCTTGGTCCAACGGCGCATGCCGCATCCCCACTATCCCTTTATCAGGATGCCTGCCCATGCCAGGCGTTTGTGAATGGCTGCCGCGGGCATGCTCCCTGTTAAAGGGTAGCAGGGGATGCTTCCGCTGGCACAATTGGGTTCGGTTCTTGACAAAGGGGGCAGGTGCGCATCTGAGATTCCCCAGCCGATCGATTCCCCCTCCCCGAGGCATCCAAAATCGGGATGCCCTGCTGTGTGAACCCCCCCCAGGTCACCCCATTCACTTACCTTGCTTCCCGGTCCAACGCCGCATGCGCGAGCCGCATCCCCGCTATCCCTCTAGCAGGGCGCATGCCCGCGCCAGGCATTTGCGAATGGCCGGCAGGGGCACACTCCCTGCGGTCGGCAGCGTGCTTGGAGCAGCTGCTTTTAGACGTGCCGTAGGACCGGGAAGAGGTTAGTTGGTCTTGGCGTCCTGGGGGTTTCAGGCAGCGGGGCACCCCTAATCGAAGTGCTCCGGGGTAAAGGAACAAAACCCAGGATAGTCAAAATCATGGGTTGTTGTCCACTTTAAACCGGACCTTCACTATGATTTATTGAAAAGCCCAAAGCCTTAAAAAATGATTCCCCAGCATCTAAAATTAATATATTTTAAGTTTTTAGTCTTAAAAAAAGATTTTTTGTCCCGCACTGCTAAATTAAGTGTAAATGCTGGTGCTGGCTGATAAATGGTCATCGAAATGTACACAAACAGAAAGGTGGTGGGGCTGCCAGCACAGTCCCAAAAGCCTTTATCAATGTGAGCTGCACTCAGTAAAAATTCATATACCATGCCTTTATTGAAAACATATACATATACAAGATTGACAAAAGTTTAAAAAACATTAAAAAAGGTGTTGGAAAAGGGGGACTTAATTTTATGGCTGTAATAAAACAAATACAAATATCATGATAAATGCAGTCAATTAAAGTGAAAATGAGGACGCGCAAAACAAAAAAAAAAGTTATGTTTTTAGTCCTTTACTTATTCTTCTTTCCCCCCACTGGGCTGCAACTCTGTTCAGGACTTTAGGATACGGGCGCCGCCATCTTGACTCAGAAGCATCACACTTACTGAGGAGAGGAGAGTGGGATAAACTACCGGGGGGCGGGTTATAGCTGTGCTTTGCTCAGACAGAGCAGAGCTGGGGTCAAGAAAAGGGCAGCTGTCCCAGAATGCAGAGCAGCACAGTCAGAAGGCAATTCCTGTTTGCAGGCTGCCTGATGTCCCATGAGCCGCCATCTTGAATGTTTAAAGGCTCATAACATGCAGTAGATGCAGGTAGGATGATTTTTAATGTGAGCAATCTGTATGTACAGGGTGTGGGAAACATATAAGATAGACTCTTATTCAGGGTGAAGGACCGCTTTAAAGTGGACCAACACCCAGGATTTTGACTATCCTGGGTTTTGGTCCACTTCGGCGAGGCACCCCGATCGGGGGTGCCCCGCAGTGTGAAACCTCCCAGAAACCCCGAAAAACTCACCTCTCCTCGCTCCCACGTGACCGCCGCTGCCAATCCCCGCCGACGGACAAGCAGGAGGCAGCGACGGACAAGAGAGCGCGCCCGCTGCCGCCTCCCGCACGTCACTCTTACAGGGCGCGCGCCCGCGCCAGCCATGCTAGAGGGACGCGCGGGATGCGGCGGCGGGCGCCGCTGGATCGTGAATAAGGTAGGGATTTAGGGGTTTCTGGGGGGTTTCACACAGTGGGGCACCCCCGATCGGGATGCCCCGCAGTCAGGGGTCTGATCGGTCCGGGAATCTTATAGATTCCCGGGCTGATCATGGGAGGGTGTTGGTCCACTTTAAGTACATAGGGTATCAGTTCAAACCACCTGATACTTCCAGCACGCACCCGCATTCCGAGTGACCATTTTTTCTGTTTGAGGTCCCATTCAGCTGCTCCGTGTAGGTATGTAACATATTACCTGGTCACTGTGTGCAGATACTTGAACTGTGCTCTTAATATTGCAAATCCACTTTTGTTGTCTTGGTTTTGTTTTCCATTTGTACGCTTGGCTCAGGTTCGTATCAGTGAGCACCTAATCCTGAGGATTAAATGCTTGTGGATGAATCACTTTTCTTGTTTTGCTCAGAAACATGCAACCAACTAGGCCAAACATTACATCCAGGGTGATAAATATGTAAAAGTATACTCAACTGTACTGAACTATGTTTATAGAGAAGTTTAATGCATATCAAAACCCAACAGTGTTGCAAAACCAATATTAGCCAATCTCCCGCTAATAGTGCTCTCCATGGTAAGCTGAACATTTTTTAAGGACACCAGGACACATTAGGGAGGCTTTTATTGTGACAGCTTAAAGTGGACCAAAACCCAGGATTTTGACTATCCTGGGTTTTGGTTCTTTCCCCGCTGCTTGAAACCCCCCAGATCGCCTGAAGAAACTCACTTTATCCCACATGCGCGGCCGCTCGTCCAACCAGCGCACTTGGAGCCGCTGATGTCACGCCATCGAAGACGGCGTCTAAAGCCAGCGGCTCCGAGCGTGCTAGCAGCTGCACCCCCCCCACAGGGTGCCCTGCTAGAGGGATAGTGGGGATGCGACCGCGGCCCGCGCATGCGCCATTGGACCAGGAAGAAATGTAAGTAAACGGGGCGAACTGGGGGGTTTCAAACAACGGGGCATCCCAATTTTGGATGCTTCGGGGGAAGGAAATCGATCGGCCTGGGAATCTTATAGATTCCCGGGCTGATCGAGCTGGGTTTTGGTCCACTTTAACAAATCACTAGCTTAATTTTCAATAGCGACATTTTTGGTCACACATCATACAATGCTGTTGCTATTGCAAATTAACCCAGCGTAACTAAATGTGGTGCAGATATTAAACTGAGCTTTTTTAATACCAGGGAATTTCACTCCCCTGGGTATTCCCGATTTGTGTGAATTCCCTCAAGTCACCGTTAAAACTCACCTTCCTGATGCTTGCGCGACGCAAGTGCCAGTCAGCGTGTTTGATTTAGCCCTTCGGCTCTGCTAGCTGCTGAGTTGAATAGGTAAGCCAAAGGGAGCTGAGCAGGGCTGAGTGTGCTGTCAGCCGCATTCCCCACTAATATATATATATATATATATATATATATATATCCAGAGGATAATATATTTCAACTAATGCACAGATAGTTATAATATAGAGTTTTTTTTATTGACCAAATAAATAACAAATGTAACTTACTAACAAAAAAAAAAAAAAAAACTCAGAGGAACACTGAGCTTCTGGTAGCCAGAAATACTATTCTAGTCTTGAATCTCTTGTACTGCCCCAATGGTGGCCCTAGGATAGATAATGCCTGGGGCCCACCAGAGGACCCTGGCCAGTCTGGCACTAAGAGGCCGATTCATTAATAGCGTCAGGTAGCGACAGATGAGCGACAGTAGGGGTATTTTCACAGAGCCCGCTAGTATTCGCTGTGCTTGGCCGTTGTTCGGTTGTTGACAGCGACTAAGTCGGTGTGCGGTAATGTTGAATACTGGGTCTAGGAGTCGCTGTTTGACAGGTTCCGCATGACAGCGAATGGCCATAGCGAACGGCTCCCAGCATATTCATTAACAAATCACGCTCCAAAAATTCTCGCGCTGTGAAATGCTTGTTTAAACCCCAGAGCGCTGGTGGCGATGGGTTAAAAGTAGTTTTTTAACCCCCAAGGGCAAGGGCTCCGGGAGCAGGTGAGTGAAATAGAGGATCTGGGAATTTTCACAAGGAGTGGATCTCGGACAGCCATGGATTCTTTCAGACTCCAGGGCCTCTGGAGTTCCTCTTTAAAGCTCAAAGTAAACATTTTTCTGTCTTAACTCAATTGGATACAACTAGACAACTAAAGACTGAAAAAGCAGGGACAAATGGTGCTTCTTTTGCCAACAGATATGATAAATATTATGGAGGAGCAACAATGATGGGGCCCTCCTGAGCCCCGGTGCGGTCAAACCCCCTATATTTTTTCCCCTGTGCTGGGTCATCATGACATTCGGGAATTGCTGGTCCTGCCACTCAAACCTGCGGCAATCTGGGGGGTGGGTTTTTTTTTGCAATAGAGAGTGTGTGCTGCGGCATCCCCAGCATTGTGCACGCGCTCACACCCCAGCTTTTTAGATAGGCTGAGGCGGGAGTGCGCGTACGGCCTGGGATGAGGGGGTTGCTGCAGCGTGCGCTCCCCATCCTAGTAAATGAGAGCCGCCTGCCGAATGACCTTCTCACAGCAGACAGCTCTCATTGGACGAGAGCCCGCGCATGCACCATTGGAGCTCGGACAGGTGAGTTTTTTTCTGGCTTCCCTGGGGGTTTCACACCAAGCGGGATACACTGGGGGAACGGAACAAAACCTGGGAAAGTCAAATTCCTGAGTTTTGTTCCACTTTAAAGAGGAACAAAACCCAGGGTGACTGGCCCTGGAATCTTTTGGCAGCTGGCCTCCCTCCACTGTGTGAAACCACCCAGGTCACCGTTATTCATTCACCTTTCCCTGGTCTGCATGTGCCTCATCCAATCAGAGACGTTTGCCATGCCTATGTAATTCAGCAAAGGGATCTGCATCTCTGGGCATGCTCCCGCCCTAGCCATCCATATAAGCGGGAGCGCACACGACCTTGGGGATGCGTCCGCTTGCGCTCCCCATTGAACAACAGATCAGAGGCGTTTGCCAAATGATATAGTCACGGCAAACGGCTGTTAGGACGAGAGCCCGTGCATGCGCCATTGGACAAGGAAGAAGTGCGTTTTACAGGGCGGTCTGGGGGATTTCACACAGCAGAGCATACCAATTCCGGATGCCCCTGGGGCGCGGAACAAAACCCAGGATAGTCAAAAAGTAAAGTTTAGCAGGGACATTTTCTCCATTCATTGTAAGGCTGTGTGTAAATCTGCATGTGTGTAAGCTCTCTATTTCATTGACACAATGATTTGGAAGATCAAGGCAAGGTCCCAGCTGTCAAATGAATTTTACTTCACCTATTAGTCACAACTAAGATTTAAAGCGGACCTTCACCCTGAATAAGAGTCTATCTTATATGTTTCCCACACCCTGTACATACAGATTGCCCACATTAAAAATCATCCTACCTGCATCTACTGCATGTTATGAGCCTTTAAACATCCAAGATGGCGGCTCATGTGACATCATGCAGCCTGCAAACAGGAAGTGCCTTCTGACTGTGCTGCTCTGCATTCTGGGATTGCTGACCTTTTCCTGACCCAGCTCTGCTCTGTCTGAGCAAAGCACAGCTAAAACCCCGCCCCCCTGCACTTTATCTCATTCTCCTCAGTAAATGTGATACTTCTGAGTCAAGAGGCGGCGCCCGTATCCTAAAGTCCTGAACAGAGTTGCAGCCCAGTGGAGAATAATAAGTAAGTGACTAAAAACCTAAAATATATTAACTTTAGATGCTGAGGAATCGTTTTTTAAACCGGACCTTCACTATGATTTATTGAAAAGCCCAAACCCTTAAAAAACGTTTCCCCAGCATCTAAAATTAATAGATTTTAAGTTTTTAGTCACTTATTATTCTTTCCCCCACTGGGCTGCAACTCTGTTCAGGACTTTAGGATACGGGCGCCGCCATCTTGACTCAGAAGCATCACACTTACTGAGGACATGAGAGTGGGATAAAGTACAGGGGGGTGGATTATAGCTGTGCTTTGCTCAGACAGAGCAGAGCTGGGGTCAGGAAAAGGTCAGCAACCCCAGAATGCAGAGCGACACAGTCAGAAGGCACTTCCTGTTTGCAGGCTGCCTGATATTCCATGAGCCGCCATCTTGGATGTTTAAAGGCTCATAACATGCAGTAGATGCAGTTAGGATGATTTTTTAATGTGAGCAATCTCTATGTGCAGGGTGGGAGAAACATATAAGATAGGCTCTTATTCAGAGTGAAAGGCCGCTTTAAGGGTTTGGGCTTTTCAATAAATCATGGTGAAGGTCCGGTTTAATGCTTTACAGAAAGATAAAATTGGCATCCATAGCTAGTAATTTATTTTCCTCATTTAATTTCCTAGATGGTAGGACCCCCCCCCCCCCCCCCCATTTTCAACGTCTTGTGCATGTGCCCAATAAAAGCCTCAGATCTGATTTGTGCGCTAATGTGCGCACGCTCTGCATCATCACTATGCTTCATGATTTTCAGCCATCCCTGGTTTCCATGTGTTTCACAGCTATCTCCAGACTACCTATTGTGATCTACCTACATCAACATCTCTCTTGGAGGGCGTGGAGGTCGTTGCTAAGACTGTTAATGTTTTATGCTAGGAAGTGTATTTTATATAAACTGGAAACATCCATTATTTCGGGTTCTTCCTGGCTTCCATCTGTCTCCCCTTGTTACATTGGTATGGCCCTCCTTCCCCTCCCCTTCGACTTGTTTGTCTCCCCCCTCCCATGATCAATGCATACAAAACTCCACTGTACCGCATAAGCTTGAGTCCTGGTTTGAACGGTGTGTGAGTGTGTCTTTGTGTGTAGGTTGTTGTAATGTAAGTTGGCACCAAAATCTATGTCTTATTGTTACTAAAATGCAAAAATAAAAACTTTAAAAAAAAATCTCTCTTGGATTTGCAGTTGGGTTGATCGCCTGATACGACCTTGGGCCATGAGACCCTGCCTACTTTCTGAACTAATCTCCTGTGTTGTCAGTCACAGATCAGTTCTGAAACAGGTTGTGATCTTTTCTAGTTTGCAGAGGTATGAAATTGGAAACAACAGCAATTATTTTGACTACCAGGACGTAGCTCTAATCTCCTAGTTCACATGTGTCAAATTGTGGCCTGCGGTGCCAAATCTGACATGCAGTGTCATCAGATTAGGCACAAATGACAGGGCTGAGGTCAGTCACGGGCGTTACCTTTAAACCAGATGCACACTTGCTGCCCAGCGGCACTGAGAGGCCGATTCAGTAATAGCGCGAGGTAGCAACAGATGAGCGACTGTAGCGTGATTTTCACAGCGCCCGCTAGTATTCACTGTGCTTGGCCGTTGTTCGGTTGTTGACAGCGACTCAGTCGGTGTGCAGTAATGTTGAATACGGGGTTAGGAGTCGCTGTTTGACAGGTTCCGCGCTGTATGGGAGCGCCTGACAGCAAATGGTCATAGCGAACGGCTCCCAGCATATTCATTAACAAATCACGCTCAAAAAATTCTCGCGCTGTGAAAAGCTTGTTTAAACCCCAGAGCGCTGGCGGCGATGGCTTAAAAGTAGTTTTTAACCCCCAAACATCCATATTTTTTGATTAAAAAATTAAACAAGTTTTTCTAAACATTTTGTAATATGAATACATTAATATCAGACCTATAATATCAATTCTGCACAAATTTTTTTTTTTTAATTTTTTTACCTTAAAAAAATATCTAACATTGCCGAAGTGGTCACAGAATTTTTGACATTAAAAAAAAAAAAAAAAAAAAAAAAAACAATAAGTAAATATGAAGATTTAAAGATTACTCCATTGAAATGCATTGGAGAACGCCAGGTAGCGAGAGGTCATACCTGGCGCTGTGATGGGATTAGCAGCGGCGCTGTTCGTTGCAGTCCGCTACATGATGAATCCCGCGCTAGCTGACGCTCTCGCCGGCGCTAGCCTCATTTAGCGTGATAAATGCGTGATTGTGTCTGCCGCCTGGCGTTCTGGAGTCGGTAGCCGCCGATAGCTGGCGATACCTGGCGCTAGTGAGACACTACCTGGCGCTATCCCTTGATAAATAAGGCCCTGAGTCCCCAAGAGGCTGGTCAACAGGATTGTACTGCCAGATTGCAGCCTGGTGGCTGGCAAAATTGCGGGATGGGGCTTTGATGTAAAATGGCACCCCCTATGATGATGTAGCATGGAAGTTCTTCCCCCCAGTGGTTGGCCTGAGGCTGAGCTGGCTGCCGTCTCCCTCTATTCAGAATGATGTCAAGTCGGTTTAACCCGCCAGTGACTGGGAAAAGTGATTGTGTGAGGTAAAGGAAGGCAGAGAACCCTATCCCATCCCATCATGGAAAGTATGCGACTTAGAGGACCAACCATGTATTTGGCTGGCCCTGGATTCTAGGGCTGGCTGATAAAAGTGGACCAAAAGCAGCCTCCAGGGCCGCCTGATCCTCACTACCCGGGGCATCTCAAATCGCTGCTTGAAACCTGGCTGTAAAACTTACCTAACCACCAATCCAGCAGCGCATGTGCGAGCTGCAGCTGCGCTCCGCCAGGGGCAGACTGGGGCTAAAAAATAGCCAGGGACTTTTTGTGTTTGGCCTTATATAATACCCCCCTGATAATAGACAGTATGCAAAATCCCCCTGATCACTCTATAACAAGCAGTACAGCAGAGAATGTCCCAAATCACCCCATAACAGGCAGTGGGGCAGAGCATCCCCCCAAATCACCCCATAACAAGCAATGGGACAGAGAATCCCCCCCCCCCAATCACCCCATAACAAGCAGTACAGCAGAGCATCTCCCCCAAATACCCTCATAACAAGCAGTACAGCAGAGAATCTCCCCCAAATCACCCCATAACAAGCAACAGGGCAGAGGATCCCCCCAAATCACCTCATAACAAGCAGTGCAGCAGAGAATCCCCCAAATCACCCAATAACAAGCAATGGGACAGAGAATCCCCCCTAATCACCCCATAACAAGCAGTACAGCAGAGAATCTCCCCCAAATACCCTCATAACAAGCAGTGGGCTGTTAAGTTTCACCAGCTGCCAGTTGAGTTGCCCCCCTCGCTTTAGCCTGGCCACTGCTCCTCTGTGTGCTCACCCGCCCTGCTCATCGTGCTGCCGCCACCTTCACCCGAGTCTCTGGCCTGCCCAGCGCTGTGCCCATAACATCCTGCCCTGCTGAATCCCGCATCACCCGCACCTCGGCTTCACGGCTGCTGGCAAAGAGAGTGAGCGGCCAGGCCCCCCACAAAGTCACCCGACCGCTGGTCCTGTGGCAGGCGGCCAGAGCAGGGGAGGTGCGGCCAACCGGAACATTTGTCCGGTGTTCCCTATAGCCAGTCCGCCCCTGCGCTCTGCTATACCTTTAGCCAGGTGCGTGCCCACGCCATGCAGTTGTGAATGGCCGGAACAAGCATACCCCCAGCTCGAACATAGATACACACTTGGCTCAGTTCTGCCCCTTAGCCGCCAAGAGTTCTCGTTGGCTAAGACTAAGAAAAGATGGCTAAGAAAAAGCTAAATGGAACTGAGCTCGGCAATTGTAATAAATATCAAGGTTGGCTCGCGACTCTATCCAAGTTTATAATTTTGGCCCAATCTGTATTTGAGTTTGACACTCCTGTCCTAGATTGGCAGACCACCCCATATTTTTTACTTTTGCACATGCCATCAATGGGATTTGTGTTCAAGAGCTAGCCTGCTTTCACCAGTCTACCCATCTCACCATTCTGGCCATGCTTACTCCCTGGACTGATCTTCCAGCTTGACCCCTAGTTTTACCCATGCACACGACCCTACACTGTCTATGCTCACCCTCAGCTTGTTTATTTGATCTGTCCCTGTGCTTGTGACCCATTGCCTTTGGCTTGTTCTCCGGACTACGATACCCACCTGTTCCTGCTATTTATATTCTATAAATTCTGGGCCGGTGGTTGCTGTTTTTTAAATTAAAATTTTGCAGTAGCATGGGCATACATACCATAGAGGCAGGGGTGGCAACTGCTACCGGCAGGGCTGGCGCCAGCACCCGGCAAGGAGGGGCCTCTGCCGGGGGCCCCCACTCCAGGGGGGGCCACTGACAGGGCCGGCCTTTAGGGTGTGTGATGGCGCTTGACCGGCAGCGGACTGGGAGGGCACCACCACAGCTGGTGCCCACATCTCCTTGAATGGGGAGGAAGTGCTGGGTTTTGTTCTGCTTAAAGTTGCCCACCCCAGCTGATTTCCTGCTCCTGGAGCATCGCAATCTGTGATACCCTACTGTGTGAAACCCCCTGGGATCGCTGGCATACCCAATATGCAAGCAGTTCCACCCCTGGGTTTTGGGCCACTTTACAGGGACATCTCAATTTGCGAGGCCCCTGTTTGTGAAAGAACCCCCCTGGTTCAAACTGGCGATCCCACAGTGCATTCACAAGTTTCAGGTAAGTAATGATCAAAGGGAGGGGGTCACACACACGGCATCCAAAATCAGGAGAATCTAGATTTGTTTAGACTCCAAGGTCAGGTTTAAAGGGGTTTGGTGACACTTCACCCTGGCGAAGTGTCATTTCGACACGCAATGCGTCGGTGGAGGCTGCTTTGGGGGACACCTGGTGACAAGGTGATGTAACTGTGTTTATTTATCTGTTATAATTGTATTTTGACATTTGGAGTTATCATTTTGGGGCTTATTTGGCCCCACTTCAGCCCGGTCAACATATTCTCAGCACTTTAACACTAAGGGGTTTCACTCATCATATGTGTTGTATAATAGTCTGCTTTGCATGCTCAGTGCAAGCAGCTTCACAGTCCGTGCACACCACATTTGTGGGTTTTTTTTGTATTTACCGTATATACTCGAGTATAAGCCGAGTTTTTCAGCCCACTTTTTGGGCTGAAAAAAGCCGCCTTGGCTTATACTCGAGTCCAGGGGCGGACTGCCAGGGAAGGCCGCAACCCTGAACCCAATAGATGCTGGAGGGTGAGGGGCGGCCGCTGCGGGTCCCTGCTGTACCCGCTGCTGCCGCCGCCGCCGCCGCTCTCATTCACACGAACACGCACATGTAGTGACCTGGACTAATCCAGTCAGTATCTGGAAGTCTGTCACTATATGTTTGGTCACTTACATACCGTAAACCCATGATCTTTTATATTTGTGTTTTTGTGTATTCCCTGAGCACATGTGCAGATATAGGCCATAAGCCTAATGTGGTCTTATCACATTCTCCATTTTATTTCCATGTGTATGCATATTGTCTAGCATAACACCATCTTGTGGTCAGAAAGCTAATTACTTGTTTCATTCACACTAATGTTAACATTTTTCCCTGTGTATGACTGTACATGTCATCAGCATTCACATGGTTAAGCTGTGGGAGTGAGTCTAATGAGTCAGGTGACCTCCTAGAGCCACTCAAGCCCCCTGGATTGTTCTGGAAAGGGGGCAGACACACTTCGGTGTGTGCAGGGAGCAGACACACTTCGAGGTCTGTCCAGTCAGTCAGTCACAGGCCTTATCCTTTATTGGAAAACCCTAAACAAGGTATGCAGCATATCTTCCAGCCTGTTTATCACCTGTTCACCCAGGTTAGCAGGGATTATATACGTGCCTTCTCACTACAGTCTGTGGGACAATACTGATATATAAAATAGCCCATAGCGAGCTGCCTTGGAAATTGAGGGTCATCCCGCCAGCAGCGCAAAAGTTTTCTACGTATCCTCTACAAGCACGTACCCTGTCTGATAGGGACTCCAGTCACTGGGTGCAGACATTCAAGTCAAGCAAGTATATTCATTACAACCCTGTCATTCGAGGCCTCTGAAAAACTCCATCCATCTGCTTCAGAAGACCACTCACCACCAGCTACACCATTTACCACCACTGTCATCTGGATTTCCTGTGTCCTGCCAATAAAGAGCAACGGTTACCCCCGAGACTGGGCGTCTGGAGTACTCATTGCTACAGGTACCTACGTGGGGGCGGGTAATCGGGACACACACTTCTGTGGATGCCACCTGGGATTGGGCCCATTACATCCCTCGGCCAGAGTGAAATGCCACCACGTGACACCTTAAAGGGCTAGTAACACCTAACAACCCCAGGTCACCACATTAGTTTGGCGTCACGAACAGGATGAGTCTATGTGCCGTCTAAAGAGACTTTCCTTATATTGCTGTGGAACTACATGTCCCATAAAGTCATAAATAGTACTTCTGACGAAGTGAGGGTGCTGTCCTCTTTGAATGAGAGACTATCGCTTTGAATCTGTGTGGTGTGAATTACATGCATCTTCTGGTGTGGATTCAAGTTGCCATTGTTGTGGATTACAGTTATTGCTGCTGCTATGCATCTTCTATTGTGGACTGCAAACGTTACCTATACTTGTGTGGAGCAAAGGATTGTGCTATTTTGTTAGTGAGTGATCATCTACTGCCATTTTACATTGTGCTGCTACCAGAAGAGCATACAAGAGGTTAATTGTGTCCATCCAGCTTCTCTGCACTGTAGCTCCGCCTATTGCAGTGTGTTCAGGTCCTCCTCTCTGCATCTCTACAAAGTGGAACCTTTTTGTGTTGTCCTTGTGCTAGAGGAGAAGGATTTCTTAGTTGCACCTGATAGAGTTGCTGGGCACTGCCATCTTGAACAGAGTACCAGCCCCTCAGCACTATCACCATTGCAGTGCTCATCTTTACTGTTCTCCTATCATGCAGTCTGCAGCTCCAGTTATTCTCTTCAGCCTGTTTATTCCTGCATTTTCTACTGATTGCTGCAGTAAGCGCCTGTCATCCCAGCTATACAGATAAGTGCAACTCTTCATTTTCATCAGTGTTACATAAAGGAAAGGAAGTTGTATATTCAGAGGCTGTGTTTTTGCATAAAATAATTTTTCTCAATGCAACAGTAGTCATATTTTTCTTAAAGAGACAGTACACTCATTTTTTTTTTGAAAAACAAAAATGTCTACATCTTCTCAAAGTGACCAGGCTGGCCCTAGCAGCCCTGCATCATCATCTGCTAGCGTCCCTGCACCTCAGATTACAGCTGCTGCACCAGTTCCAGCCCCTGTTATAGCAACAGGAGTGCCTTTTTTCATAGGAACCTCCAATCTACCAAGTTACAGAGGGGATCCTCATACCCTTGGTGCATTTAAAGAAAAGATATTGCGTACTCTTGAACTTGTGTCACTTTCTCCCAATCAGCAGGTCCAGCTTCTCCTAGGTCAACTTGATGGTCCTGCTGCAGAGGAAGTCCGTTCCTGGCCATCTACAGAAAAGACCAGCGTTGACCAGATTCTTAGTCATCTCAGGAGAGAATTTGAAGTCCAATCACCAACTGAGGTTCGTCTTAAATTTTATGACAGACGTCAGAGACCTGGGGAAAACCTGAGAGAATATGCCCTAGCTCTGCAGTCTGCATACAGATCTTTGTGCCAAGTAGACACCCTCGACCCTGTTGCTGCCGAGAGCATGATTACTGATAGATTTATAGAAGGTGTTGATTCCAGGATAGTGCAGAGCCAACTCCGCATGCTAGCAGCCCAGAACCCAAATATGACCTTTCTAGACTTTAAGACTTTGGCCCTGCGTGTAGTGGGAACTGACTCACCCTGTTATACTTCTGCCACTTATCCTCCAGACCTGGCTGGTGGAGCTTATATTGCATCCCCACTACCTCCTGTTTTGCCTATGCAGGCCACTCAGACTGTCCAGCCTACCCCTGTTACTACACCTACTACTACTGAGGTACTTGCCCAGGTTGTTGACTCTCTGTGTCAAGCTTTAAAAGAGTTAAAGGGTCAGCCCTCATCCCGTGAGTCATCTTCTTCCAGGACATTGTCTCCAGAACCTGGTTCTAACCGCCCAAGACCTGATAGGCCCCCTCCTGAAAGGTCTCCACGACATGAACCTCCTTATTGTACTTACTGTGAACGTCCTGGGCATTACAAATACCAATGCTACCAGTTAAACGGGCCACTCCCGAGGCCACGGGCCGCCCCTCGGGTAGTGAATCCAAGGGCCCAGAGGGACAATCGCAATGGATTTCCAAGTTCATCTCAAAATGCCCGTACATAACTATTTGTATCGATGGTGTACCATTAGAAGCCTTAGTGGACACTGGCTCACAAGTTACCACCATTGAGCGACAAGCCTTTGAAAAGTATTGGGACACTGACATACTAAGCCCTGTGGGTAAAGCCAAGTTACATTTAATAGCAAGTAATGGTCAACCTATTTCCCAGCTAGGCTACTGGGAACCCACCATCCGTATTGGTGATCGTCAGTTACCAGGTCAAGGTGTAGTTGTTACTGAGGCTCAGGGAGGTACAATAGCAGTAGTGCTAGGCATGAATGTTATCCGTCACGTATTTACTGAATTGCTAGCTGCCTTGCATGTCTCTCTCCCTTCTGCTTCTTCCCATTACAGACAAGCTGTTCAGCGGACCATTAAAGTGCTCTGTGCCCAGCAGAAGTTCTCAAACTATAAAGGTGAAATTTGCCGAGTCCGTATCCAGGATGTAAGACCAGTTACCTTAAGTCCAAACAGCGAAACCCTAGTCTGGTGTCGAGCTCGTCCAGGTATAGATAATTCAGATTATGAAGCTCTTCTTGACCCCATCCAGATTGAAGGACAGCCACTGGTAAAAGCTGCCAGAAGTATTGTCACCGTCTCAAACGGTAGAGTACCAGTACGACTAGTCAACCTGAGTGATGCACCTGTAGACTTGTACAAATTCAATTCAGTTGCCCAATTGTATCACCTGGACCCAGAGGACATCCTGGATGAAGAAACGCTTGCTTACCAAAAGTCTGTTAAAGCCACTCCCAAAGGCAACCACAAACCAACTACCTTCTGGTGGAATGAACTCAATGTCGGAGATGCCAACACTCCAATTGAAGATATCAATGGTGTCATTAAAGTTGCTAAGCGACACAGTGAAGCTTTCAGCAAGCACGCTCTAGACTTTGGGAAGACTAATTTGATCCAACACAAGATCAACACAGGTGATCATCCTCCTATCAAGGAAAGACACCGTCCCATACCCCCTGCGAACTACCAGCAAGTAAAGAAGCTGATTAAGGAGATGAAAGACACCAAAGTCATTCAAGAAAGCCAAAGTCCTTGGGCTGCACCCATCGTCTTAGTGAAGAAGAAGGATGGTAACATCAGATTCTGCGTTGACTACAGAAAACTGAACAATGTCACCCACAAAGATGCCTATCCTCTTCCAAGGATTGAAGAATCCATCACTGCTCTTGGCTCAGCTGCATACTTCTCCACTCTCGACCTAACCAGCGGTTACTGGCAAGTACCCATGGCTCCTGAGGATAGAGAGAAGACAGCTTTCACTACTCCAATGGGACTCTACGAGTTCAATGGCATGCCGTTCGGGTTGTGCAACGCCCCCGCAACATTCCAGAGACTAATGGAAAGATGTCTTGGCCACATTAATTTCCAGAGCGTCCTGTTGTATCTTGATGATGTCATTGTGTACTCTCGTACATATGAAGATCACTTAAACCATCTTGCAGAAGTATTCCAAGTGCTCATTGAGCATGGTCTGAAGATCAAGCCATCAAAATGTTACCTTCTGAAGCCAAAGGTCAGTTACTTGGGTCATGTCGTCAGTGCGGAAGGAATCCAGCCTGATCCAGAAAAGATTTCTGCCGTTAAAAATTGGGACACCCCAAGAACTGTGAAGGAAGTCAGAAGTTTCCTAGGATTTGCGGGCTACTACCGCCGTTTTATACCTAACTTTGCCAAGGTAGCAGAACCACTGACAGAACTTCTACGTGGTTGTCCTAGAGAAAACTATAACAGAAGATTTCCCATTGATTGGTCTGAGAGACAAGAGACTGCATTCCAGAAATTGAAAGACCTGTTGACTTCTCCTCCAATTCTAGCGTATCCTGACTACAGTCATCCTTTCCGTCTTTACACGGATGCCAGCTATCAAGGCTTAGGAGCTGTATTGTCACAAGTCCAAAACAACAAAGAGAGAGTCGTTGCCTATGCCAGCCGAAGTTTGAGAGGTGCCGAGAAGAACGATAGCAATTACAGTTCCTTCAAGTTAGAGCTACTAGCTCTTGTGTGGGCCGTTACCGAGAAGTTCAAGGATTACCTTGCAGCCACGCCATTCACCGTATATACGGACAACAATCCTCTCGCTCACCTTAATACTGCACGGCTAGGTGCACTTGAACAGAGGTGGGCTTCCAGATTGGCAAATTACTGCTTTGACATCAAGTACCGCAGCGGCAAAACCAACGTCAATGCAGATGTATTATCCCGGTTGCCCATAGGGGAAGAACCTCCTGAGGAAGAAGACATGTGGGAAGATGTTGAGATGCCGCCCTTCTATCAAAGGTTTGCTACGCAGAATGTCATTGCTGCTACCCAGACTGATAAAGGTCCCCAACAGCAATTTGACCCAATTCAAGATCCATCTAGATGGCAAACTCTCCAGAATGAATCTCGAGTTTTAGGTGAGATCTATGATTTCCTAACTTCTGGAAGAACACCTGTCAGACTCAGAAGACAGTATCCAGATACTGAACTCAAACGCCTGTGGAGACAGCGGAAAAGGCTCTTCATACAAAAAGGCCTCATCATACGTAATACCTTGGATCCTGCTTCAGGAGAGAGAATACACCAAATCCTCATCCCCAGAAGAGATGCAAAAATTGTGCTTGACGCTTACCATGACCAATCAGGACATTTTGGCGTACATAAAACCGAAGCTACCATACGCCAGCGCTTTTACTGGATCGGAATGCGAGCAGATATTGAAAATTGGTGCAACGAATGCCCAGCTTGCAACTTGACAAAAGCCGGAAGGAAAGAGGCTAGAGCGCCATTGCATCCAATCAACTCTCACCGACCAAATGAGCTAGTTGCTCTAGACCATGTAAAGCTGGCACCTACTCGTTCAGGGTATACCTATGCCCTCACTATGGTGGATCACTACTCTAAGTGGGTCGTAGTCGTTCCAGTGAAGGATATTACCGCTCGTACTACGGCTGCCATCTTTTACCGTGAGTACATGAGACATTATGGTTGTCCTGAAGCAGTCCTAACAGATCGTGGACCTGCCTTTGAGTCACAGCTCTTCCAAGAGCTCTGCCAATTCCATGAGTGTAAGAAGCTACGTACAACAGCTTATCACCCACAAGGGAATGGACTTTGTGAGAGGATAAATCAAGTGTTTATTAACATGCTGAGAACGGCATCAGTAACCAAACAGGCAGAATGGCCACAACTACTGGATGAACTAGTGGAGATTTACAACAACACCCCTCATTGTTCGACAGGCTACTCCCCATACTATCTTATGTTTGGTCGCCCAGGTCAACTCCCTAAGGATCGTACTTTAGGAATTCAAGTTCCTGATGTAACTAATCCCTTGCCAAAGACCGATTGGGTCTCTGAACATCAACGGCGCATCCAGGAGGCGAAAGAGATAGTTGATCACAGAATGAACGAAGCTCATCGTAGGCAAGAAGAGTGTTATAACCAGAGAGCAAATGCCACACCACTGCATGTGGGAGATAAAGTATGGTTACGTAAATACCACCGTTCTGACAAACTCGATTCACTCTGGGAACAGGAACCCTACACTGTTACAAGTATCCCATACCCTGATTCAGATGTCTATGAGGTCAAGAAGCCGGGAATGGCTCCTCAAACAGTTCACAGGAATCGCATGAAACTTTGTACTAAGGGAGACCTTATGGTTATGTCTTTTCCTTCACAACCAGTCATGCCAGTCTACACACCAACTCCTGTAATTGAGACACCACCCAGACAGTCCTCTGTGGAAGAATCAATTCAGAATTCTCCATTCATAATTCCAGGCTGTTACCAATGGGTACCAGTTCCGGTTCCAGCTCGAGTTCCTGCTTCAATTGCTACTCCAGTTCCTGTACCAGCATCAGAAGAACTACCTCATTACCAAGTTCCAGATTCTGAAGAAACTCAAGTGCTGAGGCGTTCAGAGCGAAGCACCAAAGGAACTCCACCTGCCCGTTACAGAGATTAAAGAACTATATCCATTCCATGTGTATATACTGCTTTGCCTGTATACATATATGTCTGACTTTATTTAGTTAGCTAGTTAGCCAGTTTGCAACAGTTTAAGCCTCTAGTACCTGGTAACTACCATGCACACTGTTCCTGGTTTACTTGATTATTTATACAGCCTATGGACTACTAAGGACTGTGCCTTTACTCAAAAGTGCCTTTTACCGGAGCCTTTCCATGGACAATGCCTTATTGCTGAAAGAGACTCTACAAAATTGCACAATATCTACTGTTCATATTGTTTTACACACTTTCATTGTTATTTTCAGGTGTTATTGCATTGCTTTTTATGGTATATTCTCCATGTCAGTTCACTTTTTCATTGTCATTATCTTACAGGTGCTACCCCACATATACATGTGCATTTCTAAGTTTCCTCCTCATATAGACGCCGAGGACGGCTTATTTTTAGTGAGGGTGTTTGTAGTGACCTGGACTAATCCAGTCAGTATCTGGAAGTCTGTCACTATATGTTTGGTCACTTACATACCGTAAACCCATGATCTTTTATATTTGTGTTTTTGTGTATTCCCTGAGCACATGTGCAGATATAGGCCATAAGCCTAATGTGGTCTTATCACATTCTCCATTTTATTTCCATGTGTATGCATATTGTCTAGCATAACACCATCTTGTGGTCAGAAAGCTAATTACTTGTTTCATTCACACTAATGTTAACATTTTTCCCTGTGTATGACTGTACATGTCATCAGCATTCACATGGTTAAGCTGTGGGAGTGAGTCTAATGAGTCAGGTGACCTCCTAGAGCCACTCAAGCCCCCTGGATTGTTCTGGAAAGGGGGCAGACACACTTCGGTGTGTGCAGGGAGCAGACACACTTCGAGGTCTGTCCAGTCAGTCAGTCACAGGCCTTATCCTTTATTGGAAAACCCTAAACAAGGTATGCAGCATATCTTCCAGCCTGTTTATCACCTGTTCACCCAGGTTAGCAGGGATTATATACGTGCCTTCTCACTACAGTCTGTGGGACAATACTGATATATAAAATAGCCCATAGCGAGCTGCCTTGGAAATTGAGGGTCATCCCGCCAGCAGCGCAAAAGTTTTCTACGTATCCTCTACAAGCACGTACCCTGTCTGATAGGGACTCCAGTCACTGGGTGCAGACATTCAAGTCAAGCAAGTATATTCATTACAACCCTGTCATTCGAGGCCTCTGAAAAACTCCATCCATCTGCTTCAGAAGACCACTCACCACCAGCTACACCATTTACCACCACTGTCATCTGGATTTCCTGTGTCCTGCCAATAAAGAGCAACGGTTACCCCCGAGACTGGGCGTCTGGAGTACTCATTGCTACAGGTACCTACGTGGGGGCGGGTAATCGGGACACACACTTCTGTGGATGCCACCTGGGATTGGGCCCATTACATCCCTCGGCCAGAGTGAAATGCCACCACGTGACACCTTAAAGGGCTAGTAACACCTAACAACCCCAGGTCACCACACACACACATTCACACACTGACTGGCACTTCAGGCTGCTGCGCGCTGGTCGTCAATGGGCGGCGTCCAATGTTTTCATTGGACGCCTGCCATATGGGGCACGCCCACCGACGACCAGCGCGCAACAGCCAGGAAGTGCTGGTGTGTGTGTGAGAACGGCGGCGGCAGCGGCTGGCGGCTGCGGAGGAGTGGAGGAACGGAGGAGGGGAGGAGGGTAACCTCGGCCAAACCCTGACCCCCAACACCTGCGCGTCTGAGAGCGGCGGCGGCAGCAGCAGCAGGTACCCACAGTGTGTGCATACCTTCCAACATTTCAGGGTGGGAAAGAGGGACAATTTTTAACTGAGGGAACATTCCTCACTAAGGAATGTATAGGAGATAAGGTGTAATACTTACAACAATAGAAACACTTTGAATAGGGGAATGAATCATTTATTAATGCAGATCTGCATGTTACACCTCAAAGAGGGACAAAGGAGAACAACGAGGGACATGGGGGCATGAGCTTCAAAGAGGGACAGTCCCTCCAAATCAGGGACACTTGGGTGGTATGGTGTGTGTGTGTGTCTCTTTCTGTGTGTGTGTGTCTGTTTCTTTTTCTGTGTGTGTTTCTTTTTCTGTGTGTGTTTCTCTTTCTGTGTGTGTGTCTCTTTCTCTGTGTGTGTCCCTGTGTGTGTGCGTCCCTTTCTGTGTGTCAACTCCAATTCCAATTGAAAAAAGCCGCCTCGGCTTATACTCGAGTCAATAACTTGTTCCATTTTTTTTGTGGTAAAATTAGGTGCCTCGCCTTATATTCGGGTCGGCCTATACTCGAGTATATACGGGTAGTATTTATTGCACTTAGCACTTTCTTTCAATTACACTTTTTTATAGTATAGTCTGTTGGATAACTATACTTTAATGCAATTGTATTCTATGCACTTATTGGTAGTTTTATATTTGCCACATTTAATTGTTACTTAATAGTTCTTTCACCCGGGCTTATATTGGTTATTTATCCGGGGTTATTTGTTACTTACCCGGGCTTATTATTATATTATATTATACTCTAGTGTACTATATAGTCAATATATTACAACCACCTATACCCAATCTTATATATTAGTCACCGCTTATTGGGGACCTCCTGCTTGTTGTGTTTGTGTTTTTTAACCTTGTATTGTCATGTGATGTGCCTGTATTTATTTATTTGTGTATGTAATGAATATCTATTAAACATACTGGGTTTTTAACCTTAAATTCAGTGTGCGGCCTTCTTTGGTGGGGGCACTTCCTTTTTGGATAACTATACTTTAATGCAATTGTATTCTATGCACTTATTGGTAGTTTTATATTTGCCACATTTAATTGTTACTTAATAGTTCTTTCACCCGGGCTTATATTGGTTATTTATCCGGGGTTATTTGTTACTTACCCGGGCTTATTATTATATTATATTATACTCTAGTGTACTATATAGTCAATATATTACAACCACCTATACCCAATCTTATATATTAGTCACCGCTTATTGGGGACCCCCTGCTTGTTGTGTTTGTGTTTTTTAACCTTGTATTGTCATGTGATGTGCCTTTATTTATTTATTTGTGTATGTAATGAATATCTATTAAACATACTGGGTTTTTAACCTTAAATTCAGTGTGCGGCCTTCTTTGGTGGGGGCACTTCCTTTTTGAGATTAGTCTAGGATCTCTCATATACATTTCTTGTACCTATTTATTGGTTACTCATCTGCAGGGTGGAACTAAAATGCCAGTGTATTGTTTCCCCGTGGCACTCTTTGTATAAGGATCACAAACCTGCTTCATTGCAGGTAATTTAAAGTGGACCAAAACCCACCCTGGAGTCTATGAGATAGTGAAAATCCCAGGTTTTGGTCCACTTTAATGTGGGGGGTTAGGACTTTAGCTATGGGGCTCTGTGAAACCTATGTACGCCCCTGAACAGTAGGAAGGAGTTTTCTGCCCAATCATGGCAGCAGGATGCATTAACCTGACGAATAGGGCTTGCTGCCAACATTACTAATAGTAGAGAAATGATAAAGGTGTTCCTTAGACAACAAAAACCCATTCAGCAATGTAATACTTCAGCCATATTACATCTAGTTTGTGATTCATTTTGTATGAGAACATAAAGGAAAGCCTTAGCGCTCCCTGATCTGTATTTTTTAAAGCAGACCTTCACCCTGAATAAGAGCATATCTTATGTTTCCCCCACCCTGTACTTACAGATTGCTCACATTAATCCGGACCTTCACCCTTAATAAGAGCCTACATTATATGTTTCCCACACCCTGTACATACAGATTGCTCACATTAATCCGGACCTTCACCCTGAATAAGAGCCTATCTTATATGTTTCACACACCCTGTACATACAGATTGCTCACATTAATCCGGACCTTCACCCTGAATAAGAGCCTATATTATATGTTTCCCACACCCTGTACATACAGATTGCCCACATTAAAAATCATCCTACCTGCATCTACTGCATGTCATGAGCCTTTAAACAGGAAGTGTATTCTAACTGTGTCGCTCTGCATTCTGGGATTGCTGTCCTTTCCCTGACCCCAGCTCTGCTCTGTCTGTGCAAATCACTGCTATAACCCCACCCCCTGCACTTTATCCCCCTCTCCTATCCTCAGTATGTGATGCTTCTGATGCAAGATGGCGGCGCCCGTATCCTAGAGTCCTGAACAGAGTTGCAGCCCAGTGGGGGAGAGAATAATAAGTAAGAGACTAAAAACTGAAAATATATGAATTTTAGATGCAGGGGATAATTTTGTAAGGGTTTGGGCTTTTCATAAAATTATGCTGAAGGTCCAGTTTAAATGTGGTGGAGGCCCCTGGGCACAAAATCTGGAATTTTTCCTTTAAAATAATAGTCCAGCCAAGTAACTGATTGGTGGTTGTCTGGCACCCGCCTACTTACTGGAACGTCAGATCGAGTCGCTTGTGCCACCCTTGTGCGGGTGCTTGCTGCTCGGGATCTCCTGCTTTGCCATTCTGGGTGGGGGGGGAGTGTGGGAATCCTTAAGATTCCCGGGCTGATTGATTCCCTCCCCCTGGGGCATCCAAAATCGGGATGCTCTGCTGTGTGAAACTCCCCAGGTTGCCCCATACACTTACCTTGTTTCTCGCATCCCCGCTGTGCCTCTAGCAGGGTGCGTGCCCACGCTAGGAATCTGTGACTGGCCGGCGCGGGCAAGCTCCCTGCTAGAGGGTAGCGCGCTCGGAGCTGATGACGTCATGCCACCTAAGCCAGTGTCTAAGGCCAACGGTTCCGAGTGTGCTGGCGGCCGCATCCCTTGCTTCCCTCTAACAGGGAGCGTGCCCTTGCCATCCATTCACAAATGGCTGCCATGGGCACGAGCGTGCTAGACCGATGAGGGGGATGCGGCTGCGGCTTGCGTCGTTGGACCGGGAAGCAAGGTAACTGACTGGGGCAACCTGGGGGGTTTCACACAGCGGGGCATCCCGATTTTGGCCTGGGAATCTATCGCACCAAAACATGTTTTCACCCCATACCTACCAACTTTTCAGGGTGGGAAAGAGGGACATTCATTACATTAGGCGACACCCCCTCATTGAGGGATAAGTAGATAGGTTGTAACAGTTACAATATAAACACTTTGAGTAGGCAAATGAATGATTTATTGATGCAGATCTGTATGTTACACCTTAAAAAAGGACAAATGAGAACAATAAGGGACAGTGGAACATGGACTGAAAAGAGGGACAGTCCCTCCAAATCAGGGATATTAGGGAGGTATGCATACCCTAATTCTGTGTGTATGTATTTTATCTGCCCCCAACCTAATCCTCATGCTGATGTGTCTGTCTGTTTGCTCATTTATAGGCACCTCTGAGCCGCCATTTATTCACTAAGCCTGTGTGTGGCCATTGCTTGTGTAGAATAGCAGCCCCCGGGCTCCATAGCCGGCTCCTGTCACCATGACAACCGCACAGCTGCCCCATAATATGCAGCGTGGCGGCAGGGACAGGAAGGAAGGGGATGCTGTGTGTCTATGACGCCACAGCGGCGGCGGCCATGTGTGATCCGTGCTGAGAGGCACGTCCGCCCGGCATAGCACAGCGCCCCTCCCCGGCCTCACTAGGCCGCAGCGACTCCTCGCCTTTCCTGAGCCGGCTCGCCGGGACTGTTCAGCTTCACACCGGACCCGCGATCCTCCTCCATGACAGGTGAGAGCGTATGTATTTCGGGGTATTTATAATGCGATTCCGCGTGTGAGAAGCACTCTCCCCCGACCCTGAATTTCTGTCAGGTTACTAAGGACCCCACCTCCAATTCCTGTCATGTTACTAAGGAAACACTGTGACCCCAAATTCCTGTCAGGTAACTAAGGAAACACTGTGACCCCAAATTCTTGTCAGGTTACTAAGGAAACACTGTGACCCCAAATTCTTGTCAGGTTACTAAGGAAACACTGTGACCCCAAATTCCTGTCAGGCTACTAAGGAAACACTGTGACCCCAAATTCCTGTCAGGTTACTAAGGAAACACTGTGACCCCAAATTCCTGTCAGGTTACTAAGGAAACACTGTGACCCCAAATTCTTGTCAGGTTACTAAGGAAACACTGTGACCCCAAATTCTTGTCAGGTTACTAAGGAAACACTGTGACCCCAAATTCCTGTCAGGCTACTAAGGAAACACTGTGACCCCAAATTCCTGTCAGGTTACTAAGGAAACACTGTGACCCCAAATTCCTGTCAGGTTACTAAGGAAACACTGTGACCCCAAATTCTTGTCAGGTTACTAAGGAAACACTGTGACCCCAAATTCCTGTCAGGTTACTAAGGAAACACTGTGACCCCAAATTCCTGTCAGGTTACTAAGGAAACACTGTGACCCCAAATTCTTGTCAGGTTACTAAGGAAACACTGTGACCCCAAATTCCTGTCAGGTTACTAAGGAAACACTGTGACCCCAAATTCTTGTCAGGTTACTAAGGAAACACTGTGACCCCAAATTCCTGTCAGGTTACTAAGGAAACACTGTGACCCCAAATTCCTGTCAGGTTACTAAGGAAACACTGTGACCCCAAATTCTTGTCAGGTTACTAAGGAAACACTGTGACCCCAAATTCCTGTCAGGTTACTAAGGAAACACTGTGACCCCAAATTCCTGTCAGGTTACTAAGGAAACACTGTGACCCCAAATTCCTGTCAGGTTACTAAGGAAACACTGTGACCCCAAATTCCTGTCAGGTTACTAAGGAAACACTGTGACCCCAAATTCTTGTCAGGTTACTAAGGAAACACTGTGACCCCAAATTCTTGTCAGGTTACTAAGGAAACACTGTGACCCCAAATTCCTGTCAGGTTACTAAGGACACCCTGTGACCCCAAATTCCTGTCAGGTTACTAAGGACACCCTGTGACCCCAAATTCCTGTCAGGTTACTAAGGCCCCTCGTGACCCCAAATTCCTGTCTGGTTACGAAGGACCCCCTCCCTGACCTCAAATTCCTGTCTGGTTACGAAGGACCCCCTCCCCGACCTCAAATTCCTGTCTGGTTACTAAGGACCCCCTCCCTGACCCCATATTCCTGTCTGGCTACTAAGGACCCCCCCGACCCCAAATTCCTTCTGGTTACTAAGGACCCCCTCCCCGACCCCAAATTCCTGTTTGGTTACTAAGGACCCCCTCCCCGACATCAAATTCCTGTCTGGTTACTAAGGACCCCCTCCCCGACATCAAATTCCTGTCTGGTTACTAAGGACCCCCTCCCCGACATCAAATTCCTGTCTGGTTACTAAGGACCCCCTCCCTGACCCCATATTCCTCTCTGGCTACTAAGGACCCCCCCGACCCCAAATTCCTTTCTGGTTACTAAGGACCCCCTCCCTGACCCCAAATTCCTGTTTGATGTCGGGGAGGGGGTCCTTAGTAACCAGACAGGAATTTGATGTCGGGGAGGGGGTCCTTAGTAACCAGACAGGAATTTGATGTCGGGGAGGGGGTCCTTAGTAACCAGACAGGAATTTGATGTCGGGGAGGGGGTCCTTAGTAACCAGACAGGAATTTGATGTCGGGGAGGGGGTCCTTAGTAACCAGACAGGAATTTGATGTCGGGGAGGGGGTCCTTAGTAACCAAACAGGAATTTGGGGTCGGGGAGGGGGTCCTTAGTAACCAGAAAGGAATTTGGGGTCGGGGGGGTCCTTAGTAGCCAGACAGGAATATGGGGTCAGGGAGGGGGTCCTTAGTAACCAGACAGGAATTTGATGTCGGGGAGGGGGTCCTTAGTAACCAGACAGGAATTTGATGTCGGGGAGGGGGTCCTTAGTAACCAAACAGGAATTTGGGGTCGGGGAGGGGGTCCTTAGTAACCAGACAGGAATTTGATGTCGGGGAGGGGGTCCTTAGTAACCAAATTCCTGTCTGGTTACTAAGGACCCCCTCCCCGACATCAAATTCCTGTCTGGTTACTAAGGACCCCCTCCCCGACATCAAATTCCTGTCTGGTTAATAAGGACCCCCTCCCTGACCCCATATTCCTGTCTGGCTACTAAGGACCCCCCCGACCCCAAATTCCTTTCTGGTTACTAAGGACCCCCTCCCCGACCCCAAATTCCTGTTTGGTTACTAAGGACCCCCTCCCCGACCCCAAATTCCTGTTTGGTTACTAAGGACCCCCTCCCCGACATCAAATTCCTGTCTGGTTACTAAGGACCCCCTCCCCGACATCAAATTCCTGTCTGGTTACTAAGGACCCCCTCCCCGACATCAAATTCCTGTCTGGTTACTAAGGACCCCCTCCCCGACATCAAATTCCTGTCTGGTTACTAAGGACCCCCTCCCCGACATCAAATTCCTGTCTGGTTACTAAGGACCCCCTCCCCGACATCAAATTCCTGTCTGGTTACTAAGGACCCCCTCCCCGACATCAAATTCCTGTCTGGTTACTAAGGACCCCCTCCCCGACATCAAATTCCTGTCTGGTTACTAAGGACCCCCTCCCCGACATCAAATTCCTGTCTGGTTACTAAGGACCCCCTCCCCGACATCAAATTCCTGTCTGGTTACTAAGGACCCCCTCCCCGACATCAAATTCCTGTCTGGTTACTAAGGACCCCCTCCCCGACATCAAATTCCTGTCTGGTTACTAAGGACCCCCTCCCCGACATCAAATTCCTGTCTGGTTACTAAGGACCCCCTCCCCGACATCAAATTCCTGTCTGGTTACTAAGGACCCCCTCCCCGACATCAAATTCCTGTCTGGTTACTAAGGACCCCCTCCCCGACATCAAATTCCTGTCTGGTTACTAAGGAAACACTGTGACCCCAAATTCTTGTCAGGTTACTAAGGAAACACTGTGACCCCAAATTCCTGTCAGGTTACTAAGGAAACACTGTGATCCGAAATTCCTGTCAGGTTACTAAGGACACCCTGTGACCCCAAATTCCTGTCAGGTTACTAAGGACACCCTGTGACCCCAAATTCCTGTCAGGTTACTAAGGAAACACTGTGACCCCAAATTCCTGTCAGGTTACTAAGGAAACACTGTGACCCCAAATTCTTGTCAGGTTACTAAGGAAACACTGTGACCCCAAATTCCTGTCAGGTTACTAAGGAAACACTGTGACCCCAAATTCCTGTCAGGTTACTAAGGAAACACTGTGACCCCAAATTCTTGTCAGGTTACTAAGGAAACACTGTGACCCCAAATTCTTGTCAGGTTACTAAGGAAACACTGTGACCCCAAATTCCTGTCGGGTTACTAAGGAAACACTGTGACCCCAAATTCTTGTCAGGTTACTAAGGAAACACTGTGACCCCAAATTCCTGTCAGGTTACTAAGGAAACACTGTGACCCCAAATTCCTGTCAGGTTACTAAGGACACCCTGTGACCCCAAATTCCTGTCAGGTTACTAAGGACACCCTCCCCGACCTCAAATTCCTGTTTGGTTACTAAGGACCCCCTCCCCGACATCAAATTCCTGTCTGGTTACTAAGGACCCCCTCCCCGACATCAAATTCCTGTCTGGTTACTAAGGACCCCCTCCCCGACATCAAATTCCTGTCTGGTTACTAAGGACCCCCTCCCCGACATCAAATTCCTGTCTGGTTACTAAGGACCCCCCTCCCCGACATCAAATTCCTGTCTGGTTACTAAGGACCCCCTCCCCGACATCAAATTCCTGTCTGGTTACTAAGGACCCCCTCCCCGACATCAAATTCCTGTCTGGTTACTAAGGACCCCCTCCCCGACATCAAATTCCTGTCTGGTTACTAAGGACCCCCTCCCCGACATCAAATTCCTGTCTGGTTACTAAGGACCCCCTCCCCGACATCAAATTCCTGTCTGGTTACTAAGGACCCCCTCCCCGACATCAAATTCCTGTCTGGTCACTAAGGACCCCCTCCCCGACATCAAATTCCTGTCTGGTCACTAAGGACCCCCTCCCCGACATCAAATTCCTGTCTGGTTACTAAGGACCCCCTCCCCGACCCCAAATTCCTTTCTGGTTACTAAGGACCCCCTCCCCGACCCCAAATTCCTTTCTGGTTACTAAGGACCCCGCGGGTGCTGAGCCGCTGACGTCACGCAGTCTAAGCCAGCGGCTCTGAGTGCGCTGACGGCCGCATCCCCCGCTTCCCTCTAACAGGGAGCGTGCCCCTGCCGGCAGTTCACAAATGCCTGGTGCGGACATGCATCTTGCTAGAGTGATAGCAGGGATGCGGCTCGCGCATGTGCCGTTGGACCGAGAAGCAAGGGGCAACCTGGGGGGTTTTACATAGCGGGGTATCCTGATTTTGGATGCCCCGGGGGGCGGGGAGGGAATCAATCGGCCCAGGAATCTTATAGATTCCCATGTCGATCACGCTGGGCTTTGGTCCACTTTAAGCACAGCCTGTCCCCCTGGGACTACCGGCCTGGCTGTGTCGTAGCAGTGAGTCTCTGGCCATGCTTACTACCAGCCCCTCGACCCAACATTATTGGTCTGGTACTCTTCCAGGGTAAGCACAGAGCACATGTGCCACCCTAGTGCTCTGGAAGGTGGGGGATGAAGTATTTGGGAGCGAGGATTGAAGACTTACCTTGCTAGCAGTATAATGGCAGTATAAGGGTAATGTCACTTGTTATAAAGAAGCAACGACACACACAAATACTGTAGAAAGTACTGAATTATCTTTTCAGTTTTAAGGGAGCGGTGACCTTCAGTTTCAAATTAAATCGACAGTATTTTCCTGTGGGTGGGTAATCATGTGAGCTATGCCGTATAGCAGAGGCAGACTCGCTGAGCAGGTCTGTGTATACTTTTTAAATTTTCCACACTGTACAGAATAGGGTGACGACCTCAACTGTAAGTGACTTCATCATTTGTTTTTTATTATTTTAGTTTCAACCATTTGTGGGGGACAGTTTTTCTTTTTTTACTCGCGTGTAATAAGCTCAACCAGGGGGTTGGTTACTAATCAAGCTGTTCACCCTAGAGGGGTTCCTCATAAAGGAGCAGGAACTGATGCTTTTGCATTTGTTGATGAATCAGGTGACCCTCAGGGCCAGGGTACAGCTTTCGATGTTGATGAATCGGGTGGTCCTCAGGGCCAGGGTACAGCTTTCAATGTTGATGAATTGGGTTGTAATCAGGGCCAGGGTCCAGCATTTGATGTTGATGAATCGAGTGGTCCTCAGGGCCAGGGTACAGCTTTCGATATTGATGAATCAGGTGGTCCTCAGGGCCAGGGTACAACTTTCAATGTTGATGAATCAGGTGGTCCTCAGGGCCAGGGTACAGCTTTCAATGTTGATGAATCAGGTGGTCCTCAGGGCCAGGTTGCAGCTTTTGATGTTGATGAATCTGGTTGTCCTCAGGGCCAAGGTCCAGCATTTGTTGTTGATGAATCAGGTTGTCCTCTTGGTACCCGGGTACACCTTTCGATATTGGTGAATCAGGTGGTCCTCAGGGCCAGGTTACAGCTTTTGATGTTGATAAATCGGGTGGTCCTCAGGGCTAGGGTACAGCTTTGGATATTGATGAATCAGGTGATCCTTGGGGCCAGGGTACATCATTTGATGTTGATGAATCAGGTGGTCCTCAGGGCCAGGTTACAGCTTTTGATGTTGATGAATCAGGTCGTCTTTAGGGCCAGGGTCCAACATTTGTTGTTGATGAATCAGGTCGTCCTCTTGCTGCCAGGGTACACCTTTCGATATTGGTGAATCAGGTGGTCCTCAGGGCTAGGGTACAGCTTTTGATGTTGATAAATCGGGTGGTCCTCAGGGCTAGGGTACAGCTTTCGATATTGATGAATCAGGTGATCCTTGGGGCCAGGGTACAGCATTTGTTGATGAATCAGGTGGTCCTCTCAGGGTAACATCTTTCGTTAATAATTTAGGTGGTCCTCTAGGCCAGAGTACAGCTTTGGCTCAGGTATCACATCTGATTAAAGGAGCACTATCGCGAAATTGTGGAATATAAAAAATACATATAAACACGTCGGCTAATGACAGGAGGGGTCGCTTATACACCCGGAATGAATAAAACTCCTGCCAAGCTTGTGGTCTTCCTGTCCTTCTAGGAATAAAATCCAGGGATGGCAGGTTTAGTCTCTATCAGGGGTGACAGAGCCTGTCACCCTGGATATCCTCTTCCTTTCATTACAAGAAAGAAAAACAAGCCTGGCTGGATATTTCTTGATGTCGGTGTATAACTGACCCCTCCTCCCATCATCCACCAAATTTATATGGGTTTTTTATCACTAGACTATTTTTATCGTGATAGTGCTCCTTTTAAAGTTTCAGTGACACTGCAATCTATATTTTGGTTTCTCTCTCCCTAATTACCAGGGAGTAAAAAAAATTACACACCCTTGACTAAAAGAATTTGCAAAGGGGTAGACCCCCATGGAAAAACAGAACCATGTCTTCCTTCAAGACATTACCCCATCTGGGTGACCAAGGAAGCCTTTATAGGTGGACATTGTAAACATGACTGGGTGGTACTGGGCCCCTGTCACACTGTCCACTTGATAGTTGCCGGTCCTGACTGTCATGGCTATTGAAACTAGGACCTTGGTTTATCTGTAGCAATGACTCGTACCCTGATAACAGCATGAAAGACATCAATCGCTACTGAAATACGTGTTACTGTTTGTGGGGTCTTTGACCTTTTCCTCCTCTCTCCCTATGATTTTCCTAGTCTGGACCTAGTTGGTGTAACAGTCCAACGTAACAAAAAAATAAACCTCTCCTTACAGCAGGGGCGTGCACTGCGACCAGCTGGGAAGCATGCTACCAGCACCAGGGCTCAGCCCACAATTCTACGTGGCGTCAAACCTGCAGGCTAGTATGTAAGAGATGTTTGTTTTTTTTCTTTTTGTTTTTTACACGCGGGGGTAGACTGTTTACTGTTTGGATACTTATATTATTGTAACGGCTGTTCTTCTTCTAGGACGTGTGATTGGCCCATCTGGACAGCAGTCGGAATGGAGGAGCCGGACCAACAAGGACGATAGCTGACCTAAAATGGGTGTGAGATTTATAGCCGGGGTGTTCCACCTCCCCACGGCGGTCCTGTATGGCTCCTTGTCTTTCTTCCTCTCGGTCTTGCACAACGTTTTCCTTTTGTACTATGTGGACACCTTTGTTTCTGTTTACAAGATTGACAAGCTGTCCTTCTGGATCGGAGAGGTAAGCAGGAGCGTCCCTGACAGGAGTGTGTCGTGTGCAGTTACCCATAGCAACCAGCCTGATATTGCAAATGTGTCTGTGTGGGACTATATGCTGCATTGCATTATGGGTGGGACTTATAGTGATGGGCCTCACCCCATAAGAAGATTTTTTATAGAAGATTGGTCGTGAAAATAGCCCAGCATTTCAAATCCATGTAAACCTCACAGACAGCAAGAGGATGGGTTACTTATACACCATATGTGGGGGAAAATCCCATTAAGGTAGATATTTATTTATTTTTTTTTTTTTTATTACTGGAAGAAAGAAAAAAAAAACTGGGGTGACATTTTTTGAATGTGCCATTTCACTTTTTAAAGGCAGAACTGCTTACCTCTGTCTGTCTTCTGAGCTAGACTGTGGGAAACTGTTGCAAAAATCACTCTGCCTAAAGCATTGCTTGATGGTTAAAGGGATTGACCACCCAAATTAAAGTGTACTACAACCCAGGATTTTTGCTATCCTGGATCTTGATCCTTGCCTCGTGTGGAGTAGGACTGATCCAATACTGGGAATAAACGGTGAGTGTCCTGTTTTTTTATTTGGGTGCTCAATGCCTTTAAATGCATCCACACACATCAGAACAATTGCAATATCAGAAAGTCATTAAAGGCTTTATTCCGAACAGTTAGAGTTGAGCTCTCGAATTCTGGAAAAGCAGAATGGTACATACACAAACCTGTTCCCCAGATTCTTCCTTCAAGGAAGGAGAAAATAAAACGTGTTTGTTTTTTTACGCTTAGCCCTTCAGGACTGCCACAGAGTAGGCGCCTCCCCCTGGAGAGGAATCACAGACTGGGACAAGTTTAAAAGCCCCACCCCTTCCTCCCAACCCTCAGTATTTTGTGTTTCCTCTTCAAGGAAGCGGCTGGGACTACGGACTTCGTCTAGTTTATTATTTTACTTTACTTTATTTTACTTTACTTCCGCAGGATAGTTTTCTTGCTGCCCAAGGGGTCTGCCGACCCTCATCTTTCCCAGCTGTTTGCTGCTGCCAGTGGGTGCTGAGGGCCCTGGTGTCGCTGGCAGACAGCCCAGCGGTGTACACGGTCGGAGGAGGTCCAGTCGCCTGTCCCGGGTCGCGGTGGTGCTGGGCTCTGGTGCAGGGCTGGTCGGCAGGATTCTGTTTTTTGGGTCCCCAATGACTTAGTTCTGGCAATGCCAGAGGAGGCAGAGCTTGGGCTCCATACACTCCCAGCTTCCGGGGTAGAGATTGCCTCCAGGATGCAGGAAACAGAAGCAGGGGTCTGGAGGGTGCTAAGGAACCCTCACATTAACCTGGGCTGCGGTGGTGAAGCAGGCTGTCGGGTAGGCCAGCAGAGAGATCACAGAAAAGAAAAAAAGATGGGCCATGATCCTAAACTTTGTTTTATGTAAATTGTCTAGCTATCCTGGGACAGACCTTTTTGTCAAACTGTATTGACAACTAGACAAAGTTCAATTTCTGGGGAAATTGTGTGAAGTGTTCTTGCCTCCACCAGTTCTCTACAACTGGAGTGGGCGGAGTAACTGGGTGGAGTGACTTGAGTAACTGTTGTGTAGTTGGAGTGACTGGAGTAACTGTGGAAAGGTGTGACTGGGCAAAGTAACTCTATGGATTGTTTGGAGTGAGTAAAGATAGTAGGCATTAAATGATTAAAGTGGACCAACACCCAGGGGTGATCGGCCCGGGAATCTATAAGATTCCCGGGCCGATCACCCCCCACCCCGCGGGACATCCGAGATCGGGATGTCCCGCGGGGTGAAACCCCCCCCAAACACCCCAACTCACCTACCTCATCCTCCCTCGCGCCCCTGTAGGCGTGCGCGCCTCCGCGCCGGCCGTCTGCGAATGGCCGGCGCGGGGGCGCGCGCGTTCAAAGTGACGCGAGGGAGGCGGCGGCGGCCGCCGCCGCTTAGACGTTCAAGGTCTTACCTTGTACGTCGGCGCGGGGAGAGGTGAGTTGTTCGGGGGGTTCGGGGGGGTTTCACACAGCGGGGCACCCCGAGTGGACCAAGACCCAGGATAGTCAAAATCCTGGGTGTTGGTCCACTTTAAGTATTTCTATCCTGCTAAATGACTGGCTATGTCATTTGTCTAACCTGTTTTCCATAACATGTTTTCATGGGGAGTTTTCCTGAGATTGGCTGTGTGGGCGGAGCAGCTGTAAAATGAATGTAACGAGCCTGGCTGCAGGTGTGTTCCTATGGCAACTCACTCTGAGGTAACCAGAGAATGCACTTTAAAACACATTTCTAATTCACTGGTGGTTGCCATATTCAAATGGCTGTAGCTTCAAAAGTATACATCCTACAGCAAATAGCTTTATACTGTAAGAATCACAAGACCTAGGCCTACAATGTGTAGCATGTCTCTGAAATATTAAAAATGAAGGCACAGTCGCAGTTTAGAAATTGCCATTCAAATTTGTGGTGTCTAGAGTGGAGTTTCAATGAATGTCAATGGGAGGTGTGAGTTGCAAACAAAAGGTCATATTGTGAAGACTGTTAGGGCTATGGCTTAGCCGTTTTCATATAAGATTTGTGTAGGTGGAGCTTAAAAATGAGGGGGAGGTCGCCGTTTAGAAATCATGTCCTGATTTTCCACTTCACACTCATGTCCCACTCTAGTTTTGAACATTCCTCCCATTCATTCCTATGTAAACATTACGCCAGAAAAACCCCAATATTTTGGAAACCATTTGGCGAAATGTTCCACAAAGTAATAGCACACCATTTGGGAACGATCCGCACCTTTTGGTATATTATGGTCTAGGTAGTGTAAAAACTGTGGGAGTAGTTACAGTGCAAAATATGGCTATAATAAAAATATATATGTGAGAGAACAATAAGTGATCTTGCCATGCAAGAACACTTAATAAATTGGAGGGAGGCAGCTTCCTTTATATTAGAGACTGTCTGTTCCATGAAAATGGATATGGCCTCGACCCCTATGGTCACGCACTGCCTCAGCCTGCTCCCTCTCACCTCCCAATCCCCCCCCGCTACTATTCACAGTCAGGAACTATCCATGGAGAGTGAAGGTATAGTCTCCTCCTCAGATGAGGATTCACTAAATGAGAGTTTTGGAGAAGGGTCTCGGGAAGAAGGAATGCCAAATGGTCCAAAGAATAAGATGTCGGGAATCTGCTGCTCTGTTGTTTGATATTTATGACCCAGCGATGAACAGACTCCTCAGCTCAGGATACAACTTAAACTCATGGGTTGAAAGGAAATATCTTTTCTGATTCACTCTTCATGTCTAATTCCATTAAAAAAGGAATGGCAGTTCCATTAAGCGTAAATTCCCATTTGAAGAGACCGCCTGTGTCTCCTGGTCCAAATGTCCAAAATAGGATGCCTCCCTGACACAGATCTTAAAAGCTTTGGACCTGAGTTTCGAAGATTCCAGTACTTTTAAAGACCCTATGGACAGACGCACAGATGGAATCTTCAAAAGGCTTTGGGATGCGGTCTCATTTACCTTCAAACCAACACTTGCATCGGATTGTGTGGCCAGAAATCTTGGAGTCTAGCTTCAGAACCTGAAGGGATGCACGTATGTTTAGTGCCATCTCCTTCCTAGAAGACATCTCTGCCGAGGCTGTTAGAGCCGCGGCCAGGGCTTCAGCCCTAGTTAATTCAGCCTTGTCTCCAAGGCCAGATTGTGTGGAATTCGCTTTGAAGGGAATCTCATGTTCGGTACAGAACTGAAGGCAGCGCTCACCCGGTCCTCCGAGTCTTTCTGTGACTCTAGAGCTACTGTACTGGTTAGGTTGGTTAGTAAACCTAGAATAATCCAATCTAGTCCCCTCTGGGAAATGCAGGTTCCTCGGTGTCTACATAGACAGTGTAGAACAGAAAATCTTTTTACCGCCAGACAAGCAATAAAGGTTGGTAGCCCAGTTTAGCTGGGTAATCCAGCAGCAATCTGCTTTGCTGCAGGAAATCATGAGAGTACTTCAGCAATCCAAGCCGTGACATGGGTACAGCTGCACTCCAGATCCCTCCAGTCTGTCCTGATGCAGACCTGGGATCACTATCCAGTCCTTAGACTTCCGGGTAATAATTCCCTTATATATCAAAAACTGTAAACTCTAGATGAATCTTGCTAGAGGGCAGGCCTTGGAGATAGACCCACCCTGGCTTATAATGGCAATGCCTGGGGTTGGGGCACCCACCTAGATGCCCTACAGGTTCAGGGGCACTGGTCAAAAGATGTTCAGACAAGAGCCTCGAATTTAAGGGAGCTAAAAGTGGTAGAACAGGCCCATTTCCGTCATCTACTGACTGGAAGGGATGTTCAGGTGCGATCAGACGATACCATAATGTTAGCATATGTAAATCGACAGGGGGAACCAGATCCGCAGCTCTTTAGGAGCTGACGTAAGCCTTTCTTCTCCTCCTTCAACACCAGTTGTGATCCCTATCAGCAGTACATCTGAAAGGATCCCTAAATGTGGTGGCAGACTACCTGAGCTGAACAAAAATGTCAGGATGGGTGCTAAATCAGGAGGTATTTTTCCTAATAGCCCAGGGGTGGGGAATTTTCTAGATCTCTTCACAACAGCCCAGAATGCAATCTGCAGAACCTTCTTCTCTCTGTGTCTGGGGTACGGGCCCTCAGGTAATACAAAATAACCCTGAAAACATCCCTCCGTCGAGCCCATGCACGGTTGAAGGATGCGAGTGATGCCTGCGCTGTGGGCTCGTGGAAAGGTGAGTACAGCGGGCTAATGGTGGGGGTTCACACAGCTATTCCAAACCAGGGTGGGGGACAGACCAAAACCGGGATAGTGAAAGTCCTGGGTTTTGGTCCCCTTTCAACGATCAATGCAATGTCTGCCTTTTACAGGGGGCATTCACCCCCACCCCCGAGGGGGGAAAAAAAAGCCATTGCCACATCTGTGTGGTGGGGGACAGGAAACCACAGCACAAACGACAGCTTCTTATAGAGTAGGTAGTTCCGTTTAAATCTTCTAGCTTGAGCAACCAGCTACGGAGTTTATCTGGTCAGTCAGTGCCTTGCAGCAAAGGATCGGCTAATATGTGGTGTATTAATCACATGGTGACACCCTGTCATTTATTAGACACAGAATACATGAAAGGAACACTCCTCTCTCACAAAGGACCTGAGGCCGAACAGTGGCGTGTGTACGTGCGATCCTGACACCTATCAGGCCTGTGTGATTTAGGCTTATGGTCTGCCTTTGACACCTTCTAGCATAAAAGGAAGATCTATAGCTCAGGCCATTGGGGTACAGGGAGCCGCTGTTTGTGTGAACAGGTGGACCGACATCCCAGGTCCAGCATGTTGTGTGGACATGCTTTACACCTGTCACACCCTAATCACTCACTCCGCATCCTGGAAGCCGACATGTGATGCTGCGACACGTGTGCAGCTCAGCAATGTAGCCTATAGGACAGATAGTGACTACGTGGCAGCACAGCTCAGCCTCTCTGTTCCTTGTTTTTTTTTTCTGTTTTTTATGATTGTTTGGTCTATAAAGTATAATTCAGCTCTTCCCATGGTACATTGGGGTAGGTTAGTTTAGTGTATCTGTAAACCAGGAAGGATCTCCCCTGACTGGGAGGATTCTGCTTAAAGGAAAATTTGTTCCAAGCTTTATTTAGTAGTGTATTATCGGGTAGACATAAAGCACAGAGAAGCTATCACAATTGGGTGACCTATTTGGTTGTTGCAGGGCAGTTTCTAAAGGAAACAGCCCTCTTTCTTGGTAGGGAAAAATTCTGCCCCCCCCCCCTCCTCACCCATTCACTGCCCCCTGACTGAGCCCAATATGGAGGAATGAGGGCCCCTGGCCCCTGATATAATTGTGCCTACAGTAGCCCGTCCCTAGAAATAGCCCTGGGTTGCTTTGTGTGTTTAAGGTACAGACCTCTCTGCTTTCACCAGTGACCTGCTGCCATTTCTTATTTACAGTGTAAACTGGGAAAGATAAAATAATCTCTCTGCCGATTTAAAGTGTGATGATTATACTCTGACCCTAGTCAAGAGGCAAAACCCAAGATTTTCACTATCCCGGTTTTGGTCCTTGATGCGGGATGCCCCACTGTATGTAACCCCCCCCCCCCCCCCCTCCCCAGGTCGCCCACTCCAACTCGCCTTTTCCCGCTCCTACGACACATGCGTGGCTTTTCCGCCCAATCGGCGTGCTCAACTGCGCTGACAGATACTCGTTTACGCTCTCTTGGCTCGAGAGAGCCTAGCTGCGCGTGCCGGCAACCGCATCCCCGCTACCCTATAACAGCGTGCTTGCATTGGCCATTCACAAATGCCTGGTGCAGGCGCGCACCTTGCTGAAGGTATAGCAGGGAGCGGACGCTGCTTGTGCATGCGCCATTGGATGGGGAGATGAGTTTACAGCAAACCTTCACTCAAAATAAGAGCCTATCTTATATGTTTCCCACACCCTGTACATACAGATTGCTCACATTAAAAATCATCCTATCTGCAACTGATGCATTTTATGTGCCTTTAAACATCCAAGATGGCGGCACATGGAGTTTCAGGCTGCCTGTAAACAGGAAGTGTCTTCTGACTGTGCTGCTCTGCATTCTGGGATTGCTGCCTTTTTCCTGACCCCAGCTCTGCTCTGTCTGAGCAAAGCATAGCTATAACTCCACCCCCCCCCTGCACTTTTGCCTCCTCTCCTCGGTATGTGACTCTTCTGAGGCAAGATGGCGGCGCCCATACCCTAGTGTCCTAAACAGAGTTGAAGCTCAGTGGGGGGAAAGAATAAAAAGTAAATGGCTAAAAACGTAAAGTATATTAGTTTTAGATGATGGGGAATAGTTTTTAAGGGTTTGGGCTTGTCATTAAATCATGCTGAAGGTCTGGTTTAATGAGCGACCTGGGGGGGGGGGGTTTACACAGTGGGGCATCCCGATTCTGGATACCCTGGAGGGGGAGTGTCTCATAGACTCCAGGGTGAATTTTGGTCCACTTTTTAATGAAATTTTATGGCTAATGTGTTTCTCTTGGCTGGTGAGTCGATTTCCATCTAACCGTTATGTTTTTTTGCAGACGGTCTTCTTAATCTGGAACAGCTTAAACGATCCTTTATTCGGCTGGTTAAGTGACCGAGTTTTTTTAAGCTCCAAACAGTAAGTATGACTTGTAGATAATTATCTATAGCCTGGCCGGACTGGGCATATACAGCACTTGCTGTGTAGAATAACTGTGTGTAATTCCACCTTCAGTGGCATTCTTCTTTTTTTATTTTTTTTTGCCAAGGAGTCAGTGGGGTTTACAGGATCAGTGGGTTTTGGTCCTCTTTAAAGTGGACCAACACCCTCACATTTTTTTATTTTTTTTTCCGTCAAATATACCATTCTATTCGCCAGGACTCGTTATCCTTAATAATAAAAAAATAAAACGTACCTTAGATGATCCAGCGCAGCGTCGCTTCAATTTCTATTTCGCGCCGCCATATTTGATTTACATCTAAGAGGAAGAGATCGTTTGACCTCTTCCTCTTCTAAACCTCGCGCATGCGCAGTAGTGCCGAGGTAGGTAAAGTGAAGCGCCGCTCGCTCCCGGGGCAAGCGGCGCTTCACTTTACCTAGCGGCGCTACTGCGCATGCGCGTCTTTTGTTTGTTTTTTTTTTTTATCTACGTGAGCGTGCGAGCGCGCTCTGCAGAGCAGAGAAGAGACTGAAAGGCGGAGGGAGTGAAAGGCGGGGATATGCCTCCTCATTGGCATATCCCCGCCTTTCACAAGACCTGAGAGACGTGCACGCTCCCGAGAAGACGGCTGGAAGACAGAGGCCACGCCCACCACGATGACATCACGCCTGAAGAAACAGAAACTGAATTCACGCGATGCTTGGAGACTGGTATGCACGTCTTAGTAGTGCAGATGCCAGTCAAAGGACACGTACAAGCACTGGAGGGCGGGACTTCCGGCGAAGGTGATTCTAGAAAGCAGACGCTGCGAGGGACAGAGGGCTGCCTGGATCATCAAAACGTAAGTGTTTTTTTATGTTTGTTCATTTAAAGCAATGTTATTTTTGTGGGTGTTGGTCCACTTTAATGCTTATGCCTACAAATGTGCGTGTTTTATCTGTCAGCTACTGCCAACAATTCTTGCTGAAGGCTGGTGGTCACATGACCTCCAGCCCAAAGGCCAGTGACTGTTTCTTTTCTATGGACCCTGGACATGGTTGAAATGGGGGGGTCAATTTTTTGCCTTGGTTTAAGGTGCCCTTAGCAACTTTTTTTACCTACTTTTTTTCAGACCTAATTGAAGTGGACCTACACCTTGATAGTCCCACAGTTAGTGATACTCACCTTACTGACAGGGCCTTCACTAAGCAGCTTGTGCTTCTGTTGTGTGCTATGACGTGATCCCCCGGAGAACAGGGACCGACACTGGTAGAGGTTGCGCACCCCTAGCTGGAAAGGTGATGGACAGAGGATTTTTTTATGCTGACAGTAGAGCAGAACAGACTTCCCAGGTTACCTTAGTATGATGTATAGAAAAGTGGAAAATTGAACACCCATAAACGTAATTGCATTCAAAGTAAGGATGTTTTTTAATGCTGGTGAATCATATACATAGAGTAACTACTAATAATATATACAACAATATAAACAGGCATGAGACAATACACTATATACAAGGTGCAGACCGCAAAAGCATAGAGGTATCCAGCATATATTAGGAGTCATTGCTTATATACAGCATAGGCATACAGGTTAAATTACATAATGAGATAAGCAGAATGGTTTAAGTTGCTGCAGGCAACAAGTCCATAATCATCCAGACTAAGAAGCAGTAACAAGAACAGTTGATAGCAAAAGACTTACTAAAGCAAGCACCAATACAACAATACTAAACTAGACTTACTAAAGCAAGCACCAAGACTGTGATACCAGGTGGACCAACAAACTCGACGTTTCGACTGACAAGCAGTCTTTATCAAGAGAAGCGTCTCTTGTCGCTTCTCTTGATAAAGACTGCTTGTCAGTCGAAACGTCGAGTTTGTTGGTCCACCTGGTATCACAGTCTTGGTGCTTGCTTTAGTAAGTCTAGTTTAGTATTGTTGTATATATTATTAGTAGTTACTCTATGTATATGATTCACCAGCATTAAAAAACATCGTTACTTTGAATGCAATTACGTTTATGGGTGTTCAATTTTCCACTTTTCTATACATGTATTGTTGTTGTGCAGAGAGTGGGTGCACAAGGAATCTTAGAACCCCTCATCTATGTTTATTTCTTTATTTGACTTTTTACTCATTATAAGTGTGCTATCACCCTCTAATTAACATTGTACCTTAGTATGATGATCTTCTTGTGTTAAAGTTACAGACCCAGGTATCTAAATGTTCTTGTTACAGGTCCAGCGTAGAGATCTCCTCCCCCGACGTGGTGCTGAAGAGGCTGACGGCCCTGAGCAGGAATGGCCCACTATTTGCACTCTCGTTTCTGGCCTTCTGGGTCCTGTGGGCTCACCCTGGATTACAATTCCTCATCTGTCTCTGTCTGTACGACAGCTTTCTCACCATGGTGGACCTCAATCACAACGCTTTGCTGGCCGACCTGGCCGTCTCGGCCGTGGAGAGGACTAGACTGAACTTCTATTGCTCTCTGTTTAGCGCCATCGGGTCGCTGTCGGTTTTCGCGTCTTACACAGTGTGGAACAAGGAGGACTTCTTCTCATTCCGGATATTTTGTGTTTTCTTGGCGGCTGTATCTGCCGTTGGATTTACAGTGTCAACATGGCTGCTGAAACAGCGCTTCCGGACAGGAGGAGTCAATGCGGTCAGGGACCAGGATGTACTAAAGGAGTAAGTAAAACTTTCGTACTAAGGTTTAAAACAATAGTATAGTGTGTGTGTGAACAATTCTATGCTTAAACCGGACCTTTACCATGATTTATTAAAAAGCCCAAACCCTTAAACTATTCCCCAGCATCTAAAGTTAATATATTTTAAGTTTTTAGTCACTTATTATTCTTTCCCCCACTGGATTTTTAAAGGCTCATAACATAGAGTAGATGCAGGTAGGATGGTTTTTAATGTGGGCAATCTGTATGTACAGGGTGTGGGAAACATATAAGGTCCGCTTTAAGAGCACATTCCACCAAATTTTGATTCTCTGCAGCAGATGCCTCCTAGTCCAGATCTTCTTTATCACTTTAGAAAATCCAGGCCTGCAATCTAGGTGCCCCACCAGCTGTTGTCCATAGTTTGTAAGCACCGGTCCTGGGATTTAACACCTCCCCCCCCCCCCCCCACCCCCCACCCCTTTACATTACAGTGAGTGTGGAGTGGTACCCAGGGTTGCCATCTGGAAGTTTTGGGCCCTGTGCAACAACATCTGGGCCCCTCTCATAAACTATATATGATGACTTGGCCCGAAGGCAACCAGGCTTGCCTCAGTATGCAGGCTAGGGGCCCCAGCATCACATTATACATCATGGGAAGCCCAGACACAATATAGGCCGTATCTCTGCCTCTCTGTAACCTATATGTGTTGGCTGGACCCCAGTATTCAGTCTATTTAATAAAATTTAGTTCGGAGGCGGGTCCCAGCCTTTACATTATACATTATGGGGGGGGGGGGGGGGGGGGGGAGAGACAATATAAGCTGCATAGAGAGTCTGCCTCCCCATAACCTATATATGAAGGTTAGGCCCTAGTTTTAATTTAGCTCCAGGGCAAACCAGGTACCCAAATCATTGTTGGTGTGGTAGCCAGTAGGCCTTTAATTGAATCATATACCTAGATAGGAAGTTTGTCATCCCATTCTATCCCCAGCCCAGTCCCCAAAAACAGCCCATGTTTCTTATTTTACTAAAGCCTTTGCCCAATATTGTTAAAAATAGGAAGCAGTATGATGTCCAATATGGCAGCCATATGCTAATTAATTCAGTAACAACTAAACTGCCACATAATGGCAGGTAAGGTTGACTTTCTCCCCAATGCTGAGTTGGGTGTACTGTAACTGAATGTATCGTTGCTGGAAAGACCAGGGGGCGGGCTGCTTGGCTAGGGATGCATCCAGATTGTTGTGTTAAAAATATTGGGCAAACATTCTTTGGGTTTTAAAGGGAAAGTACACATTTCTTTCCCATAGACCTTACATGAGGGGGTTACCATAGTGCACAAGGCTCCCTGCTTAACTTATACTCACTCCTGCACTGCTGATCATAGTCCTGCAGACTGAGTACGTGAAGGACTTTCATGTCCTGGCCTGCAGGTGTGCGTGTCCAAGTATACAAAGTCAGACCGAGGCTCCCATAATTCTCAGTGGGTATTTTGACTTTGCTTGGTACATGACCGTACACCGCTAGCCAATGCAGTGCCTAGCTTTACATAACAGGGTTACAGGAGAGCAGCGCAGGAACGAGTGTAAGCTAAGCAGGGAGCCACGTTCCCTATGGCACCCACCTGATCTGCAGTCTTTGGGGTTAAGAGCATCATCTCATTTCCTAGCAGGTCAGAAATAAGAGCCAAGCCTGGATTTACTACAAATATATTTTATCCTTCGGGTTTTTTCAGAGAGTTAAGCTTGATTCGCCCATTCCTAAAAAAACAAAAAAACACAACCCCTGCTCCGTGTTTATCAATATTTTTTTTATTGGTTTGTAACTATTTAATTAACAGATATATAAAAAATGAAACCCCTATTTTGCCTAAACCGTAGAAACTACATTTTTTTTTATCACAGTTACTCAACCAAAATATGCTTAAAATGTAATTATTTATTCAATATATTCATTAAAATAACATAGCAAATTTTCCATAATAAAATGTCATCATATTTTCATATCACTCGTGTATGATCAACTGATGGTTCACATAGATATAGTTTTTACTGGTGCATCCAATGCATTTCGCCTTTTTCAAGGGAGACACCAGTGATCTAGGTGTAATTGCATTCATAGTTAGTTTTTGTCTAAATCCAATACCTTTGCTAAATAAAACACAAATATTGATCTTATTTGATTTTAGGTATGCTTTATAAATTAAGTCTGTTATCGTATTCAAAAATCTCCTTAATGACTGATAACTACTGGTGCAGCCATTACATATTGTATATAAAGAGTGATATGGACGTGCAACCCTATGGTCACTGCAATCCACAATATATAACTAAATTTGGGGTACCCCAAAGCACACCAAAAGAAAGGGTTGCACTTAATGCACTTTTTTCTTGGGGACATGAATATAACATTTTTGTGAATAGCACTTGCACTTTATTAAGAATAATATAAGAGGGATCATTCATAAGAGGGACCACCATAATATTTTATAATGAATTGTGGGCCAGAAGGTGTTACAGCTCCTCAAAAAGCATTTTTCCTCCTCCCCATCTCCTTTTGGGACTTGTCATTTGTATGTGTATATTTTTTTAATGGCTTTTAATGAGTCTGTGTCAATTTGATAATCCAATAAAGTTGTAATATTCTTGTCCCCAAGTACAAAGTGCATTAATAACAAACCATATATATTGACAATAATCATAAAAAACTTTTTAGCAGCCCGAGGGCACAAAGGATGTAAAAAGAGGGACACAACAAACCACATGTATTAGAAATCTTACATGTAACCGGGGCTTGGCTTCCACATCCACCCCCCCAACAGCCTATGCGTTGCGTGACGGCTCCCCGTCGCTTCCTCAGGGCTCCGGTTACATGTAAGATTTTCCCTATATCCAGTCCATGTCGTCCCAGTGATGACATGTGGGTATGCCCCAGGGGACACTCGACTGCAAGATCAAAAGATGTAGCTCCGGGGGGGGGGGGGGGGCGTCTGCCAAGTACCATGCGGAGTGTTCGCAGCTAGCGAAGCTCCTGCTACCCAAACCCGTACCATCGCGACAGAGAAGAACAGCAGAACCACAGCAAGAAGTCAAAAAGGCGTAATAAGAAGGGGAGCGGCGGAGCAGGGAAGAAGAACCCTCTGAAATGGCAGATGGCCGGGAAGTGGCTGAGGAAAGAAGAGGAGGAGACAGGCAAGATGGCGCCCGCAACGAGGAGTGAGGATGAGAGCGTAGCCGAAGATCCCAAGCTTACCCGCTCATCCGACGAAGGCTCGGGAGAAGACAGGAGGAGAAGCAGAAGCCCGATGAGTGGACCGGAGGAAGAGCTGCAGCTGCCGGCGCGAAGCCCCGCAGGTGACGAGATGCCCGAAACCCAAGCAGAGGTGGTTATACCAAGATGGCGGCCTCCGCACCGGCGCGTCACAAAAGCCCAGGCTGCCGGCGGTGAGAGGAGAGTCCTGAGAAGCCAGATAGCAGGGAACACACCTCGATCCCAGGGGGAGAGTCACAAAGGCCCAGAGGAGGCGAAGTGAAAGCTTCCACAGCGCAACATGACTCATAAGGGGCAGATGGGGGGTAAAATAACAGCAAGCTCAGTGGAATGAAGCGGTGAGGGATATGAGATAAGCCCCCAACACAGAGGTGACATAATGAGCCCCAAAAGGTGGGATGCCCCAGCCAGTGGACTCCACGAGCAGCCCACGCGGAAAAATCTGAAGAGCTTGGAACAATTCGCTTATGCCCCGCGAGTAGCATTGCAACCACCCACCCCAGCAGACACCCCTACGATCAGCCAAGTCCCCCCTGGACGCTTTGCCACAAAGGCAAGATAGAAGTGGAAGTAAACGCCGCTCTACACAGCGACCTGAAAGGGACAGATTGTCACTTATGGGCACTCCGGCATCCTCCTTGTCACCATCCCCAGAAAGGGAGGTGAGACCCCGTGGAGTAAGTCCCACTCCAATGTCCCCAGCTGAGCCCTTCACTACGCCCACACCTGCCACGCCGATGAGGGCTACAGACGAATGGAGGCCGACAACCTCATCAACCCCCCCCCCCCTGTGAGCGAGGAGGCCAGCGGGACTATCTCCCTTCTGAAAGGGCTCCCCACTAAAGCTGATATTGAAGAACTGATCGCAAAGTACGAGGCGGCTCATAAACGAGAAATTGCGGCAGTGAAGCAGCAAGTGTCGGTAGTTGAATCTAGAGTTAGCACACTTGAAACGGAAGGATCCTCAGCAAATAACCGTATACAGGCCCTTGAGTCCAGATGTGATAAACAGAAATCCATGATACAGGCGTGCCATCTCCACCTCGATGATTTGGAGAACAGGAGCAGAAGGAATAACCTGTGGCCGAGGGGCATCCCGGAGGGCGAAGCAGGTGAGGATCTGAAGACCATTGTTACAGTCATCTTTAACTCGGTCCTAGATAGAAACCCTTTTACAAGCATAGAGCTAGATAGGGCACACAGATCCCTAGGGCCGAAGAGCCTGGATCCTGCGACCCCTAGTGATGTCATCTGCAGAGTCCACCATTACACACTGAAGTCCAACCAGGAAATGGGGGGCCTATTTACCTTCCTGCAGTGCGATCCAGGTCCCGAATTGGCTTGAGAATGACGCACCTCCGTTGCCACGGTTCCAAATGGGAGAGAAGCGCCGGGGACCAAGGAACTTTCGACATCTCAGACGCCTCAAAAGACCGCCGAGACATTTTGAGGCGACAGCGTGATCGAATCATAGCAATGGACTTTCAGATGCGCAGCGGCCCTCTGGCTGTTAAGGTAATCCCCTGGTTTCCCTGCCCTCCCCTGGTATACTGTTGGGGAAAGGGGCAGGGAAGCTAGAAGGGGAGGTTAGGTTATATCTTTGGTTAAATGGGCGCTGTGTTTGGCTGGGGCACTTGGGTCGGCAACACAGAGAGCAACATAGGCGTTCCACCACTGCCCTTGCCACTCGTGCTCCGTAGGCCTATTAGTATGTGTAATTATTTTATAATATAATTGGTCTGCTGGCTGTCAATACTGCGTGCAGAAGTACGGGACGGGGAAGGAGGGTAACGGCTATACAGACGCTCCATCTTTAGATCGGACGCAGTACCCCCAGTAGGTTGGCCTTACTGGCGTTAATCACCTGTAGGACCCATTAGGTTTTTTCCTGGTTTAGGAAAGTTTAGTGTCTTGTTTTTCTTCTACTGTTCTTCCCTACTATCTCCCTCTCTATTCCTCCCCCCTCCTTTCCCCTTTTCCTCTCTCCCTGTTCCCACCCACACCCTTGTTTCTCCTTGCCCCCCCCCCCCGACCTGGCGAAATCTACTAAATAAGGTAATAGACTCCTCTCTAAGCAGATAGATTCTCTAGGCGGGGGTGGGACCTTGAAGACCAAACAAGCAATTCTAATTACGAGCAAGGATGACAAGCCTTAAGATAGTATCTTTAAACGCGAAAGGATTGAAAAGTCCTGAAAAGAGGTCCTTGGTTTTGAGAAGTCTGAAGGGGCAGAAGGCCCAAGTTGCCTTTCTTCAGGAGACCCACTTCAGGGCAGCCAATCCACCCTCCTTCGGCAGCATGCATTACCCAGGAACCCACCACAGCTACTCCCCGGACTCTAGGTCAAGAGGAGTAAGTATTGCTATTTCAGCGTCCCTGCCATGGGAACCGGCAGACTTTAAAGCTGATGGGGAGGGGAGATGGTTGTTCCTGAAAGGTCGGGTCGCCTCCTTAATGTTTACTTTCGCAAATGTGTATACGCCAAATTCCGATCAAATAATGTTCCTGGGGAGGGTCCTAGAGGAACTCTCAGCATACAGAGAGAGTGAGCTGGTTCTGGGAGGCAATTTCAACCTAGCATTGGACCCTCTTCTTGATGCCTCCACACCCGGAGACCTCCCTGCCTAACTTGCTGAAAGAACTGAAACGATACGGGGACCTGTCAGGGTATAAAATCAGTTACTAGAAATCAGAAGCCCTAAACATAAACATCCCCACGAAAAGATTTAGTACTATACAGAGTTCTTTCCCCTTTAAGTGTGCAGGGGAGCGTGTGACCTACCTGGGGACGAGAATCTGTAGAAACTTGACGAATATCTATGCTCTGAATTTTCCCCCACTGCTCAAAAAATTTGAAGATGAGGTCTCTAGATGTTCGCTAGGGAAACTTTCATGGTTTGGCCATTGCAATGCCCTGAAGATGGTTCTGCTCCCTTGGCTTCTCTACTTATTACAGGCGCTCCCTGTTTACATCCCACAGGCCTTCTTTCGGAAAGTTGACGCCCTGTTCGGGAAGTTTGTTTGGGGCGGTGGGAGGCCAAGGATAAGCAGAGCCGTCCTCATAAGGAGCAAGGAACACGGGGGAGTGGGCCTTCCCGATTCTGGCCTATACCATGCGGCGGTTCATCTAAATAGAGTGGTGGATTGATGCCTACATAGGAATAACAAGCAGTTGGTGTCCCTGGAACAGAGCCTCGTTGAGGCACAAGTGGATTGCATTCCGTGGGCAGATCGGAAAGACATGCCATTGGCCATAAAACACCCCCTAGTGGGGTCCACTCTGAGGGTTTGCCACCAATATTTCCAGCGAGCAGGCCTCTCCCCGAGCCCCTCGCCATTGGTCCCAGTGTTGGGAAACCCGGGCTTCCCTCCTGGCTGCCGGGGATCAATCCCGGGGGCGTGGAGAGCAGTTGGGATCTTTAGAGTCCAACACATTTTGGCAGAGCGGGGCTGGCTGGATATGGATGAACTGGCACTTGAAAGAGGGGTTCCTAGATGGTTGCCGTGGCAACAACAGCATGCACACTTTCTCTCCACCCTCCAGGAACACAAAGGCGACCAGAGACATCTCACTGTTTGAGGAGCTGTGCTCTAGCAAACACACAGAAAGCCATACCCTTTCGTACATTTATAAAATGTTGATAAATCCCCCCCCCCCCCCCCATTTGTGGAAAAATGGGAGAGATTTGGGTGTGACCTTCTCCCCAGAGCAAAAGGGCAGGCTATTGAAAGCACCGCATAAAACCTATTTATGCACCAAATACCAAGAGTGCAACTATAAGATCTTAACAAGGTGGTATAGGGTGCCGGTGGCAATCAACAAATGGTATCCGGGGGTGGAGGCGAAGTGCTGGAGGTGATCTACGACACATTTTTTTTTGAACATGCCCCAAAGTGAGAGAATTCTGGGATAAAGTCAGGGGTGTAGCCAGTAGCCTTGTAGGAGAGGAGGTTCCGGAGGACCCAGCCTTTTGCTTACTCCACATGGCGAAGAGACCACTTAAAAATATCAGGGTTCCTTATTATGTCACCTGCTTAACGCAGCCAAGGCCTGCATCCCCCAACTATGGAAAAAGGTAGACTCGCCCACACATACAATGTGGGCATTGAAAGTGAATGATATAATGCGGTTTGAGAACCTCATGGCATCGGGAGAGGACAGTTACGAGAAATTCATGGCAACATGGTTGAGGTGGATGGAATATACCGAGTCGGAGGAGTACAAAACCACCGTTGTCGGGGGTCTAGGCGCCCCATACCACTGCTGCGTTGTGGGATCCCCTACCCGTGGCCCCCCCTCCGTGCCCCCGTTCCCCATTGCTGGTATGGACCCACGACCTGTGGGTTCCCGGAGTACGAATAGTCGATCTGAGGAGGCGTCCCCCCCCCCACACACACCCAGGATTCTGGGGGCGGGGTCTGGACGGTTAATTGGGATTTTTTGGGGAGGGGAGGAGGTTAACATTTGAAAAATCTAATGTGTGTATCATTGATGTAATGCTGAAGGATGTAATTGCTTGTCTTGGTCTTAATATTGTACACTGATTTTCTGTATCTACTATAAAAGCTTAAATAAAGAATTTATAAAAAAGAAAATTTAGCTCCTCCTGGCCCCCTATAAAGGCAGGTGTCCCTCTATGATTCTCCAGTGTTCATCTTGCAGTGTTGGCTGCAGAAGATCGTTGGATACTCTCTCTCGGATATTGGCAGCAGAGCGTGGCCTCCTAGCCCGTCGGCCGCTGCGGGCCCTATTTCCACTGATCCTGTCTGACCCACTCCTGCCTCCCAGCCGCTGGCTTCTACGGGATTGTGACGGTAGGGTTATCGCCAGGGTCGGGCGTTCGGCAGAGCTATGCTCTGGCCCGCAGACCCTGTCCTAAAGGGTAGCCACAGGCTTATGGTGAGCCTGGAGGGGGGGAATCACTAGTTAGGGCTCTAGGAATGCCTGTATGTACCCTCCCTACCCAAAAGGTTCATTGGTGTTTTTGACATCTCACCTCCCTCGTCGGTAACTTGCGCTGCATTCTCCCCTCCCCCCCCGAATTTTGACTCAATCACAGACGCTGTCCGTGACGGGGGTTGGAAACGCTGCTCGCGCGGCCCTGTGTGGGGAGGCGGCGGCTCCGAGATCGGAGCTCTATCCCCGCTGCAGGAGCCGCACTACGCTGTGTGGGCCGCGGCCATGCTTTTAATGGCCGCTCTAGGCCATACTGCAGAGGATGACGGTGGGCGGGCGCGTGTTTTTGCGCCGCCGGAGGGGGCGGCGCCGTGCGCTGACGCATTTCGCGTGTCTTGTAACCTTTACCAATTGACCATTTTTTAATCACCATAATAGAGGCTTCGGGGGGATAGTGAGCTGGGGGCCCCATTTGGGCAGGGAAAGCTCTGCCCCTTGTGCAGTAAGAATCCTCTGGATTAATTCAGCACGGTTTGTACCACTTGCGCCAGGGGCATCATTTTGGACCATGACCGGGCGGGCATTCCCGACCCTAGTCCCAAACCTAAACACACACACAAAGTTAATCATGGGCGCACTGGCTCAATGGCAAATATTACATAGTTACGCAAGGGGGCAAGTTGCAGAATGATATAAACATCTTTATTGAAAAATATTGCACATCCCCACACAACACCAAGTAAGTACACCCAAAAATTAAAAAAAAAAAAAAATACACGTTTTGATATTAAAAATCGGGTGCCCCCCATGCACATGCATCATCACTTCTAGATCACATCCACTAACACGCACTCGCTGTATGCCTAAGACCATGCAACTAGCTAAACCTAGCATGCATCATAAAGCATAGATATTGGGCGCCAAATTGGAAGATATCACTCCGCAGCCGGTGTCCTATGATCCCGATGAAATCACAGCTGATCCAGCGCTCACTAAACAACATCAATGCGGTCCTCCCAAGTTCCAAAACTGCCGATCCATGGCTCCATTTTATAAAGTACATGTGCTGAATGATGAGCAGCCAGGCATTACAGCTAGCTCAAAAATACACTGTCCCATAGCATGTCTCTGATTTATTCACGGCTAAGCTGTGCCAGTGTGCGGTGTCCACACGTAGAGCAAACAGTCCATCATAAGGTGCATATATTAAGCAGCATTTTTTCAAGATACTGATTCTTTCTGCTCACCGCCTTTCCCACGCAGGGTATTTCGAATCAGCCAGCGCAGCCCATTTAAGCTGGTGACACACCCTCTTTGCCCAGCTCATGAATCATACATTAATGGCCAGTTTTACTGCTCCCATGTGACAACTTCAATTCAGAGTGACAAGTTGCGTACTCTAGCTGCGCAGCTCATAAATCATGCATCAAACCTCACTGCCAGTATTGCTGCTCCCGCATGCCAACTTAAATTCAAAATGTTACACTTAGCTGTATAGCCGCATGTGGTAGAGGCATCTGCCGGCAGATATACGTGTGTCCTTCACTCTTTTCAGGCACTCCCAAACATCAACACGATGCACCGGTCACTGGCAACGCATGGTAGAGGTACATGAGGTGAAGTGAGGCCTCCCACTTCCGACACGCGTTTCGCCCTGCCCACCGGGGCTTCGTCAGGGTGACGCGTGGCCAATTGGGGTGCCGCTTTTCAGAGGGTAGACTCCGCCCATCAAGACATCAGGGTTGTGTTCAACTATTACACAGCGGCTTATGCCTGCCAGCCTCTGCAAGGCATTGCGCAGCCGCACTTAAAGTGGACCAACACCCAGGATTTTGACTATCCTGGGTTTTGGTCCACTTCAGTGGGGCACCCCGATCGGGGGTGCCCCGCTGTGTGAAACCCCCCAGAACGCCCCGAAAACTCACCTCTCCCCGCTCCCACGTGACCGCTGCAGCCAATCCCCGGCGGCGGACAAGCAGAGCGCGTCCACCTCCCGCGCGTCCCTCTTACAGGGAGCACACCTGCGCCGGGCAATCACAAACGGCCGGCGCGGGAACGCGCCCTGCTGGAGGGACGCGCATGCGCTGCTGGAAAGTGGAAAACGTAGGATTGTGGGCTTCCTGGGGGGTTTCACCCCGCGGGACATCCCGGTTTCGGATGCCCCGCGGGGAGGGATCTGATCGGCCTAGGAATCTTATAGATTCCCGGGCCGATCCCCCCTGGGTGTTGGTCCACTTTAAACTGTATCACATTAACCATTCAGCGCAGCCGCACTTACAACACTCCATCTCCCTAATCATCCTCACCATGATAGAAACAACCACCACACAGTCTATTGCCCACCAAACGACAAAGTAGCACCCCATTATGGCACAAAGAGGCCCATCAACTAAGGCTTTCAGGTTACTGTATACATATATACACTCCGGCTGTCTGCAAAGAGCCAGCATATCCCACCATACCACAGTTCCCATTTATATATGAATAAATGAATAACTATGTCAGGGGGTAGCAGAGGAAAGAAGGAAACGAAGAAGAGAATATTTAGGGAGTAGTTTCAAGGTGCCCCATCTTATAGAAATGCACTCAGGCCAGTGTCCGTATTTAACCCCATAGGTGCCATGGTGTTTAATTCATATATTACGCGAGATTCATGCTGTAATAAACGCTGCTCATCATGCCCTCTTCTCCCTTGTCTCTTAAGCGCAAAGATCCCACACACTTGGAGACCTTTAGGATCACCCTGATGCCATATTTTGAAGTGCTCCGCCACTGGACTTTTATCATTTTTATTCCTAATGTCGCGCACATGCTCACCTACCCGTACCCTAAGTTCTCGCTTGGTTTCACCAATATATTTTTTACCGCACGGGCAGGTGAGCATGTACATGACCATAGACGTGGCACAGTTAATAAACCCTTTTATCCCCCTGGGGGGGGGGGTCCATTCATCCCCCTCATAACTAGTGGTTTACTCGCTGTGTACCAACATATCCTGCACATTTCTAGCTCTGCGCGCGGTAAGCAGAGGACGCGGTCCCACTAGTCTTCCCACTGCCTGGTCTAACGCCAGCACATGCCAATGAGCCTCCAGGATCCCACGAAACTGTTCCCAGTGTGCTCCATATTGAGTGATCAGACGGATTGGTTGGCCGTTGTTTTTATGCTTAATGAGCCCTTCACTGCCTGCGGCCTCTCCGGACCCTCCGTTGCTGCACTCAGCCCCCAGTGAGGGGGAAGCCAGCAGGGGGTCCCATGCTGATTTGGCGCATAGGCTGGCCAATCTCGAGAGACGATCTCGCGGATGGCTCCCCAGAAAGCCACGAGTAAAAAAACTGCACCTCAAGCCCGATCTCTTTGATGATCTGGGCTCTGTGGAGGAAGGTGAGTTGCCAGATGATTCCCGTTCCACTGTGTTTTTTTTTTCTGCTGGCGATGACAGTATGTCTGATTCTTCCTCGGACGAGGATGCGTGGCTTCCTGATGATACGGAGAAGTTGCTTACCTCAGTGTTTGAGACGCTACACATTGTTCCTCCCAGAGCGGCTAAGAGGAAGCAAGGTGATTTGTTTAGGCCCGAACGACAAAGGCGGGTCTTTCTGGAGCAGGCCCATTCTTCTAATATGACTTTCAAAGAATGGGAAAGCCCTAACAAGTTACCGTCGGTGCCTAAGGGCCTGGATAGGCGGTATCATTTCCCTGAGGAGCTGGTTCGGCTATGGTCTCGCCCTCCCGTGGTGGATTCCCCTTTGTCAGGTGATGGCATAACAGTAGTCTTGGACAACCCCGATACCGCTTCCTTACGTGACCCGGCTGACAAGCGCATAGATCAGCTGGTCTGCCATGCGTTCACCTTTGCTGGTGCCCTTTTTCGCCCTGTGTGTGCCGCGGCGATGGTCTCTCTAGCTATCAGAAGGTGAGACATCTTGTGGCTAGAGCTAAGGCTCAAGATCTGCTTGGAATTCATTGGTTTTGTTGCTTCTGCCATGGACGATGGGGTTCGGCTTGGTGCCAGTATTTCGGCCCTGCTTGTTGCCCTCCGCCGCTCGCTCTGGCTTCGGCGGTGGTCGACTGATGCCGCGGCCAAGAAGTCGCTTACGAGTATCCCCTTTGTGGGGCACAGGCTGTTTAGGGAACGCGCGGACCTTTTGGTCAAGGATGTTAGACTCCCTCAGAGATGGAAGCCTGCTCATTCCTTTCGGAATCCCTCTGCCTATCTTTCCTTTCGAGGAGGAAGAGGCTCTTCATTTTCAGGTGGCTGCAGAGATACCTGTGGTAGAGGTAGGTCCCGCGGCTGTCCCAATCCCTCCTGGGGAGCCAAGTCCCCTCAGGCATGAGGGGGTGCCCTCACCCATCCGGGTGGGGGGACGGCTTCTGCTGTTTGCTCAGGTCTGGTGGCGGCACGTCTCGGATCGGTGGATTCAGGAGGTAGTGTCCTCCGGTTACAAGATAGAGCTGGCAGTCAGGCCGCCCACAAGATTTCTCCGGCATATGGCATATGGCTTAAGAATGGCCGTGCAAGACCTCCTGCGGTTAGGTGTGATTTGCCCTGTACCTCGTGAGGAACAGGGTCAAGGTTTTTACTCCAACCTGTTCACGGTTCCCAAGAAGGACGGAATGCTTATGGCCGATCCTGGACCTGAAGGGTCTCAACAGGTTTGTAAGAGTCAGACATTTCTGCATGGAAACATTACGGTCGGCGGTGAGCTCGCTTCGGCCCGGCAACTTTATGACCACGGTGGACATCAGGGATGCTTAGCTGCACATCGCGATTTTCCTGGGGCATCAGAAGTTCCTGAGGTTTGGTCTGGAGGACCAGCAATTACCAGTGGCTCTTCCATTTGGGATTTCCTCGGCCCCCCTCGTCATCACCAAGGTGCTGGCAGGCATCATGGCCATCCTGAGGAACCAGGGCATTCGTGTGCTGCCTTATCTGGACGACTAGTTGATTGCGGCCCAGTCTCTTCAGCAGGCCGAGAACGATACTCGGACGGTGTTGTCAACCCTAGAGGACTTCGGCTGGGTAGTTCAACTACCCAAAGTCTTTTATCACTCCCTCAACAGTGAGATCCTTCCTGGGAATGACGATAGACACTGCTCAGGTCAAGGTCTTTCTACCACAGCAGAAGGCTTTGGGTCTCCAGATGCAGGTGCAGGCCTTGCTGTCTTGTCAACGACCGTCGATCCGTCTGGGGATGAGATTGGTGGGCCTAATGGTGTCCTGCTTCAAGGCAGTGCCCTTCACCCAATTTCACATGAGACCTCTTCAATTGAACCTGTTGACCGGCTAGGACTGGATGCAGGAGTCTCTGGAACAGGAATTTTTACTGTCTCCCCTGGCCAAGCAGTCCCTCTTGTGGTGGTTGGTCTCCAGGAACCTATTGGTGGGCAAGTCTTTTCTGACTCCACAATGGGAGATAGTTACCACAGATGCCAGTCTGACCGGCTGGGGAGGTGTTTGGCAGATGTAGAAGTTCCAGGGTCAGCGGGGTGCTCAGGAGAACCACTTACCCATAAATCTCTTGGAGCTGAGAGCGATCTGGTTGGTGCTCGTTCACTTGACTTTCCATTTAAGGGGCCTTTCCATTTAAGGGGTCGTGTGATCCAGGTTCACTCGGACAATCAAATGGATGTCGCCTACATCAATCACCAGGGCAGGACTCGGAGCAAGAGAGCCCTCAAGAAGGTGACCCAGATTCTGACTTGGGCAGAGGAGAATGTTCTCTGCATCTCGGCGTTCTACATTACCGGGGTAGAAAACCAGGAGGCAGACTCCCTGAGCAGGAGCGCCTTGGGGAATGGTCTCTCGGCAGCAAGACCTTTCACGTTCTGTCTCCGCTGGGGTCAGCCGGATGTGGACCTGTTTGCGTCCAGACACAATCACAAGCTTCCAAGGTTCGTCTCCCTCTCAAGAGATCCTCTGGCCATTGCCACAGACGCTCTGGCAATTCCCTGGACGGAGTTCAAGTTTCTTTATGCGTTCCCTCTGTTTCCACTTCTGAGTGCTGCGCAAGATAGCCCAGGAAGGGGTACCAACCATCCTGGTGGCTCCTCGCTGGCCGAGAAGGAGTTGTTTTGCGGACATAGTTCAGATGTCAGTAGATCGCTACATCATGTCCGACGACCCAGGGCTTCTCACACAGGGGTTGCTGCGGCACCCCAATTTACGGACGCTGGCTTTGACTGCCTGGCTATTGAAACCTCAATCCTGACGGAGAAGGGGTTATCGGCCACAGTTGTTCATACGATGATTCAGGCACGGAAGAAGTCTTCTTCCATGATATACTACAGAGTTTGGCACGCTTATATTGCTTGGTGCGAGGCCAAGAGTCTCCCTTGCCGCACATTTTCTATTTCTAGGATTCTGGAGTTTTTGCAACACTGCTTAGACTTGGGTCTCCAGCTGAGCACCCTCAAGGGTCAGGTCTCGGCTTTAGCCATTTTTTTTCCAGAGATCCTTTGCCAACTATAAGCTGATCAAGACTTTTTTCCAGGGAGTCACCCATGTCCGGCCACCGCGTAAGTCAGTACTAAATTCAAGTCCCACACCGGTAATACTATCTGCTCTTCAGGGTCCTCCTTTCGAACCATTGTGCGATGCTGCATTGCTATTCTGACTCTCAAAGTGGTCTTTTTGGTAGTGATCACCTCGGTGCGTCGCGTATCAGAGCTGGCCGCGCTTTGTATGAACCCTCCCTATTTTGAGTGGCATACGGATAAGGTGGTTTTTCGCTTTAAACCTGATTTTTTGCCTAAGGTCGTTTCTCCCTTTCACCTTAATGAGGAGTTGTCTTACCTTCCTTGTGTCCGGCAACGACGGCTTCTAAGGAAAGGACCTTCCATGCCTTGGATGTGGTCAGAGCCATTAAGTATTACCTGGTTGCGACAGGAAGTCGGATTTTCTCTTTGTCCTAACAGAGGGCTCTAGGAAGGGTTTGCCACCAGCCAGGTCCACTCTCAGTATGTAGATCAGGCAGGCGGTGGTGCAAGCATATTCTACCAAGGGGAAGGAACCACCTTTTCCGATCACAGCTCATTCTACCAGAGCTATTGGTGCTTCCTGGGCTTTTCAGTACCAGGCATCGGTTGAACAAGTTTGTAAGGCCGCCACTTGGTCTTCAGTTCATACCTTTTACTAAGTTTTACAAAGTTGATGTTAGGGCCTCAGCCGACGCTCTTTTTGTCCGAAAGGTGCTTCAGGCGGTAGTGAAATGAACTACATGCTGTTCTGCACTGAGGATCCCCGCCCAAATGGACACTGCTTTTGGATGTCCCACATGTCATCACTGGGACGACCTGGACTGGATATAGGGAAAAATAAAATTCTGTGAAACTCACCTGTAGAATTGTTTTTGATTATATCCAGTCCAGGTCGTCCCACCCCGCCCTTTTGTTCATTATCTCTTGTTTGCCTGTTATGGTGATTACCATTTTTTATTCATTGGACTTGTATCTTAATTCTTGTTAGAGAGAGTACAGGCTCAAGCTATGTGAAGTAACATGGTTTCTTGGCCTCCCGGCCTGTCCTCCTTTTTGTTTACTGCTTTTTAACCACTGGAGAATCCTAGAGGGACACCTGCCTTTATAGGGGGCTGGGAGGAGCTACATCTTTTGATCTTGCAGTCGAGCGCCCCCTGGGGCGGAATACCCACATGTCATCACTGGGATTACCTGGACTGGATATAATTAAAAACAATTCTACAGGTGAGTTTTACAGAATTGTATTTTCTAATACATGTGGTGCAACCCTTTCTTTTGGGGTGTGGGGTACCCCACATTTAGTTATATATATTGACTTCTAACTATATAATAATATAATAATGGTATATGATAATATATCATCTATTTCATTAATGATCCGAACACATTAAACCGGACCTTCACCCTGAAAAGAGCCTATCTTGTATGCCGTCCCACCCTGTACATACAGATTAACCACATTAAAAAATCATCTTACCTGCACCTACTGCATTTTATGAGCCTTTAAACATCCAAATTGGCGGTCCATGGAGAGTCAGGCTGCCTGCAGACAGGAAGTGTCTTCTGACAGTGCTGCTATGCATTCTGGGATTGCTGTCCTTTTCCTGACCCCAGCTCTGCTCTGTCTGTGCAAAACACAGCTATAACCCCGCCCCCTGCACTTTTGCCTCCTCACCTCATTATGTGATGCTTCTGAGGCAAGATGGTGGCGCCCGTATCCTAGTCCTGAACAAAGTTGCAGCCCAGTGGGGGAAAGTAATATGTAAGTGACAAAACATAAAATCTATTACTTTTAGATGCTGGGGAATAGTTTAAGGGTTTGGGCTTTTTACTAAATATTGCTGAAGGTCCGGTTTAAGTACAGCAGAGACAAACATATTAGGGTTGATTCAGAGCCACTTTCTCACCATTTTTTGCGTGAAAATTTCCGTTCTCGTCTATTTTTTCCTCCGCGTCTGATTCAGCTGAGCCTTTTTTTCTGTGAGAATTTTTGTGTGAAATGTTTTCTTTGTTTCAATATTTTATTAGGTTTCCAACAATACAGGTATGCAAGACATGTAGCTAATACAGCCATCCCACGCAGGGGAGGTAGAAAAGTTATCAATTTGTGTTTCACAAAGTTGTACCTTAGCCGTATTTGTATTTTGACAATCTACAGATTATTTAAGAAAAAAAAAAGGACAGTAAGGAAAGCCCAACACATTTGCTGTAACCAATACAATTTGCAACATACCCTGTTCCATGTTTTAGACCGTGTAGGTTGCGGGACCATCCGGCACCCACAACATGCACTATTGCCAGCATACCTGTTATCATGTAACCTCTATGTTGAGCGTATTAAGGTTTGTCTTGGTCTATTGAACATAGCTAAGTTCATGGACAGGAAGATTCCGTTGAAAACATTTAGGACCATAAAATTACAGAAAAGGAAAAAGGGGACCAAGTTCAAAGGAACAAGGTAGAGAAAGAAGACATACTGGGGGGGTGGCAGGGTTTTTGTCACTTCCGCGCTCCGCCAGCCAATACATGTATCGTTACAACACCCGCAAGGGCTCACCAGGCCAAGCAAATCTTACCCAGGGCTCCCATACCGAAAGAAATTTGTCGTGGGAGTCGGTCAGGATACTAGATAATCTCTTACTGATGAAAAACCCATTCATCCTGGACGACACCTCGGAGATTGGAGTGAATTGCTTCTTCCAAGCTTTGGCTATGGTCTGTTTGGCCGCTAGAAGTAAGTAGGCAAAAATTCTGTGCTGCTTATTTGTGAGCTCCGAGTGCTTACAGTGCAAGAGAGCAACCCATGGATCCCTTCTCATGCTGGTTTGGAAAATTCCATTGGCCATCCTGTACACCTGGCTCCAGAAGCGAGCCAACATAGGGCAGGTCCACCAAGTATGCATGAAGTTCCCCTCCACACTGCAGCCTCTAAAGCACGTCTTGTGAAATGTTTTCTTTTTTGCGTGATTTCTCGTTTGGTAGCAAGACCTCCAAAAAAATGGTGAGAAAGGGGCTCTGAATCAATCCTATTATTTATACATCATTTTCCTCTGTGTGTGACAAAGCAGCTTGATACAAAGTTTCCAGGCATTTGTCACTACCAGAGTGGATAAAAATCAATGTTTTTAAAAAAAAAAAATTAAAAAAAACGTTTTTTTTTTTTTATTTAAATCAGATTTTTTTTCAATAAACTGCATTTTGAGGAAAATATTTTACCATCCAAAGGTTCTTCCATCATGAGATAAAGCTGAGTTGTTTAACTCAGTAGAATAAAGGCTGTATATGTGTAACATTCACAATGCCATGCTCTTCCAGAGGTTTCTGTAGGATTAGTGGGCAGTTTCTCTCCTATATTATCACAGACGCTCGCTTTACTTACGCAGTTCTCAAAACTGAATTGGACTCTTCTTCACAGCAAAAATGTTACAACATGAACAGAGTTGAGAAAAAGACCTTAATCCTATTGTTCTACAAACCTATGACTAGTGAGCTACAGAGCACAGCAGGGACAGTAGTATTTAAGTTTTTCATGTGTCGGCTGGGCTGACAGTCTAAGTTTCTTAAAATATATATATATTTTGTTTAGCCAAATTAGTTAACAAAACATGGATGTTTGTTTAAGCAAATAACTTATGCTGTAATGTTGTTATTCAGTTGAATAAATCTATTTAAATTATTAAGGTCAGGATTATTTTTCTCCTTCCTAAGTACAACAGAACAGTGGTGTCCAAATATGAATGATTAACCCATTAAACTGGGGAGAAAAAAGTAATATAAAAAGTGATTCTAAAAATCTTCATCTACTTGCATGTTAAAATAGCAAGAACTAGTTTAGGTAGAAACTTTGATTTAAATCACTGATTTAAATCAAGCCTTACTGACTAGTGATTTAAATCGTGATTTAAATCAGTTAGATTTAAATCAAATCCACCCTGGTCACTACCCTTCTCAGTACTGCCAGTGGGTCAAAACGGCCAATATATCTCTGTATGAATTGTACTACAAATCAGAATTTCAATTGTTTCTATTTAAAATTTCTATAAATTCTCTCAACGAAAATTCAGGGCCTGTCCAAAAGAAGAGGATGTCATCTGTTTATTTTTGGGCAGTACCACTACCCCCAGATACAGGAAACAGCGATGGGGACAAACATGTGACCCATGGTATGCAAACCTGTATCTGATGGAGTCGGAACGTTCAATGATGATGTAGGAGAACCTGTCCCTGTACCTGTGCCATGTGATATCATGGCACAGGTACATAGATGACATTCTCTTCTTTTGGACAGAAAACAATCGCAATTTGAAATTCACCTTGGATCTGAGTTTAAAGGAGATTTTCTAGATTTTAAAATTAACACTCAATGATGGCAGCATAGATGCAACCCTCCGTCGCAAGCCATCACCTGCCAGCACTATTTTGAAGGCCTCAAAGTGCCCACCCACCCCATTTAATACGCAGTATTCCATATCACCTTGTAAAGCAATACGGAACATGATGGCGCTATATAAACATTATTAATAATTATAATAATAATAAAAATAATAAATAAAAGTAATAAAAATAATATAAAAAAATATCAAATAAATAATAATATTAAAATAAATAATATAATTAGTGAATATCTGCAGGCACATAGAAATTGTTCCACGGATAAGGAGTTTGATTAGTTTAATTCCTCTATTTTCTAATTTTCTATTTTCTAATTTTCCTAAAGCAAATTTCGAGGTACAGATGCCCATCAGTCCTGAGAACAAGTATGCTCTGGAGTGAGGCATATTGCCGGCCCTCTGGCATCAGGTGTTGCTGGCCTCTGGCATGAGGCATTGCAGTACTACATGTAACCCAAGTACAGCCCCTTGGCCTAGCTACACATTAGCTGAGAGCACACTTTGTTTGACACCAGAAACTCTCTGATCTGCATTGAGCACGCCCTCGCCAACTAAATGGGATTTCCCTGCCCTTCAATCATCTGGTGTCTTGATGTTGTGTAACGTTGTATTTCTATGATAGCAGTGCGGTTTGCCAGAAATTATAGATAAAGCAATCCTTGTTTGGAGACTATATTTAATCTCGCCCAGCTTTATCTAAATAAGCGTTTACACCTGAATCTCTCCATAGAAACATGGATCAGTGGTACCAGGCTGTTTATCTGTGTCTGTGTGAGCCTCTTATCTCTTGTGCAGCACATAATCCTTTCCAAAGTACGAATAGGCGTTCGGAGTTGTCGGACGCAGCCTGAGTTCTTTTGAGCAACATGGGGAAAATTTACCCGTCCTTATGCCTGATGCATGCTCTGTCTGTCCCAGTAGCACGTGACTCTGCCTCCTATTCCCCAATGAGTATTTTTATCATGCTAATTATTTGGCAAAGCAAGTTTCAGCTATGGGTGTGCTTTTTGGGTGTAAACTGAAACTTATGTCTCAGGCTTTTTTCACCTTAAAAAAATAGTAAAAAATGTTCCATTATAAAAAATAAAAATTAAATTGCCTGTTCCTGTGATGGGACATTTTTGCAAGTGAGGTCCACTATGATTCTGTTTCATTTCAGACCCCAAAACACAGACAAGGTTAAAGTGGACCAAAACCCAGCATTTTGACTATCCTGGGTTTTGGTCTCCCATCCTGCCCCCCCAATGTGAAACCCCCTCAGATCACCTCCTCCTGGTCCTACAGCGCATGCACAGCCACTAGTCCAATCAGCGCGTCGTCGAGGCCAGCGGCTCCGAGCGAGCAGGCGGCCGCATCTTCCGCTTCTCTCTAACGGGGAATGTGTCCGGGCCAGCCATTCACAAATGTCTGACATGGCATGTGTCCTGCTAGATAGCGGGGATGCAGCTTGCGCATGCGCCGTTGGACTGGGAAACAAAGTAAATGAACGGGGTGACCTGGGGGGTTTCACACAGCGGGGCATCCCGATTTTAAATGCCCGGAGGGGAAATCGATCCGCCGATTGGGCGTGGGTTTTGGTCCACTACAAACTTGCCTCACCAAATAATTCACATGACCCCCCCCCCCCCCCCATTGTGAGACAAATGGGTCATCAAGGATGAAAATTATAGTAGTGGGGGGGGTAAAGCAGGTCTAAGTCTGGGCAGTTTTTAAAGTAGACCAAAGCCCCCTAAAGCAACTCAATCTGTTTTGCTTTTCGGTGGGGGGTTGGTTAACATGGGCTGGAGTGACCCTTTGAAGTGGGACAAAACCCATGTGGCCAGGTCCTGGAATCTAAAAGATTCCAAGGCCGGCAGCTAGCCTGACCCCGGGGCAACCTATAGCAGGATGCCTCACTGTGTGAAACCACCGGGGGAAAACTCGCTGCATCGACGGCTTCCCTGTAGCTGTGCGCACACGTTCGAACAGAGTGTTGGGGCTGCTTTGAGATCAAGGCAATCTGCTATGTCAAAAATGGCACTGGGCGCAGCTTCGGCAGTGGAAAAGTTTTATTTGAAAACCGGGCAACTGCCGAGGCAATGCCAGCACCCGAGGTACTGAGTTTGGGGGCCGGGGGGGAAAACATTTCCATCCACTTAAAAATACAATTCTTTGTTAATGCAGCTAATAAAAAAGAGATTAAACTAAAAAAAGAGATTAAACTAAAAATACAATTCTGTGAAACTCGCCTGTAGAATTGTTTTTGTATCCATTCAGTCCAGGCCGTCCCGATATCTTCACGATTGGGTGTTCGCCCCTAGAGGGCACTTGACTGCAAGATCAAAGATGTAGCTTCTCCTGGCCCCCTATAAAGGCAGCTGCCCCTCTATCATTCCCCAGTGGTTTAAAAGCAGTACTCAATAAAAGAGGGCAGGCTGGGAGGCAAAAGAAACCATGTTACCTCACATAGCTTCAGCTTGTACTCTCTCTCTAATGCAAAAAACTAGAACTAGTGTCCTATGAACAAAAAATCACCATAACAGGCATACAGGACATAATTAAAACAAGGGCGACGTGGGACGGCCTGGACTGGATGGATACAAAAACAATTCTACAAGTGAGTTTCAAAGAATTGTATTTTTCTTTTCCATCCAGTCCAGGCCGTCCGAATATCTTCACGATTGGGACATCCAAAAGCAGTGTCCATATGGGCGGGATCCCCAGTGCAGAACAGCATGTAGTTCATTTCACTACCGCCTGAAGCACCTTTCGGCCACAAAACAGTGTCAGCTGAGGCCCTGACATCTACCTTGTAAAACTTTGTAAAAGTATGAACAGAAGACCAAGTTGCGGCCTTACAAACTTGTTCCACCGATGCCTGATGCTGAAAGCCTAAGAGGCACCAATAGCTCTGGTAGAATGAGCTGTGATCCAAAAAGGGGTTTCCTTCCCCCTGGCAGAATATGCTTGTACCACCGCCTGTCTAATCCACTTACTGAGAGTGGACTTGGCTGGTAGCAGCCAGGTAATACCTTATGGCTCTGACCAAATCCAAGGCATGGAGGTCCGTTCTTAGGAATTAGCCGAAGCTGGACACAAGGAAGGTAAAACAACTTCTTCATTAAGGTGAAAAGGAGAAACGACCTTAGGCAAAAAATCAGGTTTAAAACGAAAAACCACCTTATCCCTGTGCAACTCAAAGTAGGGTGGTTCCATACAAAGCGCGGCCAGCTCTGATACACGACGCTACCAGAAAGACCACTTTGAGAGTCAACATAGACAATGCAGCATCGCTCAATGGCTCGAAGGAAGGACCCTGGAGGACAGATAGAACTAGATTCAAGTCCCACACTTACCGACTTACACGGTGGCCGGACATGGGTAACTCCCTGGAAAAAAGCCTTGCTCAACCTATGGTTGGCAATGGATCTCTGGAAAAAGCCGAGACCTGACCCTTGCGAGTGCTCTGCTGGAGACTCAAGTCTAAAGCGTGTTGTAAAAACTCCAGAATCCTAGAAATAGAAAATTTCCGGCAAGGAAGGCCCCTGGCCTCGCACCAAGCGATATAGGCCCGCCAAACTCTGTAGTATATCATGGAAGAAGATTTCTTCCGTGCCTGAATTATTGTATGAACAACCGTGGCGATAACCCCTTCTCTGTTAGGATTGAGGTTTCAATATCCAGGCCGTCAAAGCCAGCGTCCGTAAATTGGGGTGCCGCAGCGACCCCTGTGTGAGAAGACCTGGGTCCTCGGGCATGATGTAGTGATCTATTGACATCCTAGCTATTTCTGCAAACCAACTCCTTTTCGGCCAGCCAGGAGCCACCAGGATGGTTGGTATTTCTTCCTGGGCTATCTTGCGCAGCACTCTGCCCAGGAGCGGAAACGGAGGGGATGCATACAGAAATTTGAACTCCGTCCAAGGAATCGCCAGAGCTTCTGTTGCAATGGCCAGAGGATCTCTTGAGAGGGAGATGAACCTTGGAAGCTTGTGATTGTGTCTGGACGCAAACAGATCCACGTCCGGCTGACCTCAGCGTAGACACAGAGCCTGAAAGGTCTCGCTGTTGAGGGACCATTCCCCCAGGCGCAAGGAACTCCTGCTCAGGATGTCTGCCTCCTGGTTTTCCATCCGGGGGATGTAGACCGCCGAGATGCAGGGAACATTCTTCTCTGCCCAAGTCAGAATCCGGGTTACCTCCTTGAGGGATCTTTTGCTCTGAGTCCCGCCCTGTTGATTGATGTAGGCCACAGCAGTCTGATTGTCCAAGCGAACCTGGATCGCACGGCCTCTTAAATGGGGAGTCAAGCGTAGAAGAACCAACCGGATTGCTTTCAGCTCCAAGAGATTTATGGGTAAACGGTTCTTCTGCGGACCCCACTGACCCTGGATCTTCTGGGTCTGCCAAACGCCTCCCCAGCCTGTCAGACAGGCATCCGTGATAACTATCTCCCAATGGGGAGTCAGAAAGGACTTGCCCACCAGCAGGTTCCGGGAGTCCAACAACCACAAGAGGGACTGCCTGGCCAGGGGGACAGCAAAAAACCTTGTTCCAGAGATTCCTGCGCCCAATTCCAGCTGGTCAGCAGGTTCATTTGTAGAAGTCTCATGTGAAATTGGGCGAAGGGTACTGCCTCGAAGCATGACACCATTAGGCCCACCAATCTCATCCCCAGACGTACCGACGGCTGCTGCCAAGACAGCAAGGCCTGCACTTGCGTCTGGAGTCCCAAAACCTTCTGCTGTGGCAGAAAAACCTTGACCTGAGCGGTGTCTATCGTCATTCCCGGAAGGATCTCACTGTTGAAGGAGTGATAAACGTCTTGGGGCAATTAATTAGCCAACCGAAGGCTTCCAGTGTTGACAGCACCGTCCGAGTATCGCTCTCGGCCTCCTGAAGGGACCGGGCCGAAATCAGCAAATCGTCCAGACACACGAATACCCTGACTCCTCAGGATAGCTATGATGCCCGCCAGCACCTTGGTGAATACACGGGGAGCTGAGCATATGCCGAATGGGAGTGCTACAAACTGGTAATGTTGATCCTCCAGTGCAAAGCTCAAGAACTTCAGGATGTGCAGATAAGCGTCCCAGATGTCCACCGTGGTCATGAAGTCGCCGGGCCGAAGCTATCTCACCACCGACCGCAACGTTTACATGCAGAAATGTCTGACTCTTACAAACCTGTTGAGACCCTTCAGGTCCAGGATCGGCCGTAAGCATTCCGTCCTTCTTGGGAACCGTGAACAGGTTGGAATAGAACCCCTGACCCTGTTCCTGCCGGGGTACAGGGCAAATCACACCTATCCGCAGGAGGTGTTGAACAGCCGTTCTCAAAGCCTGAGCTTTTAGGTCCAGGCGCTCCCCAAACAGCCAGCTTCCCACAAAAGGTAGACTTGTGAGGGACTTCTTGGCAGCCGCATCAGCCAACCACTGCTTCAACTAGAGTGAGCGGCGTAAAGCAACAAGCAAGGCCGAAAATCTGGTGCCAAGCCTTACCACATCATCCATGGCAGTAACAACAAAGCCAATGAAATCCAAGCAAGCCTTGAGTTCCTTATACTCCTCCACCCGCTTACGAGCCTTAGCTCTAGCCACAAGGTGTCTTACCTTTCTCCTGTTGGCTAGTGAAACAATTGCCGAGACACACGCAGGGTGAAAGAGGGCACCAGCAAAGGTGAAAGCATGGCAGACCAGCTGATCCATGCGCTTATCTGCAGGGTCACGTAATGAAGCATTGTCAGGTGACTGCATAACAGTGGTATTGGACAAGCCTGACATGGGAGGATCCACCTCGGGAGGGTGACACCATAACCGAACCAATTCAACAGGAAAGGGATACCGCCTATCCAGGCCCTTAGGGGCTGACGGTAATTTGTTGGGCTTTTCCCATTCCTTAAGGATCATGTTAGAAAAATGAGGCTGCTCAGGGAGGACCCGTCTTTGCCTCTGAGACCGAAATAAATCGCCCTGCTACCTCTTAGCCGCTCTGGGAGGAACAATGTGTAGGGTATCAAACACGGAAGAGAGCAAAATCTCCGTATCATCCGGGAGGCAAGAATCCTCGTCCGAGGAGGAACCAGAGATACTGTCATCACCAGTGGAATATTGCACCGTTGAGCGTGAATCATCTGGCAACTCGCCTTCCTCCGCAGAACCAAAGCAATCAAAAAGTTCATCATCCAAGTAAATCTGCTCCAGATGCCGCTTCTTACTCGCCCCTTTCTTAGGGGCCGTCAACGAGATCGGCTTCTCGAGACTAGCCAGCCTGTGCGTAAAACCAGTATGAGACCCTTTTCTGGCTCCCGCTTCACTAGGGGCTGACTGCAGCAGCGGAGGGTCCGGAGAGGGTCCGATGGTAATACAGGGCTAGGGTCAGGGGCGACCGCCCGCTCGTGGTCCAAAACAATGCCTCTGGCGCAAGTGGGACAAATAGTGCTGAATCCGCCCAGAGGATTCCTTCTGCATAAGGGGCAGAGCCTGTCCTGCCCAAATGGGGCCCCCGGCTCACTATCCCCTGATGCCTCCATTATGGTGATTAATAATAGTAATATTCAATAAGGCTACTAGACGCTAGCGGTCTAAGCCTAATAACTGATCCCTCTAATTAATAAGGGGGACCGGGAGGAGCCACAACCCTCAACCTTAGCCCACGATCTAAACAAAAAGAGAGAGAGCAATAAAAGCCCCATGTCAACCGTAACATAGAAAGCGTATGGCATATGTGCAACAAATAATCAAGAGGGACTCACGACACCGCTCCGAAAAGAGGGATGACTGCAAGCGTCCGCAGCAGGGAAGGCCTGAGCACCTGTCTCCCAGCACAGCAGAAGCACCTTCTGGAAGGATCCTCGGGGGCGGCACCGGCGCCCCCCCCCCCCCCCCCCCCCCAGCAGCACGTTGGCAGAGAATAAACGAATCCTGTCATGGCGGCGCCCCCTCTAGTGTCCTGTCCCCCCCACCCCATCTCGTATCAGCCAGAGGAGGAGGCCCGTGGAGCGCGACTGCCGTGAGAGCCGCGCGCCCCGGGCACACCGACGGGGGAACGCAGGGAGGTGAGTAAGGAAATCAGAGACCGCTCCTTGCTGCCTGTCAGTGAGGAGCGCAATGTGACAAGTCGCACCAAACATGCATGCACACACATATAATAAAGCAGTGGGCAGGGAGGGACGTATATAAGAAAATACATAATAGTGGTTCCCGATCAGGCTCACCATAAGCCTTTGGCCGGCTACCTTTTAATGATAAGGTCTTTGGCCCAGAGCATGTGCTCTGCCGAACACCACAGACCCCGGCGTTCACCCTACCGTCACGGATCCCTGTAGCAGCCAAGGGCTGGGAAGCGGGAATGGGTCAGAAGAGATCCATGGGAATAGAGTTCTGCAGCAGCCGACAGGCTAGGTGCCCCGCTCTGCTGCCAAAATCTGATAGAGAGCGTCAGCGATCTTATGCAGCCAACTGCAAGATGAACTGGGGAATGATAGAGGGGCAGCTGCCTTTATAGGGGCCGGGAGTAGCTACATCTTTGATTTTGCAGTCAAGTGCCCTCTAGGGGCGAACACCCAATCTTGAAGATATTGGGGCGGCCTGGACTGGATGGAAGAGAAAACTGGACCTTCACCCTGAATAAGAGTCTATCTTATATGTTTCCCACACCCTGTACATACAGATTGCTCACATTAAAAATCATCCTTCCTGCACCTAGTGCATTTTCTGAGCCTTTAAACATCCAAGATGGCGGCACATGGAGTCTCAGTCTCAGTGAGTGTCTTCTGACTATGCCGCTCTGCATTCTGGGATTGCTGTCCTTTTCTTGACCCCAGCTCTACTCTGTCTGTGCAAAGCACAGCTATAATCAGCCCTCCACTCTCCTAAGTATGTGATACTTCTGAGGCAAGATGGCGGCGCCCGTATCCCAGAGTCCTGAACAGTTTCAGCCAAGTGAGGGAAGGAATATTAATTGACTAAAAACTTAATGTATATTAATTTTAGATGCTGGGGAATAGTTTTTTTTAAAGTGGACCAAAACCAAAGCCCAACCTGGAGTCTGAGACTCCAGGGCATGCATACTCGCTCCCTCCAGGGCATCCAGATTCTGTGAAATCCCCCAGTTCACCCGAAAACTCACCTTCGTCCAACGGCGTATAAGCGAGCAGTGGTCGCATCCCCACTATACCTTTAACAGGATGCGTGCCCGCGCCAGGCATTTGTGAATGTCAAATGTTAAAGAGTAGCGGGGGATGCTGCTTGCATTAGACGAGCTCCTGGACGAAGGGGCTGGAGCGGATCCGAGCGCGCTGATTGAAAGAGAGGGAAGGGTAAGTGAGATCGGGCAACCTTTCACACAGCGGGGCACCCCCGTTTGGGGTGCTCGGGGGGGGGGGGGGGGGCAAAGACCAAAACCCAGGATAGTTAAAATCCTGGGTTTTGGTGCACTTTAAGGGTTTGGGCTTTTCATTAAATGATTCTGAATGTCCTGTTTAGGTAGCCTTGGTAATTTCTCATTGATCACGACCTTACTGTCCTTATTAAGGATCCCCAGGAAGTCAAAATCTGCCATGAAGCGCTTTGATAGAAGACAGGAAATGGCTGCACCCTCCATTGAGGTTCGTCTCTTTTCAGTGAAGCTGCGGCTGTCACACCTGTGTGTTTAGTGTGAAAGAGGAATCCTCCCTGGCGGAGAGTTTCACGGGAGGGTATAGTTCTACTTTAATAAAGATTTGATCATTGTTAGCAGCAATTATAATCCGTTGTTGACTTGAACAAAAAATAGTTGAACAAGCTTGCGCTAAAATTATTAGAAAATCGATTTGCTTTCAATATTTGATATATACATTCGATAAAATAAACAGGATGCTTTTAATGAGAAGACATCTTAATTATGGCAAGATGTGAGCAGAGCTTTCCCTTAAACCTTTAAGTGCCAGATCACGTTTCACTATTTTGCGCTACATATGTTCAACCTTGATTTTTTGAAGGGATTTCTCAGGAAAATTATATATTGTTATTTTCAGCAGAGTCTGGGCTTCAACATGAAATGTTTTGTTTGGCCTTTTTTAGTGTATTTTCAATACTTTTGGGTGAAAAATGTGCAAAAAAAATTAAAGAAATCTATTTTTTGCAATTTGTAGTGTTCCTAATAAAAAATGTAAGTTTCTCAATAAAATCTTATTGTGTGTGTGAGACCCCATTTTCTCCCGGTTACAGCGGTACCACATATGTATAGGTAGACACCCTTTCCTGCCCAGAACACGCCCCCAAACTGAAACAGCGCTTTAGGAGATTTTCAGATAAAATACAACTGTGATATGCCAGTTTTTCCAGAAAAACAACCACCCTTTACATTTGAAATACCCCCACAAACTATATATTCTCTGGAAGTACACACCTCAAGCTTTCTAGGCGTACCAGGCTTGTTTATATAGGCGTAGTTTTCTGGAAGTAATCCCTCAATCAGTTCTTTGGTTGCACATCGTTCACCTAAAAAAAAGAATGATCAAAGCCACATTTTCAAAAAAAAAAAAACTATATACAAACAAGAAAAAACAAGTAAAATCTGAAAAAGCAACATCCCCCGAACAGAACAATACCCAGCATGCATAGCTACTGTCAAGGGAAGAGTTGCCAAACACCACAAAGTAAAGCATGTGTGTAACAGTAATTTTACTTGAAAATTTCAGCTCTGCAGACAAAGTGCGCACCTTGCAATTTTTCAACCAAAACAACCCTTTACATTTGAAATATCCCCCATAAACCATATATTCCCAGAAAGTAAACATGTTAAGCTTTCTAAGCGTACAAAGCTTGTTGTAGTGGGCTCATCTGGAAGTAATCCCTCGAAGACCTCGAGTCTGATAACCCCTCCTCTTAGGTGTCATATGCACTCTTTTCTGCTTGTGCTGAAATCCTATGATGCTGCAGGCCAGCGCTCCTCCAATAGGACACGCCTGGTGGTCAAGCCCACCGGCAAATAGTAATGCAGGAGCACCAGTAATGGAACCTGTAGTACTGCAGGAGCATCAGTAATGGAACCTGTAGTACTGTTAAGTCCTGAGACCTCTTGCTTCTCTTGCTAGTTATGTTGCGTTATCCATTGGTTCTGAGTTGTAATGTATCCTTTCTCTTGCCTCCTTTCTAGGCTGTATGTGGAGCCCCCCTCCGCTTCTCCAGAGAGACAGACCACTCTTCTGGAATACCTCAGACAGCTTTCCCGACACCGCAACTTCCTATGCTTTGTCTGCATGAATCTGCTGCAGGTAAGTTTCCCTAAATCACCCGATGTTATAGAAAACCAAAACACAATTGGACATCCAGTGATTGCTGCTCCTCTGTTTTATCAGGCTCCTTCATAAATGGCCAATTATTATTGTATATATAGTGCCATCATCTTCTGTAGCGCTGTACAAAGTGGTAATTACAGACAGGGTAGAAACATACAGTACATAGACTATTACAAATGCAGTGTTAGAGTTTACAATGAATATCTGAATACAAGATACAATAGGAGAGAGAGAGCCCTGCCCGAGCTTACGGCCCAAGTTATAATAAGTAATAACACATTTTCTGTAGTAAAATGGTAACATGGGCTTTTCTCACTATTATATATTAGGCCACATAGAACATTGATTAACATATTGATTGAAGTCCCCGTCCGGGCAATAACTTAAAAAGTCTATGCTCGTGTGTTGTCCCACGCAGCTCCTCTGTGCAGTGCCGGCATCTTCATATTCATTGTGCATCTATACTTCATCCCCAGCCCAGTGCCCCAATACAGCCTGTTTTTTTTTTTTGTTTTTTTTTTACTAAAGCCTTTGCCCAATACAACAACACAAAATGGATGCAGTTGGTCAAGTAGCCCCGTCCCCAGCGAAGATGCATTCAGTTACAGTACACACAGCTCAGCAATGGGGAGCACTTTAACCGAACTGCCATTATGTGCTATTTTAGTAGTAACTGAATGAATTAGCATATGGCTGCCATTCACCATAATACTACTACCTTTTTTTTAGTGTTTTTATCACTATGGAGCAAAGGCTTTAGTAAAAAAAAAAGAAACACAGGTTGTTTTGTAACACTCTGCTGGGCATGGAAGCTGACGACATGAACTTCACTCTGAGTATAGGCGCTTTTTATCGATGGAGAACTGAACTGACCATTTTTTGGGGGGGCTCAAAGAGGGTCAGCTTAGACTAGTTTGTGGGTGATGGGCGTGATGGAGCTTTTGAGGAACAAATGTCTGCAGCATTGTATGCTATGCGTTTGTGTAAGCAGGTGTATCCTGGCCCTTGGTCACATGCTCCGGGGATCATTGGTCCATTGAAGATGTTGGTAATTGAGCCAATGCTCAGCCAATCCATACATTTCACTATAGAAAGGAATCCTTAATATATGGTATAACCAACGCTAAAGAACATATGAGGAATGAAAAGCTAAACCCATACCAAGATCTGGTACATTATTAAGCAATCAGGTGGAGGATAAGTCACTTGGTTTCCTGTGAAGCACGGGTGAAATCTCTATAGTTATAAATGTCCAGCAGAGATACCATATATTAAGGATTGCTTTCTATATACATACTATGTTAATCTAAATAGCTTTTGTGACTACGCTATTATCTCCAGCGATTCAGACATTTTATAGAATTTTAATTGGAACCTGAATAGAGCTGATTTCATACTAATTTGTCATACATTTCACTGCCCACATTCAGCCAAAGAGTCAGAGCAGTTGTAAACCATCCAGACATTCTGCATGTGGCGGGTCGCTCTTCCCTATGATGTCAGCAAAGTGGGACATTTAGGTGTCCCCAGAGTTTTCAGGAAGGCAAAATCCCCCAAAGTAGGACTGTCCCACCGAAAGTGGGACATCTGGAGAGTTTAGGGAGAACATGTGATTCCGGCTTGGTGCACAATTTTACACTTTCAAACATGCCATTGAAAATGGACTTTCCCTTTTTAAATTGAGAAAGTTGAGATCCTCTACTAAATGGGGAGCTTATTGGCTTGCCACTGGCATAGGTCATGTCTGTGTCATACACAGTATTTCAAATGCATAATGCATTAAAATTCCCATTGCGTGTGCAGGAATGGGGTAAGCCTGCATTTATTTATTATTATTATTATTATTATTATTATTGTAGCGATAACCTTTATCGCCGGAGGGCTTCCCCGCCAGAGACGTCCTTTTCCCAATGGTGAGAGGTGCTGCAGGAATCCCAGAGTCATCCGTGAGGAACCAGGAACAGCCCTTACAAGGGCTAGTGAATTGTAATATAGCGTTTCCCCCAATAAGAGACAGAACTCAGTATTGAGGGTCAAGATGAACTTCCTTTATTAGTGCCACACTGTGCCTTATATGCAAGTCTCCCTGCAAGGGGACCTCCCCCGTGGACCTGATGGAGAACTGCATGACAAACCCACAGACCAATGGGAGCAGGCCACACAATCCCTCAACTCTGCCGGTAACACAATCAGTAGAACAATAGCAGTCTGTAACACAATCAACAATACAATGACAGTCTGTAACGTAATCAGTAGCACAATGACATTGTCTGTGACATGCTCAAGAAAATGAAAGTAATGGGTCTATGCAAAAGTCCAAGGGCAGAAACAGAGCCTTTAAAATCCAAAAGGCAGAGAGTCTGTCACAATTATTATTATTATAAAGTAGTAATTACAGCATGCCTCCCAACTGTCCCGATTTTCCCGGGATTGTCCCGATTTTTGCAGAAAATCCCGCGGTCCCGGACCGTTAACAAATGTCCCGGGCGTGTCCAGGGCCGCACGTTCCTTCTGAATTAACACCGGCCGGCGCGCGGGTGTGCACGCAGGGGGCGGGCGCGGGGAGGGGGGCGCGCGGGGGGCTGGGTTGGGGATTAAAAAAACCTACGCAGGCTGGCATGCAGGGGTGAAGGCAGCCGACATTGCTGGAGGCCGTGACAGGAGGTGTGGTCAGGGCGTGGCAGTGGTGTTGACGGGGGCGTGGTCGGGGGCGGGGCTTGTCCCGCTTTCACATTTTCAAAAGTTGGGAGGTATGTTACAGACAGGACAAACATACAGTACATAGACTATTACAAATACAGTGTTACGGAGTTAACAATGGACATTCTGAATACAAGATACAATAGGAAAGAGAGCCCGGCCCTTGCGAGCTTACAGTCTATTGGCATGAAAACCTTACCCGCTTCTGACTCCCAAGATCAGCGGCTGAGGACTTCCATTTACCCCGTAGTAGTCAATCAGTAGTGACTATTATTTTTATTATTATTATTGTTTATTTAACTCCATTATTGGATGTATTTTTGGCCTCAGTGTACACACACCAGTTTTGCCTCCCACAGTGAGCATTCGTTGCATTTAACTTGGGGCACCTACTGTATTGTGGAAACATGACTGAGTAAACTCTCCTGAATAAACACTGTCAGGCTGATTCATTACTAGCACCAGGTAACGACAGATGAGCGTCTGTAGAGAGGCATTGAGAGCGACCGCTAGTAGTCGCTGTGATCGGCTATGGTTCGCTGTTTCAGAGTGTCTCAATCGCTGGCCTGCATTGATGAATATGTTGTATGTGTTATTAAAAAAAAAAAAAAGCCTCACACAGCGCCGGCGCCCAAAATCGAGTCGTCGTAGCCCAGATCGCCAGAAGCTGTGTGATTAAATGAATTAATTGAACACATGATTAATTGAACACATATCCATCAGTAACAAAGCGAAAACATATGGAATTACATTGTTATTACATTGTGACATTACTTGAATACCAGACCTGTAATGACAATTCTGCATAACAATATTAAAAATCAAAAAAGTTTAAAAAAAAAACTTTTTCTAGGCCAGGAGAGGTCACACAATGATTCGATAATTAAAAAAAAATAAATAAAAATAAACCCTGTTTAAACAGAAGAAAAGTAACGTCCATTGAAATGTATGGGGGAGCCACAGGTAGCGACAGGTAATACCAGGTGCTCTGGAAGCCAGAGCGCCGGAGCTATATGGTGAGCCACCTGTGATGATGAAACGGTCGCTACGTGTCGCTGTAAGAGGCGCTCACCAGATTCGCTTTGATAAATGTGGTATTGCGTACAGCGCCCGGCGTTCACCAGATGCTATCTGTCGTTACCTGGCGATATGGCTTGATGAATGAACCCCACAGTGAGCTCTTGATGCATTTAACTTGGGGCACCTGCTGTATTGTGGAAACATGACTGAGTAAACTCTCCTGAATAAACGCAGCGTGTCGCTTACTTTGTATTTTCTGTTTCGCAGGTTTTTCACTGTCATTTCAACAGTAATTTCTTCCCCCTCTTCCTGGAGCATTTATTGTCTGACAGAATCTCCGTCTCTACAGGATCCTTTCTGCTTGGTAAATATGACCCTTCCCGCCCCCCACATACTGATGTTGACCCGTAATGTAGTACACAAGCTGCGTGTAGCCAAACAAATGGGTGGCTCTGGTCTCCCCCAGCCCCCCCCCTTCTACCCACGTACCTCGGGCCATGCAGCTGGCTCAGCGCCATGGCTAAGTTTTGTAAAGAAATCTTGGGGGTGGGGAGTGCAGGGGGTGGGGTTATAGCTGTGCTTTGCACAGACTGAGCAGAGCTGGGTTCAGGGAAAAGACAGCAATCCCAGAATGCAGAGCGGCACACTTCCTGTTTGCAGGCTGCCTGATGCTCCATGAGCCGCCATCTTGGATGTTTAAAGGCTCATAACATGCAGTAGACGCAGGTAGGATGATAGGAAGATACAATCTGTATGTACAGGGTGGGGGAAACCTATAAAATAGGCTCTTATTCAGGGTGAAGGTCTGCTTTAAGGATTGCCGGGGGGGAGGCGGGGGTCTGAGGTCAAATCTAGAGTCCACTTGCTAGCTATGTCCCCCAAACGTTAAATTTGTAATTCTTCATGTAATGGCTCAAATGAGGGTCTATCCAGGTTTGGTTTTGTTTTTTTGGGTGGAGGATTAGTAGGGAGGAGTTTGTTACAACAGTCGTCCTAACAATCTAGCTAAAAAATACAATTCTGTGAAACTCACCTGTAGAATTGTTTTTGATTATATCCAGCCCAGGTCGTCCCAGAAGTAATGACAGTTGGGTAATTCACCGCTAGGTGGCGCCTGACTGCAGGATCAAAAGCTGTCGCTCCTCCCGGCCTCCTATAAAGCAGGTGTCTCTCTATGATTCCCCAGTGGTTAAATAGCAGAAAAGAGACAGGCCGGGAGTCCAAGAAACCATGTTACTTCACATAGCTTCAGCATGTACTCTCTCCATCAAACTAAGGACAACGGTCCAATATAAAAATGGTAATCGCCATAACACGCAATCCAGATATAATGAATAAGGGCGGGGTGGGACGACCTGGACTGGATATATTCGAAAACAATTCTACGGGTGAGTTTCACAGAATTGTATATTCCAAGTATGTCTCACACCCCGCTTCTGAAATATTAATTACACGTGGGTTATAGTCCACAAGAGGGCGCTTTACTGCAGAGATGGCAAAAGAAGCCCCTCCCAGTCCATAAATACCTGGGACCTCCCACACATTCCCCAGTATAGTCTCTGCAGTGAAGGCGACGACAGTCAAGATGATGGCTCTTCTCTCCTTACAGGTAAGCCGGGGAACACCCGGCCCCCATTTTGTTCTATTTCCACCCGGACCCTCTTTTAAATGACATTAAGCCTCCCAGCTATGGCTGCAGGTCCGGGTGAGGGTAGGTAACACCTATTAGAGGTGTTTGACTATGGAGCCATGCTCCACCGCAAATCCCCCCACCAAAGGGTAGGCGGTTGTCAGGTTGGTGATCCTGAAGTGGGATGCCCTGTCCGTTTTAAAGCCCTCACTACATAACCTAAATGTAGCTATCGGCTTCCCCCCTTACTCCCTGTTCCCGGTTAGTGGGGGGGGGGGGGGGCGGTATGTATATAAGATATATATGTATTTATTATTGTGAATGTTTTACATGATGTGTGTGTTTTTACTATAGCACTGGCGCCGTCCAGTGCTGCTTCCATCTGCTCTGCATAAGTTTCCTGTCACGTCTCAGCCGGCTCCCGCATGGCGAGGAGCTCGGCTGGTTGTATGCTCTGCTGGGAGGGAGGGGGCGTGGCCTAGTGCTCGGCGCGCTGCACGCCCCCTTCGCTCCCTCTTGTCTTTGACGACCGACGGAGGGCCGGGAATTGACTGGGGAGCGCGGCTGCCTCGTGGTTCCTTGGCGTTGATAGGGGGCGTGGCCTAGCGCTCGGCGCGCTACTCTGGCGGCCCACCCCTTTGACTTAGTATGGAAAGACCCTGCGCTTGGAGGGGGCGGGGCCTAGCGCTCGGCGCGCTGTACAGACGGTCCCTCTCTTCTTCTGTCCACCTCTGGTCGCCATCTTGTCACCCATAGTGATTATTGTCTAATTTATGTGCATGTATTTTATGTGGGTACATTACCTTTTTGTCATGTGCTTCCTCTGTGGCTTGGGGGCTGCATTGTATGATAATTGTATTTTAGGTATATAATTATTTATATATGTTATGCGGGTGATGATTATTTTGTCCTCCGGGGGACTTCCCAATTTAGCGCTTCCCCTGGTCCTGTGGCCTTTTCCCTCATTTTAAGGGGGCATAATGCTTTCTCATAAATTACTTTATACAAAAATCCTCCCACTAACGGGACATTTAAGGGGCATCCCGGGTAGCTCAACAGCGTAATTCCCATTGGTCATTGCAACTACCAAAAATCACCTTATGGAGGCTTCCCAGGATGCTGTGTTCGGGGTCCCCTTGGGACAACCCCGGCTGTGTGTGCTATGTGGGGCATCCCTTTTGGGGGATAATGTGCAAATTTGTATACCTTGTGCACAACAGGCTCTTGTGCGGCAAGCCGGGCCCCGTGCCGACTGTTCTACCCCGCTGGCCTCATCGCTTACACCCCCACGCCTGGTTATGACCCCAAGTGACGTTGTCACCAGTGGGGAGTCGCAATCTGATGTATGCGCAAGACTGGCCAACATTGAAAGAATGATTGCTAGCTCTGCGGCCAGGAAGGCCCCAGCTAAGAGACGGCACTTGGCGCCCTCGGTGCCGGCCTGTGATTATGCTGATTTGGAACCATTTGACTGGTCTGATTGTTCCCCGCTCGAGGAAGGGGAACTTTTCCCAGACTCTGACTCATCTGAGGATCGGCAGTACCCCGGCGCTGATGCCGGTCCAGAGCGCGGGGATACTGTCGACACCCATAGGCTCCTTACTCAAATTTTTGAGGTACTTGCCATTTCACCTCCCGCGGAGGCCCCTCCGCAACGGGGGGAATTTTTTGGGACCGCCAAACCCTGTCTGGAGTTCCCGGATCAGAAGCACTTTAACAATCTGATCCTTAAGGAATGGAAAAAGCCTAGCCGGCTCCCTGGTATTCCTCACGGGTGGGATAGGAAGTATCCCTTTCCTGTTGATGTGGTTAAACGCTGGTCGACACCCCCAGAGGTCAACGCGCCCGTCCTGGGATTGTCCAGTACTTCAGTTGTGCATACCCCGGATTCCACTACCTTGAAGGATAGTGAGGACCGACGTCTCGATCAATTGGCTTCACATGCCTTTGCTTGTGTGGGTTCGGTTTGTGCTTCTGCGCTCCGTGGCTACTAGAGCTCTGATTAGGGGCCTTTTCCCAATTGGATCCTTGCAGTGAGGAGTTTACAGCCTTGACTCATTGTGAGATGTTCATTGCTTTTGTATTATCGGCCTTGGATGATACTATCCGTATGTGTAGCAGGACCTCGACATTGCAGGTTGCTATACGCCGGTCGGTCTGGTTGCGCCAGTGGGCGGCCGATAATGCTGCTAGGAAGGCGCTCACAGGACTTCCCTTCGTGGGTCTGCGCCTGTTTGGTGATCGTTTAGACTCTGTTGCCAAAGGGGGTAAGTTACCTCAACGCAAGAAGCAGCGCCGGCCCTTTCGGGGTTCGGGCTCATTCAACCCCTCCTTTCGTGGCTCTCTGTCAGGCAGGGGAACGTATTTCACTGCATTCCGAGGAGATTCCTGGGGCAGGGGCAGAGGATGTGCCCGACCCGGGACTTCCTGGGGTACTAAACCCAAATCTGTTGCCAAGCATGCTCAGCAATGAAGGGGCGCCCTCACCCTTGCGGGTGGGGGGACGGCTGCAGCTCTTTGCTCAGGTCTGGACCCTAGAGATCACAGACGTCTAGATCCGGGAGGTAATTTCCTCCGGGTACAAGCTGGAGTTTGCATGCCGGTCTCCTCCCAGATTCATCAGGTCCCGGGTTCCGTCGGACCCACGGGCGGCACAGGGCCTTTTTCTGGCGGTGCAAAACCTTTGGGATATGGGGGTAGTTTGTCCGTTTCCCCCCACAGAGAGAGGTTTGGGTTACTATTCCAACATCTTTACGGTGCCCAAAAAAGATGGTTCCATAAGATCCATTTTGGACTTGAAAACTCTTAACCAGTTCATCAGAACCAAAAAATTTCGCATGGAGACTCTGCGCTCTGCGTCCGGGGGACTTTATGACCTCAATTTTGGTTCATCAGAACCAAAAAATTTCGCATGGAGACTCTGCGCTCTGCGTCCGGGGGACTTTATGACCTCAATAGATATCAAGGACGCTTACCTTCATGTGCCGGTGTTCCCGGGACACCAAGGGTTCCTCAGGTTCGTGGTAGACAACCAGCACTTCCAGTTTGTGGCTCTTCCCTTCGGGCTGACTTTGGCGCCCAGGGTGTTCACCAAGGTTTTGGCGGGCGTGATGGCCCTTCTCAGGTCCAGGGCATTCGTATCTTGCCTTACCTGGACGACCTGCTCATTACGTCATCCTATCTCCACCAGGTGGAGCTGGACACCAGAACGGTGGTGACGACGCTGGAGAGGTTTGGGTGGGTAATCCATTACCCCAAGTACTCTCTATCCCCGTCAAGGGTGGCTTCGTTCCTGGGCATGATTCTGGATACCATTCAGACCTGGGTGTTCCTACCCCAGCCGAAGGTGGATGTTCTTCAGGCTCTTATTCGTTTTCTTCTGTCCAGCCCTTGTCCGTCCATCAGGCAATGCATGAGGCTGATAGGTTTGATGGTGGCTTGCTTCGAGGCAGTGCCATTTGCTCAGTTTCACATGAGACCTCTTCAGCTCCATCTTCTATCGGTTTGGGACAAATGTCCTCTGTCCCTGGATCAGACTTGTGTTCTGTCCCCTCTTGCCCGGCGGTCCTTCCAGTGGTGGATGGACCAGAGGAGTCTCCTGGGGGGCATTTCTTGCGCCCTGTTGGGAGACGGTCACCACGGATGCCAGTCTGTCAGGCTGGGGAGGCTTCTGGAGGGAACATCAGTTCCAGGGGCTGTGGGGTCCTCAGGAGGCCCATATCCCCATCAAATTTCTTTCCTCCTTGAGGGCTCACTTGCTCCGAGTCCCGCCTCAGTGATTTATGTAGGTGACCGCCGTCTGATTGTCCGAGCGAACCTGAATTGCACAACCCCTTAGATGGGGAGTAAAATGAAGAAGCACCACCGGATCGCTCTCAACTCCAAGATATTTATAGGTAAGTGGGCCTCATGTGACCCCCACTGACCCTGTATCTTCTGAGTCAGCCAAAAGCCTCCCCAGCCGGTCAGACTGGCGTCCGTGGTGACAGTCTCCCACCGTGGAGGCAGAAATGACTTGCCTACCAGCAGATTTCTGGAGTCCAGCCACCACAAATGGGACTGCCTGGCCGGGGAAGACGTTGAAATCTCTCGTTCCAGTGACTCCTGCGTCCGATCCCAACCGGTCAACAGATTTAACTGAAGAGGTCTCAAGTGGAACTGAGCATAGGGCACTGCCTCGAAGCATGACACCATTAAGCCCATAGTTTCATCCCCAGACGGACAAATGGTTGCTGACAAGACAGCAAGGCCTGCACCTGTGTCTGAAGACCCACCACCTTCTGCTGTGGCAGGAATATCCTGGCCAGAGAGGTGTCCAACGGCATGCCCAGAAAAGACCTCGCCATCGAGGGAGTGATTGAAGACTTGAGATAATTGAATACCCAACCGAAATCCTCGAGAGTGGACAACATGTGCACCGTGAACAGATTGGAGTAAAAGCCCTGACCCTGTTCCTGCCGAGGCACGGGACAAATCACACCTGACAGCAGAAGGTGTTGGACGGCCAACCGCAGGCCTTGTGCCGCCAATGGGTTCTGGGAAATCCATGACTGAAGAAATCTTGAGGGCTGCCAGACTGCCAGCTCTATTTTGTAACCGGGGGAAACCACTACCTGAATCCACCGATCCGAGACGCGCTGTCTCTAGATGTGATCAAATAGCAGAAGCCGTCCCCCCACCCGGATGGGTGAGGGTGCCCCCTCATGCCAGAGGGCCTTGGTAGGGGGCTTGGGTTTGGATCCCCAGGAGGGATTGGGTCGCCCGCGGGACCTACCTCGTTACCAGGAATCTCTGCGAGCACCTGAAAATGAAGAGCCTCTTCCTCCTCGAAGGAGCGATAGGCAGATGAACCCCAAAAGGGCCGCGCAGACTTTTGTCGCTGAGGGAGTCTTCCGTTCCTGACCAGGTGGTCCAGACGCTCCCCAAACAACCTGTGACCCACAAAGGGGATACTAGTGAGTGCCTTCTTGGCCGGCAAGGTAAAGGCATGACAGACCAACTGATCCATGCTCTTGTCAGCTGGATCACTTAGGGGAGCAGTTTCAGGTGAAGGCATGACCGTAGTGTTGGACAGACCCGACACGGGGACATCCACCTCGGGAGGACGAGACCATAGCCGGACCAGCTCCTCGGAAAGGAATACCGCCTGTCCAGGCCCTAAGGCACTGACGGTAACTTGTTAGGCCTTTCCCATTCCTTGAAAATCATGTTAGAAAAAAAAATGGGCCTGCTCAGGAAAGACTCGTCTCTGTCTCTCAGGCCGAAACAATCCACCCTGCTTCCTCTTAGCCACTCTAGGAGGGACAATGTGCAGCGTCTCAAGATCGCAGTCAGCAACCGCTCCGTATCATCAGGGAGCCATGTATCCTCATCCGAGGAAGAACCGGGCCCACTATCAAGGCCAACACCTCCAAAGAGATCATCATCTCCATCATTATCAGAATAGACCGGCTCAATATGCCGCCTCTTACTTGTGGCCGCCTTAGGAGCCGAGCAAGTGATCTGTCTCTCAAGGCTGGCCACTCGATACGCCAAATCAGATTGGGACCCCCTACTGGCTTCCCCCTCGCTGGGGGCTGAGAGCAAGCGCGGGGGGTTTGGAGAGGCGCAGGCAATAACGGGCTAGAGGCAGATACGCCCGCCCGATCATCCTCGAGATAACACTTCTGGCGCAAGTGACACAAACCGTGCGGAGTCCGCCCAGAGAGCTAGCACAGCACATGGGGCAGAGCTTCACCCGCCCAGATGGGGCCCCAAGCTCACTTCCCCAGAAGCCTCCATTATGGTGATTTGAGTTATGTTAACAGGTACAAGGCACTAACGACCCAACCTGGCCAGCCCGCAAGAAATGATCCCTCTTAAGTGATTCCTCTTTACAGGGAGAGGGCATGGAGAGAGAGGGGGGGTGGGAGTAGGGGGGGGTGGCCGGAGGCCGAGAGGAACCACAACCCTTAATATCAAGGGGCCCACCTGGAAGACACAAAGTGAACAACATATAAGCATCCCACAGCATATGCCCAGCGCATAAAAGACAAGTCAAGAGGGACTCACGACACCGCTCAAAGGGCCGACAGACGACAGCAGCGTGCAGGAGGAGAAGATGGCGCAGATCAGCCAGCAGCACACGTTCCTGGAAGGGTGGGCCGCACGACCGTGACGGGAAAAGCGTCATTGTGCGGCCCCGCCCGCCCCCAAGATGGCGGAGGGCCCGCAACATCAGACGGCCCACGGAGGAGCCCAGCAGAATCGCCAGCCCGGGCCGGCCGGCAGCACGCGCGCACCCGGCGGCCCCAGTCATACTCCGTCCGTGCAGCGCCAACGCCGACGTCCTCCCCCCCCCCCCTCACAGCGCGGCAGCATGAAGGAGAGGGGAGAGAGCGGAGCGAGGAGGGTGAGCATGTGAGGTAAAAAATCAGTAAAAAACACAGGAGGGTAAATATGTGAGGTAAAAAATCTGTAAAAAACACAGGAGGGTAAATATGTGAGGTAAAAAGTCAGTAAAAAAACACAGGAGGGTAAATATGTGAGGTAAAAAGTCGGTAAAAAACACACCAGCACGCAAGGGACAGCAGTCCAGTCAAAAAACACCAGCACATTACAACAATAAAGCTTGTGGGGCAGGGAGGGCATAAGCCCCGTGGGCAAATAGTGCCCCCCCCCCCCCTAAATAGGCTCACCATCAGCCTATGGCCGGCTACCCCTTAGTCAGAGCCTAGCTCTGCCAACGCCTGACCCCGGCGTTCACCCTACCTTCACCGTCCCGGTCAGCCGAAGCTGGGAGGCAGTAGTGGGTCCACGGGAACGGTGGCAATAAGGATGCAGTGGCCGACGGGCTAGGAGGCCCCGCTCAGCTGCAGTATTCCAGGAGAGAGTATCCATACGATCCTTATGCAGCAGACTGCAGGAAGAACACTGGGGAATCATAGAGAGACAAAAGAGGGGTGCACATTAGCAGGGCAATTAGAATACAAAAGTCTTAAAGGGGCCACAGCACTCAAACCAGTTAGCTTGCTGACCAACCTACAATCTGTCTCTAAACTAGGTTAAAAACAGGGGGCTCCGTCACACACATCTGCAGAAGTATGCTTAAGCTGCACCACCAGCGCCAAGGTGCCCCTGTGAGGTGCAGTCCTAACTCTAGTACTAATTCTAGTCTCTAAGAGCCCTATTTGGGACATACAATGCAATAGATAAATTGGGAGCAGGCTTACCTGAGGTTGCCCTAAACCTCAAGTGCAAGCCATGGGGTGGAAGGGTCAAAGACCTTGCAATACAGCCTAGACCCCACACTCCATGTGCTTGCACAAATTCAAAAGAAACAAAAGAGGGGTGGCAGCCGCTCAGACCATTTTTTAACTAACCAGGGAGGTGCACATTAGCAGGGCAATTAGAATACAAAAGTCTTAAAGGGGCCACAGCACTCAAACCAGTTAGCTTGCTGACCAACCTACAATCTGTCTCTAAACTAGGTTAAAAACAGGGGGCTCCGTCACACACATCTGCAGAAATATGCTTAAGCTGCACCACCAGCGCCAAGGTGCCCCTGTGAGGTGCAGTCCTAACTCTAGTACTAATTCTAGTCTCTAAGAGCCCTATTTGGGACATACAATGCAATAGATAATTTTGTATTCTAATTGCCCTGCTAATGTGCACCTCCCTGGTTAGTTATAAAATGGCCTGAGCGGCTGCCACCCCTCTTTTGTTTCTTTTGAATTTGTGCAAGCACATGGAGTGTGGGGTCTAGGCTGTATTGCAAGGTCTTTGACCCTTCCACCCCATGGCTTGCACTTGAGGTTTAGGGCAACCTCAGGTAAGCCTGCTCCCAATTTATCTATTGCATTGTATGTCCCAAATAGGGCTCTTAGAGACTAGAATTAGTACTAGAGTTAGGACTGCACCTCACAGGGGCACCTTGGCGCTGGTGGTGCAGCTTAAGCATACTTCTGCAGATGTGTGTGACGGAGCCCCCTGTTTTTAACCTAGTTTAGAGACAGATTGTAGGTTGGTCAGCAAGCTAACTGGTTTGAGTGCTGTGGCCCCTTTAAGACTTTTGAATCATAGAGAGACACCTGTTTTATAGGAGGCCGGGAGGAGCGACAGCTTTTGATCCTGCAGTCAGGCGCCACCTAGCGGTGAATTACCCAACTGTCATTACTTCTGGGATGACCTGGACTGGATATAGTGAAAACCTTTCTTTAGACCTTGGACAGTATTAAGAAATGGAGTCCGCTTACTAGGATCACTGGAACAAAACGTAACGCATTTCGGCAACGTGTACTTCTTCTCTTTTTAGGCATTTCCTATATCGCGCCCCATCTAAACAACATGTACTTCCTGTCGCTGTGTCGGAAATACGGTGTTTACAGTGTTGTACGCTGGCTCTTCATCATCAAGTTGCTTCTCAGCGTCTTCATGCTCATGGCCGGCCCCGACCAGATCCATCTCCTGTGTATATTCATAGCCAGGTTTGTGCCCGTCGTGCTCAGTTAGTACTTGCCCATTGCTATGTCGCCCACGCGTTATGATTATGCTAATAGCCTAATTATTTTGCAGACCATGGCTCTGCCTCATACTGTGCCCAGCTCCGCCTCATCTTCTATGCCCAGCCCTGACTAATCTTCTATGCAAACCATAACCAAGGCTAATACTCTGCCCAGGTCCACCTCATGCTCTATACAGACTATAACTGGGTCTCCTACTCTTTTCAGCCCTGACTCATCTATGCAGACCATACACAGGTCTAATACTCTGCCCAGCCCTGACTCCTCTTCTATGCAGACCATAACTTGGTTTCCTACTCTCCCCAGCCCTGACTCCTCTTCTATGCAGATCATAACTTGGTCTCCTACTCTGCCTAGCCCTGACTCCTCTTCTATGCAGATCAAAACTTGGTCTCCTACTCTGCCTAGCCCTGACTCCTCTTCTATGCAGACCATAACTTGGTCTCTTACTCTTTCCAGCCCTGACTCATCTTCTATGCAAACCATAACTTGGTCTCCTACTCTTCCCAGCCCTGATTCCTCTTCTATGCAGACCATAACTTGGTCTCCTACTCTGCCCAGCCCTGACACCTCTTCTATGCAGATCATAACTTGGTCTCCTACTCTGCCCAGCCCTGACACCTCTTCTATGCAGACCATAACTTGGTCTCCTACTCTGCCCAGCCCTGACTCCTCTTCTATGCAGATCATAACTTGGTCCCCTACTCTGCCCAGCCCTGACACCTCTTCTATGCAGATCATAACTTGGTCCCCTACTCTGCCCAGCCCTGACACCTCTTCTATGCAGACCATAACTTGGTCTCCTACTCTGCCCAGCCCTGACTCCTCTTCTATGCAGACCATAACTTGGTCTCCTACTCTGCCCAGCCCTGACTCCTCTTCTATGCAGATCATAACTTGGTCCCCTACTCTGCCCAGCCCTGACACCTCTTCTATGCAGACCATAACTTGGTCTCCTACTCTGCCCAGCCCTGACACCTCTTCTATGCAGACCATAACTTGGTCTCCTACTCTGCCCAGCCCTGACTCCTCTTCTATGCAGATAATAACTTGGTCTCCTACTCTGCCTAGCCCTGACTCCTCTTCTATGCAGATCAAAACTTGGTCTCCTACTCTGCCTAGCCCTGACTCCTCTTCTATGCAGATCATAACTTGGTCTCTTACTCTTTCCAGCCCTGACTCATCTTCTATGCAAACCATAACTTGGTCTCCTACTCTTCCCAGCCCTGATTCCTCTTCTATGCAGACCATAACTTGGTCTCCTACTCTGCCCAGCCCTGACACCTCTTCTATGCAGACCATAACTTGGTCTCCTACTCTGCCCAGCCCTGACTCCTCTTCTATGCAGATCATAACTTGGTCTCCTACTCTGCCCAGCCCTGACACCTCTTCTATGCAGACCATAACTTGGTCTCCTACTCTGCCCAGCCCTGACTCCTCTTCTATGCAGATCATAACTTGGTCCCCTACTCTGCCCAGCCCTGACACCTCTTCTATGCAGATCATAACTTGGTCCCCTACTCTGCCCAGCCCTGACACCTCTTCTATGCAGACCATAACTTGGTCTCCTACTCTGCCCAGCCCTGACTCCTCTTCTATGCAGACCATAACTTGGTCTCCTACTCTGCCCAGCCCTGACTCCTCTTCTATGCAGGCCTTAACCAGATCTCCTACTCTGCCCAGCCCTGACTCATCCTCTATGCAGACCATAACTTGGTCTCCTACTCTGCCCAGCCCTGACTCCTCTTCTATGCAGGCCTTAACCAGATCTCCTACTCTGCCCAGCCCTGACTCATCCTCTATGCAGACCATAACTTGGTCTCCTACTCTGCCCAGCCCTGACTTCTCTTCTATGTAGGCCATAACCAGTTCTTCTTCGCCACTGTTTCCCAACCTGTAGTACACGTACCTCAGGGGGTACTCGGCAGTGTTCTGGGGCAAACCTTCAGGGGGTGTCTGACTGGTCTGTTATATTATATTTTACCAGTGAAACGTAATCCCTTTTTGCTTTAAAAGTGCCACAATATCTATGCCTAATTATTTTGGTACTATTTATAATGAATCCCCTCCCCCTTGGGGTACTTGGCGTTAAAAGGTTGAGAACCACTGTTCTACTCTGCCCAGCCCTGACCCATATTTTATGCAGACCGTAACCTGGTAGCCAGCAAAAACAGTTTGAGGGTCAGCACACCTTAAAATCAATATTTATTAAATCCTTTTAAAAAATATATAACAAGTCAAAAACAGCCTTAAAAACACGTTACCAGACCTCGACAGCAATCCTACATAGTGCAGCTCTTACGCGTTTCAGACGCCACCTGGTCCTTATTCATATGGTAACGTGTTTTTAAGGCTGTGTTTGACTTGTTATATTTTTTTTTAAAAGGACTTAATAAATATTGATTTTAAGGTGTGCTGACCCTCAAACTGTTTTTGCTGGCTGTATAGGGGTATGGGATGCCCCGGGTCACGCACCCTGCTGCATATCCATAAATCAGAGTGCATTTTCCTTTCTATAGAATCGTAGCCCCGCCTTATCTCTAATCTCTTTCCTCCTTTCTGTTGCAGCAATCGCGTCTTCACAGAGGGAACGTGTAAGCTGCTGAATCTGGTGATCACAGACCTGGTGGACGAAGACTTTGTGATGAACGGCAGGAAGCAGGCGGCCTCGGCGCTGATGTTTGGCATGGTTGCCCTGGTAACCAAGCCAGGCCAGACTTTTGCCCCTCTAATCGGCACGTGGTTACTGTGTGTCTATACAGGTATGTGGCCAAAGACGGTGCTGTTTGTGAAATGTAAAGGGGTATGTTATAGTGGACCAAAACCCACTGAGTTTTGGTCAAAACTATTGACTATCCTGGGTTGTGGATAAATTTTAATTAGCAATCTGTGTCTTAGGGGATATGTCAGGTCAGATCTATGTGTTGTAAATGGAAAGTAGGAGGTCACATGGGTAAGGAAGGGTGTTCAGGGCAGAAGTTAGAGTCCGAGTCGCGCACGATGCAACAATTTATATATTCCTCCATTTTTATCTTGTAACAGGATATGACATCTTCCAGCGGGACGCCATGAATAATATCAGCACCGAGCCCCAGATGGACTCCAGCGGCGCGCTGACCACCACCCTGCGCCAGGGCTGCTTCTACCTCCTGGTCTTCATCCCCATAACATGCGCCCTGCTGCAGCTCCTCACCTGGTCACACTTCACGCTACACGGAAAGAGATTGGCCAGTGTGAAAACCTACCGCCAAGCTCGCAGCGACCTCCCTCCAGATGTGAAAACCATATGAAAGCTCTTCTGCAGGCTGTTCTAACTATATATCCACGCCTACACTCCCCGTTACCCCCAACATCTGCCCCAGAGCAGTGCTATATCCTGCAAGCTGCTGCTTTGTCTCCTGCAACCACCTCCCGTATTGGACCAATCGGTGTTCTCCTTCAGGGTGGGCACCACTTCCTACAGTCATCAAGGCAGCTTGCTCCAAGATTACAGGTGAAAAGTCAAAAGCAGATATCTGGGGTAAGGGGAGTATAGAGCCTACAGGTCAGCTTGAAGGACTAATACCAAGACTTTGCCATAGTTTGCCTTTTTTTTTTTCCCTCTTACCTCCTTCTCTGGTATCAGAGCGACCTCTAGTGGCACAGGACTATTAATGTTATCAGATTTTTTTTTATTTATAGTGAAAGGGGGACCAGTCTATTTTGCTCTGTGTGGGGGTGTATGCTTAACGTGGGCCAAAACCCACAGAGAACCTTATAGATTCCCGGGCTGCTTGATTCCCTCTCCCCGGGGCATCCCGCTGTTTGAACCCCCCGGATCCTGGATGCTTATTTAAAGCACACCTGTCCCTATCATACAGAGTTCCATGCACGACGTTGGCTTCAAAAGGATCCCAAATTGTGGATGGCGAGCAAAAGCGGGCGCCTCCTGAATATCTATCTCGGGGCTGTGGCACGCTCCTTTGCCCAGCCATTTCGCTCCCACTTGTCAAGGGCAGAGCTGTTTGCTGAGCATCAATATGCACAGCAAATGGCTCTGATTGGAGGAAAAGGCCGCACATGACCGGGGAAAAAGTTAGTTTGTAGTGGGTGGTCGAGAGTTTCACAGAGAGGGGCATCCCAAATGTAGATGCCGTGGTAGCAAGAACAAAACCCGGGATAGTCAAAATTCCGAGTACGGTTCCCTGGGAGGATCTGGGGTAAGGGGAGTATAGAGCCTACAGGTCAGCTTGAAGGACTAATACCAAGACTTTGCCATAAATTGCCTTTTTCTTGGTATCCAGCACGGGTTGCTTCATCTTCAATTCTTCACTATTGGGTTATCCGCCACAAGGTGGCGCAGTCGACTGCAAGAAGACTTGTGGCGCCTCCCGGCCCATAAATGGCAGCAAATTACCCATAAACTCCAGAGTTTCCTTGCAGTCCTGACTGCGAAGACAGAAGATTTTTCTTTCTCTGGATTTTGGCAGGTGAGCGGGGCATCCCAAGCCCGTCGGCCCTGCAGGCCTATTCCCACCTGTTACGGACCCTTCCTGCCTCCCAGCCCTGGCTGCGGTTCAGGTGAAGGTAGGAGAACACCTGGGGTTGGGTGTTCGCAGAGCTATGCTCTGGGCCGCAGACCCTGTACCTAACGGTCATCGCCGCTGCGGGCACGGCAGTGCGCTCTGCGGCGGGGCTGGACTTCCAGGGGGGAGGGGGCTCCCTCCCTGTCCTCTCCGGGCACCATTTTGCCTTCCCTTGCGCCTGGAGGTTCGCGCGCTGCCGGGGCCGCGCGATGACGCAATACACGCACTGTCCAATGCCTTCTATCGTCTGGAGTGATTTTGTCCTGTGCCTCTTCAGGAACAGGGTCGGGGGTTCTACTCCAATCTGTTCACGGTGTCAAGAGACAGTTCTCTGAGACCCATCCTGGACCTGAAGGGCCTCAACAGATTTGTCAGGTTCAAACACTTCCGCATGGAGACCTTACGGTCAGCGGTGAGCTCCCTTCGGCCCAGCGACTTCATGACCACGGTGGACATCAAGGATGCCTATCTGCACGTTTCTATCTTCCGGGGACATCAGATGTTCCTGAGGTTCGCCTTGGAGGATCAACACTACTAGTTTGGGGCTCTGCCATTCGGTATCTCTTCGGCCCCTCGGGTGTTCACCAAGGTTTCGGTGGGTGTCATGGCCCTCCTGAGGGGCCAGGGCATTCGCATTCTTACTTACCTGGACGACTTGCTGATTGCTGCTCAATCTTTTTAACAGGCCGAGAGCGATACTCGGAAGGTATTGTCCACTCTCGAAGCTTTCGGTTGGGTGATCAATTATCCCAAGTCTTCAATCACTCCTTCATTGGTGAAGTCCTTCCTGGGCATGACGTTGGATGCTTCTCAGGTCAAGGTGTTCCTTCCTCAGCAGAAGGTGGAGGGTCTTCAGACGCATGCGTGGGCCTTGTTGTCGTGTCCACATCCCTCCATCCGTCTGGGGATGCAGTTGGCCTCATGGTGTCTTGCTTCGAGGCTGTACCCTTCACTCAGTTCCACATGAGACCTCTTCAGTTGAATCTCTTTTCCGCTTGGGATCGGACACAGCCCCTGGAGTCCCTGGAGCAGGAGTTTGCTCTGTCCCTTCTGGCCAGACAGTCCCACTTGTGGTGGTTAGACTCGAGAAATCTTCTAGTGGGCAGGTCCTTTCTACCTCCGTGCTGGGAGATTGTCACCACGGACGCCAGTCTGATCGGTTGGGGAGGGTTTTGGCAATCGCTGAAGTTCCAGGGCCATTGGGGTCCTCAGGAGGCCCATGTGCCTATCAATCTCCTGAAGCTGAGAGCGATCAGGTTGGTTCTCTCCCAGTTGACTCCCCACCTTCGGGGTCGTGTGGTACAGGTTGGCTCGGACAATCAGACGGCGGTCTCCTACATCAATCATCAGGGCGGGACTCGGAGCAAACGAGCCCTCAAGGAAGTGTCCCTGATCTTGTCTTGGGCAGAGGAGAACGTTCCCTGCATCTCGGCGGTTTACATCCCAGGGTGGACAACCAGGGGCGGACTCCCTGAGCAGGGGGTCGTCTCGTCTGGGGGAATGGTCTCTCAGCAACAAAGTCTTTCTCGCCCTGTGTGGCCGCTGGGGGGCAGCCGGACGTGGACCTGTTTGCGTCCTGTCACAATCACAAGCTTCCAAAATTTGTCTCCCTGTCAAGAGATCCTCTAGCCACGGACGCGCTAGCTATTCCTTGGATGGAGTTTCGACTCCTCTATGCCTTTCCTCTGCTGGGTCTTGTGCTGCGCAAGATAGCCCAGGAAGGTGTACCGACCATTCTGGTGGCCCCCCGTTGGCCGAGAAGAGTATGGTTCGCGGACATCGTCCAGATGGCAGTGGATCACTTCGTCATGCCCGACGACCCAGGGCTCCTCACTCAGGGACAGCAGCGCCATCCCAATTTACAAACGCTGGCTTTGACGGCTTGGCTGCTGAAACCTCCATCCTGATGGATAAGGGGTTGCCGGCCTCGGCCGTCGGTACCATGATTCAGGCTCGGAAGAAATCGTCTTCTTTGATCTACTATAGGGTCTGGCACGCTTACATTGCCTGGTGTGAGTCTAAGTCTCTTCCTTGTCGCTCTTTTTCCATTTCCAGGATTTTGAAGTTTCTTCAACATGGTCTAGAGTTTACAACTGAGTACCCTCAAAGGTCAGGTTTCGGCCTTGGCAATTTTTTTCCAAAGATCTTTCGCCAATCATAGGCTTAGCAAGACTTTTTTTCCAGGGAGTTACCCATGTGCGTCCGCTGCGTAAGCCTTTGTTACCAGTGTGAGATTTGAACTTGGTGCTTTCTGCTCTCGAGGGTCCTCCCTTTGAGCCTTTGTGTGATGCTACACTGTCTATTCTGACTCTGAAGGTGGTCTTTTTGGTAGCTATCACCTCGATGCGTGGCGTCTCTGAGCTGACGGCGCTTTCTATGAAACCTCCTTATTTTGAGTGGCATCAGGATAAGGTGGTGTTCCGTCTCAAACCGGAATTCTTGCCCAAAGTTGTCTCTGCTTTTCATCTCAATGAGGACATTGTCTTGCCTTCTTTGCGTCCTGCCCCTTCTAATTCTAAGGAACTGAATCTTCATTGTCTGGATGTGGTCAGAAAAGTACTATTTGGTTGCCACAGAGTCATTTCAGAAGTCGGACTGTTCTCCCTGCCGGACCTCGTAAGGGCTTGCCTCTGGCCAAATCCACTATCAGTAAGTGGGTCAGACAGGCAGTGGTGCAAGCTTACTCTGCCAAGGGGAAGGAACCCCCTTTCCATGTTACAGCTCACTCCATTAGAGCTATTGGTGCCTCCAGGGCTTTTCAGCACCAGGCTTCGGTTGAACAGGTTTGTAGGGCCGCTACTTGGTCTTCAGTTCATACTTTCTCTAAGTTTTACAAGGTTGATGTTAGGGCCTCTTCTGATGCTGTTTTTGATTGCAAAGTGCTTCAGGCGGTAGTGGCTTGAACTGCCTGTTGTTGCCCACTGGGGATCCCACTCTTCTTCTTGGGCACTGCTTTTGGATGTCCCAATAGTGAAGAATTGAAGATGAAGCAACCCATGCTGTAATACCCCGAAAAATACAATTCTGTGATTACTCACCTGTAGAATTGTTTTTATGGGTATCCAGCATGGGTTGCTTCATCCCACCCTTGTTCTTGTTATCTTCTTTTGCCTTGTTATGGTGATTTGCGTTGAGAGTGTTATAGTGGGGCTGTGTGAGGTAACATGGCCTCTGCCTCCCAGCTTCTTTTTATTACTGCTTTTCAACACTGGAGTTTATGGGTAATTTGCTGCCTTTTATGGGCACAAGGGAGGAGCCACAAGTCTTCGACTGCGTCACCTTGTGTCGGATAACCCAATAGTGAAGAATTGAAGATGAAAGAACCCGTGCTGGATACCCATAAAAACAATTCTACAGGTGAGTAATTACAGAATTGTATTTTTATTTTTCTCTTACCTCCTTCTCTGGTAACAGAACGACCTCTAGTGGCACAGGACTATTAATGTTATCAGAATTTACGGTGAAAGGGGGACCAGTCTATTTTGCTTTCTGTGGGGGGTGTATCTTTAAAGTGGACCAAAACCCAGGGAGATCAGCCTGGGAATCTATAAGGTTCCTGGGCTGCTAGATTCCCTTTTCCCGGGGCAGAATCAGGATTTCCCGCTGTGTGAAACCCCGGGATACTGGATGCTCATTTAAAGCAGACCTGTCCCTATCATACATAGTTCCATGCGTGATGTTGGCTTCAAAATTATCCCAAATTATGATCCCCCCCCCCCCCCCCCCCCCAGGGAACCGTACTCGGGAATTTGACTATCCCGCCCAGGGCATCTTTATTTGGGATGCCCCGCTGTGTGAAACCCCTGACCATCCACTACAAGCTAACCTTTTCCCTACAGGGCATGTGCGGCCTTTTCCTCCATCAGAGCCGTTTGCCATGCATAGTGACTCAGCTCTTGGCAACTGGGAGAGAAATGGCTGGGAGCGGGAGCACGCCACAGCCTGAGATAGATATTCGGAAAGGCGCCCCTCTCTTGCTCCCCATTATTTACCTCTCTTGCTCCCCATTATTTACAATGCTGAGGGAGCCGCCGGAAAAGGGGATTTTTGCAGCGGCCTCTGGGATTGTTTCACACATTGAGACATCCTGATTTTGGAAGACCAGGGTCGGACCTGAAATATTTTACATTCCAGTGTCGGCCGGCTTTGTTTTTGTCCTGCTTTAAGAAACCGTAAATTATTTTTGACTGGAGGTCCACTTTAATCAGAACTCGGTCCTGCATGGTGGCATGCATCAATCATGGAGCCTTGTTTACACTCCCACTCGCCTACTCCACTCATTGCAATGGAGGGGGTGTGACAAGGTGGGTGTGGCATGCTCCCTCCATTGCGATCAATGGAGAAGGCATTTTTGCATTGTTCTCCCAGTAGGTATGATGATGACGGCACTGCATGAAGCGCTGCGGGGGGACAAAGGGGGAGTACTTTTTTTTTATTTTTAAGTCTGGGCAGGGACTTAAACCGGACCTTCACCCTGAATAAGAGCATATCTTATATGTTTCCTACACCCTGTACATACAGAGTGTCCACATTAATCCGGACCTTCACCCTGAATAAGAGCCTATCTTATGTGTTTCCCACACCCTGTACATACAGATTGCCCACATTAAAAATCATCCTACCTGCATCTACTGCATTTTATGAGCCTTTAAACGTCCAAGATGGCGGCTCATGGTGCATCAAGCAGCCTGCAAACAGGAAGTGTCTTCTGACTGTGTTGCTCTGCATTGTGGGATTGTTGTCCTTTCTCTGGCCCTGGTTCTGTTCTGTCTGTGCAAAGCACAGCTATAACCCCATCCCCTGTACTTTACCTCGCTCTCCTCTCCTCAGGATGTGATGCGTCTGAGTCAAGATGGCGGCGCCCGTATTCTAGAGTCCTGAACAGAGTTGCAGCCCAGTGGGGGAAAGAATAATAAGTAAGAGACTAGAAACTTAAAATATATTCATTTTAGATGCCGAGGAATAGTTTTTTTTTAAGGGTTTGGGCTTTTCATTAAATCATGCTGAAGGTCCGGTTTAAAAGACCAATGTAGCACAGCACCTTTTTGGTCACATGGGATCTTCAGAGGCCTGTGAAGCCCGTGTAGAGGTCCCCAGCACAGAGGAAGCTAATAAAACGTGTTGCCATCATGGAAGCTTCTGGCCACGTTTTTCCCCTGCAGTGACCCTGGGAATTTTTTTACTTTTTAAACAAGTATTTTTTAAAACGTTCCCGCTAGGCCGCCATGGGCTCCTCGGATGTGCTCATCTCCCATTCATTTTGTTGATGTTTCAGGAAGGCACCAAAAGGGGTCGTCATGGTTACTTGCTGGCGAGTAACCGCCATCCGTTCCTGTTGTGTCAATGTGAATTATGAGGAGAAAGGAAAGCGGAGGGTTAAAAATAAAAGGGCGTATTGTAGAGCTTTTTGTACCAGGACTTTGTGATTGACCATCTAATTAAAAAAAACAAAAGGGTTTTGTCCCCTGCAGCTGATGCGTGGGCTGGGATCCAGAAATCGGGTCAGTTGCTGATCGCTGGACTCGGACCAATAGTTTGGGGGGGACAAAAGGTGTGGGTACTCTTTTTGTATTATTACATTGTCAATCACTTTAAAGTTGATGAAATCCCAGGATTTTGACTATCCTGGGTTTTGGTCCTTTCCCCCCCCCCCGAGCACCCCGATCGGGGGTGCCCCGCTGTGTGAAGCCCCCAGGTCGCTGATACCAACTCACCTCTTCCCGGTCCTACGGAGCGTGTGTGACCCCTTGTCCAAGCCTTCCTCTAAGCCCAGCGGCTGCAAGAGTGCTGGTGGCTGTATCCCCCGCTTCCCTCTAATAGGGAGCATGCCCGCGCCAGCCATTCACAAATGCCTGGCACGTGCCTTGCTAGAGGGATGTGGCTCGCGCATACGCCGTTGGACCGGGAAACAAGGCAAGTGTATGGGGCATCCTGGTGGGTTTCACACAGCCGGGCATCCCGATTTTGGATGCCCCGGGGAGGGGGGGAATCGATCGGCTTGAGTTTTGGTCCATTCCATCTGCTTGCGCTGTGTTGGGCAACGCAGTCACAAAGCAAGAGAAAATGCTGCTCATTCGTTTCAATGAGCTAATAATATATATATTATATATATATATATATATATATATATATATATATATATATATATATATATATATATATATATATATATATATATATTATAATGTGCTGCATATATGTGAACTGGCCTATTAAAATAATGGGCAGCATTTCCCTTGCATTGTGATTGCGTTGCCCAAGCGGAGAGGTGTGAATAGAGCCTAAAAGGTTCGCAGATGTGTTTTCCTTTAGTTCCGTCCATCTTCCTTCATGTCTAGTGTTGGTCCTTTGCAAGCCATCTGCATCGGGGGCTTTATTAGACATGAAGGCAGATGGACGGAACTAAAGGAAAAACAAATCTGTGAACCTTTTGGGCTCTATTCACACCTCTCCGCTTGTGCAACGCAGTCACAACACAAGAGAAAATGCTGCCCATTATTTTAATGGGCCAGTTCACATGTATATACGCAGTGTATACATGTGAACTGGTCCATTGAAATGAATGGGCAGCATTTCCCTTGCGTTGTGACTGCGTTGCCCAAGCGGGGAGATGTGAATAGAGCCTAAAAGGTTCAGATGTGTTTTCCTTTAGTTCTGTCCATCTGTTCATGTCTAATAAATCCCCTGGTGTAGATGGTTTGCAAAGGACCAACACTAGAGTCTAGACTCCAAGGGCCAGTTGACTCCCTGCATTATGGGGCATCCCGATTTGGGATGTGAAAACCCCTGTTTTGCTCATGTTCTTAAGGTAAATGTGGACCAGCGGTGGCATCAGCTGCTTCCCTCTAGCAGCTTCTCGCACCAGGTGTATATAAATGGCTGGCCATTTCTTCTGCTGATTAATATGCGCTGCATTGACAGATGATTGGAGGAGAGTCCACAAATGCTTTGTGGAATGGTGACCAAAAGTGCTCCCCCACTTCTTTCTAGTTTCTCACTCACCCGTGTCCAAGGGAAAAGAGAGCAGAGGAAACCTTCCCTGTAGGCTGGTTGTCTACTGTAGCCAAAGCTGTACAAGGACGTGATGTGCAAGAGGAAAAACCAGCTCCAAAAATTTTGTGTGCATTGCATTACAGGAGAGGCGCTCGTGTATGAGTGTGTCATTTCATCTCAGGATGTCGCCCCCTTGTGGTGACCGGCTGTATCACTGCCATGTTCTGGTGCGCCTCATGACTTGCCAAACAAATAAAACTCTATTTTCTCCACTGAGGTGTTCTCTTTTTTTCTCCATTTTCAAAAGTTAAAGGTATCTTCCGGGCCCCAAGTGTAAAGACAAATCACTGTTTGCTTACGTGTCGCAATGAGGATTCATTCTTATGGGTGAAGCTGAGGTGATGGGGGTTTTACTTAAGAAACGCTAACGTCAGGACAGGTAGTGTCTGGTGAACGCCAGGTTCTGTATGTGAAAACCACATTTAAGAAAGTCAATCTGGTGAGCGCCTCTAACAGCACCATGTAGCGTCACATGTATCACTAGAGGCGGCTCAGTGTGTAGCGCCGGCGCTCTATGTTCAGTAGCGTCATATAGCACCTGTCGCTCTTCCTTAAATTTCAATGGGGTTTCATTTGGTTGTGTTTAAAGAGTGTGTTGCCAAAGTAAACTTAGGGGGTTATGTAAGAATGGATAGCACCAGGTAGTGCCTCGTAGCGACAGGCAGCATCAGGTGAGCCCCGGGCGCTGTACGCAATACCACATTTATGAAAGCAAATCTGGTGAGCACCTCTAACAGCGCCATGTAGCTGTGTGTAGATGCACCAAGCTTGGCACTACCTCGCGCTCGCTGCAACACTATACTGTTGTTAGAGCGCCCAACACACATCATCAATGCCGCCCAGGTTACTACAGCGAGTGAAACACTAGGTTACAGCGCCCGTTACCCGCTTACAGCGTCTACTAGCGGTCGCTCTAAGCGCCGCTATACAGACTCTGGCAATACCTGGCGTTAGTAGTGAATTAGCCTCATAAAATTTTTGTCTGAAATCATTGTGTGGCCTCTCCTGCCCGGCAACCAAACACTTTTTTTTTTTTAATTTTTATGCAGAATTGTATGTGCAGGTCGGCCATTGCCGTGTCAGTGTTAAACATTGTCACTCCATGTGTTTTTGCTCTGTTGCTGGTGTTTTTGTGTAGAGAAACAGACTTTTATCACATAGCTTCTGGCGCTCTAACGCCCAGTTTTATAGAGCCGACGCTGTGTGTGTCGTTCTTTCTTGAATACGGGCTTCAGCGCCGAATGCCGGACGCACTTAACTGGCGCTACCTATCGCTCCCTGCAGCGTTGTCCTGTTAGATGTGGCGTATTCTTGGACGCTTTGACCTTGGGACACCACCTAGTGTTCTCCATTGGCTCTACAGTGAATCAGGGAGAAGCTTCTACAGCGCCCTCCAGACATCAAATGTATCAATGCTGGACAGGATAGTACAGCGCCACTTGTCAGCCTGCTACGCTAGGTCACAGCGCCAGAGACCCGATTGCAGCGTCTACTAGTAAACGCTCTAAGCGCCGCTATACAGACGCTCACATGGCAGTATGTGGCGCTAGTCTTAAATCAGCCTCTTAGCCTCCTTTCTGTAACCCCTTGGAATTTAATTATGTATAACCACTTTATTCAAAGTATACAGTACGTCCTGCTCCAGATAGATTTCTTAAACTCGGGTATTACTCCGCCAGATGGCGCTGGACTGCAGAGACATCGAAAATAGGCTCCTCCCAGCCCCTCAAATACCCAGGGACCTCCCTCAATCCCCAGATCTTCTCTGCAGTCTGGACTGCGAAGGACAAGAAGATGACTCTCGCTACTCGCAGGTGAGTGGGGCTATTAGCCTGCGGCCCTGTAGGACTATTCCTACCCGTTCCATTGTTAATGTGCCTCCCAGCCTTGGCTACGCTGGTCGGGTGATGGTAGGCAGCACTGCTGTCAGGTGCTTAGGAGCGCTGCTCCACCGCAATCCCCCACCAAAGGGTAAGCGGTATAGGCATATGGTGAGCCTTATGGGATGTTTCTCCCGCACTATTGCCCCTGTCTATCGGTGGGCCCTGTTAAGTGGGCGCTGTCCTCCCTCACTCTCCTTGTAGCCTTCGGGGGAGGGAGGGGGGGGTGTGTGTGTGTGTGTATATATGCTTCACTACATTATGCTTGGTGTCAGCCGCCGCGCTGACTGGTTTTCACTTATTGTGCCTTGAAATTGCCGCCATGCACGCTTTCCTTTGTTCCGCGCGTGGCGGCGGCGTTACTTCAGGCGCCGGTGCGCCGTCATTGGCTGCTTGTCACGTGTATAGCTTCTTCGGGGGGCGGGGCCTGTCTTTGGCGCGTTCCGCGTCACTGTTCATGTGGGCCCGTCCCTCGAGGTATACCGACGCCATTTTTTTGCTTGGTTCCGGCTGCTGCGTGACGGGCTTCTATCTACCGCGATCCGTGAGTGCCCTCGTGGACGGCTTTATTATCGCTGTTATTTATTGTATACTTACGGCTCCCCTTTGATTATGTCTTTCAGACGGGCGACCCCTCTTGGCTTCTCCCGGCCCTACTCCCTCTATTTAGTTGATTAACTTGTGAGGCCTAGTGTCTCAGGATAATGTGCTCGGGGTTCCTTCGGGACAAGCCCGGCTGTGTTGTAGCTTGTGGGATGTCCCCTATTAGCGCTGACAATGCACGGGTCTGTGTACCTTGTGCCGAGCAGGTGCTTGCGCTGCAATCTGGCCTTCCAGTGGCTGGGCCTGCGCCTCATTTCACTTCACCTACTCCCCCAAGCTTAAATCTCACTCCCTCTGAGTTGCATACAAGTGGGGATTCTCAGCCGGATGTGTCCTCCAGACTGGCTAGTGTTGAGAAGTTAATTGCTAATACCTTGGCGCGTAAGGCCTCTGCAAAAAAAGCGGCACTTAACGCCTGATGTCACTCTTTTCCCTATGGAAGCTGATGAGTTTTTCGAACTGTCTGGCTATACCCCTTTGGATGAAGGGGAGCTATTCTCCGACTCAGGGTCATCTGATGAGAGGCCCAGGGGTCAGAGCCAGAATCGTCCTGACCCCTGGGCCTCTCATCAGATGACCCTGAGTCAGAGATACTGATAGACTGTTGGCTCAGATTCTTGAGGTTCTGTCTATCTTTCCCCCTGTTGCGGCCCCCAGGCAACGGGGGGAACTTTTTCATGCTGCTAAGTCACGCTTGGAATTTCCTGAGCAAGCACATTTTAATAATCTTGTGCTCAAGGAATGGGAGCGTCCCAGTAGACTTCCCGGTGTACCTAAGAGTTGGGATAGGAAGTATCCCTTTCCTGCTGATGTGGTGAAGTGTTGGTCATCCCCTCCCAAAGTGGATGCCCCGGTCCTAGGGTTATCCAACACCTCTGTCATGCACTCCCCTGACTCTACTACCCTGCGGGATGCTGAGGACTGGCGCATTGATCAGCTGGCGTCCCATGCTTTTGCATGTGTGGGGACGGCGCTGCGCCCGGTCTGTGCCTCTGCCATTACGGCTGTGGCTATTAGGACCCTGCTCAGAAGTATCCTTGATGGTGCCCCTGATCATGTGTCTAGTGAGGAGTTTAATGCACTCTCTCGTTGTGATGTTTTTGTGACTTATGTCCTCTCTGCCTTGGATGACACCATTAGAATGTGTGGCAGAACCTCTGCCCTTGTGGTGGTTATACGCCGCTCGTTTTGGCTGCGCCAGTGGGCTGCTGACAACGCTGCCAAGAAAGCCCTCACTGGTTTTCCCTTCAAAGGACTACGCCTGTTTGGGGACCGTCTGGACCTATTTGCTAAGGGAGGCAGGTTACCCCAGCGCAGGCGGCAGTCTCGGCCCTTTCAGGGTCAGGGCTCCTTTTCCTCCCCCCTACCGTGGTGCTAGACAAGGGAGGGGGGTTTCCTTTACTGGGGCCCGAGGAGACTTCTGGGGTAGGGGCAGAGGACGGGGATGCCCTGGCTCCTCCTGGGGCTCCAAGCTTAAGTCCTCTCCCAAGCCCCCTCAGGCATGATGGGGCGCCCTAGCCCATCCGGGTGGGGGGACGGCTTCAGCACTTTGCTCACGTCTGGAGGCTTCATGTCTCAAACCGGTGGATTCAGGAGGTAGTGTCCTCCGGTTACATGATAGAGTTTGCTGCCTGGCCGCCCCCAAGGATCATCAGATCTCGGATTCCTCAGGACCCTGTGTCAGCTCAGGATCTAGTGCATGCAGTGCAAAGCCTTCTGGAGCTGGGGGTCATCTGCAAGGTCCCTTTAAGAGAAAAGGGCAAAGGCTTCTATTCCAACCTCTTCACAGTACCCAAAAAAGATGGGTCAGTCAGGCCCATCCTGGACTTGAAGATCCTCAACAAATTTGTCAGGTGCAGGCGCTTTCGCATGGGTTACTTCCTCGCACTCCCGCCTTCAAGACTTCTCCCGTGCCTCCCCACTTCTCTGGAATGCACTCCCCCGCTCGATCCGCCACTCTCCATCACTCCAAGCCTTTAAAAGCGCCCTCAAAACTCACTTCTTCAGACAAGCATATGACCTGGCTTAAGCAACCACTATAACCTTCAATGGCACGTGCAGCCATACTCAAGCTCTACCACTTGTGACCCCACCCCCTTTGTCTCCACCCCCATCCTTTAGTCTGTAAGCTCGCAAGGGCAGGGCACTCCTCCCTATTGTCTCCCGTGCTCACAACACTTGGTTTTAACCTGTGGCATCTAATTTTGTATTGTTGTCTGTGCTATCTGTTTTACCTTGTCTGTATTCTTACTTGTAAAGCGCTACGGAAGTTGATGGCGCTATATAAATAAACAATAATAATAATAATAATGGGAACTCTGCGCTCTGCCATCAGTTCCCTGCACCCAAGGGATTTCATGACGTCTGTGGACATCAAAGATGCTTACCTTCATATTCCTGTATTTCCAGGTCATCAAAGGTTCCTCAGGTTCGCTCTAGAGGATCAACACTACCAATTTGTGGCATTGCCTTTTGGTCTCGCTTCAGCTCCCAGGGTGTTCACCAAGGTGCTGGCAGGAGTGATGTCCCTGCTCAGGTTTCAGGGCATCCACGTGCTGCCCTACCTGGACGACATTCTCATCACTTCCCAGTCTCTACATCAGGCAGAGTTGGATACTCAGCTGGTGGTGTTCACCCTGGAGTCATTTGGCTGGGTGATCAACCACCCCAAGTCTTCTCTGCCCCCCTCCTTGGTGACTTCATTCCTTGGAATGAATCTGGATACAGTTCAGGCAAGGATTTTTCTTCCTCAGCAGAAGGTGGACAGTCTACTGGCGCAGGTCCAGTTCCTGCTATCTTGTCATCATCTCTCCATCAGGCAGGGAATGCAGCTGGTGGGCCTGATGGTGGTGTGCTTCGAGGCCCTTATGCTCAGTTCCACTTGAGGCCTCTGCAACTTCACCTCTTGTCAGTATGGGACAAGGACTCTGCGTCCCTGGACCGGGTCTTTGCACTTTCCCCCCTGGTCAGGCGGTCCCTCTCGTGGTGGATGGACTCCAGGAACCTGTTGGGGGGCAGATCCTTTCTGACCCCCTCCTGGGAGACTGTCACCACGGATGCCAGTCTGTCAGGTTGGGGAGGTTTCTGGAAGTCCCTGCAGTTCCAGGGGAGGTGGGGCCCTCAGGAGGCCCACACACCTATCAACGTCTTGGAGCAGCGGGCGATCAGGTTGGTTCTGGCTCAGTTGACTCATCACCTTCGGGGCCTGCCTGTTCAGGTGCGCTCGGACAACCAGACGGCAGTTGCCTACATCAATCATCAGAGAGGGACCCGGAGCAAGAGGGCCCTCCAGGAAGTGTCTCTGATCCTGACCTGGGCGGAGCCCAATGTTCCCTGCATATCAGCGGTGTACATTCCGGGGGTGGAAAATCTGCTGCCAGACTCTCTGAGCAGAGGGACCTCTTGCCAGGGAGAATGGTCCCTCTGCAACAGGGTGTTCCAATCTCTGTGTCACCGTTGGGGCCAACCAGATGTGGATCTGTTTGCGTCCCGTCACAATCACAAGCTCCCAGCCTTTGTCTCTCTGTCCCAGGATCCTCTGGCCTTGACCTCGGATGCGCTAGCAATGTCATGGAAGGACTTTCAGTTCCTGTATGTCTTCCCTCCAATCCCCCTGCTGGGCAGGGTTCTGCGCAAGATTGCTCTGGAAAGGGTGCCAGCAATTCTGGTGGCCCCCAGGTGGCCAAGAAGAGTGTGGTTCGCAGACATGGTGCAGCTGGCAGTAGATCAGTACGTTCTGCCCAGGGTGCCAGACCTGCTCACTCAGGGCTCCTTACGCCATGCCAATTTACAAACTCTGGCCTTGACGGCCTGGCTGCTGAAACCTCCATCTTGATGGAGAAGGGGCTGTCTACCTCGGTTGATGATACCATGATAAAGGCTAGGAAGAAGTCTTCCTCTTCCATTTATTACAGGGTTTGGAGTGCCTACATTGACTGGTGTGAGTCTAAGTCTCTTCCCTCTCGTGTGTTCTCTATTTCCAGGATTCTGGAGTTCCTGCAGCATGGGTTGGAGATGCTGCCCTGGCCACTCTTACACTCAAAGTTGTCTTTTTGGTGGCTATCACCTCTGTTAGACGTGTGTCTGAGTTGGCGGCGCTCTCCATCCAGCCCCCCTACTATGAGAGACACCAGGACAAGGTGGTGGTCCGCTTCAAGCCGGACTTTCTGCCTAAGGTTGTGTCTGCTTTTCATTTGAATCAGGACATTGTTTTTCCGTCATTGTGCCCTAATCCTAGCAATGCTAAGGAGAGGGTTTTGCACTCTTTGGATGTGGTTAGGTGTCTGAAGTATTATCTGGTGGCTACTGCACCTTTCAGAAAAACTGATGCTCTTTTTGTGGTCCCTTCTGGTCCTAGGAAGGGGTTGGCTCCTGCCAAGTCTACTGTCAGCAAGTGGATTTGTCAGGCTGTGATTCAGGCCTACTCTGCTAAGGGGAAGAATCCTCCCTTCCGCCTTACTGCTCATTCTACTCGTGCTATTGGTGCCTCTTGGGCTTTTCAGCACCAGGCTTCTGTTGAACAAGTTTGCAAGGCCGCTACTTGGTCTTCTGTTCATACCTTTTTAAAGTTTTACAAGGTTGATGTTAGGGCCTCAGCTGATGCTGTTTTTGGCCGCAAGGTTTTGCAGGCGGCAGTGGTTTAAACTGTCTGCTGTTACCTTTGGGGATCCCACCCTACTTTATGGACAATGCTATTGGATGTCCCGAGTGTAAGTAATCTATCTGGAGCAGGACGTACTGTATACTAAGAATAATACAATTCTGTGATTACTCACCTGTAGAATTGGTATTATGAGTATACAGTACGTCCACCCCACCCTTGGTTTTGCATTATCTTGGATCCCCTGTATGGTGATTGTTATCATTGTTATAGTTACCAGTTTGGGTTGTTTTAATTCTCCCGGCTTCTCGTTTACTGCTTTTCAGTGCTGGGGATTGAGGGAGGTCCCTGGGTTTTTGAGGGGCCGGGAGGAGCCTATTTTCGATGTCTCTGCAGTCCAGCGCTATCTGGGGGAGTGATACCCGATTGTAAGTATTCTATTTGGAGCAGGACGTACTGTATACTCATAATACCAATTCTACAGGTGAGTAATCACAGAATTGTATTTTTTCACCCTGAGAGGTGGACGTATCTTCACCCCTCTTGCATCAGACTGAGTGGGACACTCCATGTCCCGTGGCTTCAAGGCCCAGCTTAAATATATCTATATGTAGGTCTCTTCTGTGCTCAGGGAAATTTTCACTAGCAGAAAATAAACTGGATTTTGACTATCCCGGGTTTTGCTTCTTATCCCGGTTGTGAAATCCCCAGATCGCCCGTAAAAGTTACCTTTACTTGGTGTGTGGTTTGTCGTCTAATGAGAGCAATTTGCTTTGCATATTTAATGCTCGGCAAACGACTCTGTTTATGTTTTTGGGAGCAGAAGTAGCCGCATCCCCAGCAGCAAGCACACTCCTATCCCCAACTTATGCGAATGTATGGGGGCACAGCCCAATAATGCGGTCCCGACACATCAGCAAGGAAGGAGGTGAATTAAGCTGGCACCCTGGGGGGGGGGCACACAGCAGGCCATGCATGAGATGCCCCAGGGGAAGGCTATTGGTTGGCCCTGGGATCTTTTAGACTACAGGGCTGGCCCACTCAGGTTTTTTTTTTCCACAAAAAAAATGTATGCTTATGCTGGTGAGCGAGTGACAGATACACAGACAAGCAAACTACACCACCTATTAGAGATCTTAATAGGACAGTTTATTTTGTCCTATAGGTATGCTGCAGATAAGGAGACATGAAATCATCCCAACAATTCTGTCCATGAGTCATCAGCTGAAAAAAAAAATTCAGGGAGGTAAGATCCTGTGATTTTGTGTCCTGCCTGTACTGTTTATTTAAACGGTAACCCCAGCTGGAGAACTGGCCTGCCCTGGGGCATCCCAAACTGGGATCCCCCAAGGCACCAGCATTCACTCACCTCTCCCTGATGCAATGTTGCATGTGCGGGCTATTATCCAATGAGAGCAGTTTGTACTGTGACGATTGCGCGAGTTGATCAAACCTCTTGATCATTCATCTGATCAAGCTGGCCAATCGTACTCGACGTTGTTAAATTGGCAACACGTGTGGTTTCAGTCATTAGTTGTCTGGCTGCATCCAACTCAAAATACAAAAAAGTTGATTTATGAGCTGTGAAAGGGCCCCCATTGATGATCACACTGCGGCCCTGTAACAGTCACACCACTGAAGTGGCGAGCTGCACCCTGCTTTCACTTTAAAGTGGACCAAAACACAGGATTTTGACTAGCCTGGGTTTCGGTCCTTTCCCCCTGGGCACCCCAATCAGGGGTGCACCTCTGTGTGAAACCTCCAAGGATGCCGAGACCAGCTCATCTGTTCCCGGTCCTACGGCAACTCTGACAGCCGCATCCCCTGCTTCCCTCTAACGGGGAGTGTGCCCGCGCCGGCCATTCACAAATGCCTGGCACAAGCGTGCACCCTGCTAGAGGGATAGCGGGATGCGCCGTGGGACCGGGAAAAGAGGTAAGTGAACACTAAAACATGCATGGGTGAATCATCCTTTGCTGCTGAGGCGGCCCCGCTGACTAGAGTGGGCTCACTAGGATTTATCATAAAATATAAAACAGGCTGAATGAAAGATGCCGCCCCTCACAGCCAGCATGGGGAGAAACAAAGTAAGCACCTTCAAACCTTTGCCTGGATTGACCCTTTAAAGTGGGCCAAAACCCAGGATTTTGACTATCCTGGGTTTTGGTCCTTTCCTCCTGGGCACTCCGATCGGATCGTGGTGTGAAACCCCCCAGATCACCGAAGTTAACTCACTTCTTCCTGGTCCTACGGCGCATGCACGGTTGCTTGTCCAATCAGCACACACAGAGCCGCTGATGCCATGTCATCAAAGCCTTCGTCTAAGGCCAGGTGGCTCAGAGCGCGTGGACAGTCGCATTCCCCCACTTCACTCTTAACAGGGAGCGTGCCTGCACTGACCATTGACAAATGCCTGGCGTGGGCACGTGCCCTGCTAGAGGGATAGCGGGGATGCAGCATTGGACCGGGAAGCAAGGTTTTGGATGCCCGGGGGGGGGGGGGGGGGGAAATCGATCTTCGGTGGGTTTCGGTCCACTTTAAATAGGAACACTGGGCTGACCTGGGAGTCATTGAAAACTCTCTAAACTTCTCCTACTCACCCACTTTCAGATGAGCACATCTAGCCCCTCGGTCTCTGGGGCGCTATCTTAATTGATGCAATCCCGATCCTGTGCAGTGTCTGCTCTATTGGCTGCAGAGGCACAAAAGCCACAACACTTCGAGGGGTTACAGCACTAAAGGAGACTCCCAGCGGCAAAGCCCACACTTTAAAGGCTAAGACATTTGAACGCCGTCCAAGGGATCGCCAGATCGTCTGTTGCTAAGGCCAGAGGATCTCTTGAGAGAGAGACGAACCTTGGAAGCTTGTGATTGTGTCTGGACGCAAACAGATCCATGTCTGGTTGACCCTAGCGGAGGCACAGAGCCTGAAAGGTTTTGCTACTGAGGGACCATTCCCCTAGACGCAAGGAACTCCTGCTCAGGGAGTCTGCCTCCTGGTTTTCCACCCCGGGGATGTAAACTGCCACTATGCAGGGAACATTCTCCTCTGCCCAAGTCAGAATCCGGCTTACCTCCTTGAGGGATCTCTTGCTCCGAGTCCCGCCCTGGTGGTTGATATAGGCCACAGCTGTTTGATTGTCTGAGCAGATCTGGATCGCATGGCCTTTTAAATGCGGAGTTAGGCGTAGAAGAACCAACCGGATTGCTCTCAGCTCCAAGAGATTTATGGGTAACCGGTTCTCCTTTGGACCCCACTGACCCTGGAGATTCTGGGTCTGCCAAATGCCTCCCCATCCTGTAAGGCTGGCATCCGTGGTAACTATCTCCCAATGGGGAGTCAGAAAGGACTTGCCCACCAGCAGGTTCTGGGTGTCCAACCACCACAAGAGGGACTGCCTGGCCAGGGGGGACAGCGAAAAACCTTGTTCCAGAGATTCCTGTGACCGATTTCAGCCAGATTCAATTGTAGAGGTCTCAAATGAAATTGGGTGAAGGGTACTGCCTCGAAGCATGACACCATTAGGTCCACCAAGGACCAGGAAGGATCTCACTGTTGAAGGCATGATAAACGACTTGGGGTAAAGATTACCCACCCGAAAGCTTCCAGGGTTGACAGCACCGTCCGAGTATCGCTCTCGGCCTCCTGAAGGGAAAGGGCTGAAATCGTCGAGATAGGGTAACATACGAATACCCTGACTCCTCAGGATTGCCATGATGCCCGCCAGCACCTTGGTGAACACACGGGGGGCTGAGAATATGCCGAATGGGAGTGCTACAAATTGGTAATGTTGATCCTCCAGTGCAAACCTCAAGAACTTCTGATGTCCTTGGAAGATCGGGATGTGCAGATAAGCATCCCTGATGTCCACCGTGGTCATGAAGTCGCCGGGCCGAAGCGTTCTCACCACTGATCGCAACGTTTCCATGCGGAAATGTCTGACCTTTACAAATTTGTTGAGACCCTTCAGGTCCAAGATCGGCCACAGCGTTCCGTCCTTGGGAACCGTGAACAGGTTGGAGTAGAAACCCTGACCCTGTTCCTGCCAGGGCACAGGGCAAATTACAGCTATCCGCAGGAGGTGTTTGACAGACGCTCTCAAAGCCTGAGCTTTTAACGGGTTTTGGGATATCCTTGAACATAGGAATTTTGTGGGTGGCCTGGCTGCCAGCTCTATCTTGTAACCGGAGGACACCACTTCCTGAATCCACCGATCCGTGACGTGACGTCTCCAGATCTGAGCAAACAGCAGAAGCCGCCCCCCCACCTGTATGGGTGAGGGCGCCCCCTCATGCCTGAGTAGGCTTGGCTGGGGTTTTGGCTTTAGCGCCCTAAGAGGAGTTGGGTCGGCTGCGGGACCTACCTCTGCCCCAGATATCTCTGCGGGCCCCTGGAAATGAAGATCCTCTTCCTCCCCGAAAGGACCGAGCAGGCTTTCTTCTCTGAGGGAGCCTACCATCCTTGACCAAGAGGTCCAGTCGCTCCCCAAACAGCCAGCTTCCCACAAAAGGTAGACTTGTGAGGGACTTCTTGGCAGCCACATCGGCCGACCACTGTTTCAACCATAGTGAGTGGAGTAAAGCAACGAGCAAGGCCGAAATTCTGGCACCAAGCCTGACCACATCATCCATGGCAGTAACAACAAAGCTGATGAAGTCCAAATGGGCCTTGAGTTCCTTATACTCCTCTGCCCGTTTGCGAGATTTAGCCCTAGCTACAAGGTGTTTAACCTTTCTCCTGTTGGCTAGCGAAACAATCACAGAGGGGACACGCAGGGCGAAAGAGAGCACCAGCAAAGGTGAAAGCATGACAGACCAACTGATCCATGCATTTGTCTGCCGGATCACGTAAGGAAGCATTGTCAGGCGATGGCATAACAGTGGTGTTGGACAACCCTTACACCGGAGGGTCCACCTTGGGAGGGTGAGACCATAGCCAAACCAATTCAGCAGGGAAAGGGTACCGCCTATTCAGGCCCTTAGGGACCGACGGTAATCTGTTGGGCCTTTCCCACTCCTTAAGAGTCATGTTAGAAAAATGAAGCTGCTCAGGAAAGACCCGCCGTTGCCGTTCAGGCTGAAATAAATCACCTGCTTCCTCTTAGCCGCTCTAGGAGGGACAATGTGCAAGGTATCAAATACGGAAGAGAGCAAACTCTCCATATCACCCGGGAGGCAAGAATCCTCATCCGAGGAGGAACCAGAGATGCTGTTGTCTCCAGGGGAAAGCAGCTCCGCCACTGAGAGTGAATCATCTGGCAACTCACCTTCCTCCGCAGATCCCAAGAAATCATAGAAATCATTATCCGAGTAAATTGGCCCCAGGTGCCGCTTCTTACTCGAGGCCTTCTTAGGGGCTGCCAACGAGATCCGTTTCTCGAGACTAGCCAGCCTGTGTGCAAAATCAGCATGTGACCCCTTCCTGGCTCCCCCTTCACTAGGGGCTAACTGCAGCAGAGGAGGGTCCGGAGAGGGTCCGATGGTAATACAGGGCTAGGGTCAGGAGCGACCGCCCGCTCATGGTCCAAAGCAATGCCTCTGGTGCAAGTGGAACAAAGAGTGCTGAATCCGCCCAGGGGATTCCATCTGCACAAGGGGCAGAGCCTGTCCTGCCCAAGTGGGGTGCCCGGCTCACTATCCCATGATGCCTCCGTTATGGTGATTGCGAATAGCAATATTCAATAAGGCTAGTAGACACTAATGGCCTAAGCCTAATAGCCGATCCCTCTAATCAATAATGGGGACCGGGAGGAACCACAACCCTCAACCTTAGCCCACGGTCTAAAATAAAAAGAGAAAAGACAGCAAACTGGCCGGATGACGCGCCGTGGGGGGGGGGGGGGCGGAATCCGGCACGTAGCTGACGTTGCGCATGTGACGCCCCCCCAGTGGATCCTTCTGGAAGCGCTGTGGTGCGGGAGGCGCGCTGCTGAGGCCCTCGGTGCTGACAGGGAGACAAGGTTGGCAGTGTCTCCCGGTGTTGTTGTGAGCACCTGGAAGTAATCCCTCTCTGAACTGGCGATGTCGTGAGTCCCTCCTTTTGTGATTTTATCGTTGATTGCATGTATTCTCTATGATTTTATATGTTAATGCATGGCATGGGATCATTTTGTAATTGCTGTCTTTTCTCTTTTTATTTTAGACCGTGGGCTAAGGTTGAGGGTTGTGGTTTCTCCCGGTCCCCATTAATGATTAGAGGGATCGGCTATTAGGCTTAGGCCATTAGTGTCTACTAGCCTTATTGAATATTGCTATTCGCAATCACCATAACGGAGGCATCATGGGATAGTGAGCCGGGCACCCCACTTGGGCAGGACAGGCTCTGCCCCTTGTGCAGATGGAATCCCCTGGGCGGATTCAGCACTCTTTGTTCCACTTGCACCAGAGGCATTGCTTTGGACCATGAGCGGGCGGTCGCTCCTGACCCTAGCCCTGCATTACCATCAGCCTCTACGGATCCTCCGCTGCTGCAGTTAGCCCCTAGTGAAGGGGGAGCCAGGAAGGGGTCACATGCTGGCTAGTCTCGAGAAACGGATCTCGTTGGCAGCCCCTAAGAAGGCCTCGAGTAAGAAGCGGCACCTGGAGCCGATTTACTCGGATAATGACTTCTATGATTTCTTGGGATCTGCGGGGGAAGGTGAGTTGCCAGATGATTCACTCTCAGTGGCGGAGCTGCTTTCCCCTGGAGACAACAGCATCTCTGGTTCCTCCTCGGATGAGGATTCTTGCCTCCCGGGTGATATGGAGAGTTTGCTCTCTTCCGTATTTGATACCTTGCACATTATCCCTCCCAGAGCGGCTAAGAGGAAGCGGGTGATTTATTTCAGCCTGAACGGCAACGGCGGGTCTTTCCTGAGCAGCTTCATTTTTCTAACATGACTCTTAAGGAGTGGGAAAGGCCCAACAGATTACCGTCGGTCCCTAAGGGCCTGGATAGGCGGTACCCTTTCCCTGCTGAATTGGTTTGGCTATGGTCTCACCCTCCCAAGGTGGACCCTCAGGTGTAAGGGTTGTCCAACACCACTGTTATGCCATCGCCTGACAATGCTTCCTTACGTGATCCGGCAGACAAATGCATGGATCAGTTGGTCTGTCATGCTTTCACCTTTGCTGGTGCTCTCTTTCGCCCTGCGTGTCCCCTCTGTGATTGTTTCGCTAGCCAACAGGAGAAAGGTTAAACACCTTGTAGCCAGGGCTAAATCTCGCAAACGGGCAGAGGAGTATAAGGAACTCAAGGCCCATTTGGACTTCATCGGCTTTGTTGTTACTGCCATGGATGATGTGGTCAGGCTTGGTGCCAGAATTTCGGCCTTGCTCGTTGCTTTACTCCACTCACTGTGGTTGAAACAGTGGTCGGCCGATGTGGCTGCCAAGAAGTCCCTCACAAGTCTACCTTTTGTGGGAAGCAGGCTGTTTGGGGAGCGACTGGACCTTTTGGTCAAGGATGGTAGGCTCCCTCAGAGAAGAAAGCCTGCTCGGTCCTTTCGGGGAGGAAGAGGATCTTCATTTCCAGGGGCCCGCAGAGATATCTGGGGCAGAGGTAGGTCCCGCAGCCGACCCAACTCCTCTTGGGGCGCTAAAGCCAAAACCCCAGCCAAGCCTACTCAGGCATGAGGGGGCGCCCTCACCCATACAGGTGGGGGGGCGGCTTCTGCTGTTTGCTCAGATCTGGAGACGTCATGTCACGGATCGGTGGATTCAGGAGGTGGTGTCCTCCGGTTACAAGATAGAGCTGGCAGCCAGGCCACCCACGAAATTCCTATGTTCAAGGATATCCCAAAACCCGTTAAAAGCTCAGGCTTTGAGAGCGTCTGTCAAACACCTCCTGCGGATAGCTGTAATTTGCCCTGTGCCCTGGCAGGAACAGGGTCAGGGTTTCTACTCCAACCTGTTCACGGTTCCCAAGGACGGAACGCTGTGGCCGATCTTGGACCTGAAGGGTCTCAACAAATTTGTAAAGGTCAGACATTTCCGCATGGAAACGTTGCGATCAGTGGTGAGAACGCTTCGGCCCGGCGACTTCATGACCACGGTGGACATCAGGGATGCTTATCTGCACATCCCGATCTTCCAAGGACATCAGAAGTTCTTGAGGTTTGCACTGGAGGATCAACATTACCAATTTGTAGCACTCCCATTCGGCATATTCTCAGCCCCCCGTGTGTTCACCAAGGTGCTGGCGGGCATCATGGCAATCCTGAGGAGTCAGGGTATTCGTATGTTACCCTATCTCGACGACCTGCTGATTTCAGCCCTTTCCCTTCAGGAGGCCGAGAGCGATACTCGGACGGTGCTGTCAACCCTGGAAGCTTTCGGGTGGGTAATCTTTACCCCAAGTCGTTTATCATGCCTTCAACAGTGAGATCCTTCCTGGGAATGACAATAGACACCGCTCAGGTCAAGGTTTTTCTGCCACAGCAAAAGGTTTTGGGACTCCAGACCCAAGTGCAGGCCTAGCTGACCTGTCAACAGCCGTCGGTACGTCTGGGGATGAGATTGGTGGACCTAATGGTGTCATGCTTCGAGGCAGTACCCTTCACCCAATTTAATTTGAGACCTCTACAATTGAATCTGGCTGGAATCGGTCGCAGGAATCTCTGGAACAAGGTTTTTCGCTGTCCCCCCTGGCCAGGCAGTCCCTCTTGTGGTGGTTGGATACCCAGAACCTGCTGGTGGGCAAGTCCTTTCTGACTCCCCACTGGGAGATAGTTACCACGGATGCCAGCCTTACAGGATGGGGAGGCATTTGGCAGACCCAGAATATCCAGGGTCAGTGGGGTCCGAAGGAGAACCGGTTACCCATAAATCTCTTGGAGCTGAGAGCAATCCGGTTGGTTCTTCTACGCCTAACTCCGCATTTAAAAGGCCATGCGATCCAGATCCGCTCAGACAATCAAACAGCTGTGGCCTACATCAACCACCAGGGCAGGACTCGGAGCAAGAGATCCCTCAAGCAGGTAAGCCAGATTCTGACTTGGGCAGAGGAGAATGTTCCCTGCATAGTGGCAGTTTACATCCCCGGGGTGGAAAACCAGGAGGCAGACTCCCTGAGCAGGAGTTCCTTGCGTCTAGGGGAATGGTCCCTCAGCAGCAAGACCTTTCAGGCTCTGTGCCTCCGCTAGGGTCAACCAGACATGGATCTGTTTGCGTCCAGACACAATCACAAGCTTCCAAGGTTCGTCTCTCTCTCTCAAGAGATCCTCTGGCCTTAGCAACAGACGATCTGGCGATCTCTGTATGCATTCCCTCTGTTTCCGCTCCTGGGCAGAGTGCTGCGCAAGACAGCCCAGGAGGGGGTGCCAGCCATCCTGGTGGATCCTCGTTGGCCGAGAAGGAGTTGGTTTGCAGACATAGTTCAGATGTCAATAGATCACTACATCATGCCCGATGGCCCAGGTCTTCTCACACAGGGGTCGCTGCGGCACCCGAATTTACGGACGCTGGCTTTGACTGCCTCGATATTGAAACCTCAATCCTGATGGAGAAGGGGTTATCGGCCACGGTTATTCAGGCACGGAAGAAGTCTTCTTCCATGATCTACTACAGAGTTTGGCGGGCCTATATCGCTTGGTGCGAGGCCAAGAGCCTTCCTTGCCGGAAATTTTCTATTTCTAGAATTCTGGAGTTTCTACAACATGGTTTAGACTTGGGCCTCCAGCTGAGCACCCTCAAGGATCAGGTCTGGGACTTTCTGCTGGCGATCACCTCGGTGCGTCGTGTATCAGAGCTGGCCGCGCTTTGTATGAAACCACCTTACTTTGAGTTGCACAGAGATAAGGTGGTTTTTCGTTTTAAACCTGATTTTTTGCCTAAGGTCGTTTCTTCTTTTCACCTTAATGAAGAAGTTGTCTTACATTCCTTGTGTCCAGCACCGGCTAATTCCAAAGAACGGACCCTCCATGCTTTGGATGTGGTCAGAGCCATAAGGTATTACCTGGCTGCGACTGAATCCTTTAGGAACTCTGATTTGCTTTTTGTCTTAACAGAGGGTTAACAGGGGACTGCCACCAGCCAAGTCCACTCTCAGTAAGTGGATTAGACAGGCGGTGGTACAAGCCTATTCTGCCAGGGAGAAGGAGCCCCCTATTTTGGATCACAGCTCATTCTACTAGGGCTATTGGTGCCTCTTGGGCTTTTCAGCATCAGGCATTGGTGGAACAAGTTTGTAAGGCCGCCACTTGGTCTTCTGTTCGTACTTTTACAAAGTTTTACAAGGTGGATGTCAGGGCCTCAGCTGACGCTGTTTTTGGCCGACAGTTCATTTCACTACCGCCTGAAGCACCTGTCTGCTGTTTCGTACTGGGGATCCCGCTCATATAGACACTGCTTTTGGATGTCCCAATCGTGAAGATTATCTGGACGGCCTAGAATGGATGGAGGAGAAAAATACAATTCTGTGAAACTCACCTGTAGAATTGTTATTGTATCCATCCATGCCAGGTCATCCACCCCGCCCTTGTCTTATCTGACGTTGTGCTGTGCGCTACATTATCAGTAGCAGGCGTTGTGCCAAACGCTAACTAGCTAGCTTTCATTGTTGCACTGTTCATTGCTGAGGTATTGGCCAACCTATGTCAGTGCCTGTTGGGCTTTGTAATGCCGCTTTTTCGGATATTTTTCCTTCTTGAAATTTTTGGCGTTGTATTTTTACGGCGGTTCATCATTACAGTTAGAGATTACTGCTGGGGACAAACTTTACAGTGTGTTTCAGCTGTGTTTTAGTTCCCCAAATTACACTTTGTTAAGCAAAAGAAGCCATTAAAATCAATTAGAAGAACATCAGACATTTTCTGATGTTCCCCTTTAAACATCCCTCCCCTCTCACTGCCTTTTGGATGTCGGCATTATCTAAAACACTGACTGAATACTTTATTGATCGCCAAGTACAGGATACACACAAGGAATGCTTTTTGGCAGGAGATACACCATTAGAGCTATAAACAATAATATATAATACCTATAATACATAGTAGTGACAGGTAAAAGTTCAGTGCCGGTTATTCATTGCCTTAACGGCCAAAGGAAAAAAACTATTTTTGTGCCTGGAGGTTCTAGTTGAAAGAGCCAGGTACCTGCAGCCAGAGGGTAAGAGTCTGAAGAAAGAATGCCCTGGGTGAGTCCATAGCTCTTTTGCCTTTGTGCAGATTCTGCTCTTGAATTGTCCCTCTAAGGAGCATCCTATGATCTGCTCGGCAGTCCTGGTAATCCTCTTCAGCCTATTTTCGTCTGTATTCCTTGCAGTAGTATTCCTTGCCCGTTACACCCAACCTTAGCCGCCCCAAAGTGAAGGCTGCAGGCTTAGTCGGCCTTACCTGTAGCCGTCTTCTCTTGAAATGTCCCGCTCTGCTCCTCGGATCTCGAACTGAGTGTCATTGCAGCCTAAGCAACGACACTGCACATGCACAAGATCCGAGGGGCGGCACAGTGCATGTCGCAAGAGCGCGATCCGACTAGAGAAGTAGTTAATATCTGATTTGTAAACCGGAGGGGCAGGGGAGCCGGGCAAGCCAGTTCTGGGGAGTTTTTAATAACTCCCCATGACCTATAATGTTCCTCTTTAATAACCCCCCCCCCCCCCAAAAAAAATACAATTCTGTGAAACCTTCCATGTAGAATTGTTTTTGTATCCATCCATTCCAGGCCGTCCAGATAACCTCCACGGTTGGGTGTTCACCCCTAGGGGGCGCTGACTGCAAGATCAAAAGATGTAGCTCCTCCCGGCCCCTATAAAGGCAGCTGCCCGTCTATCATTCCCCAGTGGTTTAAAAGCAGTATGCAACAAAAAGGGCAGGCCGGGGGGCCCAAACAAAAAAATAGGAGACCATGTTACCTCACATAGCCTCTGCTTGTACTCCCTTGAATCCAAAAACTAGAGAACTTATATGACTAGTGTCCTTTGAGCAAAAATGGTTCATCACCATAACAGGCATGTAGGACTTAATGAACACAAGGGCGGGGTGGGCGGCCTGGAATGGATGGATACAAAAACAATTCTACAGGTGAGTTTCACAGAATTGTATTTTTCTCCTCCATCCATTCCAGGCCGTCCAGATAATCTTCACGATTGGGACATCAAAAAGCAGTGTCCATATGGGCAGGATCCCCAGTGCGAAACAGCAGATAGTTCATTTCCCTACTGCCTGAAGCACCTTTCAGCCAAAAACAGCGTCAGCTGAGGCCCTGACATCCACCATGTAAAACTTTGTAAAAGTATGAACAGAAGACCAAGTGGCGGCCTTACAAACTTGTTCCACCGATGCCTGATGCTGAAAAGCCCAAGAGGCACCAATACCCCTGGCAGAATAGGCTTGTACCACCACCTGTCTAATCCACTTACTGAGAGTGGACTTGGCTGGTGGCAATCCCTTCCTCGAACCCTCTGTCCAGACAAAAAGCAAATCCGATTTCCTGAAGGATTCAGTCGCAGCCAGGTAATACCTTATGGCTCTGACCACATCCAAGCATGGAGGGTCCGTTCCTTGGAATTAGCCGGTGCTGGACACAAGGAAGGTGAGACAACTTCTTCATTAAGGTGAAAAGAAGAAAAGACCTTAGTAAAAAAATCAGGTTTAAAACGAAAAAAACACCTTATCTCTGTGCAACTCAAAGTAGGGTGGTTTCATACAAAGCGCGGCCAGCTCTGATACGCGACGCACCGAGGTGATCGCCACCAGAAAGACCATTTTGAGAGTCGGCATAGACAATGCAGCATCATTCAATGGCTCGAAGGGAGGACCCTGGAGAGCAGACAGCACTAGATTCAAGTCCCACACCGGTAAGACTGATTTACTCGGTGGCCAGACATGGGTGACTCCCTGGAAAAAAGTCTTGATCAATCTATGATTGGCAATGGATCTCTGGAAAATAATGGCTAAAGCCGAGACCTGACCCTTGAGGGTCCTCAGCTGGAGACCCAAGTCTAAACCATGTTGTAGAAACTCCAGAAGACTAGAAATAGAAAATTTCTGGCAAGGAAGGCTGGCCTCGCACCAAGCGATATAGGCTCGCCAAACTCTGTAGTAGATCATGGAACTTCATGGACTTCTTCCGAGCCTGAATCATTCTGTGAATAACCGTGGCCGATAACCCTTTCTCCCTCAGAATTGAGGTTTCAATAGCCAAGCCGTCAAAGCCAGCATCCGTAAATTCGGGAGCCGCAGCGACCGCTGTGTGAGAAGACCTGGGTTGTCGGGCATGATGTAGTGATCTATTGACATCTGAACTATGTCTGCAAACCAACTCCTTCTCGGCCAGCGAGGAGCCACCAGGATGGCTGGCACCCCCTCCTGGGCTATCTTGCGCAGCACTCTGCCCAGGAGCGGAAATGGAGGGAATGTATATATATACATTTGAACTCCAAGGGATCACCAGAGCATCTGTTGCAATGGCCAGAGGATCTCTTGAGAGAGAGACGAACCTTGGAAGCTTGTGATTGTGTCTGGACGCAAACAGATCCATGTCTGGTTGACCCTAGCGGAGGCACAGAGCCTGAAAGGTCTCACTGCTGAGGGACCATTCCCCCAGGCGCAAGGAACTCCTGCTCAGGGAGCCTCCTGGTTTTCCACCCCATAACTGCCGCTATGCAGGGAACATTCTCCTCTGCCCAAGTCAGAATCTGGCTTACCTCCTTGAGGGATCTCTTGCTCCGAGTCCTGCCCTGGTGGTTGATGTAGGCCACAGCTGTCTGATTGTCTGAGTGGACCTGGATCGCATGGCCTCTTAAATGGGGAGTCAGGCGTAGAAGAACCAACTGGATTGCTCTCAACTCCAAGAGATTTATGGGTAACCGGACCCCACTGACCCTGGATCTTCTGGGTCTGCCAAATGCCTCCCCATCCTGTAAGGCTGGCATCCGTGGTAACTATCTCCCAATGGGGAGTCAGAAAGGACTTGCCCACCAGCAGGTTCCGGGAGTCCAACCACCACAAGAGGGACTGCCTGGCCAGGGGGGATAGCGAAAAACCTTGTTCCAGAGATTCCTGCACCCAATTCCAGCTGGTCAGCAGGTTCAATTGTAGAAGTCTCATGTGAAATTGGGCGAAGGGTACTGCCTCGAAGCATAATACCATTAGGCCCACCAATCTCATTCCCAGACATAGACGGCTGTTGACAGGTCAGCAAGGCCTGCACTTGCGGCTGGAGTCCCAAAACCTTCTGCTGCGGCAGAAAAACATTGACCTGAGCGGTGTCTATTGTCATCCCCAGGAAGGATCTCACTGTTGAGGGCATGATAAACGACTTGGGGTAATTGATTATCCAACCGAAAGCTTCCAGGGTTGACAGCACTGTCCGAGTATCGCTCTCGGCCTCCTGTAGGGACCGGGCTGAAATCAGCAGGTCGTCCAGATAGGGTAACACACGAATACCCTGACTCCTCAGGATAGCCATGATGTCCGCCAGCACCTTGGTGAACACACGGGGGGGCTGAGAATATGACGAATGGGAGTGCTACAAACTGGTAACGTTGATCCTCCAGTGCAAACCTCAAGAACTTCTGATGTCCTCGGAAAATCGGGATGGCAGATAAGCGTCCCTGATGTCCACCGTGGTCATAAAGTCGCTGGGCTGAAGCGATCTCATAGCTGATCGCAATGTTTCCATGCGGAAATGTCTGACATTTACAAATTTGTTGAGACCCTTCAGTTCCAAGATCGGCTGCAGCGTTCCGTCCTTCTTGCGAACCGTCAACAGGTTGGAGTAGAAACTCTGACCCTGTTCCTGCCGGGGCACAGGGCAAATTACACCTATCCGCAGGAGGTGTTGGACAGCCGCTCTCAAAGCCTGAGCTTTTAACGGGTTTCGGGATATTCGTGGGTGGCCTGGCTGCCAGTTCTATCTTGTAACCGGAGGACACCACCTCCTGAATCCACCGATCCGAGACGTGACGTCTCCAGACCTGAGCAAAAAGCAAAAGCCGTCCCCCCACCCGTATGGGTAAGGGCACCCCCCTCATGACTGAGTAGGCTTGACTGGGGTTTTGGCTTTAGCTCCCCAAGAGGAGTTGGGTCGGCTGCGGGACCTACTTCTGCCCCAGGTATCTCTGCGGGCCCCTGGAAATGAAGATCCTCTTCCTCCCCGAAAGGACCGATATGAAGAGGAGTTCCAAAAGGACCGAGCAGGCTTTCTTTCTTCTCTGAGGGAGCTTACCATCCTTGACCAAAAGGTCCAGTAGCTCCCCAAACAGCCGGCTTCCCAAAAAAGGTAGACTTGTGAGGACTTCTTGGCAGCTGCATCTGGCCGACTACTTCAACAACCAGAGCAAGCGGCGTAAAGCCACAAGGTGTTTAACCTTTCTACTGTTGGCTAGTGAAACAATTGTCGAGGCACATGCAGGGCGAAAGAGAGCACCAGCAAAGGTGAAAGCATGGCAAACCAACTGATCTATGCATTTTTCTGCAGGATCACAGGAAGCATTGTCAGGCGATGGCATAACAGTGGTGGTGGACAGCCCTGACACCAGAGGGTCCACCTCAGGAGGGTGAGACCATAGCCGAACCAATTCAGCAGGGAAAGGATACCGCCTATCCAGGCCCTTAGGGACCGACGGTAATCTGTTGGGCCTTTCCCACTCCTTAAGAATCATGTTAGAGAAATTAGGCTGCTCAGAAAAGACCCGCTGTTGCCTCTCAGGCCGAAATAAATCACCCTGCTTCCTCTTAGCCGCTCTGGGAGGGACAATGTGCAAGGTATCAAACACGGAAGAAAGCAAACTCTCCATATCATCCGGGAGGCAAGAATCCTCATCCGAGGAGGAACCAGAGATGCTGTCGTCTCCAGCGGAAAGCAGCTCCGCCGCTGAGAGTGAATCATCTGGCAACTCACCTTACTCCACAGATCCCAAGAAATCTTAGAAATCATCATCCAAGTAAACCGGCTCCAGGTGCCGCTTCTTACTCGAGGCCTTCATAGGGGCTGTCAACGCGATCCGTTTCTCGAGACTAGCCAGCCTGTGTTCAAAATCAGCATGTGACCCCTTCCTGGCTCCCCCTTCACTAGGGGCTAACTGCAGCAGCGGAGGATCCGGAGAGGCTAATGGTAACGCAGGGCTAGGGTCAGGAGCGACCGCCTGCTCATGGTCCAAAGCAATGCCTCTGGCGCAAGTGGAACAAATAGTGCTGAATCCGCCCAGGGGATTCCGTCTGCACAAGGGGCAGAGCCTGTCTTGCCCAAGTGGGGTGCCCGGCTCACTATCCCCTGATGCCTCCATTATGGTGATTGTGAATAGTAATATTCAATAAGGCTACTAGACGCTAAGCCTAATAGCCGATCCCTCTAATTAATAATGGGAACCGGGAGGAACCACAACCCTCAACCTTAGCCCACGGTCTAAAATAAAAATAGAAAAGACAGCAATTACCAAATGTTCCCAAGCCATGCATGAACATCTAAAGTCAAAATCACAAAAAAAAGAGGAACTCACGACACCGCCAGTTCAGAGAGGGATTACAAACCACACCGGGAGACACTGCCAACCTTGTCTCCCTGTCAGCACTGAGGGACTCAGCAGTGCGCCTCGCGCACTGCAGCGCTTCCAGAAGGATCCGCGGGAGGGGAGACGTCAACGCGTAACATCAGCTACGCGCCGGACTCCGCCCCCCGCAGCGTCATCCGGCCCAGCTCCGGCACGAGTGCCACCTGTCATGGCGGCGGTCCCCCCGTCCCCCATCGCAGCCGAGAGCCGCACTTCGCAGTGAGGAAGGAGAGGTCGCAGGGGCGCGCGCCCCGGCCGATCCGGCGGGGGAACGAAGGGAGGTAAGAATGTGAGGAGCGAAGACAGTGAGGAGCTCTCAATGCTACCAGTCGCACCAACACAGCAGCACACACATATTATAAAGCAAGTGGGCAGCGAGGGCTATATATAAGAATATATCTGTGGTTCCCCATCAGGCTTACCATAAAGCCTGTAGCCGACTACCTTTTAACATGAAGGTCTGCGGCCCAGAGAATGTGCTCTGCCAGAACGCCCCAGATCCCGGCGATCACCCTACCGTCACGGATCCCTGTAGCAGCCAAGGGCTGGGAGGCAAGGATGGGTCGGGAGAGATCCACGGGAATAGGGCTCTGCAGCGGCCGACAGGCTAGGTGGCCCCGCTCTGCTGCCAAGTTCTGAGAGAGTGAGTAGCGATCTTATGCAGCCAACTGCAAGATGAACAACTGGGGAATGATAGACGGGCAGCTGCCTTTATAGGGGGCCAGGAGGAGCTACATCTTTTGATCTTGCAGTCAGCGCCCCCTGGGGGCAAACACCCGATCGTGAAGATTATCTGGACGGCCTGGAATGTGTGTTATATTATCTTATATTAATTATAAGCATAAACACCACAATCCAGTTCTGCCCATTGTGCTCTTTGGGATCTTGATCTACAGCGGCAGGTTACATCTGGTGCTGCTTCAACCAGAGCATCCGCTGCAACCTTTTTTGTGCTACTGTTAGAAAAATTGATTTGTTTATTAGAAAATGTATTTACTAAACATTTATATACACAAACACTTGCGCTTAATATTATGTGAGGAAGCTCACTTTAGCCGAGGTGTTCGGCTAAAAAGCATAAAAGCTATGCGAGTTCCTCTGTCAATCAGACATTGCATACAGTTTCCTTGTCTCCATGCGGCATGTAACAAATTATCATTGTTTTGGAAGAAGACGCGCTGAGAATGATTTGTTTTATTTTCCAAACAGCTACTGGTAAATTAGATGCTAGCCAGCAGCCACATTGGTGTATTTTTTGTTAAACCAGTCGCTGAGGCCAAAAAAGTGGCCTCACTCTTATTTAGGCCAGGAGAGCCTCTTCGTGCAAGATCTGTTATCTTGAAATCTTGCAGCAGGGTTTGCATGAAGGGCTGAATTTGAGATCTATATTTCATTCAGCAGTCAATTTTTCTGAATTATTTGGCCCATCTGTTTATGCAGGGCACAACTTACATCCACACCTCTGCAGAAAGCTCCGGTTCCTACCTAGGATCTCAATCAAGATTTTCTGCCAAGGGTGATCCAGCGTTTCATTTGAATGAGATTATCATCTTACTTTCATTTTGTCCAAATCCCATTCATTCAAGGCAACAGATGTTGCACTCAGTTGATGTGGTTGTGCCCTAAAATTCTACATTTCATACAGCATCTGTGTGGAAAACAGATGCTTTTTTAGTTATCCCTACTGGACCTAGAAAAGGGTTGGCGCATGCCAAACCCCCTGTTAGCCGTTAGATCATACACAATGAGTAAAGGAGCTTACAAATCTATTGCTAAAGCTGCACTTGGTCACTTTGATCACTCCCTTATCCATCTGGTGCCTGTACACAAGTATCGACTAAAAAACAACAAGCCCTCCTTTATTACCTCGAAGAGATGGACTGAGGAAGCAAAATCTAACCTACAAGCATACTTTGATTCCACTAATTGGGAAGGAGGACTCAGATAACTTCAGTGACTGGACCGCTAAGGTAATGTGTTACATTAAGTTCTGTGAAGACATGCTGATTCCCACTAGGAGCTACAGGAAGTATGAGAACAACAAACCATGGTTCAGGAGATTGATCAAGGTCCTCAGAGCAAAAAAGGAGGCAGCACACAAAAATGCCAATCTCCCAGAGTACAGGAAACTCCAGAACAGGCTATCAAAAGGAGATTAGGGCTTCAAAAAGAACATACCCTGTTTCCCCGAAAATAAGACATCCTCCGAAAATAAGGCCTGGTGCCTGCTTTCGGAGGATATCGTTATATAAGTCATCCCCCGAAAATTGTATTGTAACCACTAGGGGGCGTAATGACGGGGCACGTAAGGGGGGAGCTCCAGGGAGGTGGAGGAGACGCACGCTGTGCCATATTTCCGGGGAAAAATTAATCTAAGACAGTGTCTTATTTTCGGGGAAACAGGGTATTTAACTAGGCTGGAGGAAAGGTTTTCTTCCGCCAATTCAAGAGTATTATGGAATGTCCCAAAACAGATTACAAATTTCAAAGGCTCCTCCCCTTTCATTACTTCAAGCAAAAAGCTTACAGAGGAACTTAAGAAGTCTGATGGAGGTACCTATTCTGCTAATCCTCTCCCATGCGCAGGTAGCTCATCCCGTGCAGATAGCTCGACCGGTCTAGTCTTTGAAGTGTCAGATGTCAGGAATCTTCTAATGTCCCTCAACTCTAGGAAAGCATCTGGTCCTGACGGCATCTACACAACTTGCCTCAAGGTATGTGCAGAGCTGATTGCTCTGTTCCTAACTATCATCTTCAGAAGGTCACTAGAGACCAGAATAGTTCCTGACTATTTGAAGAACTCAATCATTATACCGGTCCCTAAAACATCATCCGCTTCAGACTTGAATGACTTCAGACCCATTGCTCTGACTCCAGTGATAATGACGGTCTTCGAAAGGTTAGTCATGTAATTCCTCAAGAATGTTACTGGTTCTCAATGGGATTCACTACAGTTTGCATACAAAGCAAACAGATCAGCATGCGGTCAATCTGGCGATCAAGTACACTTAAGATCATGTTGATCAACCCGGTGCTTATGCCAGACTGTCATTTGTGGACCTTTCATCAGCATTCAATACCAGTGATCCCAAAATACTCCACGGGGTGCTGCTTTCTCTGGGCATTCCACTTATCATACATGAATGGATTATTAACTTTCTGTCTGGCAGGTCTCAAAGGGTCAAATTGGGACCGCTTGTATCACTGACCAGGATCACAAAAACGGGAGCACCGCAGGGGTGTGTTCTGTCTCCCCTTCTCTTCTCGTCAGTTCCTTCGGTCAAGATCATCAAATACGCAGGTGATACCACCTTAGTAGGCCTCATCAGTGACAATGATGAGTCTACCTACCGGAACCAAGTCAAAACCCTCAGTCATTGATGCAGAGCAAATAACCTCATTCTGAATATCCAGAAAACAATTGAAATATTAATTGACTTTAGGCGATCCCACAAAACGCATAATCCCATTTTGATTGGCGAGGAGAAAGTCAAAATCGTAGCCAGTACGATCAGGTACCCATATCTCGCAGGACTTGAAGTGGAGTAAGCAAGCTACCATTATCTAAAAGAAGGCCCAACAAAGCTTATACTTCTTGAAACAACTGAAAAGATACGGTATGTCTAAAGGAATCCTAAAAACCTTCTACAATGCTGCCATAGGATCGATCCTGACCACTTCTTTCACATCGTCTGGTACGATGGGGCTACAGCCAAGGACAAGCATAGGCTGAATAGGATAACCAGGACTGCCGAGCGGATAATTGGATCCTTCTTACCATCTTTGGAAGAGCAATTCATGTGCAGAATCTCAAGGGCCAAGAGAATATCTGAGAACACAACACATTCAGGGCATTCCTTCTTCAGGCGCTTACGCTCTAGATGCAGATTCATGGCTCATTCAACCAGAACCCCCAGACAGACAAAAACAGTTTTTTCCTCTGGCCGTTAAGGCTCTAAACAAAACCAGTGTGAGAGGTTCTTAGACTCTAAAGACTTGCATTGTTGCTAATTCTTTTGTCCTATACAAATTAACATGCACTAACCTTAATCTCAACTCCTGTTATGCTTAGTGTATGTATTTGTTAATAGCTCTCATGGTGTTTATCCTTGCCAAAAAGTATTCCTTGTTTGTATTCTGTACTTACTTGGTGGAATAAATAAAGTGTTGCAACACTACAAGTAGGAAGGATTAGAACCCTGTCAGAGGAATAGCCCAGATGGTAATAGAAATCTATCAAATGCAGTTCTTGGGCCCATTACATCATGGAACCACATGATGGCAGTGTTGCCTAAGAAATGGGTATCTTAGATTAAAGGAGGCTGAGGTACTTCTTGAGGTTAAGTAAACAAGGCCTTGACTAGATGGCATTGGCAACATTAGCTGTCCTGCCATTGGCCGAGCTTTGCAACTGTTGTGTATATGGAAACCTTACAGAGGTTATATAAAGGGAAGACCAACGCTTCTAGAGAGTTCTTGGTTCTGTTGAGTTCTATTAATGTAGTGAGGAGCGAAGAGGGAATGCTGCTGTGATTTGCTGAACTGTATTACTGGACTTTGCTGTATGATACAGAGGATGGGTGCATCAAATAAATGCCAAGTGGATTCACCAAAGAGTGTCGTTTCTAGATGCAAGCAGCTATTGCAGAAGTAAGTGAACCTCCACCCACACATGTCCGCAACAATATGGGATACCCTACCCTAGGTCCAAGAATCCCTCTCGCTCCCCAGGTGCGTGCCCCCGGCCAGGTACGCGCGGCTACATTTGGTGGCCCGTACGGGGACCTAAAGCATTAATATGGGTGTCGCTGAGGTGCTGGAACCCCAAGGGACCACTGTGCAGAGTTTGGGACCAATCAGAGAACTTTTACTGTTTGGCCCTCCGGAAGTGAATGGACTATGCTAGCTGTGTGTGGTGGTGTCCCAAGGTGCCAGAAGACCAGACTGTCAAAAGTGATGCAGAGTTAAATTGGATTATTTGGATGCTGCCCCTTTAAGAGAATTTTCAAAGTGCTTCGTTTTGGCTGAAATTTGGAGAAAAGCGCCTCTGACCCCTGCCCTGCTGTATCGCCAAGTTTGGATGTGTTTGGACTGTCTATGCTGAGGTTATGGCCGTCTGAATTTTACCGGAATGACATTTTGGCTGTGACGCGGCGCTGGACTGGGCGGGGCTAACAGAAGAAAAGCCCGCCACAAGACTGTTTGATGAAGCAGAGCGAGGAGAGCAGTGCCAACGACCACCTGAGTGGAGAGACAATTGCTAACAAGGAGTGTATGTCTTGGACGGAAATGGCTGCTGTGAGCCCGATGTTGGTGGAAGGAAGCCTGGATGCCAACAGTTGAGAGACAATGGAGCGAGCAATGCTGATTGTGGACACTGGGACACAAGTCCGCCTGTTGCCAGAGTTTGTGCTGTGTACCGCTGCTGGGCAGGAAGAGCTGTTTCCCTTGTGTCGGGAGTGTGGCCAAATCGTGGCGCTAAGGACTGGATTGCGCCAATGCCCATTCTGCCACCATAGCTTTTGGGAGGTGGTGAGAACCAGAGGAGGCCCTACGCAGTACTGCCGCAATCCTACTACGGGGCTGTTGTGGAAGGCCCCGCTGCAACCTGCTGCTGCGGCCCGTACTGCGGTGACGCCGCCGGGAGCGTATTTGAACCCGTGGATGACCATGGTCCATGGGGAGAAAGGGATGGTGGGCCGCTACACCCTGCCCTGGAAGAAGCCCCCCCACCGCCAAAGGAGAAGCCGGGGAGCGCGGAGCCGGAGGCCACTATGCCTGCTGAGGAGAAACCGCTTGCTGAACTTACCGTAGAGGAGACTGCGGAGGAGTCTGATGCTGGAACTGCCGTGGAGGACGGAGTTGCTGAGCCAGTCACCGCAAGGGACGTCGCAATGCAGGTGAAGCCTGCCACCTCTGACAGCGAAGTGTCCGTGCTGGAGGAGGATGATGCAGTGAGACCTGTAGTCCTCAACCCTGCCTTGTTCGAGGAGTCGTCGGAGGATGAGCCGCAGCCGTCAGTTGCCAGCCTGAGGTCCGCATCCTTGTCAGGGAGTGGAAAGCTGGATGGTCGCACCGAGGAGGAGAGGCGCGAGGCCCGCATCCGGGATTGGGCCGAAGCCTCCTTTTTGAAGTCTGCCGACACCACGGAGGTGGTGCAACAGCAAGGTACTGTAGTTGTTACCCCTGACCCTCGGGGAAGTGGTTGCTCCACCCCTGCCCCGGGACAGAGCGCATCCAACCCTGAGACCCCAGTCTGCCCCTTGCCAGTCCGCAGTATAAACATTTCACAGTGCAAGCTGATGATCCCTATGTGTTGCCGGGATTGGGGGACCCCTCCCGACTTACAAGTCTGTCTGAGGCCCAAAGGTGGGTTCACACTCAGTGTGCATTTAAGCTGGGGCTGGAGTACCCATACTTAGACAAAGAGGGTTTGCTGTATGTGGAAGACCAGAGAGACTCTTGGATTGAGGAGCGTATTAGAATGAAGATGTACCTTCCTGAGGGAGTTTCCCTTAATGAACTTAGTCAGGAAGATTGGGACAAATTCCAGGACATCTATCATCAGATGCACTTAGGCCGCAACATTTATTGTGACCGGGTGACCGTTAACAGTCCAAGTGTTGGACCAAGGCTGCACAGTGTCAGCAGGTGGAGAGATGGTAAGCTGGTTTCCTTGCCTGATCTAGCCTACTATGCCCCTTAAGAGAAGAAATGTTTCATGCTGCTAAAAAGAGAAGCCTGATTACTTTTAGGATGTTATTGCACTTTAACAGTTATACATGCACGGTTTGAAAGAGAAGTTTTATTTTAAGTTAGTTGCCTGGTAACCGCCATGTGTAGAGTTATACGTTTTAGATTTCTTAATTGATGATTATGGTTTTAAGGTTTGATGGCGCCAGCACCCTCGTAAAAGCAGGGGAGGCTGGCTGCCATACCTCACTGTGTTACAGCATTGGCTGGAGAGTCTACTATGGTTGCATTAGTGTAAACTCCTGCTTGGCAGTAAATAAAAGAGTGTTACAGCAACCTGGGTTTTTGAAATGTTGATTTTTTGAAGTAGATAATTATGATAGTAGAAAATGTCTTATGTCATTGTGTGTTTTAAAGGTGTCACTTCAGCACTGCAGTTGGATCTGCTGTGTGCTGAGGCTCCCTAGGAATTTGGGCATCAGTCTGGTTAAGGAAGACATTCTTAAAGGAGACCAACCAGTACTAACCTATACCCTCCTAGAGGTAGCAAGTGTTCCATGTAGGAGAGTGTTGAAGGTTTACATGCAAAAGTGTTTACGTTAAGGCTGCAGCCAAAGGTGTTTGGTAAAAGGTTAACCATGGGTGTGAAACCACAGCAAGTGTTTCAGGAAGTGTTTAAAGTAGGTGGAAAGAGCTGTAAATGTTTCAAGAGGTGTTCAAATTGGGTCTGAAAGTGTTTCCAGGAGTGTTCACATTGGTGTTGAACTTACCGTAAGTGTTTCAAAAGAGAGTTCACATTGGTGTGGAAACAGCCGCAAGTGTTCCCGGAGTGTAATAGGAAGTGAAGCTACTGGCATTAAGAGCTGATCACAGGTCCGACCGAGTTTCCTGACTGAAGCAGAAGTAAGGCAGATGCCTGGCCCCCTTAATTTGTAATAGACATTGCTGCCATTAGCAGACACCTGTCATTACTGAAATTAAGGCAAAAATGTGGAGAGCGTGAGACCGAGTCACTGTTTTACCACAGGGTTGCGAGAAGGGAGAGAGAGAGAGGATGCAGTGTAAGACTGGTTTGTCTCTCCAGGAAGAGAGTCTGAAGGGTGGTACTACTAATGGCCCAGAGGACTTGATCTGCGGGTTTCATAGGTCCACATCTGAGAGACGAGAGTCCCGCTCGAGAGAATAGACGTCGGAGTAGTCGTTAAACAACTGGTGTGAAAAGTAGTCATGACGAAGCTTAAGGTGAGCATGCTCTGATGAAAAAAATCAGAAGTTTAAAGTACAAAGTGCACAGAAGAGAAAAAAATGGAGGAGGGAATGTTGTACATATTGTACATTTGTTAAATATGACATCTGTCCGCAAAAGGGTTAAGAGATCAAGTGTGGGTAGTGGGGTAAAACCTAAAAGAGGTGTTCCGCTCATGCTGCCCTGCTGTGTGCTGATGGTCATGTTTTAGTTAACCACTAACCAAATTAACCCCCTTAGGAATTAAGCAATAGCCTTCGGGAGTAGGTAAAAGAAGGAACCTTTTCAGGTATGTTGCGCAGGGTAAGTCCAATGGAGCATTCTTATGCTGCAGGCACTTGGCTCATACTGCCTAGCTCTCCAATGGAAGTTGTGAAAATCCTAAGATAAAGTAGTTGTAGTGTAATGTTGCACCATTACACCTATTCTTGTACTTAGGACACATCCTGTACAAGGGTGTCTACCTCCAAATTCTACACACACCTGGCAGGTAGTTAACGTGGACGCTGCATGCTACGGGATGTAGAGACTCACTCGTCTCAGGAGACCAGTGCAAGATAAAACCTGAAAGTGGCAGGAGTCACACACAAGGTGCTTGACTGATACTCCCCTTCTATACTGGTAGTGGTGTCCACGGTTGGACTAACTCACGTCGCTGAAGACCAAGGTGCGTGCCCTGTAAAGCGTGGACGCTTTAATTAAAAGCAGGGGACGGTAGGAAGGATTAGAACCCTGTCAGAGGAATAGCCCAGATGGTGATAGAAATCTATCAGATGCAGTTCTTGGGCCCATTACATCATGGAACCACATGATGGCAGTGTTGCCTAAGAAATGGGTCTCTTAGATTAAAGGAGGCTGAGGTACTTCTTGAGGTTAAGTAAACAAGGCCTTGACCAGATGGCATTGGCAACATTAGCTGTCCTGCTATTGGCCGAGCTTTGCAATTGTTGTGTATATGGAAACCTTACAGAGGTTATATAAAGGGAAGACCAACCCTTCTAGAGAGTTCTTGGTTCTGTTGAGTTCTATTAATGTAGTGAGGAGCGAAGAGGGAATGCTGCTGTGATTTGCTGGATTGTATTACTGGACTTTGCTGTATGATACCGAGGATGGATGCATCGTTTCTAGATGCAAGCAGCTATTGCAGAAATGCACCTCCACCCACACATGTCCGCACCAATATGAGATACCCTACCCTAGGTCCAAGAATCCCCCTCGCTCCCCAGGTGCGTGCCCCCGGCCAGGTACACGCGGCTACATGTATTTCAGGCCTATTCAGCCTGGGTAAGGGGGTTTCATGCAACAGCTCACTCTACTCTACTGGAGCTGTAGGTGCTTCCTGAGACTTTCAGCTCCAGGCTTCTGTAAATCAGGTGTCAATCTATCCACACTTTCTTAAAGGAAAACTCGCCCTTTTGTCAGGTTTTTGGTGTTCTGCCTTATTGTTTTCCTCTTTTAGGATGTAAAAAAACAATTTTGTGAAACTCATCTGTAGAATTTTTTTTGAATATATCCAGTCCAGGTTGTCCCAAAAGTGATGACAATTGGGTATTCCACTGCCAGGTGGCGCTCGACTGCAAGATTAAAAGCTGTCGCTCTTCCCGGCCCCTATAAAAGCTGGTGTTTCACTATGATTTCCCAGTGGTTAAACAGCAGTAAGAAAAGAGACAGGCTGGGAGGCCAAGAAACCATGTTACTTCACATAGCTTCAGCATGTACTCTCTCCAACAAAAACCTTAAGGACAACGGTCCAATATAAAAATGGTAATCACCATAACAGGCAAACAAGAGATAATGAAAAACAAGGGCGGGGTGGGACGGCCTGGACTGGATATATTTAAAAACAATTCTACAGGTGAGTTTCACAGAATTGTATTTTTCACTATATCCAGTACAGGTCATCCCAGAAGTGATGACAGTTGGGACATCCAAAAGCAGTGTCCATTAGGGCGGGATCCCCAGTGCGGAACAGCATGTAGTTCATTTCACTACTGCCTGAAGCACCTTTCGGCCAAAGACAGCGTCAGCTGAGGCCCTAACATCAACCTTGTAACATTTGGTAAAGGTATGAACAGAAGACCAAGTGGCGGCCTTACAAACTTGCTCAACGGATGCCTGGTGCTGAAAAGCCCAGGAAGCACCAATAGCTCTAGTAGAATGAGCTGTAACATGAAAAGGGGGTTCCTTCCCCTTGGCAGAATAAGCTTGCACCACCGCCTGTCTGATCCACTTACTGAGAGTGGACTTGGCCGGAGGCAAGCCCTTCCTAGAGCTCTCTGTTAGGACAAAGAGCAAATCCGATTTCCTGAAGGATTCAGTCGCAACCAGGTAGTACTTAATGGCTCTGACCACATCCAAGGCATGGAGGGTCCTTTCCTTAGAATAAGTTGGTACTGGACACAGGGAAGGCAATACAACTTCCTCATTAAGGTGAAAGGGAGAAACGACCTTAGACAAAAAAAATCGGGTTTAAAGCGAAACACCACCGCTTTATGCCGCTCAAAGTAAGGAGGCTTCATACAAAGCGCGGCCAGTTCTGACACGCGTCGCACTGAGGAGATCGCTACCAAAAAGACCACTTTTAGGGTCAAAATAGACAATGCAGCATCGCACAAAGGCTCAAAGGGAGGACCCTGGAGAGCAGAAAGCACCAAATTCAAGTCCCACACTGGTAATACAGGCTTACGCGGTGGACGTACATGAGTAACTCCTTGGAAAAAAATTCTTGATCAGTCTATGATTGGCAAAGGATCTTTGGAAAAAGTTGGCCAAGGCCGAGACCTGGCCCTTGAGGGTGCTCAGCTGGAGACCCAAGTCCAAGCCATGTTGTAAAAATACAATTCTGTGAAATACTCACCTGTAGAATTGGTATTATAAGTATACAGTACGTCCTGCTCCAGATAGATTACTTACACTTGGGGTTATCCTCCGCCAGATGGCGCTGCACTGCAGAGACATGTAAAACAGGCTCCTCCCGGCCCCTCAAATACCCGGGGACCTCCCACAAATCCACAGCATTGAAAAGCAGTGAACAAGAAGCCGGGAGAATTTAACCACCCAAAAAAATGGTAACTATAACAATGATAACAATCACTATACAGGGGAACCAGGATAATGCAAAAACCAGGGTGGGGTGGAGCAGGACATACTGTATACTTATAATACCAATTCTATAGGTGAGTATTTCACAGAATTGTATTATTCTTAGTATACAGTACGTCCTGCTCCAGATAGATTACTTACACTTAGGACATCCAATAGCAGTGTCCATAAAGTAGGGTGGGATCCCCAACAAAAAAGGTAACAGCAGACAGTTTAAACCACTGCCGCCTGCAAAACCGTGCGGCCAAAAACAGCATCAGCTGAGGCCCTAACATCAACCTTGTAAAACTTTGAAAAGGTATGAACAGAAGACCAAGTAGCGGCCTTGCAAACTTGTTCAACAGAAGCCTGGTGCTGGAAGGCCCAAGAGGCACCAATAGCACGAGTAGAATGAGCAGTAAGGCGAAGGGAGGACTCTTCCCCTTAGCAGAATAGGCCTGAATCACGGCCAGACGGATCCATTTGCTAATAGTAGACTTGGCATGAGCCAAACCCATCCTGGGCCCAGAAGGGACTACAAAAAAGAGCATCAGTTTTCCTGAAGGACGCAGTGACCACCAGGTAATACTTCAAACACCTGACCACATCCAAGGAATGCAAAACCCTCTCCTTAGCGTAGCTAGGATTAGGGCACAAAGAAGGAAGAACAATATCTTGATTCAATGAAAGGCAGACACTACCTTAGGCAGAAAATCTGGCTTAATGCGGAACACCACCTTGTCCTGGTGTCTCCCAAGGTATGGGGGCTGAATAGAAAAAGCCGTCAACTCAGAAACACGCCTGACCGAAGTAATGGCTACCAGAAAAACAACCCTGAAGGTAAAAACAGCCAGAGCAGAATCCTGCATAGGTTCAAAGGGAGCACCCTGCCAATCAGACAAAACCAAGTTCAAATCCCAAACAGGGACCACAGGTTTACATGGGGAACGCACATGAGCGACCCCCTGGAAAAAAGGTCTAAATCAGAGAATGCTGAGCAAAAGACTTCTGAAAGAAAACAGACAGGGCAGAAGCCTGACCCTTCAGAGTACTGAGTTGGAGTCCCGACTCCAACCCATGCTGTAAGAACTCCAGAACCCTGGGGACTGAAAACACCCGACAGGGAAGACCTAGACTCACACCAGTCAAAGTAGGTACGCCAAACCCTGTAATAGATGGAAGAAGAAGTTTTCTTCCTAGCCTTCACCATGGTATCAACCACCGAGGCGGACAAGCCTTTTTCCATCAAGATGGAGGTTTCAGCAGCCAGGCCGTCAAAGCCAGAGTTTGTAAATTGGGATGGCGTAAGGGGCCCTGAGTGAACAGATCTGGCACCCCTGGCAGAACGTACTGGTCTACTGCCATCTGCACCACGTCTGTGAACCACACTCTTCTTGGCCACCTGGGGGCCACCAGAATTGCTGGCACCCCTCCAGAGCAATCTTGCGCAGAACCCGGAGGAAAGACATACAGGAACTGAATGTCCTGCCATGACATTACTAAAGCATCCGTGGTCACGGCCAGAGGATCCTGGGACAGGGAGACAAAGGCCGGGAGCTTGTGATTGTGACGGGACGCAAACAGATCCACATCTGGTTGGCCCCAACGGTGACACAGAGATTGGAACACCCTGTTGCAGAGGGACCCCCCCAGAATGTATACCGCTGATATGCAGGGAACATTGGCCTCCACCCAGGTCAGGATCAGAGACACTTCCTGGAGGGCCCTCTTGCTCCGGGTCCCTCCCTGATTATTGATGTAGGCAACTGCCGTCAGGTTGTCCGAGCGCCCCTGAACAGGCAGGCCCTGAAGATGAGTCGTCAAGCGAGCCAGAACTAACCTGATCGCTCACAGCTTCAAGACATTGATAGGTGTGTGGGCCTCTCCTGAGGGCCCCACCTCCCCTGGAACCGCAGGGACTTCCAGAAACCCCCCCCCCCTCACCCCCAACCTGATAGACTGGCATCCGTGGTGACCGTCTCCCAGGAAGGGGCAAGAAAGGATCTGCCCCCCAACAGGTTCCTTGAGTCCATCCACAAGAGGGACCTCCTTACCAGGGGGGAAAGCACACAGACCCTGTCCAGGGATGCTGGGTCCTTGTCCCATACAGACAATAGGAGAAGTTGCAGAAGCCCCAAGTGGAACTGAGCATAAGGGACCGCTTCGAAGCACGCCACCATCAGGCCCACCAGCTGCATCCCCTGCCTGGTGGAGGGACAGAGCCTCAAAGATCTGGATCAATAATCTGTCATAGTGTCATCCGGGGCCCAGGGGTCAGAGCCAGAATCGTCATGACCCCTTGGTCTCTCATCAGATGAGCCCGAGTCAGAAAAGAGCTCTCCTTCATCAGAAGGGGTATAGCCACACAGATTCATAAACTCCTGAGATCCCATAGTGAAAACAGTAACATTAAGCGTCAAGTGCCGCTTCTTACCAGGGCCCTTACGCGCTAAAGACCTCGCAATAATCTGTTCAGCAGTAGGCAGTCTAGAAGACACATCAGGCTGAGAATCCCCACAAGTATGCAACTCAACAGGAGTGAGATTTAAGCTGGGGGAGTAGGTGAAGTGAAACGAGGTGCAGCCACTGGCAGGCCAGATTGCAATGCAAGCACCTGCTCAGCACAGGGTACACAGACCCACGCCTTGTCAGCGTCAGCATGAGGCTGTCCACACGCTACACACAGCCGGTCACATTATCCTGGGATGCCTCCATATGATGATTATTAGGCACAAGGTGCCAGTAGGGATTGACGCTATGAAGCAACCCTGGATGCCCCAATGACCCGCTAGGGAAGTGGGAGTAAATTTATAAGGCCCAACTTTATCAATTACACCGGGCCGGGAGAAGCCAATGGATTCACCCGTCTGAAAGACACAATGAGAAGAGGGGTGTCAGAACCAAAAAATACTACAATGAGTATAAAGCCGCCCGCGAGGGCACTTACGGACCGCAGTAAGTAAGAACGTCACACGCACACGCGACCTGATAACATGGCGCCGAGAGTACCTCGAAGGGCGGGCCAGAGCGAGCCGTGACGCAGGGCGCGCCAAGCTAGGCCCCGCCCCCGAAGAGCGCGAAGTCAGCTGACAAGCAGCCAATGAGAACGCGGAAGCGTCTGAGGCAACACCGCCGCCCGGCGCGGAACATCTAAATGAAGGAAAAGACGCGCGTGGCGGCGGCATTTGCAATAGTAAAAAGACAAGCACATATACTAGTAAAAAAAAAAACATGACAAAAGGCTGTATGCACAATACACGCTCACCCACCCCCCCTTCTTTCCCCCCCAAAGGCTACAGGGAGAAGGAGGGAGGATGGCGGCCCTCTGTACAGGACCCACCGCTACCGGGGCATGGGACAATAATGCGGGAGGGGCATCCCATAAAGGCTCACCATCAGCCTATACCGCCTACCCTTGGTGGGGGACTGCGGTGGAGCAGCGCTCCATAAGCACGCATGGTGCCGCCTACCTTCACCCGACCAGCGCAGCCCAGGCTGGGAGGCACATCACACGAAGGACGGGTGGGAATAGTCCAACAGGGCCGCAGGCTAATAGCCCCGCTCACCTTCGAGAGAGTGATAATTTCATGTCTTCGCAGTAAGCACTGCAGAGAAATCTGGGGATTTGTGGGAGGTCCCCGGGTATTTGAGGGGCCGGGGGGAACCTGTTTTACATGTCTCTGCAGTGCAGCGCCATCTGGCGGAGGATAACCCCAAGTGTAAGTAATCTATCTGGAGCAGGACGTACTGTATACTAAGAATAACTCCAATATCCTAGAGATAGAGAAGGTGCAACAAGGGAGACTCTTGGACTCCAAGACACCAAGCAATGTAAGCGTGCCAAACTCTGTAATAGATCATGGAAGAAGACTTCTTCCGAGCTTGAATCATGGTCTGCACAACCGTGGCCGACAGCCCCTTCTCCGTCAGGATTGAGGTTTCAATAGCCAGGCTGTCAAAGCCAGTGTCTGTAAATTGGGGTGCCGCAGCGACCCCTGAGTGAGAAGCCCTGGGTCGTCGGGCATGATGTAGTGATCGACTGACATCTGAACTATGTCCGCAAACCAACTCCGTCTCGGCCAGCGAGGAGCCACCAGGATGGTTGGTATCCCCTCCTGGGCTATCTTGCGCAACACTCAGCCCAGAAGCGGAAACGGAGGGAATGCATAAAGGAGTCTAAACTCCATCCAAGGAATTGCCAGAGCGTCTGTGGCAAATGCCAGAGGATCTCTTGACAGGGAGACGAACCTTGAGAGCTTGTGATTGTGTCTGGACGCAAACAGGTCCACGTCCGGCTGACCCCAGCGGAGACACAGTGTGAAAGATCTTGTTGCTGAGAGACCGTTCTCCCAGATGCGAGGTACTCCTGCTCAGGGAATCTGCCTCCTGGTTTTCCACCCCGGGAATGTATACCGCCGAGATGCAGGGAACATTCTCCTCTGCCCAAGTCCGAATCTGGGTCACCTTAAGTGGGGAGTCAAGCGAAGAAGCACCAAACGTATCACTCTCAGCTCCAGGAGCTTTATGGGCAAGTGGGACCTTCTGCGTTTGCCAAAAACCTCCCCAGCTGGTCACACTGGCGTCCGTGTTAAAAATCTCCCACCGGGGAGTCAGAAAGGATTCTGGGGTCCAGCCACCATAAGAGGGACTGTCTGGCCAGGGGAGACAGTGAAAAATACAATTCTGTGATTACTCACCTGTAGAATTGTTTTTATGGGTATCCAGCACGGGTTGCTTCATCTTCAATTCTTCACTATTGGGTTATCCGCCACCAGGTGGCGCAGTCGACTGCAAGAAGACTTGTGGCTCCTCCCGGCCCATAAAAGGCAGCAAATTACCCATAAACTCCAGTGTTGAAAAGCAGTAGAAAGAGAAGCCGGGAGGCAGAGGCCATGTTACTTCACACAGCCCCCTATAACTCTCTCAACAGTAATCACCATAACAAGGCAAAAAAGGATAACAAAAAACAAGGGTGGGATGAAGCAACCCGTGCTGGATACCCATAAAAACAATTCTACAGGTGAGTAATCACAGAATTGTATTTTTCTTGGTATCCAGCACTAGTTGCTTCATCTTCAATTCTTCACTATTGGGACATCCAAAAGCAGTGTCCAAGAAGAAGGGTGGGATCCCCTAGTGAGCAACAGCAGGTAGTTCAAGCCACTACCGCCTGAAGCACTTTGCGGCCAAAAACAGCATCAGCTGAGGCCCCAACGTCAACCCTGTAAAACTTAGAAACTTAGAAAGTAGCAGCCTTACAAACCTGTTCAACTGAAGCCTGGTGCTGAAAAGCCCAAGAGGCACCAATAGCTCTAGTGGAGTGAGCTGTAACACGGAAGGGAGGTTCCTTCCCCTTGGCAGAATACGCTTGCACCACCGCCTGCCTGATCCACTTGCTGATAGTGGATTTGGGCGGAGGCAAGCCTCTCCTAGGTCCGGCAGGGAGAACAAACAGAGTCTGACCCTATTGTGGCAACCAAATAGTACTTAAGTGCCCTGACCACATCCAAAGAATGAAGATTCCGTTCCTTAGAATTAGAAGGGACAGGACACAAGGAAGGCAAGACAATGTCCTCATTGAGATGAAAGGCAGAGACAACCTTTCATTCCAGTTTGAGGCAGAACACTACCTTATCCCGATGCCGCTCAAAATAAGGAGGCTTCATAGAAAGCGCCGGCAGCTCAGAGACGCGACACAACGAGGCGATAGCTACCAAAAAGACCACCTTTAAAGTCAGAATGGATAGAGCAGCATCGCATAAGGGTTCAAAAAGGGACCCTGGAGAGCAGAAAGCATCAAGTTCAAGTCCCACACCGGTAGCAAAGGCTTACGCACCGGACGACCATGGGTAACTCCCTGGAAAAAAGTCTTGACAAGCCAATGATTGGCGAAGGATCTTTGGAAAAAAAAATTGCCAAAGCCGAAACCTGACCTTTGAGGGTATCAATTGTAAACCCGACTCTAGACCATGTTGAAGAAAATCCCAAATCCTGGAGATGGAAAAAGTGTGACAAGGAAGAGACTTAGACTCACACCAGGCAACGTAAGCGTGCCAGACCCTGTAGTAAATCTTAGAAGAGGATTTCTTCCGAGCCTGTATCATGGTACCAACGACCGAAGCCGGCAACCCCTTATCCATCAGGATGGAGGTTTCAGCAGCCAAGCCGTCAAAGCCAGCGTTTGTAAATTGGGATGACGTAGCAGTCCCTGAGTGAGGAGCCCTGGATCGTCGGGCATGACGAAGTGATCCACCGCCATCTGGGCGATGTCCGCGAACCAAACTCTTCTCGGCCAGCGGGGGGCCACCAGAATGGTCGGTACCCCTTCCTGGGCTATTTTGCGCAGCACGCGACCCAGGAGAGGAAAGGGAGGAAACTCCATCCAAGGAATTGCTAGTGCATCCGTGGTGAAGGCTAGAGGATCTCTTGACAGGGAGACTTTTGGAAGATTGTGACAGGACGCAAACAGGTCCAAGTCCAACTGCCCCCAGCAGCGACACAGGGCGTGAAAGATTTTGTTGCTGAGAGACCATTCCCCCAGACGAGACGACCCCCTGCTCAGGGAGTCCGCCTCCTGGTTCTCCACCCCCGGGATGTAAACCGCCGAGATGCAGGGAACATTCTCCTCTGCCCAATAGAGGATCAGGGACACTTCCTTGAGGGCTTGTTTGCTTCGAGTCCCGCCCTGATGATTGATGTAGGAGACCGCCGTCTGATTGTCTGAGCGGACCTGGACCGCACAACCCCGAATATGGGGAGTCAGAGAGAGAACCAACCTGATCGCTCTCAGCTCCAGAAGATTGATAGGTACATGAGCCTCCTTCGGGCCCCACTGGCCCTGGAACTGCAGAGATTGGCAGAACCCTCCCCAACCGGTCAGACTGGCGTCCGTGGTGACAATCTTCCAGCACGGAGGAAGAAAGGACCTGCCAACTAGAAGGTTTCTCGAGTCCAACCACCACAAGAGGGACTGTCTGGCCAGAGGGGACAGAGCAAATTCCTGATCCAGGGACTCCTGAGACCGATCCCAAATGGTCAAGAGATTCAACTGAAAAGGTCTCATGTGGAACTGGGCGAGGGTACAGCCTCGAAGCAAGACACCATGAGACCCACCAACTATATCCCCAGACAGATGGAGGGGTGTGGGCATGACAGCAAGGCCCGCGCCTGAAGACCCTCTACCTTCTGCTGAGGGAGGAACACCTTGACCTGAGAAGTGTCCAAGGTCATGCCCAGGAAGGACCTCACCAATGACGGAGTGATGGAAGACTTGGGGTAATTGATCTCCCAACCGAAATCCTTGAGAGTAGACAATACCATCTGAATGTCGCTCTCGGCCTGTTGAAAAGATTAAGCAGCAATCAGCAGGTCGTCCAGGTAAGGAAGAATGCGAATGCCCTGGCCCCTCAGGAGAGCCGGGACTGAAGAAATCTCGGGGTGGTCAAGCTGCCAGCTCTATCTTGTAGCCGCCGGAGGACACCACCTCCTGAATCCACTGGTCCGAGACTGGATGTCTCCAGACGTGAGCAAAGAGCAAGAGCCGTCCCCCCACCCGGATGGGTGAGGGCGCCTCCTCATGCCTAAGGGGCCTTGGTGGGGGGCTTGGACTTGGGCCCCCAAGAGAGACCGTGGCGTCCGCGGGACCTACCTCGTCCCCAGGAGTCCCTGCGACCACCAGAAGAGGAAGAGCCACGTCCCCCTCGGAAGGGACGAAAGGAAGAAGACCCCTGAAAGGGCCGTGATTGCCTCTGGTGCTGAGGGAGCCGGCCATCCTTGGCCAAGAGATCAAGGCGCTCCCCAAAGAGACGAAGTCGCGTGAACGGAAGACCAGTGAGAGACTTCATGGCGGCAGCCGCCCACTGTCGCAGCCAAATGGACCGACGGAAAGCAACCAGTAGAGCCGAAGCCCAAGCCGGACAGCATCGTCCATGGCCGAGAGCACAAATGCAATAAAGTCAGTGCAAACCAAAAGTTCCTTATACTCGTCCGCTTGCTGGCGGGAGCAGGCGGCCTCCACAAGACGTTTAACCTTCTTTTTTATGGCAATGGCGACAATAGCCACGGTACAGACCGGGTGTAGACGAGCCCCCACAAAAGTAAAGGCATGGCAAGAGAGCTGCTCCATGCGCCGATCAGCATTATCACGCAGGGTAGTAGTGTCCCGAGAAGGCATAACAGACTTATTGGAGAGCCCCAGAACGGGAGCATCCACCTCCGGAGGACAGGACCAAAGACGGACCAACTCCTCTGGAAAGGGATACCATCTGTCCAGCCCCTTAGGCACCGAGAGTAGCTTATTGGGCCTCTCCCATTCCTTAAGAACCATCTTGGAGAAATGACCCTGCTCCGTAAACACCAAGCGTTGTCTATCAGGACAGAAAAGCTCCCCCTGCTTCTTTTAGGCCGCCTTAGGGGGAGCAATGTGCAAAGTCAGACAACAGTTTATCTGTATCATCAGGAAGCCACATATCTTTGTCTGAGGAAGACCCAGGGTCACTGTCAAAATCGCCCGGGCGGTCCGCGGAGGAGTCAGAATCATGAAATAACTTACCCTCCTCCATGGAATCACGGCCGCCGAAAGTCTCATAAGCATCATCATCATCAGCAAATAGAGAATAAGCCGGATCCAAATGCCGCTTCTTACTAGGAGCCTTGCCGGCAGCCGGGCGGGCCAATTGCCGTTCAAGGCTGGCCACGCGCAAGACCAGATCCGAAGGAGACCCCCAGCTGACCTCCCCCTCACTGGGGGCCAAATGCTGACGCGGGGGTGTCGGTGAGGCGGGGGAAGTGGGACTCTAGGCCCATCCTGTTCCGCAATAACGCTCTGGGCGCCGGGGACACAAACCACGCTGCGACCGCTCAAGGGGGATGTACCACACAAAAGGCACAATGGAGCCCGTCCCGAGGGGCCCCCAAGTTTGCTATCCCCAGAAGCCTCCATTATGGCGAATATAGAAAAAGATATAATATATATATATCTATATCCACGGGCAACCGGCGCTAAGCCCGACCCAGAGTCCCCAACAAGGTCCCCTAGAAGCCAAAAATGGGGACCGGAGAGAGGGGGGGGGGGGTGGATGGACCAGGAGAAACCACAAGAAAAAAAAAGGGAAGGATCCCACCTGAAAGACACAAGAAGGGCCAAGATGAGCATCCCACGGCACATGCACACATGTATGGAAACAAGGGGGACCGGACTCATGGACCAGGAAGAAGCTCCGATGGATCGCCGCACCGGGAGGGCTCCAGGAAACAGCAGCGCCGCTGAAGACACCGGAAGGCAGGAGAGGGCCCCCGCAGCAGCCGAAAGGCAGGGGAGAAGGGCCCAGAACGCAGGAGCACATCGCGATGGTGCCGGAGAAGGCCGCATCCTCACATGCGTGATCGAGAACCTGGAGGGGCGGGCTGCGCAGCCATGACGCGAATCGCGTCATCGTGCGGCCCCGCCCCTCGGAAGCGCACGAACCTCTGGGCGCCAGGGAAGGCAAAATGGCGCCCGGTGAAGACAGGGAGGGAGCCCCCTCCCCCCTAGAAGTTCACCCCGCCCCCCGCCGTGGAGCGCACAGCCGCGCCGGCGATAAGACGGCGGACGGCCGCAGCAGGCGGAAGCAGAAGCTGTCTCTGAGGGAGTCTTCCGTCCCTGACCAGGAGGTCCAGATGTCCCCGAACAATCTATGTCCCACGAAGGGAATACTTGTGAGCGACTTTTTGGCCGTGGCATCAGCCGACCATTGCAGCAACCAGAGCAAGCGGCGAAGCGCAACCAGCAGAGCAGAGAACCTGGCACCGAGCTGGACACCATCATCCATAGCAGAGACAACGAAGGCAATAAACTCCACGCAAGCCTTGAGGTCCTTATACTCCTCCGCCCGCTTGCAAGACTTAGCAATGTCCACAAGACGTCTCACCTTCTTTCTGATGGCCAGGGAGTCGCGGCACACACAGGACGGAACCAAGCACCGGCAAAGATGAAGGCATGACAGACCAGCTGATCCATGCACTTGTCAGCTGGATCACATAGGGAAGCAGTATCGGGTGAAGGCATGACAGTAGTATTGGACAGACCAGACACGGGGGCATCCACCTCGGGAGGACGGGACTATAGCCGGGCCAGCTCCTCAGGAAAGGGATACCGCCTGTCCAGGCCCTTGGACACTGACGGTAACTTGTTAGGCCTTTCCCACTCTTTGAAAATCATGTTAGAAAAATGGGCCTGCTCTGGAAAGACTCGCCTCTGTCTTTCAGGTCTAAACAAAGCACCCTGCTTCCTCTTAGCCGCGCTAGGAGGGACAATGTGCAGCGTCTCAAAAACGGAAGCCTGCAACTTCTCCGTATCATCAGGGAGCCATGTATCCTCGTCCGAGGAGGAACCAAGCCCGCTGTCATAGCCGGCAGAATACTCCACAGTGGAAATGGAGTCCTCATGCAACTCGCCTTCCTCCACGGAGCCCAGACCTCCAAACAAATATTCATCATCATTATCAGAGTAAACGGGCTCGATGTGCCGCCTCTTACCGAGGCCTTTTTAGGAGCCGCGTGCAAAATATGTCTCTCAAGGCTGGCCACCCGATATGCCAGATCAACTTGGGATCCCCTGCTGGCTTCCCCCTCGCTGGGGGCTGCTGGAGTGCAGCAGCGGGGGTTCTGGAGAGGCCGCAGGCAATAACGGGCTAGGGGCAGATACGCCCGCCCGATCATGCTCCAAAATGACACTTCTTGCGCAAGTGGCACAAACAGTGCTGAGTCCACCCAGAGGGCTAGCACCGCACATGGGGCAGAGCTTCACCCGCCCTGAAGGGGCCCCTAGCTCACTATCCCCAGAAGCCTCCATTATGGTGATTAGCGTACAAAAAATCTCTTAAGCAGGTTACAAGGCACTAACTGCCCAAACCGCTATAGCCCTCCTATAAATTCCCTCTTTTAGTGTGATCCCTCTTAATAAAAAAAAGGGGGAGGAGGGATGGGGCGGGGGACCGGGAGGAGCCACAACCCAATCTATAAGGCCCAACCTGAAAAACACAAGCAGAGAAAAAGGGGCCATAAGCATCCCACAGCACATGCGCATGGCAGAATACAAAAAAAATATAAAAACAAGGGACTCACGGCACCGACAGTGATGGATCACCGGAGGGGTCCCACACCGCAAGCAGAAGAGCAGCAAGGCAGCGTCCGCAGCCAGCTCCACGCGTTCCTCAAGGGGCGGGTCGCACTGGCAGTGACGCAAAAATACAATTCTGTGAAATACTCACCTGTAGAATTGGTATTATACGCATACAGTACGTCCTGCTCCATATATAATACACGTGGTAATCCACCGCCAGATGGCGCTGTTCACTGCAGACATGCAAAAACAGGCTCCTCCCGGCCCTCCATATACCCAGGGACCTCCCACAAATCCCCAGCATTGAAAAGCAGTGAGAAAAAGAAGCCAGGAGAAACCAACCACCAAAACTGGTAATAACAATGATAACAATCACCATACAGGGGATCCAGAACAAGGTGAAACCAGGGTGGGGTGGAGCAGGACGTACTGTATGCGTATAATACCAATTCTACAGGTGAGTATTTCACAGAATTGTATTATTCTAAGCATACAGTACGTCCTGCTCCATATATAATACTTACACGTGGGACATCCAATAGCAGTGTCCATAAAGTAGGGTGGGATCCCCAACAACAAAGGCAACGGCCTGCAAAACCTTACGGCCAAAAGCAGCATCAGTTGAGGCCCGAACATCAACCTTGTAAAACTTTGAAAAGGTGTGAACAGAAGACCAAGTAGCGGCCTTGCAAACTTGTTCAACAGAGGCCTGTTGCTGAAAAGCCCAAGAGGCCCCAATAGCACGAGTGGAATGAGCCGTAAGACGGAAAGGGGGAGTCCTCCCCTTAGTAGAATAGGCCTGAATCACAGCCTGATGAATCCATTTACTGATGGTAGACTTGGCGGGAGCCAAACCTTTCCTAGGCCCGGAAGGTACAACGAAGAGAGCATCAGTTTTCCTGAAGGCCTTAGTGACAACCAGGTAATACTTCAAGCACCTGACTACGTCCAAGGAATGCAGAACCCGCTCCTTGCCGTTGCTAGGATTGGGACACAGAGAGGGAAGAACAATATCCTGGTTCAAATGAAAAGCCGACACAACTTTAGGCAGAAAATCCGGTTTGAAGCGAAACACCACCTTGTCCTGGTGTCGCTCATAGTATGGAGGCTGAATAGATAGAGCGGCCAGCTCAGACACACGCCTAACCGAAGTAATAGCCACCAAGAAGACAACCTTGAGAGTGAGAACAGCCAGAGCAGCATCTTGAATAGGTTCAAAGGGAGCACCCTGCAAGGCAGACAAAACCAAGTTTAAATCCCAGACAGGGACCATAGGTTTTCGAGGGGGACGCACGTGAGTGACCCCCTGAAAGAAGGTCTTAATCAGGTGATGTTGAGCAAAGGTCTTCTGAAAGAAGATAGACAGGGCAGAAACCTGACCCTTCAGAGTACTAAGTTTGAGACCTAAGTCCAGACCATGCTGTAAAAACTCCAGAACCCTAGGAACGGAGAATTCCCGGCAGGGAAGAGACCTGGACTCACACCAGTCAATGTAGGTACGCCATACTCTATAATAGATAGCAGAAGAAGTCTTCTTCCTGGCCTGCACCATAGTAGCCACCACAGAGGCAGACAAACCCTTCTCCATCAAGATGGAGGTTTCAGCAGCCAGGCCGTCAAAGCCAGAGTTTGTAAATTGGGATGGCGTAAGGACCCTTGAGTTAGCAGATCTGGTACCCTTGGCAGATCGTACTGATCTACTGCCATTTGAACCACGTCTGCGAACCACACTCTTCTTGGCCACCTGGGGGCCACTAGAATCACAGGTACCCCTTCCAGAGCAATCTTGCGCAGAACCCTGCCCAGAAGGGGGAACGGTGGAAACACATACAGGAGTCGAAACTCCCTCCAAGACATGGACAGGGCATCCGTGGCCAAGGCCAGAGGATCCTGAGACAGGGAGACGAAGGCCGGAAGCTTGTGATTGTGACGGGAAGCAAACAGATCCACATCCGGTAGGCCCCAACGGTGACACAGGGACTGGAATACCTTGTTGCAGAGGGACCACTCCCCCTGACGGGACATCCCCCTGCTCAGGGCGTCCGCCAGCAGGTTCTCCGCCCCCGGAATGTAGACAGCCGAAATGCATTGGACATCCGCCCATGTCAGAATCTGAGACACCTCTTGGAGAGCACCCTTGCTCCGGGTCCCTCCCTGATGGTTGATGTAGGCAACCGCCGTTCTGTTGTCTGAGCGTACCTGAACCGACAGACCCCTCAGGTGTTGGGTCAATCTCTCCAGTACCAACCTGACTGCCCGTAATTCCAGAATGTTGATGGGTAAATGGGCCTCCTGAGGACCCCACGTCCCCTGGAAGTGCAGGGACTTCCAGAATCCCCCCCAACCTGACAGACTGGCATCCGTTGTGACCGTCTGCCAGGAGGGGGTCAGAAAAGACCTGCCCCCTATCAAGTTCTTGTGGTCCAGCCACCACGCAAGGGACTGTCTGACAGAGGGGGGAAGCACACAGGCCCCGTCCAAGGATGCTGGGTTCTTGTCCCACACTGACAGAAGGTGAAGCTGCAGAGGTCTCAAATGGAACTGGGCAAAGGGCACCGCCTCGAAGCTCGCCACCATCAGGCCCACCAACTGCATTCCCTGCCGGATGGAGAGCTGTGGGCTCAAGAGCAGGAACCTCGCCTGCGCTGTCAGAGCTTCCACCTTCTGTTGAGGAAGGAATATCCTTGACTGAACCGTATCCAGAATCATTCCCAGGAACTGAGTCACCGAGGAGGGGGACAGGGAGGACTTGGGGTAATTGATCACCCAGCCGAAGGACTCCAGGGTGGACACTACCAGCCGAGTGTCCAACTCTGCCTGCCGCAGAGACCGCGAGGTGATGAGAATATCGTCCAGGTAGGGCAGCACGCGTATGCCCCTTAGCCTTATCAGGGACATCAGCCCTGCCAGCACCTTGGTGAACACCCTGGGAGTCGACGTTAGGCCGAATGGCAGGACCACAAATTGGTAATGCTGATCTTTTAGTGCAAATCTGAGAAACCTTTGGTGTCCTGGAAACACCGGGACGTGAAGGTAAGCATCCTTGATGTCTACTGACGTCATGAAGTCCCCTGGGCGCAGTGAGCCAATGGCCGAGCGCAGAGTTTCCATGCGAAAGTGCCTGTTCTTGACAAATTTGTTGAGGATTTTTAAATCCAGAATGGGCCTGACTGGCCCATCCTTCTTGGGTACTGTGAAAAGGTTGGAGTAGAACCCCGTGCCCCTGTCTCCAAGGGGGACCTTGCAAATGACCCCTAGATCCAGGAGACCATGTACGGCCAGCAACAAGACCTGAGCTGAGGCAGGGTCTTGAGGCATTCGAGACCCAATGAATCTGGTGGGGGGCCGTACAGCAAATTCTATCTTGTAGCCGGAGGACACTACCTCCTGAATCCACCGGTCTGAGACGTGGCGCCGCCAGACATGCTCGAAGTGCTGTAGACGTCCCCCCACCGTGACAGGTGAGGGCGCCCCCTCATGCCTGAGGGGTCTTGGGAGGGGCCTTGGGATTGGGCCCCCAGGAGGAACCGGGACGGCGTCCTCTGTTCCTGTGCCAGGAATCTGCACGGGCCCCAGCGAAGGACGCCCCTCTACCTTGTTTGGCCCCACGGTAGGGGGTTGATAGGGAGCCTTGGCCACGAAAGGGCCGAATCTGCCGCCTGCGCTGGGGTAACTTGCCTCCCTTGGCGAAGAGGTCTAATCGATCCCCAAACAAGCGCAGACCCTTAAATGGAAGCCCCGTGAGGGCTTTCTTGGCGGCATTGTCTGCGGCCCACTGGCGCAACCAGACCGCGCGGCATATAGCAACCACCAGGGCAGATGACCTGGCACACATCTTAATAGCATCGTCCGATGCGGACAGGATAAAGTTCACAAACGCATCACAGCTGGACAGGGCATTGACAGTATCAGGAGGCATCTCATCTGTGCCAGCGAAAGCACTCCTGACCACGGCCCTGAGCGCTACTGCCGTAATGGCTAAGGCGCAAACCGGGCGCAGAGTCGCTCCCCCAAATGCAAAGGTATGACATGCCAGTTGGTCAACACGCCGGTCCTCAGAGTCCCGTAGCGTAGTATTGTCAGGAGAGTGCATAATAGAGGTGTTGGACAACCCTAGAATAGGAACATCGACCTCAGGTGGCGATGACCAGCACTTAACCAAGTCAGCAGGGAAGGGATATTTCCTATCCACGCTCTTAGGGACCCCATGAAGTCTGCTGGGATGTTCCCATTCTTTAAGCACGAGGCTATTGAAATGGGTTTGCTCGGGAAATTCCAAGCAAGCTTTAGCGGTATGAAAAAGATCACACCTTTGCCGGGGAGCCGCAGCAGGGGGAGAGAGGGACAGAACCTCAAAGATCTGAACCAGCAGTCTATCAATATCATCCGAGGACCAATGCTCGGAGCCAGACTCTTCCTGACCCCTGGACTCATTGTCATATGACCCTGAGTCAGAGAACAGTTCCCCTTCGTCCGAGGGGATATGGGCATAGGAATGCAACAAATCATCAGGTTCTATAGGGAAGAGGGCCGATTCAGGGTTCAAGTGCCGCCTCTTGGTGGTGGCTTTACGCGCTAAGGAATTAGCAAGCAAGTTTTCAACACTAGCCAGCCTAGTGGCCAAATCAGGATGAGAATCCCCACTGGTATTGGGGGTTAGACTCAGGCTTGGGGGAGTAGGTGAAGTGAGGCGGGTGCAGGCCCGGCCTCAGAGGAGACGGGAAGCACCGATAGCGCCTGCTGTGCACAAGGAACACAGACCCGTGCATTGTCACCGCTGCTAGGTAAGACCCCACAAGCTACACACAGCCGGGCTTGTCCCGAAGGAACCCCGTTCACAATATCCTGAGATGCCTCCATATGGTGATTTAATCGGCACAGTATGCCAGTAGGGATTGACGCTGTAAGCTACCCTGGATGCCCCAATAACCCGCGGGGAAGTGGGGGTAATTTTTTATGGTCACGACCGGGAGCTACACTGGGCCGGGAGAAGCCACCGAAATCCGCGGTCTGAAAGACATAAGGGGGAACAAGGATGTCAGAGCCATGCGCAATGGGAGATAGAAACTAAAGAAGAGTCGCCCATGAGGGCACTTACAGACAGAGAGGAGAGGACGGTCTTCACCACGCGCGCGTGAGAAGGAAATGGCGCCAAACGAACCTCGAAGGGCGGGCCTGAGCCGACCGCGACGCGGAACGCGCCAAGCCGGAACAACGCCCCTCCCCAGCGAGCACGAAGCTCGGAAGGCGTGTAGCCAATCAGTGACAGTAAGGTCATAACGCCTGATGTAAATGGCGCTCGGAGCCTATACAGGCTCTGCTGAGATCTGAACTCGGAATCTCCTGTGTAATGGACAGGAGCTATAACCAACTAAGCCAGCGCAACCTAAGAAGAGCCACTAAGACTAAGAAGGAAAGGGGAAGGAAGAAAAAAAAGACGCCAAGGCATCCGCAAAGCCGCCGCCGTACATGCGGTGCAAGCAGAAACAGAAACTAAAGGCGCTGCGGTTAACAGTAAGATAAGCGCGGCTCTGATCCCCGTTCCCAGTAAAACACAGCCAAGCCATAAGCGTATAAGGATACACTGAGGCAGCCATACACACAACCCCTCCCCCCCTTTCTTTTCCCCCTGGCTAAGGGGGGAACGAGGGAGGAAGGCGACCCGTTACATAGGGTCCACCGCTACCTGGGGCGTGGGGCAATGATGCGGGAGGGGCATCCCCTGAAGGCTCACCATCAGCCTTGATCGCCTACCCTATGGTGGGGGATTGCGGTGGAGCGTGGCTCCGTAAGCACACATGGTGCTGCCTACCTTCACCCGACCAGCGCAGCCCAGGCTGAGAGGCATATCACACAGAGGAGGGGTGGGAATAGTCCCACAGGGCCGCAGGCTGTAATAGCCCCGCTCACCTGCGAAAGAGTGAAACTTCATGTCTTCGCAGTCAGCACTGCAGAGAAATCTGGGGATTTGTGGGAGGTCCCTGGGTATATGAACGGCCGGGAGGAGCCTGTTTTTGCATGTCTGCAGTGAACAGCGCCATCTGGCGGAGGATTACCACGTGTAAGTATTATATATGGAGCAGGACGTACTGTATGCTTAGAATAAGCGTCACAGTGCGGCCCCGCCCCCCTGACGGCGTGAACACAGAGCCCCCTTCTCACACCAAGAGACAAGATGGAGGCCGACCTCCAAGCAGCAATGCCGCAGAGCAGCCCACCACGCGCACACACACCGCGAGGGGACAAGGCCTGCGGCCTCAGGAGAGGCCGCCGAGCAGTTGCTCCCCCTCACAGCGCAATGTATTAAGATGGAGGGGAGAGGGAGCAGGAGAGACCACACGAGGGAGCGAGGGAGGTAAATATGGCCAGTAAAGCGCAAACAAAACACACACATATCTAATAAAGCTTGTGGGGAGAGGGAATAACAAGGGCGTAAGTGGTTCCCCCCCCCCCATAGGCTCACCATCAGCCTATGGCCGGCTACCCATTAGACAGGGTCTGCGGCCCAGAGCCTAGCTCTGTAAAAACGCCTGACCCCGGCGTTCTCCCTACCGTCACAGTACCGATCAGCCAAGGCTGGGAGGCAGTAGTGGGTCCACGGGATCAGTGGGAACAGGGTCCACAGCCGACGGGCTAGGAGGCCCCGCTCAGCTGCAATATCTAGGGAGAGCAGCCAGACTGCAAGATGAACACTGGGAAATCATAGTGAGACACCTGCTTTTATAGGGGGCCGGGAGGAGTGACAGCTTTTGATCTTGCAATCGAGCGCCACCTGGCGGTCGGTGGAATACCCAATTGTCATCACTTCTGGGACGACCTGGACTGGATATAGTGAAAATTAACATTTGTATTAGGATTGTGCCCCCAGACCTGTGATATACTTTTTAGCACGCTGCTTTCAAGTTTCTAATATTCCAGTGGATGTCTTGGTAAAGTAGGAGTGGCTTTCTTGCCCTTCAGTAAAGCTCCTAATATCCCACAATCCTTCAACTGTAACAGGTGTGCTTTTTAGCAGATAATTGAAAAACACTTACCTCCCCTGTAATCCAGTGGTGCTGTTCAGTCACTTGCAGCACCCAGCGCCGCTATCTTTACTCTGCATTAGTTGTCCATACAGGGACACCACAACCTCTCAAGAGGGTTGCAACTGTGGCTTATCCTGTGCCATTGACCAAATGGTCTCAGACCGTTGCCTTTTTACTACCTTGTTTTTGTATTATTATTTGGATTCCTCCCTAAGACCCAGTCCTGACTGCCTAAAGCAGACCAAAACGCACCAAACTTGTGAAATAATTTTGACCAAAGCCCCTGCCGATACTCTCTTCTTAGGGTGTAGAACTAGCAATGGATATTTTTGCTTATCAAATTGCCCTGGAACATTTTTTTGGTCTCTCCCTCTCTGTAGGATTTCAGGTGTGGCAATGACATCATTACCACACACAACAGTGGCAATGAATGGAGGAGGCGGAGCTTTACAGATAAAATAGGTGCCATTATCTGGGATTAGAATGAAGCAAGAGCAGTAAAAATAGGCAAACGTTACTATTCACTGGGGAAATAATTCAGGGGGTGCTAGTTAAAAATGTGGGTTTTGGCCACTTGCGCTATCCAGATTGCAGCCAAAAGAGAAGTACTTGCCTTACTTTTTTTTTTTAACAAATCAGCGCTCAGCTCCTGAGTGAGTGGTGTGCTCCCACTGTCTCTAAATTAAGAGGGCATGTGTGCCAGGCCCACCCCCTTCCAACTGGGCATGCATAGGAAGCGCTTTTAGAGACGGGGAACCCCAAAAAAGCAAAAAAAAGTGAGCACTTTTCCTTTGCCAGCAATCCAGATCAAGATACACAAAACGTATTTTTGGGTGTTAGTCTGGTTTAAGTATTAGGAAATCTGCTGGGTCTTATACCTGCACATGAGGGGAGAGACGCAGCTCTCATCCCGCCTTTTACAAAGGGGCAAGGGTGGTTATGGACCCCAACAGTCATGATGCAGAGACTAGCAGAACATTCTCTGGGGGCATACAGTAGGCCTGGACAGGGATTGGATGTAAGTGTTAGCAGCAACAGGCCAGCCGGCCCCAAAGCAGTGAGGCCCACTGGGAATTTTCCCAGGTCTCCTTATGGCCAGCCCACCCCCAGGCATCAACCCAGGGTTTGGCAGAGCAGTCTTGGATAAAAGTCAGAGATGGAAGGTCCCATAGATGTGGTGAGAAGACACATTATTATTTATTTATAGGTACATAATATTAAACTAAAATGTGGCATTGTTATAGCACTATTGTAAACAATCCATAGACACACAGTTCACAGACATCTTTTCATTTAGTGTTGAAGGAGCAGAGCAAAAGTTTATAAAAAAAATAAAATAAAAAAAAATAAAGAATACAGAAGAAGTTAGACATAGCTGTAAGCCAGATAAGCAGTTACATTTGGTCTGTGGTGTGGAAACGACGATTGGGACGAGGACGCTAAATTATATTATCTATAAAGTCTGCAGGCTTTTCTAAATAGAATTATATACTCACCTCCCCTCCCAAGCAACATGGTCACTCCCCCTCTCCCTCCATCTTCTTTATTGAGCAGCGAGCACAGACCAAGTCAGCTTTATTGAGCAGTGCGGACGGTCCAAATCCACATTAGCGAACTCTCCTTCCGCATTGGTTGTGGCTGGGGAGTAGGCCCAGTCAACACAGAAAGCCCACCAACCATAGGCATCAATCCCCCCCCCCCCCAATTATTCTTCCTGGCAAATAAGCAGCAGGAGGTAAGGTAAACAGTTTTTGTGCGGGTCCTGTGTTGGGTGCTAATGTGGCGACCATGTTTAACCTCTGCACCCTGCTTTGAGAAACCTTTGAGGAGATGAAGGAAGCCACAAAAACACTCCTACAAACCTGCCCCCCCCCCCCCCCCCAACGCTGGCAATCATTCTTTTTTAGTTAATTCAAGTAATCAACCCCTTTGATTTTTTGGGAATCATTTCACACATTAAAGCGGACTTCCGCTTAAGGGAAAGGCTGGCCATACATAGGAATCCTGTTCTACTCTCAAGCAGCAACTGAGGAGCTGAATGCTTAAAGGAAATGTATCCCAAGTAATATTACAAATCCATATTCACATCAGCTAATCAGCAACTTATACACTGAAACTGAATAAAAATCTTGCCAAGCTTGTGGTTTCCTCTCCCGGTAGGAATAAAATCCAGGGGAGCCAGGTTCCTGAGTGTATCAGGGGTGACAGAGCCAGTCACCTGATTTACTCTTGCTTCCAATAAAAGAAAAACAAGCCTGGCTGGATTATTCCTGATGTCGGGTGTATAAGTGACACCTCCTCCCACCATCCAGTATATTTATATGAATTTTTATCTTTGGCCCTATTTTTTATGATAGCGCTCCTTTAAAGTGGACCAAAACCCACCGCGATCAGCCTGGGAAATTATAAGATTCCCAGGCCCATCAATCCCCCCCCCCTCCGGGGCATCCTAAATCGGGTTGACCTGCTGTGTGAAACCCCCCAAGTCGCCCCATACACTTACCTTGTTTCCCGGTCCAATGGCACATGCGTGCGCCCCATCCCCTCTATCCCTCTAGCAGGGCACGTGCCAGCACCAGGCATTTGTGAACGCTGCCAAAATCCTGGGTTTTGGTCAACTTTAACTTACCACCCACCATTGCATTCTTGCACTGTCTGCTTCAATGCTAATAGTGGCCACCTCTTCTTACAGCCATAGGGCAGCATGGGGCCCACCACGTGAGCACCCAGCAATGATACGCATTGGTATATGTCAGAATCAAAGCAGGCAGCACAAAAACAGGAGCGGGAATAATTTAAGGCACAATTTAAGTTTTAACTGGCGGACCATCCCTAATCAGGTTGCGGAGGAGGAAGAGGAGGGGTGTTAGCAGACCTTCAGTCATTTTTGACTGGTGGTCCACTCTATTTTGCATTGATGTAAGCAAGATTCCTGTCCACTAAGCCCCTCCTACATACACAATTTTTCCCCTGTAGAATCAAAGATGTGTAATAGACAAGCTGGCGTATCAAACAAAATACCGGGTCCGGCACGGATGCCGTATATATGGCCGTCTAGAAGATGAGCTAGGAATCCATTTGATTTCCTTTTGTTTGAGTTATGGGGCCATCTTTGTGGCTGAAGTACAATCCAATACTGTGAACTGTAGGTTAGTGAAAATGTAATAGCAGGTAGGAAATATATTTGCAGCTAATCCCCCCCCCCCCCCCCAATCCATACTTGAAGTTCTTAGCGGGTTCTTATAAATTCTACTTATATCTGGGGTTAGGCCAGCCCCAGTTGTTTATGCTCTATATATGACCACAGCATTAGTAGATATCATTTGATGTTTATTCAATTTTTAAATGTTTTATAAAATCCAAATAAATCTCCCTTCAATGGAGTATGATTTGATTACACTTTGTCAATTCATTCTTTTTTATGCATGTACAAAATTTCACATTGATGATTCTTAATTTGTTTCTTTCTTTGATTTTCTAGCAGCCTGAAAAAAAATTGCACATCCTCCTTATATAATGACTTCATACATGATAAACGTTACTCAAGATTAATTATATATTCCTTAGTAGTTGTTCTATTTGTCATACAGTTAGTTGAAAAAAAATAGAACAACTACTACTAAGGTATATATATATAATTAATCTTGAGTAAGCAGTGGCAGGCAGCATTTTGCACAATAGAGATGGTAAATGAGCAATTGTTTTAATTTAAGATACTTTTTCACACAGGGCATTGAGAAAGCCAGGAAGGGAGAAACAGGTCTGCCCATAGTGAATGATTCAATTAAAGAAAACAAGAGGAGTTGTATTAAATATGTAATGTATTGGACTGTGATTTAATGAAAATGTGCAATAGAACAATTGAAGTTGATGTATGTATATGAAAAACGTTTATCATCATGTATGAAGTCATTATATAAGGAGGATATGTATGAAGTCATTATATAAGGAGGATGTGCAATATTTTTTCAGGCTGCTAGAAAATCATGTATATACAATAACAAATTAAGAACCATGAATGTGAAATTATGTACATGCATAAAAAAAAAGAATGAATTGACAAAGTGTAATCAAATCATACTCCATTGAAGAAGGTTTTATTTGGATTTTATAAAACATTTAAAAATTGAATAAATATCAAAAAATATCTAATAATCGTTGGGTCATATTTAGAGAATAAAAACTGGGGTTGGCCTAACCCCAGATACAAGTAGAATTTAATATAGCTCATGTATGTACCCACTATACAATGAAATACAGCACAAGCAAAGAGAGGGTCACTAAATGTGTTCTCCTAGGAGGGTCAGTGAGAACACCAATCCCCCGACCGTAGGGTGCTTATAAAGGTAGAGCCGTTACATACCTGGCAATCATGGACAGGATATATGTATATATGAGATCAAAGGCTTTAATACAATGGAACTCTATATAAATAGGTTTATATACACTGACATTATCTACCAGGAGGCTTGATGGGTGGCAGTTTTATAGTGCATGTAAGATGCATGCCGACAGCGGGGGAGAGCTGGGGCTTGTGCAAATTGTGTCTGTATAAAGCTGATCTACTGCTTTTCCGTATGAATCTGAAACTACATTAAATGATATTAACACAAAACCAAAAGAAGATGCTATAGAACAGTTGCATCATTAAAAGTGGACAAAAACCCAGTATTTTGACTATCCTGGGCTCTGGTCTCTGCCCCTGGGCACCTTAATCGGGGATGCCCCACTGTGTGAAACCCCCCAGGTTAGCCTAAGCTTTCCTGGTCCTACCGTGCATGTGCGGCCTCTCATCCAATCAGCGCGCTCTGATCCGCTCCAGCCCACCTGGCTAAGGATTGTCCAAGACAGCGGTACTCAAATAGCGGACCGGGGTCCGAATGCGGACCTCAGTGTCGGATTTCTGGACCCCTGCCCTGACAGCCCAGCACCCAGTTGCTTCTGTGTTGTCATGCTCCACACTGCCCACTTTACTTTACTTTGTTTCTCAGTCTCTTCGCCACATCCATTTCTGTCCTGCTGCCCCAGCTCAGCCCCATCCATCCTTTTCCTTCCAGCTCTGCCCCATCCATCCCTGTCCGGCCATCTCTGCCCCATGCATCTCCGTCCCCGTTTGCCCCATCAATCCCACTCCCATCCATTCCTGACCCCCCCCCCCCACCCCCCAGCTCTGCCCCATCCATCTCAGCTTTTTTTTTGCCTGTGGAATCTATAACCTCTCCCCCAAGTGGGCGGATTTCTATCCACCCCTGTGACAGCCCTCCACCCGGACCTTCACCTCTCACAGGGTGCCTGTATATAAACCTTTACAAGAAGTGTTTGAGTACACCTGGTCTAAGACTTGGCTCCAGTACCCTGCGCCACCCATTCACAAATGCCTGGTGCGGGCGTGAAACCTGCTAAAGGTATAGCAGGGAGTGGCACCTCTCATGCATGCGCTGTTGGATCGGAGAGTACTGGGCGACCTGGGCGGGGGTTTACACAGTGGGACATCCTGAATATGGATGCCCCGAGGGGAGGGAGTATGTCTGCCCTGGTCTCAAACTCCAGGGTGGGTTTTGGTCCACTTTAAAACCTCTGGTAGGACATCCACACTACTGCAGACCTACATCCCACAGCAGCCTCAAGGGGACAGCTTATCCCCCCACCCCCCCAGCAATATGCCATGTGTGCCATTGGCACTAAACAGGGTTAGCAGAAAGACCATGAACACTACTGTGTATGCAGTGTTCAAGAACGCACATGTGAACGCACAGGAAGGCATCACAATTTCGAGAACAAATCCCGGGAAAGTGAGGATGCCAGGTTTTGTTCCTCTTTTAGATCCAAATAGGCTACAATATGTGCAAAGAAAAAAACAAAACAAATCATGTTAACAAAAAGATAAAGTAATTAAATCTCTAACAAGACAGAAATGTTAGATTTCTCTTTATGTAATTCAGTATTTTGCTTCAAGGTATAGTGGTATTACATTTCATTTGCTTTGCAGGACAGGTGAAAAGAGCAGAAACTAAGGAACCCAGGAATCTCCTCAGGGGTCATAGAAGAACCTGGGACAGACACAGGCCGCCTAGTCCTGCTGGCTTCTGCAGATTAAATATGAACAACATGACGTTTACTTGACCGATGTCTTCTACAAAGTGGACACTGTGGCACCTACACTGACCTGCAGACGAGCTTTGGGGATTCTTTAACGTAGAAGGACTTCAAAATCCAGATCTCTAACTAGACTGGTTCTTTTTATTAATCATGCAATGGAAACATTTGCTGCTTTGAAGTTCGTCTGACAGGTTTTCGAGAAACATTTGTTCTTTGCTGACTCAAGTAAACGCAATCGTGAATGCCCGCGCGGCGGTCAAGAGCCTCCCGCGTACGGGACCGAGAAGCCACCCACATGGTGTCGCTCAGAAGATCGCTTTAGGGTCGGCAGACTAGAATGCGACAGAATATTTTCGCAACAAACCATTTACAGCCCCCGATGTGATGCAACGCAACATATAAATAGGAATGGGATAAAGGCTTTCCTCTCCGTCAGTTTTTGTGTTTTTTTTTTTTATCCTGGCCTCCTTAGATGGTTTGCCCTCCATTGACAGCTTCTTGGCATGCTAGAGAGCGCATACAGACACATACATACACACCCACCAGTCACCTCCCGACCACACTCTCATACTCAAAAAGCGAGTTTGTTTTTTTTTGTTTAACTGAAGTGGACTGATACAGAGGACTCGGTCACTTAGGACACTAGAAGGTCTTCCTGTGGATAGCTCTGCACCCGTCTTCTTCATATTCTTTCTTGGAGACCCACATCTTCTTGAAGGTGTCCAAGGAAGCCAAAATAGACCCGCTGGAAGGAAAAGATAAGATGTGTAAAATAAGCGTTGGTCAAGCATAAAAAATACAATTCTGTGAATACTCACCTTGTAGAATTGTTATTATAAGTATGCAGCACGCCCTGCTCCAGTAATGAATCATTACGTCTGGGATATAGTCCACAAGAGGGCGCTTTACTGCAGAGATGGCAAAAAAGAGGCCCCTCCCGGTCCTTATATACCCGGGACCTCCCACTAAATTCCCCAGTATAAAAAAAAGCAATAAAGAAACCAGGAGAAGCTAATAACAAGATTAACAACATTAACCAGGAAACATTTACCATATAGAGGATCCAAGAATAAGTACTAAGGTGGGATGGAGCAGGGCGTGCTGCATACCTATAATAACAATTCTACAAGGTGAGTATTCACAGAATTGTATTATTCCAAGTATGCAGCATGCCCTGCTCCAGTAATGAATCATTACGTCTGGGACATCCAATAGCAGTGTCCAACAAACGGGTGGGGATCCCAAAAGGCAACAATGCGCAGTTCAAACCACTGCCGCCTGCAGAACCTTGCGGCCAAAACAGCATCCGCTGAGGCCCGAACATCAACCTTGTAAAACTTGGAAAAAGTATGAACAGAAGACCAAGTAGCAGCCTTACAAACTTGTTCAACAGAAGCCTGGTGCTGAAAGGCCCAGGAAGCCCCAACCGCACGGGTGGAATGAGCAGTGACTCAGAAAGGAGGATCCCTCTCTTTAGTAGAATAGGCCCTAAAAATGGCTTGACGAATCCATTTACTAATAGTAGACTTAACAGGCGCCAAACCCTTCTTGGGACCCGAGGGTACCACAAACAGGCGTCCGTCTTCCTGAAAGGTGCTGTAGCCACCAGGTAGTATTTCAAATTCCTGACAACATCCAGAGAATGCAAGGCCCTCTCCTTGTCATTACCAGGATTAGGGCACAAGGAAGGAAGCACAATGTCCTGATTGAGGTGAAAGGCAGAGACAACCTTAGGCAAGAAGTCTGGTTTAAAGCGGAAAACCACCTTGTCCTGGTGTCTCTCAAAGTAGGGGGCCTGAATGGACAGAGCCGCCAACTCAGAAACACGCCGGACAGAAGTGATAGCCACCAAGAAGGCAACTTTCAAAGTGAGAATAGACAGCGCAGCCTCATGCACAGGCTCAAAAAGAGGACCCTGAAGGGCAGACAATACCAAATTCAAATCCCAAACCGGTAACATGGGTTTGCGGGGAGGGCGCACATGAGTGACCCCCTGGAAGAAAGTCTTGACCAAAGGATAAAGAGCGAAAGACCTCTAGAAGAAAACAGCCAAGGCGGAAACATGCCCCTTCAGAGTGCTGAGCTAAAAACCTAAATCCAGCCAATGCTGAAGGAACCCCAGTATCCGAGGGATGGAAAACACCCGACAGGGAAAGGCCCTAGCCTCACACCAATCAATGTAAGTACGCCAGGTCCTATAGTAGATGGTAGAAGAAGATTTCATCCTAGCCCTGACTGGAGTCTGAACAACCGAATCAGACAGACCTTTCTCCTTCAGGATGGAGGTTTCAGCAGCCAGGCCGTCAAAGCCAGCGTTTGTAAATTGGGGTAACAGAGCCGTCCTTGAGTAAGAAGATCTGGAACCAGAGGCAGAGGGTACTGATCCACCGCCAGCTGCACGACGTCTGCGAACAACATCTGTCTAGGCCACTTGGGGGCCACCAGAACAGCTGGCACTCTTTCCTGAATCAGCTTGCGCAGAACCTTGCCCAGAAGGGGAAAAGGAGGGAAGAGGTGCAGGAGACCGAACCCCTGCCAGGACAGAGACATGGCATCCACCGCCAGAGCATCCTGGGACAGGAGACAAATGCTGGCAGCTTGTGATTGTGGCGAGAAGCAAACAGATCCACGTCCGGCATCCCCCACCTGTGACAAAGGGATAGGAAGACCTCGCTGTTGAGGGACTATTCCCCCCCAGCGAGAGGCGCTCCTGCTCAGAGAATCCACTTCCAGATTCTCCGCTCCCGGAATGTAAACCGCAGAGATGCACGGGACACTGTCCTCTGCCCAAGACAGGATCGATTACACCTCCCGGAGGGCACGCTTGCTCCGAGTCCCTCCCTGATGATTGATGTAAGCAACCGCAGTCCGGTTGTCGGAGCGAACCTGAACCGGCAGGCCCTGGAGGTGAGACGTCAGCTGCGCCAGCACCAACCGAATCGTCTTCAGCTCCAGAACATTGATAGGGGCGTGGGCCTCCTGAGGGCCCCACATCCCCTGGAATTGGAGGGCTCTTCAGTAGCTCCCCCCCCAACCTGACAGACTGGCATCCGTAGTGACCGTCTCCCAACACGGTGTCAGAAATGATCTGCCCCCCCAGAAGATTCCTCGAGTCCAGCCTCCACAGGAGGGACCGCCGGACCAGAGGAGATAGAACAAAGGCCTGATCCAGAGACCTGGGCCGCTTGTCCCAGACTGACAGAAGATGGAGCTGAAGGGGTCCCATGTGAAATTGAGCATAAGGGACTGCCTCAAAGTAGGCCACCATCTGTCCCACCAATTGCATCCCCCGGATGGATGGATGAGGGCTGGACAGCAAGAAATGAATCAGAGCTTGAAGAGAGTCCACCTTCTGCTGAGGGAGGAAAATCCTGGCCTGAATGGTATCCAGAGTCATACCCAGGAAGGGGGTCACCCGGGACGGGGAGAGTGAGGATTTGGGATAATTGATCACCCATCCAAACAATTCCAGTGTCGCCACCACCGTCCGGGTGTCCCATTCTGCCTGCTGGAGTGAATGGGACGTAATGAGAAGGTCGTCCAGATAAGGAAGAATGCGAATACCCCGGGCTCTGAGAAGGACCATCACACCCGCCAACACCTTGGTGAACACTCTGGGGGCCGAGGTGAGACCGAAGGGAAGTGCCACAAATTGGTAGTGTTGTTCCTGTACTGCGAACCTGAGGAACCACTGATGCCCTGGGAAGACCGGCACATGAAGGTAAGCATCCTTGATGTCTATTGAGGTCATAAAGTCCCCCGGGCACAGGGAGCTGATAGCGGAGCGCAGAATTTCCATACGAAGAAGTCTGGTCCTGATGAACTTGTTGAGAAGTTTTAGGTCCAGGATGGGTCTGATGGAACTCCAGCTTGTATCCGGAGGAGACAACCTCCAGAATCCAATTGTCTGAGACTTGTTGAACCCAGACCTGAGCGAAGAGCCGCAGCCACCCCCCCCCCCCCCCACCCGGAAGGGTGAGAGCGCCCCCTCATTGCTGAGCGGGCTTGGCAGTAGATTTAGGTTTGGCACCCCAGGAGGATCCGGGCACGGCCTCTGCCCTTGCCCCAGAAATCTCCCCTTTGCCCTGCAAAGGATACCCCCCTGCTTGACCTAGGCCGGAGCCCCGAAAGGGTCGCGGCTGCTTTTTGCGTTGGGGTAACTTACCTCCCTTAGCAAAAAGGTCCAAACGATCACCAAACAGGCGCAACCCCTTAAAGGGGAGCCCCGTGAGCGCCTTCTTAGCGGCATTGTCAGCTGCCCACTGGCGCAACCAGAACGAACAGCGGGTAGAGACAACCAAAGCCGAGTTCCTGCTACACATCCCAATGGTGTCATCTAAGGCAGCGAGAACATAGGTGATGAACATCTCACATTGTGACAAGGCTCTAAATTCAGCACTAGAAGGATCCTCATGGGAGCCGTACAGAAGGCCCCTGATCAAGGTCCTAATAGCCACCGCCGTAATAGCGGAAGCACAAACCGGGCGCAAAGCCGAACCCACACAGGCAAAGGCGTGGGAAGCCAGTTGGTCAATACGCCGGTCCTCACTATCCTTCAAGGTAGTGAAATCAGGGGAATGCAACACAGAAGTGTTGGACAACCTTAAAATCGGGGCATCCACTTCTGGGGGAGTTGACCAACACTTGACCACCTCCGAGGGGAAGGGATACCTCCTATCCCACCCCTTTGGGATACTGGGGAGCCAGCTAGGCCGCTCCCATTCCTTGAGAACGAGATTATTAAAATGCGTCTGTTCTGGGAATTCCAAACGTGGTTTTGCGGTCCCAATTCCCCCTGCTGCTTAGGAGCCGCTGCAGGGGGGGAAATGGAAAGTACTTCAAAAATTCGAGTCAAAAGTCTATGGGTGTCATCAGCATCCCAATGCTCTGAGCCGGCATCAGCGCCAAGGCAATGCTGATCATCGGAAAAATCTGAATCTGAGAATAATTCCCCTTCCTCGAGAGGGGTATAGTCAGACAAATCAAGGAAATCATCTTGTTCCATAGTAAAGGCCAGCGCAGCAGCCACCACATGCCATCTTATAGCTGGAGCCTTACAATCAGTCTTTCAATGTTGGCCAGCCTGGTGGCAACATCAGGTTGTGACTCCCCGCTAGTGTTGATATCACTGGGAGTCATAATCAAGCGAGGGGTCGTGGGGGACGACACAGTGGGTGCCGACCCAGACGCACGCAGCCCAGATTGCCGCACAAGCGCCTGCTGGGCGCAGGGTACACATACCCGTACATCACCACTCAAATGGGATGCCCCGCACACCACACACAGCCGGGCTTGCCCCGATGGGACCCTGAGCACAACATCCTGAGAAGCCTCCATATGGTGATATTTTATGTCAGGGTGACCAATGGGAATTACGCTGTGCAGCTACCCGGGATGCCCCTTAACGTCCACTAGTGGGAGGATTTAAAAATTAAGCCCCCAATTTAACTATGTATAACATAGGGCACAGGACCGGGAGAAACCTCTAATTAGGTCGTCCCGTCTGAAAAACACAACATAAAAAAAACACACAGCATGTATAACCGTAAATACAATTAAATACAACAACAGTAAAATAAAGTACAAGCCCACAGAGGGCACTCACGGACGTAGCAGAGCTTGCGATCTAGGACGATGCCAGGGCAAGATGGCGCCGATCAGCTCAGGAGGGGACAGGCCAGGAACCGGCGGCCCGACAGCCAATCACCGCCCAGTGACGTCACCGGCCCGCCGCCGCAGTCGAGCGTGCGCGCGGGCAGTTCAAACAAACTGACATGTGAATGAAAGGCAGAGGAGAGGAGAGAAGGAAGGAGCGCTGAGCCTAAGTGCCAGCGCTCCAAAGCACAGTGTCAAAGACAAAAACAGATGAATCACTCATACCACACACGAACATTGACACCCCCCCCCCCCGGGCAACGGGAAAAAGGGGGGATAGGAGCCCATAGTCACATTCGGGGCATGTGATGAGGGCTAAAGCGGACGGGGCATCCCATATCAGGTTCACCAACCTGTGCCGCCTACCCTTTGGTGGGGGATTTGCGGTGTAGCAATACTCCATTAAAAGCACCTCTAATAGGTGCTGCCTACCGTCACCCGACCACGCAGCCAAGGCTGGGAGGCAAGTAAAGAGTGGAACGGGTGGGAATAGGACACAGGGCCAGGGGCTGTGTAGCCCGGCTTACCTGTGAGGAGAGAAGCCATCATCTTGACCTTCGCAGCCCTACTGCAGAGAATGAACTGGGGAATTTAGTGGGAGGTCCCGGGTATATAAGGACTGGGAGGGGCCTCTTTTTTGCCATCTCTGCAGTAAAGCGCCCTCTTGTGGACTATATCCCAGACGTAATGATTCATTACTGGAGCAGGGCGTGCTGCATACTTGGAATAAAGGTCTCAATATTAATAGGAATAGAAACATAGAAGGGTGACGGCAGAAGGAGACCATACAGTCCAACTAGTCTGCCCTTATGTGTATACTGTATGTTCTCTTTATCTTAGGACAGATGTGTGCTTATCCCAGGCATGTTTAAATTCAGTGACTGTTGATTTTTCAACTACCTCTGACTGTTGATTTTTCAACTACCCCCCCCCCCCCCCCCCCCCCCCGACTAGCTTCAGGAATCTTGCACATTTATATAAAAGTTCCAATATAAATAAGGGACCTTTATGGAAAATTAATATTGTGTAGTGTTTTTGTATGTATAATCAATTGCATTTGACCAGTCGGGTCATTCAGGCAGGCTAATGGCCCTCACAGGCCCAGAGGCTGGTCAGCCCACATTCCTTTCCGATCCTAATAAAACCAGGTCTTCATCAACAGAAGGTATTCCACCCAAAACCATAAACAAACAACCAGTCTAAAAAGTTATATAAATTTCCTAAATCAAAGCCAGTTTCAGGGTCTGGGGAAAGCCCAAGGTTACTATGCAAAGCGGGTTTCCATAAGTTTCAGGCTAGCAAAACTGGCAGCACCAGACTGGACATCAAAGTGATATCTAGGTATAACTGGACGAGAGGAGGCCCCGTCAGGGAGGGGCCAGAGGAAGAGCAGAGAAAGGAGGAAAGAAGGCTGCCAGCTGAAAGGTCTGCTTGTGGGTTCCCTTGTCAGGAGGGTAATGGTATGAGTTGCTGGTCAGGTGATGCTCTTAATGTTGCCTTAATAATTGTATATGTGTATGCCGATCATATAACTCTGAGCTTAGCATGTTGTATTTTGATGTTTTGTCAGATTGGATGGCATTGTTACTTTACCAAAAATATATCTCTATATTTACCATATATTTTATATATGGTATATTTACATATACTCTATATTTTTGTCTCAGTGTCCTTCAAATTTACCTGATGTCCAAAGATTCTACAATCTTTTGCATGTATCCATTACGTTATCATTGGCCAGTTATTATTAATATTTATTTATTTATTTGTTTGCCTATTTTAGTCGCGTTGAGCAGGATATATAACATATATTGGACGAGCCGTTCAGGAGTATAATTGTTTACATATATTGGGAGCCAGGCAAGCAGATATTGGTATTAATTGTTTATACCAGTTAATCAAAGTGCACCCAAAGTCACCAACATCAGCAGCCCCCCCCCCCCCCCCCCCCCGGGCATGCCATTATGCCCCCACAGCTAAAGATGCATAGGATTCTCAAAACCAGTCAAAATTAGTCACCTAGTCCGTGTTGCTTTATTGTGACAGGTGGCAGCCAATTGGGTCAAATGGTTGCCATGGGATATGGCATCAGACAGGCTAGCACTCGCTTCAGCTTTACTAATCCACTCTGGTGCATGAGCGGGTTTAGAGGGGTGTGAATTGGCAAGAATCTGGCCATATGTATCACGATACATGTATTATTACGATTTTTTTATTGAAATTTTAATTTAAATAAAAAAAAAATGACATAGGGTCCCCCCTTCCCGGGGGGTGGAAATCGGAGGCTCCCCTGTCCAGATCGAACGAGGGGTCAGGTGAGGTTTTTTTTTACTTTTCTTTTACTGTAAGGGGAGGGGGGGTCAGAATCAATACTAGAAAGAAAAAAACGATTCTAGTATCGCCGAATGAAATATTGCGATACTTGACAGTATCAATTTTTTCTGACACCCCTACGGGTTAGGAAGCTTGCTGGAGGAAACCGCAGAGACATGTGCCGGGAATCGCCAATGAGGTGAGTAAAGAAAGCAATTAGAATGATTTTACACTGCGGAGGGAGAAGGAGAAAAACCAAGGATAGTGAAAACCCCAGGGTTGTCCCTTTTTAGAATGAAAGGGGAATTCCAGCCATCTATTAACCCTCCTCCTCTGGCACGGAGGCAGGACAGGGATACAAAAAAAAAAAATATTGTCCAGGAGCCACCAACTTGGCTGAAAGAACAGAGCCGCATTTCCTGACTCAAGTGAATGGGCGGACGGGAACGCGCACGGACACGGGGGATGCCACTTGAGTCTTTCTCTGCTGTTGCCCAATGCTGGTCCATGAGTAATGAAGGGTGTTATTCGTTGTAAACCCTCAGTCCTGTCTCAGTACCAGGAAAGGGTGGCAGGGCGGGGGATTAATAGATGACAGGAATTCCACTTTCAAGGGACAGTCCAGGTCACGGTAATAATACGACAATAGGGGGCTCATATGAAGCCTGTCCCATGTGCCTCTCTTCCATTTCCTGCAGTGCACTGTGGATCCTATAGCAGGTCTTCAAAGTTTGTTCCTCCTTTCAATTTCTTTCCTTTATGTTCACTTCCAAATATGGTTGCACCCATCACTCTCAGCACAAGTGAGGTTGGCAAATGCAGTGACAGAGTTGCTGAAAGTGCTGAGGGAGGGGGCACATTTGGAGGCGGTCATGGAGGAAAGGAGTTGAAAGAAGGGGCAAAGTTTGGAGAGCTGCTACTTCATCTACAGCGCGCTACAGGCAAATGAAGGCGAGAAGATTCCAGTAGCTGGAGCTGTTCAGTTTCCTTGCGGTCTTCTCCTGGAATCCTGTCTCACTCTCACAAATTTGTTTTTACTAACTACTGGCCTTTTATGAAGGAATCGGGGTCTGAGTCCAATAGAGGGGAATCCCGAGTCAGAACTTTGGCTTACCGACACTCCAGTATGAAGAAGGCAGCCAACGTTCAGCAATAAAAATTCCAAACGCTTTATTTCAAACGAATAAAAAGACAATTCTGTGAGTCCTCACCTGTAGAATTGCTTTTACCATGCATGGCACGGCCTGCTTCATGAAGTCATTACATCTGGGTTATTCCGCCACAAGGTGGCACGGTGTACTGCAGAAGAGTTGTGGCTCCTCCCGGTACCATATAAAAACGGAATCACCATAGACTTATCCAGTGTTGACAAGCAGTTATTCAAGAAACTGGGAGATAATAAGAGAAAAAAAGGTAACAAAACCCCCACTAACCAGGAACAATCATCATAAGGAGGCAACCAAGAATAACAATAACAAGGGAGAGGTGAAGCAGGGCGTGCCATGCATGGTAAAAGCAATTCTACAGGTGAGTACTCACAGAATTGTATTTTTCCCATTGCATGGCACGGCCTGCTTCATGAAGTCATTACATCTTTACATCTGGAACATCCAAAAGCAGTGTCCATAAAGTAGGGTGGGATCCCCAAAGACTAACAACAGGCAGTTTAAACCACTACCGCCTGAAGTACCTTGAGGCCAAAAGCAGCATCAGCTGAGGCCTTAACATCAACCTTGTAAAACTTGGAAAAAGTATGAACAGAAGACCAAGTTGCTTACAAACTTGTTCAACAGAAGCTTGGTGCTGAAAAGCCCAAGACGCACCCAACAGCACAAGTGGAATGAGAAGTAACCCTGAAAGGAGGAACCTTCCCCCTAGCAGAATAGGCCTGCCCCACTGCCTGATGGATCCACTTACTGATAGTGGATTTAGCAGGAGGCAAACCCTTCCTAGGTCCAGCAGGAAGAACAAAAAGAGCGTCAGATTTCCTGAAAAACTCAGTAGCAACCAAATAAAACTTCAGAGCCCTGACAACATCCAAAGAGTGAAGGGTCCACTCCTTGGAATTAGCAGGGTTAGGACACAAAGAAGGCAAAACAATGTCCTGATTGAGATGAAAAGCAGACACAACCTTAGGCAAGAAATCCGGCTTACGCCGAAATACCACCTTGTCCTGATGCCTTTCAAAATAAGGATTGATGGAAAGCGCCGCCAGCTCAGAAACTCGCCTGACAGAAGTAATGGCCACCAAAAAGGCCACCTTAAGAGTAAGAATGGGCAAGGCAGCCCCACGGATAGGCTCAAAGGGAGGACCCTGCAGGGCAGACAGCACCAGATTCAGGTCCCAAACTGGTAGCATAGGCTTACGTGGCGGACGCACATGAGTAACTCCCTGGAAAAAGGTCTTAACCAACTGGAGATTGGCAAAGGATCTTTGGAAAAAAAATTGCCAAGTTGAAGGCCCGAATCCAAACCATGTCGCAAAAATTCATGAATCTTATGGCTATAAAACACCCGACAAGGAAGAGACTTGGACTCACACCAGGCAATGTAAGCATGCCAGATCCTGTAGTAGATAAAGGACGAGGACTTCTTCTTCCTAGCCCTAATCATGGTGTCAACAACATAAGCCAGCAAACCCTTATCCATATGGATGTAGGTTTCAGCAGCCAAGCCGTTAAAGCAAGCGTTTGTAAATTGGGATGGCACAGTTGTCCCTGCGTGAGAAGATCGGGATCATTGGGCAGGGGATACTGATCTACTGCCAACTGCACGACGTCTGCGAACCACACCCTCCTTGGCCAACAGGGGGCCACCAGAATGGCTGGTACCCCCTCCTGGTCTATCTTGCGCAGCACCCTGCCCAGCAGAGGGAATGGAGGGAACACATAGAGGAGCCGAAACTCCGTCCAAGGCATTGCTAGCGCATCCGTGGCGAAGGCAAACCTGTGACAGGGAGACAAACCTGGGAAGCTTGTGATTGTGGCGGGACGCAAACAGGTCCACATCCGGCTGACCCCAGCGCTGATACAGGGAGTGAAATACCTTGTTGCTGAGGGACCATTCCCCCAGCCGAGATGTCCCCCTGCTCAGGCAGTCTGCCTCCTGGTTCTCCACCCCCGGCATGTAAACCGCCGAGATGCAGGGGACATTCTCTTCCGCCCAAAACAGAATCAGGGACACTTCCTTGAGGGCTCGCTTGCTCGAGTCCCTCCCTGATGATTGATGTAGGCAACCGCCGTCTGGTTGTCCGAGCGGATCTGAACAGCCCGACCCCAAAGGTGTGTGGTCAGCTGAGACAGAACCAACCTGTTCGCCCTCAGGACATTGATGGGAGAATGGGCCTCCTGGGGGCCCCACCGAACCTGGAACTTCAGAGACTTCCAAAAGCCCCCCCAACCGGTCAGACTAGCATCCGTGGTGACAGTTTCCCAGCACGGGGGCAGAAAGGTCCTGCCCACTAGAAGGTTCCCTGAGTCCAGCCACCATGAGAGAGACTGTCTGGCCAGGGGGGACAGAGCAAACTCCAAACTGACAAGAGGTGCAACTGAAGAGGTCTCATGTGAAACTGAGCAAACGGGACCGCCTCGAAGCAGGACACCATCAGACCCACCAACTGCATCCCTTGCTGGATGGAAGGATAGGGACACAAGAGCAGAGCCCGTGCCTGCTTCTGAAGGCCCTCCACCTTCTGCTGAGGCAGGAACACCTTGACCTGAGAGGTACCCAGAGTCATGCCCAGAAAGGATCTCACCAAAGACGGAGACAGTGAAGACTTGGGATAGTTGATCACCCAGCCGAAGGACTCGATAGTGGAGGTCACCACCAGCGTATCCTTCTCGGCCTGATGAAGAGACTGAGCCACAATCAGAATGTTGTCCAAGTAAGGAAGGATGTGAATGCCCTGATTCCGCAGCAGAGCCATCACACCCGAGGAGTCGAGGTGATACCGAACGGTAAGGCCACAAACTGGTAATGCTGATCCTCTAGAGCAAACCTGAGAAATCTCTGATGACCTGGAAAGATTGGCAAGTGAAGGTAGGCATCCTTGATGTCCACTAAGGTCATGAAGTCGCCCGGGCGCAGGGTACTGACCTCCGAGCGTAGGGTCTCCATGCGAAAATGCTTGAACCTGACAAACTTGTTGAGACCCTTCAAGTCCAGGATGGGCCTCAGGGACCCGTCCTTTTTGGGGACCGTGAACAGACTGGAGTAGAACCCTCGACCCCGTTCCAGGGAAGGCACCAGGCAAATGACTCCTGACTCCAACAGACGTTGAACCGCAAGACGCGAAACCCTGAGCTGACAGAGGGTTTTGAGACATCCAGGATATGATGAATCTTGTAACCAAAGGACACCACCTCCTGAATGACCGAGGTGTTGGACAGCCCTAGCACGGGAGCGTCCACCTCAGGGGGACACGACCATCGCTTGAACAGGTCGGCAGGAAAGGGATACCTCCTATCCCACCCCTTGGGCACCGCGGGCAATCTACTAGGATGTTACCACTCCTTGAGCACCATATTAGTGAAGTGGCTCTGCTCAGCGAACTCCAGGTGCTGTTTATCAGGGCGAAAGAGCTCACCCTGCTTCCTCTCAGCGACCTCAGGGGGGACAATGTGCAAGATTTCAAAAAGGTGAGCCAACAGGCTATCAGTGCTATCAGTGTGAACCATGAGTCCTCCCCAGACGCAGACCCAGGGTCACTGCCGTAACCCTCCTGCTGGTCCCCAGAGGAGTCAGAGTCCTGAAAGAGTTCCCCCTCCTCTAGGGGGTAAAGTCCAACAAAAGTATCAGGTCCCTCATCCTCCTCAGGAAAGAGGGACGTCACGGGAGCTAGGTGCCGGTTCTTGTCAGAGGCCTTACGTGGAACAGGCCTGGCAAGCTGCCTTTCAATACTGGCCACAGTGCCAGATCAGACTGTGACCTCCCGCTAGTATCCCCCTCACTGGGGGCTAAATGCAGGCGCAGGGGGGTAGGCGATGCCGAAGGGGGCGCAGAGCTGGGAAGCGAAGCGGGCAGCCCAGCCTGGAGAGCAAGGATACCTTGGGCGCACGGCACGCACATCATGACACTGTTACTCACGGGGGATACCCCACACATGGAACACAGCCGGGATTGCCCCGTGGGACCCCCAAGCACGCTATCCCCAGAAGCCTCCATATGGTGATTAAGAAAGGCGCAAGAGGCCAGCACAGGGTAAAGGCTAACAAGAGCCACCCGGGACGCCCCCCAAGGGATGCCCCCAGAAGCCAGTAAGGGAAGATGAGGGATGGTAAGGGGTAGGACCGGGAGAAACCACAACCCACAGTTGTCCCGCCTGAAAGACATAAGTTTACACGATGGGGAGGGAGAGAGGAAAGTGAGCGAGCAGCGGCGAGAGCCCGGGACGGGGGGGAGGGGGGGGGGGAACCCCAAAACAAGTAAACTCTTCTGCAGTACACTGCGCCACCTTGTGGCGGAATAACCCAGATGTAATGACTTCGTGAAGCAGGCCGTGCCATGCAATGGGAAAAGCCATTCAGCTAGCAGGCAGTCCCATGAGACAAATTGGTGGTGGAATCCTCTGTCAACGTGTTTCAGACCGCCTGGTCTTTACTCATGACGTGAAGATTCACAAAACTACTTAAATACACCCGAACCCATCCCAGCTTTCCCCTCCCCCGACGGGGGTGGGTTCACATCAGCATTAACCTCTTCCTGTCTGACCACTTGTAAGCTTACCTCAACCCATATCATATTTTCCCTCCTGAGCCTTCTCACTTTTTCCTACCTCACCTCTTCCTTGCCTCAGGTCAGCCCCCTTTTTACATCTCACATCTGTTCACCTTATCTCTAGTCATTGCAACTCTTCCCAACTCATCAGCTTTTCCCTCCCCCAACAGGGGTGGGTTCGGGTGTATTTAAGTGGTTTTGGGGAATAAATTGTCCTGTCATGAGTAAGGACCAGGCGGTCTGAAACGCGTTGACAGAGGATTCCACCCCTTATTTGTCTCATGGGACTGCCTGTCTGTCTGAATAGCTTCTAATAATTTGAAATAAAGCTTTTGGAATTTTTTATTGCTGAACGCTGGCTGGTTTCTTCATACTGGATTATTTGTACTACAAGGAGAGCGCTCGAAGGCGCCCTGCAAGCAAGCTACAGGCTTGCATGGTCTCAGGTAGAGCTGATTATTTCTGTTACTACTTACTGACACCACACAGCCCACCTGTACACAAGCCCATTTAGAGGTGGGGATGTGGAAGTGTAGTACCTGGTTACAGATACTAAGAAAGCAGGAATACAATCACCACTGTGGGACCGGGTGAATGCAAGCAGGTAAGCCTCATGCATTCCCCTCTGGCAGCGCTGTTCTAAGGTGTGGATTATTTAGCATTATGTGCATTATGAGGCAAAGAGGTCCACCTCCGGAGTCCCCCCACCGGTGGCAAGGCGACCGAAACACCTTGGGGCTGAGCGACCATTGCCCCCGGCGAGATGACCCCCTGCTCAGGGAATCCGCCTCCATGTTCTCCACTCCCGGAATGTACACTGCCGAGATGCATAGGACATTGCCCTCTGCCCAATCCAGGATCAAAGACACTTCCCTGAGGGCACGCCTGCTGCGAGTCCCTCCCTGGTGATTGATGTAGGCGACCGCCGTCCGATTGTCCGACCGAACTTGAACCGGTAGGCCCCGCAACTGATGAGTCAAGTGAGGCAGAACCAACCTGATGGCTCTCAACTCCAGAACATTGATGGGATCGTGAGCCTCCTGAGGCCCCACAGTCCCTGAAACTGAAGATCCTTCCAAACCCCCCCCCCCACACCTAACAAGCTGGCATCCGTGGTGACAGTCTCCCAACGAGGGGTCAGAAAGGACCTGCCCCTGGTCAGATTGCTTGGTTTCAGCCACCACCGAAAGGAACGCCGCAACCGGGGGGACATCAGAAAGGACTGATCCAATGACAGCGGGGACCCGTCCCAGGCCGCCAAGAGATGGAGCGTCCTTGTGTGAAACTGGGCAAAGGGAACCGCCTCGAACGATGCCACAATCAATCCCACCAGTCTCATCCCCAGCCGGATGGACGGGCGAGGGATAGATAGGAGACGCTGAGTCAATTCCTGAATCAGAAGAACCTTGGCCCGGGGGAGGAACACCCTGGCCTCAGAAGTATCCAGAGACATTCCCAGAAACTCCACCACCCTGGAGGGAGAGAGGCAGGACTTGGGATAGTTGATCACCCAACCGAAACTCTCCAGAGTGGACATCACGGTCCTGGTATCCAGCTGCGCCTGACTGAGGGAAGACGCCATGATGAGAAGGTCGTCCAGATATGGCACGATGGCACGAAAGGACTGAGTGAAGGAAGCCACCCCCCGAAAGGGGCGACGCTGCTTCTTACGCTGAGGTAACTTACTTCCCTTTGTCACCGAATCCAATTTTTCTCCAAAGAGCCGCAACCCCACAAATGGAAGGGCCGTAAGCGACTTTTTGGACACAAAGTCAGCCGCCCACTGGCGTAACCAAACCGACTGCCGGATAGCTACAAGCAAGGCCGAAGCTCTGCTACACATCACCAATGTGTCATCCAAGGCGGTCAGCACAAAGGACAAAAACAACTCACATCACTTAAGGGCGGCAAACTCCTCACTAGGAGGTCAACAGTCCTCTAACAACCGACCTGGCACCTACCAATAAAAGCGCTGAAGCACAAACTGACCCAACACTGGCAAAACCATGACAAGCCATCTGGTCAATGCGTTTATCCTCATCATTCTTGAGAGTAGTGCACTCCGGAGAATGCAGGATTGAGGTGCTGGACAACCCCAAAACAGGAGCATCCACTTCGGGAGGGGGGGAGGGGGGCAACCAGTGCTTTACCGCGTCCACCGGAAAGGGATACTTTTTGTCCCAACCCGGAGGGACACCCGGAAGCCGGGTCGGCCCATTCCTTGAGAATGATACCATCAAAATGCTTTTGATAAGGAAATTCCAAGCGCGGCTTGGTCACCTCAAAGAACTCCCCCTTCAGCGGAGGAGCCGCCTCAGGGGGAGAAATAGCCAGGACCTCAAACATATGAGCCAGGACCCTAGAGGTATCCAAGGAATCCCCCGGGCCCTGCTCGGTAACAGCACCCACAAACTGCTGGTCATCGGAGCCCTCGGACTCCTCAAACAGCTCCCCTTCCTCAAGCGGGGAACAATCAGACCAATCCAGCGAGTCAAACTCCTCCGTATCAAAGGCCTGCGTGGCCGTATACAAATGTTTTCGCTTTGCCGTGGCCTTTTCGGCAACAGCACTGGAAAACAATTTTTCAAGATTGGCCAATCTGGCAGACACCTCAGATTGCGACTCCCCACCAATGACCACATCACATGGGGTATGTGTCAAGTGAGGGGGAGACGGAGAGGAGACTGGGAGAGCAGAACCAGACGCCTGAGATCCGGACTGCCGCGTAATAGACCGTTCCGCACAGGGTACACAAAGAAATACATCATCCCCCAAAAGGGATACCCCACACCCCAAACACAGCCTGGATTGCCCCGAGGGGGGCACAAGCCCAGTATCCGGGGAAGCCTCCATATGGTGATTTTTTTATATATATGCACAATGCCCCGAGGGAATTACGCAGTAATGCAACCCGGGATGCCCCTTTAAGTCCCGCGTGGGAGGAATTTACAGACCCCTAAATTTAACCAGGGACCCTAGGACCGGGAGAACCCCCCTTTAATAGGAACAATGGTCCACCTGGAACACACAAACAAACAAAGCAATCAGACCACATAGCAAATGTCCAAAGGGTTAATAACAGAAGCATTGCCAAACAAACCCCAAGGAGGGGCATGAATAACTATACTGAGCAAAATTAATGGGGCCACAGGCCACTCACCGACCGTCACGCACGCACGCCTGGCAGGGAAGGAAAAAGGCGCATAGGCAGAGGAAGAAGGAGGGCGGGCCGGTGCGGTTCGCGCGAACGCCCGTCCCCGCCCTGAGGGGAAGAAGCTCCCCCTGGGCACCGTGAACAGCCGCCATGACAATACCACAGAGGTCTAAGTACCGCGAAAGTACATGTAACCAAACACACACACATTACAATAAAGGATGAATCTATAAGAGGCCAGACCCCCCCCCACTAAGGGTATCCGGGAGAGGGGGAATCCATGCTAGGGTGGAAGGCCATGGGACGGGGCATCCCAAACCGGGGTCACCAACCCGGTTAGCCGCCTACCCCTTGTTATGGGGTCTCACGGCGGAGCGGTGCTCCTGAGCACCTAGAGTGCCATCTACCCTTGCCCAGACCAGCAGCCTAGGCTGGGAGGCAAGTAAAATCAATAAAGAATCCGGGCAGGAATAGATCATCCCGGCTACCTGCAAGGAGGAGACATCCATCTTCTGACTTGCTCGCCGTCTGCAGAGATGAAAGACTGGGTAATGAGTGGGAGGTCCCAGGTATTTATGGACCGGGAGGGGCTTACTTTTTTTTATTGACATCTCTGCAAGATCGCCATCTACAGGTCAGTATACCCACATGTAATGAATGTCATGAAGCGGGGTGTCTGACATACTTAGAATAAGGTGGAGAATCCCTGATCTAGACCATCGTAATAGAGAGGCAACATCTGTCCCAAGTTACTTTGTGTCACCAATGAATAGACACAAGCTAAATGTCTCAGGAAATCACACTTGAAAGAAAAGCTAAACATTTAAGACTTACCCAATCCATGTAGAGTATAATCGTTCTTGAGGTGCAGATATCTACACAGAAGGAAAAAAAACATAATAAAAATAAAGAAACTGAATGCTAGAAGTCTAAACCAAGTCACACCCACGAGCCTGATCTCTCAGAGTTTGTCTGTTTTTGGGTAAAACAAATCCTTTATTACATAGATACATAGAAGTGTGACGGCAGAAGGAGACAATATGGTCCATTTAGTCTGCCCTTATGTGCATACTGTATGTACTCTTTATCTTAGGATAGATGGAGGCTTATCCCAGGCATGTTTAAATTCAGTGACTGTTGATTTTTCAACTATCTCTGCTGGAAGTTTGTTCCAAGCATCTACTACTCTTTCTGTAAAATAATATTTTCTAACATTGCTCCTGATCTTCCCCCCGACTAGCTTCAGGTTGGGCCCCCTTGTTCTATCATTAAGTTTCTTCTTAAAAACACTTCCCTCCTGAACCTTATTTAATCCTTTTACATATATAAAAGGTCTCCATCATGTCCCCTCTCTCCCTTCTTTCCTCCAGACTGTACAAATTAAGTTCTTTCAGTCTCTCCTGATAAGTTTTAAGTTTAAGTCCTTCCACCATTTTTGTTTCCGGCCCTTGGACCCGTTCTATTTTAATAATGTCTTTTTGCAGGTAAGGTCTCCAGAACTGCACACAGTATTCTAGCTGTGGCCTCACCAGGGCTCTATACAGCGGCATCACAACCTCCCTCTTCCTACTGGTGATGCCTCGAGCTACGCAGCCGAGCATCCTGCTTGCTTTTCCTACTGCCTGGCTACACTGTCCACTCATCTTGCAGCTATCAGTAATCAGTATCCCTAAATCCCTCCCCCGAGGTCCTGGCTAACACAGTTAGCTATTCTCGGACTCAAGGTAATACATGGAATAAAGATGGGGATAAAAAAAAAAAAAAAAAAAGCTTACCCTTATTTTGACATCTTTTGGTGCTAATTTTTTCACTTCACTCAGAAGCCGGTCCCCAAAACCTAAAACAATAAGACACAGTTACAGTTCAGTCTGATTATAGTTATTATAGACTATAGCTACTGTAGGCCAAAAACAACATACAGCTGATACTCACCTTTAGTCCAGGGCAGCTGAATAACATGTTGTCGGTTGTGTGAAACTCATCCCTGCCATCCCCGTGGCCCGGAGACTGGCATCAGTCAAAAAGACTGGCAGCGCCTGCTCCATTCACTTCCATGGAGGTGGTGTGTCAGCCCTGATATGTGGCCTGTCGATGTGAGTAATGCCAGGAGTGCAGCGAGGCAGCAGCAACACAACCGCAGGCCGGCGCGGTATGGATTTCCGCCCCTAACATGGGTAAGTGCTCAGTCACAGCATCGCAACACGGCTGTACAGTAACTGGCCGGCTAAGCAGTGAAGTCTTCAAGTGGCAGACTGGACTTTAAAGTGGACCAACACCCAGGATTTTGACTTCGGGGGTGCCCCGCTGTCTGAAACCCCCCCGAAAGCCCAAAAACACTCACCTCACCACGCTCCCACGTGACCGCTCCAGCCATTCACAGCGCTCAGAGCCGCTGTGGTATGCGCGTCCAAGGCCGGCTCTGAGCGCTGGAGGGCGCGTCTCGCGCTTCCCTCTAACAGGGAGCGCGCCCTGCTAGAGGGAAGCGCGAGACGCGGCCGATGGAACGGGGCTGAGGTAAGGTTTGTGGGCCTCCTGGGGGGATTCCCGGGCCGATCCCCCCTGGGTGTTGGTCCACTTTAAGATAATGGAGTGGGGGGGGGGGGGGGGCGGGTATGTACACCTAAAAATTGTAATGCCGACAGGCGTCCTTTACCTCCAGGAAGCTAATACAATACAACATACAGCTTTGTAAAATCGATTCTACAGGCACAAAAAAACAGTACTTACCTTTTTTGTCAACACGATACGTTGGGGGGCTCAGGTCCAGCGATCAGCTGAGTTACTAATTGCTGGACTAGCACTGATCAGTTGTAATTGATGCTCAATCACAAAGAAGGGGTGGCAGCTGATCAGACCATTTTATAACTAACCTCAGGAAGTATGCTGCTGCCTGGATTCAACTGACGTTCTATAACTAAAGTTTCACTTTAAGGCTGCTTATGTGAATCGCCAACATACTAACCACACAAATTAATTACACCTTTATGTAACGAAAACAATTCACATTTCACGGCAATTTCACCTTTAAATAGTGTAGATCCTCCTGAGAGAACTATATTGGAGAACAAAGTCCGTCTCAGGTCCATGTCTGACTTCTGAATGGCAAATACTAAAACTTCATGGATTCCTTCACACTCTTCTCCAATCAGATCTGGTCTAAACAGCAGCTCAGGGGCCCGGAATCTAGCGGGACCAATCTAAAGAACAGCAGAAGGGTACAGACAGTGAATTCGCATGTTTAGCCACAAGCCTTAAAAGTGGACCAAAAGTAAAAAAAAATAAATAAATAAATAAAAAAGGCCCAAAGGACCGACTCTTTCTCCGGGTGCAGGTCCGGATGTTATGGGTGGAGGTCTGGATGTTACGGCAGCACACAGTTGGCAGCTTTTCCCAGCCGCTTCCGGGTTCACTTAGTGTGAAAATTCACGCTACATGAACCCATAGGAAGCTGCGGACTACTGGCCAGTGTCCCCCACCCCAGGTACGTTACGGATTGGATTCGCCCTCAATGTTGCTTGTTATTCCTGCTATGCCATTGTATGTCGTTGGTTTTGGACATTCCATCATTGATCTAAACTAGCTGTTTAACCCCCCCCCCTTGCATTCTCATGCTGGGAGCAATTACAGCATATTAAAAATTGTGCTAGAAGTAAAATAAGAGCCAAAAGAAGATGTCATTTTCCCTTAAAGTTGGGGTTAAACAGCTAGTGCCACGCTTTGTGAAACCCCCCAGAACGCCGAGCGCAACTCACCTCTTCCCGGTCATACGGTGCATGCATGGCCGCTCGTCCAATCAGCGCGCTCGGAGCCGCTGACCTCACAACGTTTAAGCCAGTGCCCCCGAGAGCACTGTCAGGGAGCATGCCCGCGCCAGACATTCACAAATGCCTGGTATGGGCACATGCCCTGCTAGAGGGCTAGCGGGGATGCCGCCGCAGCTTGTGCATGCCCCATTGGACCAGGAAGCAAGGTAAGGGAACAGGGTGACCTGGGGGGTTTACACAGTGGAGCATCTCAATTTTGGATGCCCCGAGGTGGAGGGAATCTTATAGATTCCTAGGCTGATTGCCATGGGTTTTGGTCCACTTTAAGCCCCCTCCTCGCAACATCAGGCTGGGAGAAAAATATGTCTATTAAAAATAGTGCTAGAAAGAGCCAAAAGGAATATGTAATTATCCCTTAAAGCAAAGCACCGCTAAATGACAGTCTGGGGGGCATCCAGAATGGAGCCTCCCAGGCACATACATTTTACCTATAGTGCTAGCCAATAAAGTACCACTGGGGCATCCCAAGTCGAGATGTCACGCAGTGTGAACCCTCCATGTGAACTATTCTGGGCTCCTTGCAGGCAGGCTCCTCCCACTTCTGTATGCAGAGCTCTCTTACAAACAGCGCTGATTGGATGAAAGCCTGTGTTGTGGAAACAGAGGAAAGGTAAGCTTTTAAAGTGGACCAAAACCCACGCCGATTGGCACGGGAATCTACAAGATTCTCGAGCCAATCAATTTTCTCCCCCTGGGAATCCAAAATCGGGATGCCCCCCTGCGTGAAACCCCCCAGGTCGCAGATACACTTACCCTGCTTCCTGGTCCAACAGTGCATGAATGAGCTGTGACCACATTGCCGCTACACCTCTAGCAGGATGCATGCCTGCGCCAGCCATTTGTGAATAGCCGGCGCGGGCACGCTCCCTGTTACAGGGAAGCTGGGGATGCGGCCGGCAGCGCGCTCTGAGCAACTGGCCTTAGACAAAAGCTTAGATGACATGAGGTCAACGGCTTTGAGCACGCCGATTGGACGAGCGGGCGTGCATGCGCCGTAAAGCCAGGAAGAGGTGGCATCGGCAATCTGGGGGGCTTCACACAGCGGGGGAAAGGGGGAAAACCCGGGATAGTCAAAATCCTGGGTTTTGGTCCACTTTGAGGCGAGCTGGGGTTGGCCTAGACAGCGGGCATTCCAAATTGCCCCAATAGTGGGGCACTTTAAAAACCTTTTTTCTTAGCTTTACTATTACTATATTCCGATGGGGGGGGGATCAAGCGAGGATAGATCCCCAAAATGATAGGATTGGATTAGATAGGATTAGAGGATGGCGGGTTCACTTTATTGTGTCGAAGTAATCCGCTTTTTGTTTGCTTTAAACTTTAAAGCAGCCGCGCCCCTGGCAATAGGGAACATGTACATACCTGTCACCAAACTATAGCTGTAGCTTTATGATGCACAGAAATCATGTAATTAGTCATAGGACATGTGCCAACGCCCTGCTCAGAGAATCTGAATACCGTATTTTTCGCCCTATAAGACGCACTTATTTTCCCCTAAAAGTGGGGGAAATGTCAGTGCGCCTTATCGGGCGAATGTGTGTGTAAAAAAAAAAAAAAATATATACAATTCTGTGATTACTCACCTGTAGAATTGATTTTACTGTGTACAGCACGGCCTGTTTCATTTCAATCATTACTTCTGGGTATTCAGCCACAAGGTGGCGCAGTTGACTGCAGAAGACTTGTGGCTCCTCCCGGCCCTATAAAAAGCCAGGAATCACCCATAGACCCCCAGTGTTGAAAAGCAGTTATGCAAGAAGCGGGGAGATAAACCATGATAAAAAAATACACAGCCTCAAAAAGGCTAAGTCTAAAACAAATCACCATAAAGAGGCAACCAAGGCAACGATAACAAGGGAGGGATGAAACAGGCCGTGCTGTACACAGTAAAATCAATTCTACAGGTGAGTAATCACAAAATTGTATTTTTCCAAGTGTACAGCACGGCCTGTTTCATTTCAATCATTACTTCTGGGACATCCAATAGCAGTGTCCTTAAAGTAGGGTGGGATCCCCAATGAGTAACGGCAGGCAGTTCAAACCACCACTGCCTGAAGCACCTTGCGGCCAAAAACATCAACCTAACATCAACCTTGTAAAACTTAGAAAAAGTATAAACAGAAGACCACGTAGCAGCCTTACAAACTTGTTCAACAGAAGCCTGGTGCTGAAAGGCCCAAGAGGCACCAATAGCCCTAGTAGAGTGAGCAGTAACATGAAGGGAGGTTCCTTCCCTTTGGCAGAATAAGCTCGCACCACCGCCTGTCTAATCCACTTGCTGATAGTGGATTTGGCTGGAGGCAAGCCCCTCCTAGGTCCGGAAGGAAGAGCAAAAAGAGAATCAGACTTCCTAAAGGGCTCAGTGGCGACCAAATAATACCTGACCGCCCTGACCATATCCAGAGAATGAAGGCTCCGTTCCTTGGAATTAGCAGGGGCAGGACAATAGGAAGGTAAAACAAAGTCCTCATTGAGATGAAAGGCAGATACAACCTTGGGCAAAAATTCCGGGACAGAACACCACCTTATCCTGATGCCGCTCAAAATAAGGAGGTTTAATGGAAAGCGCCGCCAGCTCAGAGACTCGACACACCGAAGTAATAGTGACCAAAAAGGCAACCTTAAGAGTCATTATGGACAGCTCAGCATTGCACAAGGGCTCAAAAGGAGGACCCTTTAGAGCAGACAGCACCAAGTTTAAGTCCTAAACCGGTATCAGAGGCTTATGCGGCGGACGCACATGAGTAACTCCCTGGAAGAAGGTCTTAACAAGCCTGTGATTGGCAAAGGATCTTTGGGAAAAAATTGCCAGAGCCGAAACTGTCCTTTGAGGGTACTAAGTTGTAGACCCGATTCCAGACCATGCTGTAAAAACTCCAGAATCCTGGGAATGGAAAATTCCCGACAAACAAGAGACTTGGACTCGCACCAAGCAATGTAAGCATGCCAGACCCTGTAGTCGATAAAAGACGAGGATTTCTTCCGAGCCTGAATCAAGGTATCGACAACAGAGGCCGGCAAACCCTTGCCCATCAGGATAGAAGTTTCAGCAGCCAAGCCGTTAAAGCCAGCGTTTGTAAATTGGGATGGCGCAGCTGTCCCTGCGTGAGAAGTTCTGGACGAACCGACCTACTGCCATCTGTACGATGTCCGCGAACCCTACCCTCCTCGGCCAGCGGGGGGCCACCAGAATGACCAGTACCCCCTCCTGGGCTATGTTGCGCAGCACCCGACCAAGCAGAGGAAAGGGAGGAAATACATAGAGGAGCCGAAACTCTGTCCAGGGAATTGCTAGCGCGTCCGTGGCGAAGGCCAGAGGGTCCCTTGACAGGGAGACAAATCTCGGAAACTTGTGATTGTGACGGGACGCAAACAGGTCCACGTCCGGCTGACCCCAGCGGCAACACAGGGCGTGAAAGATCTTGTTGCTGAGGGACCATTCCCCCAGGCGAGACGTCCCCCTGCTCAGGGAGTCCGCCTCCTGGTTCTCCACCCCTGGGATGTAAACCGCCGAGAGGCAGGGAACAGTCTTCTCCGCCCAAGACAAGATCAGGGACACTTCCTTGAGGGCTCGTTTGCTCCGAGTCTCTCCCTGACGATTGATGTAGGCAAACGCCTACCTGATCGCCCGCAGCTCTAGGATATTGATGGGCGCGTGGGCCTCCTGGGGACCCCACTGACCCTGGAACTTCAGAGACTGCCAAACTCCCCCCAGCCGGTCAGACTGGCATCCGTGGAGACAATCTCCCAGCGCAGAGGCAGAAAGGACCTGCCCACTAGAAGATTCCTCGAGTCCAGCCACCAGGACTCGAGGAATCTGCCTGACCGCAGGGGACAGAACAAACTCCTGATCCAGGGACTCCTGATTCTGATCCCAAACCGACAAGAGGAATAACTGAAGAGGTCTCATGTGGAACTGAGCAAAGGGAACCGCCTCGAAGCAGGACACCATGAGACCCACCAACTGCATCCCCTGACGGATGGAGGGGTGAGGGCACGCCAGCAGAGACCGCGCCTGCATCTGAAGGCCCTCCACTTTCTGCTGAGGGAGAAATACCTTGACCTGAGAAGTATCCAGCGTCATGCCCAGAACGAACCTCGCCAAAGACAGAGATAGTGAAGACTTGGGATAGTTGATCACCCAGCCGAAGGACTCGAGATTGGCAGTCACCACCTGAGTATCCATTTTGGCTCTGATGAAGAGACTGAGCAGCAGTCAGAATGTCGTCCAGATAAGGGAGGATGCGAATGCCCTGGTTCCTCAGGAGAGCCATGACGCCAGTCAGCACCTTGGTGAAAACCCAAGGAGCCGAGGTGATACCGAACAGCAAGGCCACAAACTGGTAGTGTTGATCCCCCAGAGCGAACCTCAGGAACCTCTGGTGTCCTGGGAAGATCGGAACATGAAGGTAGGCATCCTTAATATCCACCGTGGTCATGAAGTCGCCCGGCCGAAATGAACTTACGCCCGAACGTAATGTCTCCATGCGAAAGTGCTTGAACCTGACAAACTTGTTGAGGCCCTTTAAAGCGGACCTTCACTCTAAATAAGAGTCTATCTTATATGTTTCCCACACTCTGTACATACAGATTGCTCACATTAAAAATCATCCTACCTGCATCTACTGCATTTTATAAGCCTTTAAACATCCAAGATGGCGGCTTACGGAAGCTGCCATTTTTGCAGGCAGCCTGCAAACAGGAAGTGCCTGCAAACAGGAAGTGACTATGCTGCTCTGCATTCTGGGACTGCTGACCTTTCCCTGACCCCAGCTCTGCTCTGTCTGAGCAAAGCACAGCTATAACCCGCCCCCCTGTACCTTATCCCACTCTCCTCTCCTTAGTAAGTGTGATGCTTCTGAGTCAAGATGGCGGCGCCCGTATCCTAAATTCCCGAACAGAGTTGCAGCCCAGTGGGGGAAAGTATAATAAATTAGTGACTAAACATGTAAAATATATTAATTTTAGATGCTGAGGAATTGTTTTTTAAGAGTTTGGGCTTTTCATTAAATCATGGTGAAGGTCCGGTTTAAGTCCAGGATGGGCCTCAGGGAGCCATCCTTCTTGGGCACCTTGAACAGGTTGGAGTAGTACCCCCGACTCTGTTCCCGAAGAGGTACCTGACAAATGACTCCGGACACCAGAAGACGTTGAACGGCCAGACGAAGTCCCTGAGCCGAAACAGGGTTTAGAGATATCCGGGACTGGAGGAATCTTGGGGGCGGCCAGGCTGCAAACTATCTTGTATCCGGAGGACACCACCTCCTGAATCCACCGGTCTGAGACGCAAAGCCTCCAGACGTGAGCAAAAATACCATTTTGTGAATACTCACCTGTAAAATGGGTATTATAAGTATGTCACACACCCCACTTCAGACTTAATAATTACACTAGGGTTAACGCACCTCTAGGTGGCAGCATTGCAGAGGACTTCTCCAAAAAACTTCAACAGGCCCCTCCCGGTCTATACATACCTGGTACCTCCCAAGAACCTCCCAGTGTTAGAACAGCAGTAAGACAAGGTACCAGAACCAAAACAATTTAACCCTCAACGTAAAGAACCAAACTTCACCAAATAGAGAGCCAGGATACCAAAAAGGGCGGGTGAAGTGGGGTGTGTGACATACTTATAATACCCATTTTACAGGTGAGTATTCACAAAATGGTATTATTCTAAGTATGTCACACACCCCACTTCAGACTTAATAATTATACTAGGGACATCCAACAGCAGTGTCCAGAAAAGGGTGGGTATCCAAACAGGCAATAACGCAGAAAAAATTCAAACCACTGCAGCCTGCAAAACCTTGTGGCCAAAAACAGCATCCGCTGAAGCCCGCACATCAACCTTATAGAACTTAGAAAAAGTATGAACAGAAGACCAAGTTGCAGCCTTACACACTTGTTCAACAGAAGCCTGGTGCTGAAAAGCCCAGGACGCACCAACCGCACAAGTAGAATGAGCAGTAACTCGGAAAGGAGGATCCTTCCCCTTAGCCGAATAAGCACCAACAATGGCTTGACGAATCCATTTACTAATGGAAGATTTGGCCGGAGCCAAACCCTTCCTAGGCCCACATGGCACAACGAAAAAGGCATCAGTCTTACGAAAAGAAGACGTCGCACGAAGATAAAACCTGACACAACGAACCACATCCAGGCAGTGCAAAGCACGCTCCTTGACATTCTTAGGCTTAGGACACAAAGAAGGAAGAACAATGTCCTGGTTAAGATGAAAAGCAGAAACCACTTTAGGGAGAAAATCTGACTTGTAACGAAAAACCACTTTGTCCTGATGATCCTCAAAATAAGGAGCCTGAATAGACAAAGCAGCCAGCTCCGAAACACGCCTAACCGAAGTAATGGCCACCAGAAAGGCAACCTTCTGAGTAAGAATGGACAAAGCAACATCCCGCAAGGGCTCAAAAGGAGGAGCCATAAGAGCAGAAAGAACCAAATTCAAGTCCCAAACTGGGAGCAAAGGCTTCCTAGGAGGCCGCACATGCGAGACCCCCTGGAAAAAGGTCTTGACCAAGGAATGACTAGCAAAAGATTTCTGGAAAAAAATTGACAAAGCAGAAACCTGCCCCTTCAAGGTACTCAACTGAAGACCAGAGTCCAGACCCGTCTGGAGGAACTCCAAAATCCTAGACACAGAAAAGACCCGGCAGGGCAAAGACCTAGCCTCACACCAATCGATATAAGCTCTCCAACATCTGTAATATATGGAAGAAGAAGATCTCTTCCTAGCACTAATAAGAGTCTGAATGACCGCATCCGAAAGACCCTCCTCCTTTAAGATGGAGGTTTCAGCAGCCAAGCCGTCAAAGCCAGCGTTTGTAAACTGGGGTAACAGAGATGACCCTGAGTGAGAAGATCTGGCCGAAGAGGCAGATCGAACCGATCCACGGCCAGACGGACGATGTCCGCGAACCACACCCGCCTTGGCCACCTTGGAGCCACGAGAATGGCGGGAACTCCTTCCAGAACCAACTTTCGCAGCACCCTGCCTAGCATGGGAATCGGAGGAAACAGATAAAGAAACCCCAGGTCCCTCCAGCTCAGGGACATGGCATCCACCGCCAGAGCCAGAGGGTCCCGGGACAGGGACACAAAGGACGGAAGCTTGTGATTGTGACGAGAGGCAAACAGATCCACCTCCGGCGTCCCCCACTGGAGACAAAGCGACCAAAACACCTGGGGATGGAGAGACCACTCCCCCCGACGGGACGCACACCGGCTCAGAGAATCCCCCTCCGTGTTTTCCACACCCGGAATGTAAACTGCCGAGATGCAAGGGACATGAGTCTCCGCCCAGACCAAAATCAGAGACACTTCCCTGTGGGCACCCAGACTGCGAGTCCCCCCTTTGGTGATTGATGTAAGCAACCGCCGTCTGATTGTCTGAGCGAACCTGAACCGGCAGACCTTGTAAATGATGCGTCAGGTGAGACAGAACCAACCTGATGGCCCGCAATTCCAGAACATTGATGGGCAAGTGAGCCTCCTGAGGGTCCCACTGCCCCTGAAACCGAAGATCCTTCCAATAACCTCCCCAGCCTGACAGACTGGCATCCGTGGTGACGGTTTCCCAAAGTGGAGTCAGAAACGACCTGCCCTTCAGAAGATTGTCCGAGACCAACCACCACAGAAAGGACTGCCGAACCTGAGGGGACAACCGGAAGGACCGATCCAACGACCCCGGACACCGGTTCCAAGACGCCAAAAGATGAAGTTGAAGAGTCCTCGTATGAAACTGAGCAAAGGGAACTGCCTCGAACGAGGCCACCATCAACCCCACCAGTCTCATCCCCAGACGAATGGACGGATGAGGATGGGAGAGTAGCAGCCGGGCCAATTCCTGAATCATCAGAACCTTGGCCTGAGGAAGAAACACTCTGTGCTGGCAGGAGTCCAGCGACATCCCCAGAAAGGTCACCACCCTGGCCGGAACCAGCGAGGACTTGGGGTAATTGATCACCCAGCCGAACCTCTCCAACATGGACACCACCGTGCTGGTGTCCCCTTCTGCTTGACTGAAGGAAGGAGCCATGATGAGAAGATCGTCCAGGTAAGGCACAATGCGAATCCCCTGAGCTCTGAGCAGGGCCATCACCCCTGCCAACACCTTGGTGAACACTCTCGGAGCAGAGGTGAGACCAAATGGAAGAGCCACAAACTGAAAATGCCGATCCCCCACCACGAAACGGAGGAACCGCTGATGAGCAGGAAAAATCGGCACGTGCAGGTACGCATCCTTGATGTCTATGGACATCATATAGTCCCCCTGCCGAAGCTAACCGATCGCCGACCGCAGGGTCTCCATGCGAAACTTCCGAGGACGAATAAACCTGTTGAGAAACTTCAAATCCAGAATAGGACGGAAGGACCCGTCCTTTTTGGGGACCGTGAAGAGATTGGAATAGAACCCGCGTCCCACCTCTGAAGGAGGAACCGGGCAAATGACGGCCAAATCCAGAAGATTCCTTACTGCCGCCAGTAACCCCTGCGCGGCCAAAGGATCCAAAGACACCCGAGACCTGAAGAACCTTGGAGGAGGAAGGGACTCGAATTCCAACTTGTAACCGGCCGAAAACACTTCCCGGATCCATCTGTCCGGGACCTCCTGGTCCCACACCCGGGAGAAAAGTTGCAACCGTCCCCCCACCCGAACGGGTGAGGGCGCCCCCTCATTGCTGGATGGGCTTGGCAGCCGGCTTGGGCTTGGCACCCCAGACGCGGGTGGGACGGCCACGGCCTCTGCCCCTATTCCAACTGCCGCCCCTGGGGGCCGAGGAGCCCGCGCCTCTACCGGCGCCAACTCCCCGAAAGGACGGATTGAAAGAGACCATCCCCCGAAAGGAACGACGAAATTTCTTGCGCTGAGGTAACTTACCTCCCTTGGCAACAGAGTCCAGCCTCTCACCAAAAAGCCTCAAACCCATAAAGGGCAGAGCCGTGAGCGATCTTTTAGAATTAAAATCAGCCGTCCACTGTCTCAACCACACACAGCGCCGGATAGCCACCAGCAAGGCAGTAGCCCTGCCACACATCAGCATGGCATCCTCCTGAGCATCCAGGATGAAGGACAAAAAAGCATCACAGCGCTTAAGCCCAAGGGACTCATCACTGGTGGGCTCGAGATCCACCCCCAAGTCCCTGACAATAGACCTGACAGCAAAAGTCAAAAGAGCCGAAGCACAGACAGGCCTTAACACCGAACCCGCACATACAAAACCATGACGGGCAAGCTGATCAACCCGGCGATCCTCACCGTCCCTGAGCGAAAGTGTCAGGAGAATGCACGACCGCCGTGTTGGACAGTCCCAAGACCGGAGTATCTACCTCAGGGGGAACAGACCAACGCTTCATCAATTCCGCCGGAAAGGGATACTTCCTATCCCAGCTAGACGGCACACCAACAAGACGTGTAGGTTGCTCCCATTGCTTGAAGACAATTTCTTCAAAGTGCTGTTGGCTTGGAAATTCCAGACGCTGCTTGGAAACCCCAAAAAGCTGACCCTTGGGCCTGGGAGCAACCACCGGTGGCTCCAAATCCAACACCTCAAACATCTGGCTCAAAATGGTAGAGGAATCGAGAGGGAGGCCATCATCCGGATCTCCCTCAGAACCCAACAACTGCTGAACATCAGAATCCTCATCCTCAATGAGCTCGGATGATCCGACCAATCCAGATCTCCCACAACTTCCTCATCTGAATCCGGCGGAGGCGGAGACAGATGCTTCCGCTTAGCTGAAACCTTCTGAGCGGCTATAGCAGAAAACCGCTTCTCAAGGCTGGTCAAGCGGGCACATACCTCAGACTGCGAATCCCCGCCCAGGACAACGTCACACGGGGTCCGGAATAAGCGAGGGGGAGAGGGAGATGGCGCGGCTGATGAAGTGCTAGGCACCGGAGTACTGGACTGCTGTGCAATGTTCTGCTGTGCACAAGGGATACACAAAATGACATCATCTCCCTGGAGCGGAGCCCCACAACCCCCGCACACCTTGGATTGTCCCGTAGAACCATTCCCGGTATCTGTGGCAACCTCCATGTGGTGAAATTATGGTATTTGCAGAACCCAGGGATTTATGCGGTACGCGACCCGGGATGCCCCAAAATAACCTAACACTAGTCTAAGGACAGACAAAATCCTGACCCAGGGGAATTAGCAAAAGGCCCTGATAAAATTACAAAAAATGTATATAAATATATATATATTGCAAGGACCACAAACACCCCCCCACGAGCCAGGTATATATGACCGGGAGAGCCCTGCCAGACGGGATCCCAGGATCTGAAAAACACAAAAGGAGAGAGAGACAGGCGTCAATCAGCACCATGCCAAAAAAACACCTCATAATGTACAAAACCCTCCTTTACCACCCCCCCCCCTCATTAACCAGAGCAACGGAAGTGGTTAATGCCAGCCAGCACCATCAAGCTGCGCCGGAGCGAGGAGAGAGGCAAGGGAGAAGGAAGGATCCGAGGGGTAACTGACATGGCCCAAGAAGCGCCTACCTGGAGAGAGGAGGAACCGCGCAGCCTAGCAGAAGATGGCGGCCAGCACACCGAGGACGTAGGAAGAGAGAGAGACGCTCCGGGAGCGCGGGAGCCGAGAAGGCCCCGCCCCTCAGGCCGTCCAATCCGCGCGCGCGTGACCCCGCCCCCAGGCAGCGTCAGCGTCTGCCTGCGGGGACCGCCATCAGACCTCGATCACGGAGCCGGCGGCGCCACCCGCCGGCTCCCGGAGAACAGCGTCGGGGAACACAGACCCGCACACTGATGAATGTCTCCCCTGAGTAGCCGGGCAAGCAAGCTGCAGGCGCCGGATACGGCGCCCAGCCACCCGCGGGACCGCGGCGCAGCACGCCGCTAGGCCCCCCCCCCCCCCCGGCTCCTGAGGGGAGACAAACACACACACAGCCGAGAACAGACAGTGAAGGCACAAGTAAAATCACAAGAAAAAAACACAGAGTAAAATCACAAATGGAAAATCGCAGCAGCACACTCACACAACATGTGCATAGTAAAGCATGACACTGTCCCCAGCGCGTCCCACACCCCGGGAGAAGCACAACACCCCAGGGCAAGGACAACCTGACCACTAACTCCTATAATAAAAAGGGGCATCCCACATCCGGATCACCACTCCGGGAATCCTGCTATGCCCCGCAATGAAGGGTCGAGCGGAGGAGCTAATCTCCTAGGCACCAATGGTGCCGGCTACCTATATTGCCCGGCCTACAGCCGAAGCTGGGAGGCTGCCATTACATAAAACACAATTCAAACAAGAACCGGGCAGAAATAGACCACGGGGGGGGGGGCCGGGGGGATACCCCGGCTACCTGCAAGCAGGAGACTTCTTTCTTCTGTCTTGTCGCCACCTTGCAGAGAACAACACTGGGAGGTTCTTGGGAGGTACCAGGTATGTATAGACCGGGAGGGGCCTGTTGAAGTTTTTTGGAGAAGTCCTCTGCAATGCTGCCACCTAGAGGTGCGTTAACCCTAGTGTAATTATTAAGTCTGAAGTGGGGTGTGTGACATACTTAGAATAAGCCGAAGCCGCCCCCCCACCCGGTCGGGTGAGGGCGCCTTCTCAGGCATGAGGGGCCTTTGGAGGGGGTTTGGGCTTGGTTCCCCAGGAGAGACCAGGGCGACCGCGGGATCTGCCTCGGCCCCAAGAGTCTCTGCGACTACCTGAGAAAGAGGGCCCACAACCTCCGGTTGAAGGACGAAAGGAAGAGGATCCCCGAAAGGGCCGAGCCTGCTTTCTACGCTGGGGGGAGCCTACCATCCTTGGTCAGAACATCAAGACGCTCACCAAAAAGACGGAGTCCCGTGAAAGGAAGCCCAGTGAGAGACTTCTTAGCGGCGGTGTCAGCTGCCCACTGACGCAACCAAACGGACCTAGGCATAGCAACCAACAGGGCTGAGGCCCTACCACCAAGCCAGACGGCATTGTCCATGGCAGCCAGCACAAAGGCAATAAAATCAGAGCAAAGCAAAAGGTCCTTATAATCCTCCCTTTTCTTACCAGAAGGGGCCAGAGGTGGCCTCAGCAAGGCACCTGACCTTCTTTTAAAAGGCAATGGCCACAATAGCCGCGGCGCAGACCGGGCGCAAACTGGCTCCTACAAAGGTGAAGGCATGACTAGCCAGCTGATCCATACGCCGGTCCGCACTGTCACGCAGTGTGGAAGTGTTAGATAGCCCCAGGACCGGAGCGTCCACCTCAGGTGGGCACGACCAGCGCTTAACCAAATCGGCCGAGAATGGATACCTTCTATGCAGCCCCTTGGGCACCGACGGTAACCTATTAGGACGTTCCCACTCCTTAAGCATCATATTTGAGAAATGGCCCTGCTCCGGGAACTCCAAGCGTTGCTTGTCAGGGCGGGCCCTGCTTCTTCTTCGCCGCCTTTGGGGGGGCGATGTGTATTGTATGAAAAACAGCCGACAAGATTCTATCGGTATCATCCGGGAGCCAGGTATTCTCATCCGAGGAGGACCCTAGGACACTATCGTACTCGCCCTGAAGATCCCCAGAGGAGTCTGAGTCACGGAACAACTCCCCCTTCTCCGGGGAGTCACGGTGGCCATACACGTCAAGGCACTCGTCCTCATCTGCAAAGAGTGACAATGCGGCGTCTAGGTGCCGCTTCTTGCTAGAGGCCTTGACCGCCGCCGGTCGGGCCAGCTGTCGCTCAATGCTGGCCACGCGCAGCGCCAGATCCGATTGCGACCCCCTGCTAGTTTCCCCCTCACTGGGGGCTAAATGCAGACGTGGAGGAGTAGGGGATGCCGTAGGGAGCGCAGGACTGGAAAGAGAAGCGCTCAGCCCAGCCTGATCCGCAATAATACTTTGGGCGCACGTCACACAAACCTCCATATGGCGATTATCAAAAAAGGGCCCAGTCAGCCCACAAGGAGAAATGGCTAAATCAGAGCCCACCTGGGATGCCCCACAGAGACAGGACAGGTGGAGGGGGGGGGGGGGGGGGAGTATTGGACCGGGAAAAGCCACAATGCTGCTATCCCGTCTGCAAGACATAAACAAGGACAATCATGAGCATCCCACAGCACATGCACCAAACATAAGCCCCGCAGGATCAACTCACGGACCAGCTGCACGGAATCGCAGCACGCGCAGGAGTCGGACAGACAACAAGGCGGACGACCAGGCGAAGATGGGGGGTCCAGGCAGGCGGAGAGCCCCAGCAGCTGCAGAAGGAGCCCTGTAAAAATGGCGCCAGCGAAAGAACCTCGAGGGGCGGGCTGCAGGGAGATGACGCAAAACGCGCCATCCTGCGGCGTCGCCCCCGCAAAAAGGGTGCGAGACGACCGTGCCCACACATGTGATGGCGCCCGGCGTCAGTGAAGCAAGGCCCAGATCCCCTCATATATCCCGCCGCAGAGTACAGTGCGCTCGCGGCGGTGGGATAGGAGGCAGCATACGAGCGGCAGAGCGCTCGCTCGCGCGCGACCGCCCCCCCCCCCCCCGCGAGGCCATCGACAGGGCCGGGCGAGAGGGGGAGGGGAGGCAAGAGGGGGAGGAGATGCGCGGAAGCGAACAGGGAAGAGAGAGAGAGAGTAGGGGGGGCGGGGGGAGGAGGGGAAGCGGAGCCCCGAAGAAGGATAGTCCCATACAGACACCCCACAATAAAGACTCACCCCCGTGAAGTGCACAACACCAGGCAGCAGTGGTTCCTCCTTCCCCCTAGGCTCACCATATGCCTATAGACCAGCTACCCTTTAGCAAATAGGGTCTGCGGTCTGGAGCAAAGCTCACAAAGCACCCGACCCAGGTGCTCCCCTACCATCACCTGATCCGTCAGCCAAGGCTGGGAGGCAGAACGGTCCGGAAGCGGGTGGAAACAGGCTTGCAGGGCCGCAGGCTTGGTTGCCCCGCTCGCCTGTGAATAACCATAGAGAGACATCTTCTGGTCTTCGCAGTCGTGACTTCAGAGAAAACACTGGGGGTCTGTGGGTGATTCCTGGCTTTTTATAGGACCGGCAGGAGCAACAAGTCTTCTGCAGTCAACTGCGCCACCTTGTGGCGGAATACCCAGGAGTAATGATTGAAATGAAACAGGCCATGCTGTACACTTGGAAAATTAAACTCACCCGTTACCAGCGCTCCCGCGTTGCTGCGGGAGGCCAGAGGAAGACAGAGAAGCGGCGGGTTCTGTCCCTGTCCCCACCGCTGCTATTGCTGCGGCAGTGAAAGCAGTGTCAGGGACGGAGGCAGCGCCTGCCGCGCCGCCATAAACTCCTGCCCTCCAGCTGCAGAGAAGTTGCGGAGGAGAGGAAGGAGCGGCTGTCCCTGTCGCCGCTGCTCCTTCTTACTGGCGGAACACCCCGCTCCATAGAACGGGTGGGCGTGGCCTGCGCAGGAAGGAGCAGCGGCAGGGACACGCCTCCATCTTCAATGCGGGAGCGCCAGTAACATGTGAGTTTATTTATTTATTTTTTGTTATTGTGTGCCTATGGGGAACGGGATGCCACACTGCTTCTATGGGGAATAGGACCCTTCTGCAGTTTTCTCCTCCCTCCTCTCATCAGTATGTGATGCTTCTGAGGCAAAATGGTGGCGCCTGTATCAGAGTTCTGAACAGAAGTTACAGCCCAATGGGGGAAGGAATAATAAGTGACTAAAAACATAAAATATATACATTTTAGATGCTAGGCAATAGTTTAGGATTTGGGCTTTTCATTAAATTATGCTGAGAGTCCGGTTTAAAGTAAAAACACAACACGACTCTTGGTCCACTTTAAGTCAAATAAAAATAATACGCACCTCAATAGTGCTTCCATCAGGTAAGTAATACTGAGCTTTTTCTGTCTCCAGTGTCTCATCTTTTTGTGGATTTATGGACAGGTAACACGCACGCTGCACAAAGAAAAAAACAAACAAACGTGTTATTTACTAACAGTACAAAAGAGAAAAAAATTCAAAAATAAACCTCAAGGAGACCTGAATAGCAGCTGTGCTACGGTACATCCAATTTATCTCAAGCTGTGTAGAAATGCAGAGCCAAAGGAGGTTTTATTTATTTATAATGAGTGCACAATTATTGTGGACAAGATTGGCTAAAGGGGTCCCCGGCAGCAGCTAAAAACCAGCGAGTGGCTGAGATCAGTGCATCAGTTTCCTCTAGCTGGTCCTAATCCTAATAACAGGACTCCTCCTCCTGCTACTACTATGTTTAAAGGGTAATTCCACTTTCGATGGCATTTTAAAAAGTTTCCATTATTGGGTGGCAAAATTATGTCCTCAATGTGCTGAAGCTTATCTGTTATTTTTCAATTTTCTATTTGTCTGTGTTAAAAGGACAGCTGTCCCTCAAATTAACACTCAAAAAGTTTCTGCCATGCCTATAAGAAAAAAAAAAAAAGACCATGCCCCATGAATACAATAGACTATATTCACACCTAGCTGGCAACAAGCTGAATTCCTAATTAGGTCCCAGACAGTCAATACACGTTGGACACTTGGGCATTAGCTGATTTTTCTGGGAAGCATTATAACTCTTGAGATATACCGTTATGACTATATTGATGAGAGAGTCTTATTCAGGACTATGAGACCTTTCCTTTGATATCAAACATGACATGTATATGTTGTCCAGAACCTGATAATCCACATAGTATCAGAAATTAGTGGGGATCATGACTTTCTTGGTTACAATATGATAACTAATAGATTGTAGTTGAAAGGTATTTAAAGCGGACCTTCACCCTGAATAAGAGTCTATCTTATATGTTTCCCACACCCTGTACATACAGATTGCTCACATTAAAAATCATCCTACCTGCATCTACTGCATGTTATGAGCCTTTAAACATCCAAGATGCCGACTTATGGAAGCCGCCATCTTATCAGGCAGCCTGCAAACAGGAAGTGCCTCCTGACTGTGCTGCTCTGCATTCTGGGACTGCTGACCTTTTCCTGACCCCAGCTCTGCTCTGTCTGAGCAAAGCACAGCTATAACCCGCCCCCCTGTACCTTATCCCACTCTCCTCTCCTCAGTAAGTGTGATGCTTTTGAGTCAAGATGGCGGCGCCCGTATCCTAAATTCCTGAACAGGAGTTGCAGCCCAGGGGGGGAAAGAATAATAAGTTAGTGACTAAAAACTTAAAATATATTAATTTTAGATGCTGGGGAACCGTTTTGTAAGAGTTTGGGCTTTTCATTAAATCACGCTGAAGGTCCGGTTTAAAGGTATAAAATATATTTCCTCTTAGGACATTTCACTGGATGTATGAGGACTGCCTCAGCGACCATCGGTATGTATCGAATTAGTGGTCGCTGGGCTGATATTATTATTAGTATTTGCGATATTTATAATATTAATCTCTAGTAGAAATATTGGAGATTAATGTGCTGCAAATATATAATATTATATTTCCCCTCCTTCAGGCTGCAACTCTGTGCTATGAAAGAAGGGTAGCAAAAAAAAAAAAAAATGTTTTTCAGGACGATTCTGTAGGCAAAAAAAAAAAAATCAATTTCTAATGCTGCATCCTAAGAGGGTTGTACTGAATGGGCTTTGGCCAAATTTATTTTAAAAACTCGATGGGATTTGGTCCGCTTTAACTGGTAAAATGCATTTTTGACTTTGTCTACCTTAAAGTGGACCAGAATCCAGCTTGATCGGCCCAGGAATGTATAAGGTTCCTGGGCATATCGATTCCCCCCCGGGCATCCAAAATCGGGATGCCCCGCTATGTGAAACCACCCAGGTCGCCCCATACACCTCGTTTCCCAGTCCCACGGCCCGTCTAAAAGCAGCGGCCACATCCCGATATCCCTTTAGCAGGGCGCATGCCTGCACCAGACATTTGTAAATGGCCGGCGCAGGCACGCTCTCTGTTAAGAGGGTAGCGGGGGATGCAGCCATCAGTGCGCTCGGAACTGCTCGCCTTAGACGACATGACGTCATCGGCTCCGAGCGCGCTGATTGGACATGCACCGTAGGACCAGGAAGAGTTACGTTGGCTTCGGCGATCTGGGGGGTTTCACACAGCGGGGCACCTCCATTTGGGGTGCCCTGGGCTAAGATATTCAAAATCCTGGGTTTTGGTCCACTGGTATTCCTCAGGGGAGAGCGTTAAAAGGGGTTAAATTCATTTTTGGCTCTTTGTCTACCTGAAGTACAAAAACACACACTGCAGTCCAGGACTGTGGAGTCGGAGTCGAGGAGTCGGAGGAAATTTTGGGTACCTGGAGTCGGAGTCGGCAAACAATGCACCGACTCCGACTCCTGCTAAATTTTGATTTAGCAAGTTTAAATGTCCCAATTCACAAAAAGTTATAATTAATGACTTCTCTATTGTAAGAATAAAGACCAATGCATGTAACCGCAAAAGGAACACGTTAAGTGACCGTGAGGAAGCGTGCTTTTCATGTGCTTCACTATATGGCACGCAACGCACAATTAGAAGCGGCAATACTTATACTTTGCATAGTGTTGTGTTCTGCTGTTACAGGGAACCCATGGGTAACCTAGCCTCTCACTGATAAGGGATTAAGTAAATATGTTTTTTGCAGGACTAGAGACACTTGTATAAGTGAAGGGAATGGAGGATCAATAGTTCAAGACTGAAGCTGTACCATTGGAAAAACTACTGTCATTCAGCAAAAGGCTATAAAAACTTGTAAACTTCCATTGTTAGCTTAAACTTTAAACATGACTATGGGATTCTACTAGGGAAATCATGTTTTATAATAAAGGCCCCTTTCTGGATCCTCCCACTGCCCTATCTTCAGCAGAAGATCAGCACACAGAAAGGAGAAGGCAGCTTCTGCCCAACTACCTCTCTCTGCTAGAAGTAATGACATGTATGTTGCCTTTCTTTCCTTCAAGGAATGTATAAAATACATTCACATATCAATACAGAGGAGTCGGAGTCAGGGTGTCGGAAGTACAAAAAACTGAGGAGTCGGAACATTTATCTACCGACTCCACAGCCCTGCTGCGGTCCCAGTTCACCGCAAGCCAGATAATACCCAGAATCGGCACCACTCACCCCACAATAATCACCTATTCATCACATGAAAAATATCAAAAAATAAAAATATTTATTGTTGTCTTAAAAACATCACCAACAACATACAATTAAAATGACAGAAAAGGGCCACAGCAGGGGCATCCCAAATATAATCTCAACCCCATAAGCCATCAAATAACATAATCCACTAAATCCATTAGAAATATCCAAGAAAACTGCTTTTGCCAAAGTGCTGAACAGTGCTATTTAAAGTGCAATAGTGCCAATTGATAAACATCAAAATAAACACAAAAATGAGAGAAATGACAGTGAACAAGGGTAACTACAAAGAATGCGTTAAATCTGATGTCCCCGCCGTGCCCCACTGGTATCATCACCCGCGTGTTTCGTGGAGAAGCGCCACTTTGTCAAGGTGCCCATGCTCTTCGTCTACTTTAAGAAACCATCATTGTAGCGTTACAGATGTAGTTTAACTTGTTTCTGTTAACATGTCTCAGAAGCCATAGAAAGGGTCAAGGTAAGGCTCATTGGCACCTTGTATTTCAAGTGTTACACTTTGGCTCATCTGTCCCTCACTCCGGCAGTTTTGGTCCCATCACAGCTGCCCTGGGAAAGCTTCATAGTAGAAGTCACAAGGCCGGGTGTGATGGGGCCCACACTACTAAACCCGGCCAAGGCAATGTAGCCTGCGGAACAAGAAATCAGCCGATATGTTGGGTCTTTTATTTATTAAGGATCACAGTTGTTTTGTACCCCCGAGGCCGTTGCGTAAGTTGCCAAGTATCCTCCCTGTGCTTTTACTCTCTGTGAGACCTTCATTATAGCACTGACATGTAAGCCATGGCCTTTTCTTTTCTCCTGTGCATTTACATTATCACATTCTATGTGCATATTCCTTTATCGATTACCACTAGCACATGCATTGCATGAATTCAGCAAATGGAAGAAAATTTTTAGACAAGCTAACTGGGCAGCACTCACCTACTAGCCACTAATGCTAATTGTATCAAGAATATTTGTGTGCACTCGACCCAGCACTAAAATATTTAGAGCAAAACAAAAGAATGACCCACCCTCCCCCAAATAGATGCAAGGTAACTATTGAGTTGCACTACACATAAGTGTAAAAAAGTATGAAAAGTTTATTCTTCTTAATGGTTACATCACAAGACATTCTAACATTTATACAAATGGACAACAGACATCACATTTGGCGTCTCATCTTTACAGGGGTACCCCGGTTGGTCTGTATATGCACATTTAGAATTTCTTTGCGCTATTTTTTGGTGATATTTATAATCTTGTTTTTCTCTTGCACACCCTGGTTGGTCCTACTGTTATACTATTATTTATAGTGATTTTAGCGTTTGATTTGCACATATTGATATAGGTGATTAGATGCTAGGCATTGTGATTAGAGTTGGAGCTTAGGGTAGTATTATGAATTCCTACAGACCTCCAGCGCCCCCTGTTGTTTTTGTTTTTATATATTAATGTGATGTCTGTTGTCCATTTGTATAAATGTTAGAATGTCTTGTTATGTAACCATTAAGAATAATAAACTTTTCATACTTTTTTACACTTATGTGTAGTGCAACTCAATAGTTACCTGGCATCTATTTGGGGGAGGGTGGGTCCCCCCATTCTTTTGTTTTGCTCTGAATTCAGCAAATGCCATAATTTAAAAGTACTGTAAACTGAACAATAGGGCATCCCACGTTTCCAGCATCTCATGTGGCTCGCTTACATTTCCTGCAGCGCTGGGCTCCCAAGTTTGCCCTCCTACCAATTTCATTCCTCCAGGACCATGCAAAGAGGTGGTCTAAAAGCCAATCGGTCCTATGGATATCTCTGTGTGAGCGAAAATGGCAAGCCACAGCGGTCCTGCACAGGTCTCTGACCACAATACAGCATGCACATGACACGCCCATTGCCAGCTCAGCCACGTTCCAGAAATTAAAGCGAAGAAAGAGGCTTCTCTTAAAGCAGATGTAAACCCATTTGAGCTTCCTCTGCTCATCCCCCCTCCCCCCTACACAAGCAGCCAGACACTGCTGTTGGCTCGGTTTCTCCACCTCCTAAGCCACACCCAGTGGCACTTTTGAGATCGCCGATTTCACACCTACCGCAGCGGTGTGCGCCAGCTACATCCCCGGCATGCATGCACGCCCGCAGGAAGCGGGATGTGTGACACAGCAGGTCATACTGTTTAGGGTGCCCCGGGGACAGGCTAGTGGATGGCCCTGGAGTCTTTTAGATTCCACCCACTTTAAAAGGGAATGACCATCCAAATGAAACAAAATGTGTACTCCCTTTTTATTCCCCACAGCTTTTAATCCCCTAGGGCCGGCCACTGTGGGTTTTATCTGCTTTGATACTTTCAGGTTACAGCTTCCCTGCAGTTAACGGCTTGCATTTTGCCTCTTTGGTTTTCATTGTGTCCACTTGAAGTAGAACATAGAAGGGTGACGGCAGAAGGAGACATACGCTCCATCTAGTCTGCCCTTATGTATAAACTGTATGTTCTCTTTATCTTAGAATAAATGGAGGCTTATCCCAGACATGTTCAAATTCACTGACGATTTTTCAACTACCTCTGCTGGAAGTTTGTTCCAAGCATCTACTACTCTTTCTGTAAAATAATATTTTCTAACATTGCTCCTGATCTTCCCCCCGACTAGCTTCAGGTTGGGCCTCTTGTTATATCATGAAGTTTCTTCTTAAAAACACTTCCCTCCTGAACCTTATTCAATCCTTTCACATATATAAAGGTCTCCATCATGTCCCCTCTCTCCCTTCTTTCCTCCAGACTGTACAAATTAAGTTCTTTTAAGTATTTCCTGATTTAATCTATAAGCTTCCTGGGCCGATCGATTCCCTCCCCCTGTGTGAAACCTACCAGGTCGCCTTGTTCACTGACCTTTGCTCCCGCTCCAACGGCGCATGCGCGGGCTGCATTCCCGCTATCCCTCTAGGCTAGCGCGCGCCTGCGCCAGCCATTTGTGAATGGCCGGTGTGGGCACACTCCCTGTTAGAGGGAAGCGGGGGATGTGGCCGCCAGCACGCTCGGTCCTGCTGGACTTAGACACTGTCTTAAATGGCGTGACGTCCGTGGCTCCGAGCGCGCTGATTGGACGAGCGGCCGCACATGCACCGTAGGGCCGCAAATAGGCGAGTTTCTTCGGGCACTCTGCAGGGTTTCACACAGTGGGGGAAAGGACCAGAACCCAGGATGGTCAAAATCCTAGGTTTTGGTCCACTTTAAAAGTGTTACAATGCATGTGGCCTACTTATTTTGGTCCCATTTATAAGTGGTACCATACTTGGGGGTACTTGGTGGGAATTTTTGTGTAGCTCGGGGGTCCTTGGTTGGAGTTTCTTGTTTGGAGTTAAACCGTTGAGAACCACTGGTCTAGGGCACCAATGACAACTTAACACAACCAGCGTATGTAAAATTTGGGGCGTGTTCCAAACACTTCAGCCACAAAACGCAGAACAGTACAAACCTCTTTTATGGTCTTGACAATTTCAAACTCTGCCGAGGTATGGAAGTCATAGCCTTCCTTCCGCAGGTAAAGTCGTAGGAAGCGCGAGACATCGCGCCCGGCGATGTCGATCCTCATGATGGAGTGCGGCATAGCAAACCCCTCATATATGGGCACTGCATGTGTTACGCCATCTCCAGAGTCCAGGACAACGCCCGTTGTTCGCCCCGTGGCATACCTGCATGCAGAAAAGAAGCACTTTATTAGATTAACCCCACTGAGGATTCTTAAGGGAGCTCTATCAAGAAAATAAAAAAGTCCTGTATTAAAATAAGGATCTTCGAGATATGCGGAGGTATCGAAGGTGTTTACACTGAGTTGTTCACAGATGGGTAAAATGAAGGAATTCCATGTGTGCGTTGGCACACAATGGCCACTATTGAACTATTATTGGCTAAGTATTTTTGTCAATACATTTAAATCGGGATGCCCTGCTAGGGAGGATAAAAAAAAAAAGGGAAATTCTTGGTTTTTGTTCCTCCGTAACATCTTAAAGCGGTCCTTCACTCTGAATAAGAGTCTCTCTTATATGTTTCTCCCACGCTGTACATACAGATTGCTCACATTAAAAATCATCCTACCTGCACCTATTGCATGTTATGAGCCTTTAAACATTCAAGATGGCGGTTCATGGGACATCAGGCAGCCTGCAAACAGGAAGTGCCTTCTGACTGTGCTGCTCTGCATTCTGGGATTGCTGACCTTTCCCTAACCACAGCTCTACTCTGTCTGAGCAAAGCACAGCTATAACCCTCTGTACTTTATACCACTCTCCTCTCCTCAGTAAGTGTGATGCTTCTGAGTCAAGACGGCGGCACCCGTATCCTAAAGTCCTGAACAGAGTTGCAGCCCAGTGGGGGAAAGAATAAGTAAGTAAGTGACTAAAAACTTAAAATATATTAATTTTAGATGCTGGGGAATCGTTTTTTAAGGGTTTGGGCTTTTCAATAAATCATGGTGAAAGTCCGGTTTAAGCCTCAAGCACATCACAATCATCACTTGACATTTACAGACATGATGCTGCAGATAACAGAAAAGGTGAGCAGAAACACACTCACAGGCTCAACACGGCTTGCATGGAGATGAACAGAGCAGGAACATTAAAAGTCTCAAAAAAGACTTCTGCCGCCTTCTCGCGATTTTTCCGGGGATTCAGCGGGGCTTCTGTTAGCAGAACTGGATGCTGTGGGAAACAAATATATTTGTAAACCAAAACCAGAGATAGTCCGTGTTACACAGCGGGGGGGGGGAACCCCAATTCGGTATAACCCAGGGGCAAGAACCAAAACCAGGAATAATGAAGTTGACAAATTTTGTTCCTATTTAAAGCAGAATAGTACATTCAGAAACCTGGCTCATCTTCCTTTCAGTAAAAAAAAAATAAAAAAAAAAAAGACTAAAACTAGCTTGACTGGAATTTTTCTGATGCAGGGTGCCATCTACCATATTTATGCAGAATTTTATTATATGACCATTTTTAGAAAGAGCTCCTTCAAAAAAAGGAAAGCAGATAAACAAACCAAGACACTAATTACGCATTAGAAGGGTTATGTATGTGCTATTTCAGATGGTCCGCTTTAGTGACAGTTGCACTTTAAAGTGGACCAACACCCAGGATTTTGACTATCCTGGGTTTTGGTCCACTTCGGCGGGGCACCCCGATCGGGGGTGCCCCGCTGTGTGAAACCCCCCAGAAACCCCAAAAAACTCACCTCTCAGCGCTCCCACGTGAGCGCCGCAGCCAATCCCCGCCAACGTCCAGGCGGGGATCAGGAACGTCCAAGACGCTTCCGCCGCCGCCGCCTCCCGCGCGTCACTCTCGGCGCGCGCGCGCCCCCGCCGGCCATTCACAGAGGGCCGGCGCGGGCGCGCGCACGTCTGGAGGGGCGCGCGGGAGGCGGCGGCGGCGGAAGCGGCGGCGGATCAGGTAAGGTGTTTTTGGGGTTTCTGGGGGGTTTCACCCCGCGGGACATCCCGATCTCGGATGTCCCGCGGGGTGGGAGGTGATCGGCCCGGGAATCTTATAGATTTCCGGGCCGATCACCCCTGGGTGTTGGTCCTCTTTAATGTTACCATACCTCTTCGGAAAAGGTCTGGAGCTGATCCTTCGAATAGACATACTGCCAGATACGTTCCATGTCATTCCAGTCCTTTACTATGCCGTGTTCCATGGGGTATCGGATAGAGAGCAAGCCCCTGTGCTCCTGCAGGGAAGATACATACACATTCAAGTTAATATATCACCATCTCCATTGAAAAAAAAATAAACAGCAGTGCGTGTAATAGGCAAAGCCTATTTACCTCAGCCTTTGGTCCAATAAATAAATCTCCCTCCAGAGCACCAGCCATGACTCGGATGTGTTTTGGCCTTCCGACACTAAGGAGATATGTAAAAAAATGTTAAACACTTTCCATTGTATGGGGAACCTCGATAAAAATAAGTAACAAAAATAATACTTACTAGTTAGGAAAGCAATACTTTGGGATCTGATCTCCAGCAAAGCCAGCCTTAATGACTCCAGAGCCCTGCAAAGACAAAGGTTACAATGTAGTTACATGAGCAGACAGGTGCTATGCATGTTACATAAATGTAATTGGGGAATCCCCACTAAGGCTATAGCATTGCAGGGTAGGGCCATGAACAGGGGTGGCATAGTATAGAACAGCCATGATGGATGCTGAGGCTATGGCATTGCAGGGTAGGGCCATGAACAGGGGTGGCATAGTATAGAACAGCCATGATGCTGAGGCTAGAGCATTGCAGGGTCAGGTCATGAACAGGCATGGCATAGTATAGTACAGCCATGATGGATGCTGAGGCTATGGCATTGCAGGGTCAGGTCATGAACAGGCATGGCATAGTATAGTACAGCCATGATGGATGCTGAGGCTACAGCATTGCAGGGTCGGGTCATGAACAGGGGTGGCATAGTATAGTACAGCCATGATGGATGCTGAGGCTATGGCATTGCAGGGTCAGGTCATGAACAGGGGTGGCATAGTATAGAACAGCCATGATGGATGCTGAGGCTACAGCATTGCAGGGTCGGGTCATGAACAGGGGTGGCATAGTATAGTACAGCCATGATGGATGCTGAGGCTATGGCATTGCAGGGTCAGGTCATGAACAGGGGTGGCATAGTATAGTACAGCCATGATGGATGCTGAGGCTATGGCATTGCAGGGTCAGGTCATGAACAGGGGTGGCATAGTATAGTACAGCCATGATGGATGCTGAGGCTATGGCATTGCAGGGTAGGGCCATGAACAGGGGTGGCATAGTATAGAACAGCCATGATGCTGAGGCTAGAGCATTGCAGGGTCAGGTCATGAACAGGCATGGCATAGTATAGTACAGTCATGATGGATGCTGAGGCTATGGCATTGCAGGGTCAGGTCATGAACAGGCATGGCATAGTATAGTACAGCCATGATGGATGCTGAGGCTACAGCATTGCAGGGTCGGGTCATGAACAGGGGTGGCATAGTATAGTACAGCCATGATGGATGCTGAGGCTATGGCATTGCAGGGTCAGGTCATGAACAGGGGTGGCATAGTATAGAACAGCCATGATGCTGAGGCTACAGCATTGCAGGGTCATGTCATGAACAGGGGTGGCATAGTATAGTACAGCCATTTTGCTGAGATTATAGCATTGCAGGGTCAGGTTATGAACAGGGGTGGCATAGCATAGTACAGCCATGATGCTGAGGCTAGAGCATTGCAGGGTCAGGTCATGAACAGGCATGGCATAGTATAGTACAGCCATGATAGATGCTGAGGCTATGGCATTGCAGGGTCAGGTCATGAACAGGCATGGCATAGTATAGTACAGCCATGATGCTGAGGCTATAGCATTGCAGGGTCAGGTCATGAACAGGGGTGGCATAGTATAGAACAGCCATGATGCTGAGGCTAGAGCATTGCAGGGTCAGGTCATGAACAGGCATGGCATAGTATAGTACAGCCATGATAGATGCTGAGGCTATGGCATTGCAGGGTCAGGTCATGAACAGGCATGGCATAGTATAGTACAGCCATGATGCTGAGGCTATAGCATTGCAGGGTCAGGTCATGAACAGGGGTGGCATAGTATAGAACAGCCATGATGCTGAGGCTACAGCATTGCAGGGTCATGTCATGAACAGGGGTGGCATAGTATAGTACAGCCATTTTGCTGAGATTATAGCATTGCAGGGTCAGGTTATGAACAGGGGTGGCATAGCATAGTACAGCCATGATGCCGGGGCTATAGCATTGCAGGGTCAGATCATAACCAGGGGTGGCATAGTATAGTACAGCCATGATGCTGAGATTATGGCATTGCAGGGTCAGGTCATGAACAGGGGTGGCATAGTATAGAACAGCCATGATGCTGAGGCTACAGCATTGCAGGGTCAGATCATGAATGAGTGCCATAGTATAGAACAGCCATGATGCTGAGGCTATAGCATTGCAAGGTCAGGTCATGAACAGGGGTGGCATAGTATAAAACAGCAATGATGCTGAGGCTGCAGCATTGCAGGGTCATGTCATGAACAGGGGTGGCATAGTAAAGTACAGCCATGATGGATGCTGAGGCTATGGCATTGCAGGGTCAGGTCATGATCATGGTTGGCATAGTTTAGAACAGCCATGATGCTGAGACTATAGCATTGCAGGGTCAGGTCGTGAATGATTGGCATCATACAGGTCATGAACTGGGGTGGCATAGTATAGCACGTTTCTTTGGCACCAGCTGTGGAGTGGCGTACCCCCACCATGTGCACATAACCTGCCGACCAAACAGCTTTAATGGGGACCAGAAGTGTGTACAGCGCGGGGGTTGTGGTTCTGTGCAACCCTCACAGTGGCCATCACAAAAAGTGCTGATGGAACGAGCGGAGGCCGGGATCAGGCAAATTAACCTTTAGTCCTACCTTGGAACTGGGGGGCAAAAAATTCAATAGAAACACTAGGCAGCGAGAAAAGGGGTCACATATACCCCAACTACAAAAAAAAATCCTGCCAAGCTCGTGGTTTAATTAAAAAAAAATTATTATATACAGGCTGAACTTACAGGGCCGCAGTATATTGCAGCTGATAGGGTTTGATAGGTCAGAACTGTACAGTACCACAGTATATTGCAGCTGATAGGGTTTGATAGGTCAGAACTGTACAGTACCACAGTATATTGCAGCTGATAGGGTTTGATAGGTCAGAACTGTACAGTACCACAGTATATTGCAGCTGATAGGGGTTGATAGGTCAGAACTGTACAGTACCACAGTATATTGCAGCTGATAGAGGTTGATAGGTCAGAACTGTATAGTACCGCAGTATATTGCAGCTGATAGGTTTTGATAGATCAGAACTGTACAGGACAGCAGTATATTGCAGGTAGGTTGTCCGACAGGCTTGTCAGAGACACACAGACTGCACATTAGCTGGGGTTCTGTGAATGAACTTTTTTTTAAAGAGGAACATTAGACCTAAACCGATTCCCCCCATTGGCCCCTACTCACTTTTTGGATTACGCAGCTGTGCCGACATCCGGCTGCTTCAGGGGCCGATACTCACCCCGCCGTCCCTAACTGACAAGCATGGCCTTGCTCATCAATGACTCATGGCGATTCGCAGCTCAAAGTCAATGCGCAGGCGCAAGATCGGGGGCCGCACGCAGTGCCTGATGGGATGCAGGATGGCGCAGCACGTCGGAAAGTCGCCCGAAAATCTAGGGACCCAAAAGATGGATCCCCTTGTGAGGGGTGTAAATAATGCCCAAAGGTAAGACCAGAGAGAGATGGGGAGAAGCAGATCGGTGAGGTTTAGGGGAGGTTTTAACCTCCACCGCTGTTCATCTTTAAAGTGGACCAACACCCAGGGGTGATCGGCCCGGGAATCTATAAGATTCCCGGGCGATCACCTCACTCACCGCGGGACATCCGAGATCGGGATGTCCCGCGGGGTGAAACCCCCCAAACTCCTTACCTGATCCGCCGCCGCCTCCCGCGCGCCCCGCTAGACGTCTGTGAATGGGCGGCGCGGTCACGCCGAGAGTGACGCGCGGGAGGCGGCGGCGGACACGCTGTCTTGGACGCCGCTGTCACCCGCTTGGACGTCGGCGGGGATTGGACGGCGCGGTCACGTGGGAGCGGGGAGAGGGTTGTTTTTTGGGGTTTCAGAGAGCGGGACGTGCCCCGCCGAAGTGGACCAAAACCCAGGATAGTCAAAATCCTGGGTGTTGGTCCACTTTAAACTGACTTTTAAAAAAAAAAAAAAACTCACCCTGTCAGCGCATTACCCTGGCTTCTAGCGGTGACACTGTGAGGCATCAAGGATAGGCATCCCTCACTATGTGCAAGCTCACAACCAGGCTGTCCGAGTGCATGCACAAAGCAGGGGATGCTGATCTGTGAAGCCACATCAGGACAGGATTACAGCGTGCCCCATTGTGTGAAACCCTCAGAATCACCCATATACTCACCTCGCCAATCAATGCAAAGACCTCTCTGGTGAGATCCTTGGATCGCGCATCTGCTACCCGCATATCAGAATGGCTGTGCGAAGGAGGGGGAGCTGCCCCTGGCAATCCGGTGTTTTAGAATTTAGATTAAGTGGACCAAAACTTTTAAAAAACATTGCCCCTTTTGTAGGGGGCATCACAATTTCTGAAGCCCCCCGTTTGTGAAACCTACCGAGAGCGCCATTATACTCACATTACTGGTGATCCTGTGGCGCATTCATGCGCTCTATGCTGTGCATATTAAAGCAGACCAAAACTCAGGATTTTGACTATCCTGGGTTTCGGTCCTCTCCCCCAGGGCACCCTTATCCGAGGTGTCCCACTGCGTGAAACCCCCCAGATCGCCTAAGGCAACTCACTTCTTCCCGGTCCTACGGCACATGCACGGCCGTTTGTCCAATCACCGAGCTGCTGATGTCACGACGTCTAAGGCCAGCGGCTCCGAGTGAGCCGACGCTACCCTCTAACAGGGAGCGCGCCCACCATTCACAAATACCTGGCACAGGCCCTGCTAGAGGGATAGAGGGGATGCGGCCGTGACTCGCGCATGTGCCGTTCGACCGGGAAGCAAGGGAAGTGTATGGGGCAACCTGGGGGGGGGGGGTCACACATTTAAGATTTGGATGAATTTTATAGATTCCCGGGCTGATCGCGGTGGGTTTTGGTCCACTTTGATGTCCAGCACAATCCAGAGCATATCCCAAATGTCCCTGTGGTCTGACACACACACACCTGCCCCTAATTAGCTGGCCGCTGGAGCACAAAGAAGCCACACGATGCCTGGCATGCAGCCTGTGCATGTGCCGTGGGTACCAGAAAAGTACCTCCCACAGCAGGGTATCCAAAATAAGCATAGTGAACCAATCACCTGTAGCAGACCCTGGAATCTTAAAGGCTCCAGGATCGGCCAGCCGCTAGCCTGTCTCTGGGGCATCATACCCTGGATGCCCCACTGTGTGAACCCCCCCAGGGTCAACGGTAATCTTACCATTTTCCGTCATCTCCCGCAACGCCGTTTTCACAGCGGCCCCATCCCCGGCATCCCTGAAGCTCCCGTGCCTAGCCATTCAGATAGGCCACAGAGCATCTGGGGATACGGCCGCCGCTCCCTAAGCTGATGTGCTGGACTAGCACCTGCGCATGTGGCATGGGAACGGCAGAAAGGTCAGTGCAGTGAGCGATCTGGGGGGGGGGGGGGGGGTGATAGGGCAATTAGGGATGCCCCTGAGGCAATCGCAAGGATAGTCAAAATCCTGGTGATTGCCCCAATTTAAACCGGACCTTCACCATGATTTATTGAAAAGCCCAAACCCTTAAAAAACGATTCCCCAGCATCTAAAGTTAATATATTTTAAGTTTTTAGTCACTTCTTATTCTTTCCCCCACTGGGCTGCAACTCTGTTCAGGACTTTAGGATATGGGCGCCGCCATCTTGACTCAGAAGCATCACACTTACTGAGGAAAGTGGGATAAAGTACAGGGGGTGGGTTATAGCTGTGCTTTGCTCAGACAGAGCAGAGCTGGGGTCAGGGAAAGGTCAGCAATCCCAGAATGCAGAGCAGCACAGTCAGAAGGCACTTCCTGTTTGCAGGCTGCCTGATGTTCCATGAGCCGCCATCTTGGATGTTTAAAGGCTCATAACATGCAGTAGATGCAGGTAGGATGATTTTTAAGTGGACCAACACACAGGGGGGAATCGGCCCGGGAATCTATAAGATTCCTGGGCCGATCAGATCCCTCCCCGCGGGGCATCCGAAATCGGGATGTCCCGCGGGGTGAAAACCCCCAGGAAGCCCAGAAACCTTACCTTAACCCCGTTCCAATGGCGCATGCGCCGGCCGCGTCTTGCGCTTCCCTCGAGCAGGGCGCGCACCCGCGCCGGCCGTTTGTGAATGGCCAGCGTGGGCACGATACCTGTTAGAGGGAAGCGCGAGCCGCGGCCTCCAGCGCTCAGAGCCGCTGTGGTTGGACGAGTGCCCGCGTAGGAGCGTGGTGAGGTGAGTGCTTCCGGGCGTTCTGGGGGGTTTCACACAGCGGGGCACCCCCGATCGAGGTGTGTAGGTCAAAATCCTGGGTGTTGGTCCACTTTAATGTGAGCAATCTGTATGTACAGGGCGGGGAAATATATAAGATATGCTCTTATTCAGAGTGAAGGTCCGCTTTAAAGTGGACCAACACCCAGGATTTTGACTATCCTGGGTTTTGGTCCACTTCCCCGGGGCACCCCGATCGCTCGTAAAAACTCACCTCACCCCGCTCCTACGACGTACAACCACAGTGGCTCCGAGCACGCTGGCGGCCGCATCTCGCGCTTCCCTCTAACAGGGAGCGCGCCCGCGCTGGCCATTGGATCGGGATCAAGGTAAGGTTCCTAGGCGTCCTGGGGGGGGGGGGGGGGGGTTTCACACAGCGGGGCATCCCGATTTTGGATGCCCTGCGGGGAGGGATTGGAGGGTCGGCCCGGGAGGGTGTTGGTCCACTTTAATACGCACTGCAATCTCATTGTTTTTTTCCCCCTATAGTCTAACCATCAAGGAATGGTCTTTATAGGGGACAAGTAATTTCTCTCATTTGTATTTAGGTCCGCTTTAAGTGTAAACCCCTAACAATTTAGCATGGCAGACTATCACTGCTATTCCTATAACTATAATATGCTGCAGCGTATGACAGGTCCGATCTCAACCCTCCACACATAACGGGCCCATATTCCCACCCGTCACCACACCCATGCCGCCGCTCCTCCTCAGGTAACATTCCCTCCAATCACAGCGGGGAAAAGCAGCTGCCAATCAAGGCGCGGGCCAATCGGAAGCCTAGGTGTGACCAGAACGCACCGCCCACTTCCACCTCGCAACCCTGACATCATCGACGTTACCGTCGCCCAATGGGATGAGAGCAAAATGCCGTCGACCACGCCTATTTGGTCCCCTAAAGGCGTGCCGTGTGGCGGCAGCAGGTTAGGTTGATTAGGTGCCGAATAATCACCCCCCCAAAAAGGCGTCAGGAAATAGGAACCCCCGGTGTGGCGCCCGCCACTGGCAACGGGGAGAGTGACCAGAGCTGCGGAGTTTCCGGGACTACCCGGTGCCGCCAGCGTGACTGAAGGGAGGGTGCGGCTGGAATGACAAAGGGAAAATAATGGCCGCCATTCATGCAAAAAAACCCGCCACCCGACCCGTCCTAGCGCGCCGCGTGTAACGTCCCCGCTGCTCAGCCGTTTTACTCACGTTATCAATGACCACCGGCTGATTCGCGATCACATCGTAGGACTCCATGGCAGCTTCCTCCCTGTTCAGGAGCTGACGGGCCGGCTACAGCTGTCTCTGCGCCTGCGCAGACTACGGACTGACGGGCAGAGACTCGCCATCCTCTGCGCATGCGCGATCTTCGTCTCGCTGCTGTGTGGTTACATCTGCGCGTGCGCAGACTACGGACTGACGTGAGGAGGCTCGTCACGCTCAGCGCATGCGCGATCTTCGCCTCTTCTCAACTGTGTGGTTACAACTGCGCCTGTGCAGACAACGGACTGACGGCCATCTGCGTATGCGCAAACTTCGCTTCCAGCGTGTACTGGGGAATGGGATGTCGGCTAGAGTAATTTTCATTTAGATACGCCCCCTAGGCTGATTGGTCCGTGCTTTCAACACAAAGGGCGGAGCTGGAATGATGTCATCATGGTGATGCAGAAACGTGGTTGAACCAAAAACATGGCTTCCCCCTGCACCTGGCGACATTATTTTGTGTCATTCTGTATAATCGAATACCTCACAACTGTCCCTGATTTGGAGGGACTGTCCCTCTTTTGAGTCCATGTCCCTGTGTCCCTCGTTGTTCTCATTTGTCCCTCTTTGAGGTTTAATCTGCAGGTCTGCATCAATAAATGATTAATTTGCCTCCTTAAAGTGGACCAACACCCGATGCTGATCGGCCCGGGAATCTATAAGATAAGAAACCCCCCCAAACTCCTTACCTTATCGCCGCCGCCGCCTCCCTCGCGCCCCTCTAGGCGTGGGCGCCCACGCGCCGGCTGTCTGCGAATGGCCGGCACGGGCGCGCGCGCGTCAAGAGGGACGCGCGGGAGGCGGCGGCGGAGGAGGAGCCGCTTGTCCGCGGCTTGTCCGTCGGCGCTGGGAGCGGGGAGAGGTGAGTTTTTCGGGGGGGGGTTTCACACAGCGGGGCACCCCGATCGGGGGTGCCCCACCGAAGTGGACCAAGACCCAGGATAGTCAAAATCCTGGGTGTTGGTCCACTTTAAGGGTTTGGGCTTTTCAATAAATCATGGTGAAGGTCCGGTTTAACTATTACATCCTATCTCCCGTCCATTAACAAATGTCTCTTTCCCAACCTGAAAAGTTGGAAGGTACCATATTTTTCGCCCTATAGGACGCACCTAGGATTTGGGGGAGGAAAATAAAAAAATATATATTTTAAACCAAAAACGCACCATTACAGACAGTGTGGCATTCCCCTATCCCATTCCCATAGGCCGTGTGGGATGCCCCCATTCCATAGACCGTGTAGCATGCCCCCCTCCCATTCCCCATATACCCAGTGTGGCATCCCCCCTCCCATTCCCCATATAGGCAGTGTGGCATTCCCCTATCCCATTCCCCATATAGGCAGTGTGGCATTCCCCTATCCCATTCCCCATATAGGCAGTGTGACATTCCCCCTCCCATTCCCCATATAGGCAGTGTGACATTCCCCCTCCCATTCCCCATATAGGCAGTGTGACATTCCCCCTCCCATTCCCCATATAGGCAGTGTGGCATTCCCCCTCCCATTCCCCATATAGGCAGTGTGGCATTCCCCCTCCCATTCCCCATATAGGCAGTGTGACATTCCCCCTCCCATTCCCCATATAGGCAGTGTGGCATTCCCCTATCCCATTCCCCATATAGGCAGTGTGACATTCCCCCTCCCATTCCCCATATAGGCAGTGTGACATTCCCCCTCCCATTCCCCATATAGGCAGTGTGACATTCCCCCTCCCATTCCCCATATAGGCAGTGTGGCATTCCCCCTCCCATTCCCCATATAGGCAGTGTGGCATTCCCCCTCCCATTCCCCATATACCCAGTGTGGCACCCCCCCCATTCCCATTGGCTGTGTGGCATCCCTCTCCCCCATTCCCATTGGCTGTGTGGCATCCCTCTCCCCCCATTCCCATTGGCTGTGTGGCACCCCCCTCCCCCCATTCCCATTGGCTGTGTGGCATCTCTCTCCCCCATTCCCATTGGCTGTGTGGCATCTCCATCTCCCCCCATTCCCATTGGCAGTGTGGCACCCCCCTTCCCCCATTCCCATTGGCTGTGTGGCATCCCCATCTCCCCCCATTCCCATTGGCTGTGTGGCATCCCCATCTCCCCCCATTCCCATTGGCAGTGTGGCACCCCCTCCCCCCATTCCCATTGGCAGTGTGGCACCCCCTCCCCCCATTCCCATTGGCAGTGTGGCACCCCCCTTTACCCATTCTCATTGGCTGTGTGGCATCCCCATCTCCCCCCATTCCCATAAGCAGTCGGCTTAAGTAAAAAAAAAAAAAAAAAAAGGAAAACTCACCTGTCCGCTGACACCGCTCCGCTGAGCGGCCGGCTCTGTGATTCGGGTGGGCGTTGCCTGCGCCACACCCAATTCACTTAGCTGGCTGTAAGAAGCAGCGGCTGGCTCTGTCCCAGCCCCACCGCTGCTATCGCTGTCTTTTCAGGCAGCAATAGCAGCGGTGGGGCCAGAGACAGCGCCCGCCGCTCCTCCATCTTCTGCCTCTTCCTGGGCACAGGGCAAACACCCAGGTCCGTGCAGCAGGTGGGCGTGGCCTGCGCCGAGTCGATGCAGGCCACGCCCACCCGCTGCACCTGGGTGCTCGCATGTGCCCCAGACGGAAGAGGCAGCAGATGGAGGAGCGACGGGCGCTGTCTCTGGCCCTGCCGCTGCTATTGCTGCTTGAAAAGACAGCGATAGCAGCGGCGGGACCGGGACAGAGCCCGCAGCGCCTTTGTCTTCTTCTGGGCTCTGTCAGTGTGGCAGGCAATGCGGGAGCTCCTGGAACGGGTGATTTATTTATTTATTTTTACATTCGCCCGATAAGGCGCACATTTGGGGAAAAATAAGTGCGCCTTATAAGGCGAAAAATATGGTATGTAATCGGGATATGGCTGTATGGAAGCTGTGGGTCGCGTGATGTAATAAACTAGTGGAGGGGTAGTTTGAAAGGTTAAAGTGAACCTCCAATACAAAAAAAAAAGAGGAACAGAACTCAGGATATTCACTTTCACGTATCTTTTTCAGCTTTATGAAACACCCTGGATCACCCATAAAAGTTCCTTTTACCAGTCCTATGGCACATGTGCAAACTCTCTATACTGTGAATATTAAAGTGGAACAAAACATAAGACTTTTCACTATCCAGCTTTCTTACCTTTCCAACAAGCCCACAGCGCTGATGTGCAATCAGCTTCTCCTGCTATGCATATAAAAACTCCGGGGGTATTATCCCACTGTGTCTCCAATCAGGCCTGTTTTCTGTGACTATGTAATTTGCATACTTTCCAACTTTTCAGGGTGGGAAAGAGGGGCAAATTTTTAATTAAGCCACGCCCCCTCATTGATTTATGGATAGTAGATAGGATGTAACAGTTACAACAATAGAAACACTTTGAATAGGCAAATGAATCATTTATTACTGCAGATCTGCATATTAAACTTCAAAGAGGGACAGACAAAGGAGAACAATAAGGGAAAGGGCCAACATGGACTCAAAAGAGGGACAGTCACTCCAAATCATGGACACTTGGGGGGTATGCATCTGGCAAACAGCTCTAATTGTTTACAATGGGGAGTGCACACTGTGCATTCAAAACAATGAAAACCGCCTGCCAAATGACATAATGGTCGAGAGAAAACTACCATTCACTTTCATTGTCTACCTGGTGTAAATTTTGACCTGGTGCTGAATCAGCCCCAAGGTGGACAATGCAAGTGAATGACAATTTTCTCTCCTAAAAAAAAAGGAGTGAGAATTCTCACCTGGCTCTGAATCGACCCCATAGTCACAGCAGGCAGCTGGCGTTGAACGAGAGCACGCACATATGCGCCCTTGGAGTGGGAAAAGGTGAGTTTTAGTGGGATGCCCCGGGGCACTGCTAAAAACCTGGGAAAGTCCCAATTCCTGAGTTTTGTTCTGCTTAAAAGGGAACCTCCAGAAAAAAATAAACTGTTCAAATGTAACAAAACTCTGGATTTTTACTTTCACAGGTTTTGTTCCTGGCCTTGGGGGGCATCCCGATTTGCGGTGCCCAATATGTGAAACCCCCTAGACCGCCCATAAAAAAGTCCCTTTTCCGGGTCCTATGGCACATGCACAGACTCTCTACCAATCGGCACCGTATGCCGTGAATATAACGTGGACCAAAATTCAATATCCCGCTTTTCTTACCTTTCCAACGAGCCCACAGCACAGGTGCGCAATCAACTTCTCTCTCCGCCCATTCATATTAAAGCTCCAGGGGCATCTCAAATTGGGATAAACTTCAATGGGGAGGGCAAGCAGATGCATCCCTAGCCGCGCACTTGCTCCCGCCCCATCGGAATGGGGGCCGAATACATTTGCACGAGAAATGGCTCTGTTTGAACAAATCACACCATGAGAGTGTGATTACTCCAGGCAAGGTGAGTTTACCGACGATCTGGGGGTGTCACACAGCACAGATTTGCACGGTCAGAGGCAGGTGGACACAAAAGTAGATAAGTGTGGTATCAGGAATAACTGGGTGCTGGAGCACACCTCAGCTAAAGGGAAGCTGGGGATGCGGCCACGAAAACACTGTGTGAGCCCGGGAAAGTTTTTGGGGTGATTTTAGGGGTTTCACAGAGAAGAGGTCTTTTTAAGTGGAACAAAACCCAGTGCTGGTCTTGCCCCGCAGCATCCCAGGTTGGTTAAACAGCAGCAGCTGCATCTTTGGGCACACGCGCTGCAGGTGGTTGCTCTTGCTCCATTTCTTTTTTTCTTTTTAAGAAAATTTAACATGGGGCTGAGTTTGTACTGAATTATTCATGAGAATGTGATGAATATGCAAAAAAAAAAATGCTGTTGTTACAGGCCTAGCCAGCAGGTGGCAGCAGCAGCAATCTGAATTATCTGGGTGGCAGCATAGTGCTTTTTATTGATTCGGCACTATTCATAGAAGCAGCATTAAAGTGGAACAAAACCCACCCTGGAGTCTGTGAGACTTCAAGTGGAACTACAGACAAAATTGACTATAGTTCCGCACTGCTAGTTAGAGGGCAGCAAGATCTGGGCACCCGGATACTCAATGCTTTTGGGCCTTTTTTGCGGCCGCTGCGTGGCAGCCTATTAGAGTCGCAGCCAGCGCTGATAGGCTGTTCGTGGTCACGTGGGATATTCTTACCTTTTCCTCGAGCCCATAGCACATGTGTGACCGGCGCCGGCATTACTCACTTCCTTTCTTGGCTGTGCACTGCTTGCAAGTGCAGTTAGGATTCCAGCGGGGTTCTCTAGCCACAGCTTGGGCTTGAGGAGAAGTAAGTGACCTCGGTGACCCAGGGGTTTCACACAGCGGGGCACACCAAACCAGGTTGTCCCAGGGGGACAGACCAAAACCTGGGATAGTAAAAATCCAGGTTTTGGTCTACTTTAATGTTGTTTACTCTATCTCTGCTCTGTCTCTTATTATTTTATTTTTTTGTCTGCCCATCTAAAAAGGAACAACAGACCCCCTGGAGACACCAGTGAGGCTGGGTTCCTCATAACTAGGGAAGCCCTGTTATGTGGAACCCCCCCAAGATCATCTGGTATAAAAATGAATGGAGTAGATGCCGCTGGCCGCAACCCTGCACCAGCGGTTCAGAAGTGCCACAGCTAGAGCCTGCTGCATTCATCTTCTGACGTCAGGCCGACTAACCAAGAAATAAATAGAGCATAATCACTAATTGGTCGTTGGCCCTTGCACGTGCCGTGGGATCACCATAAGGTGAATTTTTATAGGCGATAAGGGGATTTCATACAGCGCCAAATCAGCACATCCCAAATCAACAACACCTGGGAGAGTGAAAAGGTCCTCTTTAAAACGGACCTTCATCACCATGTAATGAAAAGCCTAAACCATTAAAAATACCATTTTGTGAATACTCACCTTGTAAAATGGGTATTATAAGTGTCACACACCCCGCTTCAAGATATTCATTACCTGTGGGTAGTATGGTCCTGTAGAGGGCTTCTGCAGAGATGATTGGAGGAAAGAAAGCCCCTCCCAGTCCATAAGTACCTGGGACCTCCCACTCATTACCCAGTATAAAGAAAGCAGTAAGGTAAAGGACCAGGAAGAGCCAAATATCAGTCATAACAACGCAAAGTTCACCATATGAAGCATGCAGAATCCAAAGGGCGGGTTGAAGCGGGGTGTGTGACATACTTATAATACCCATTTTACAAGGTGAGTATTCACAAAATGGTATTATTCTAAGTATGTCACACACCCCGCTTCAAGATATTCATTACCTGTGGGACATTCAATAGCAGTGTCCATAAAGGGTGGGGATCCAAAAACAAGGTATAAAGCACAACTCAAACTACTGCAGCCTGCAGAACTTTGCGGCCAAAAAACAGCATGCGCTGAGGCCCGCACATCAACCTTGTAAAACTTTGAAAAAGTGTGAACAGAAGACCAGGTAGAGGCCTTGCAAACTTACTCAACAGAGGCCTGGTGCTGAAAAGCCCAGGAGGCCCCAACCGCACGAGTAGAATGAGCTGTAACACGAAAGGGAGGATCTCTCCCCTTAGCAGAATAGGCCCCTACAATGGCCTGACGGATCCATCTGCTGATGGTAGACTTTGTGGGTGCTAGACCCTTCTTGGGCCCAAAAGGCACCACAAAGAATGCATCAGTCTTGCGAAAGGCAGACGTTACCACCAAATAATACTTCACAACACGAACCACATCCAAAGAATGCAGGACCCTCTCCTTGTCATTGCTGGGATTAGGACAGAGAGAGGGCAGAACAATATCCTGATTTAAATGAAAGGACGAAACCACCTTAGGAAGAAAGTCCGTCTTAAAACGGAAAACCACTTTATCCTGATGTCTTTCAAAATATGGAGCTTGAATAGACAGAGCCGCCAACTCAGAAACACGTCTAACTGAAGTGATAGCTACCAAAAATGCCACCTTCTGCGTAAGGGAAGACAAAGGAATATCATGCAAGGGCTCAAAGGGGGGACCCTGTAGCGCAGAAAGAACCAAATTCAAATCCCAAACCGGAATCAAAGGCTTCCTAGGAGGCCGCACATGCGTAACCCCCTAGAAAAAGGTCTTAACCAAAGGATGTAGTGCAAAAGACTTTTGGAAAAATACCGCCAGGGCAGACACCTGCCCCTTCAGAGTACTGAGTTGGAGCCCTAAGTCCAGACCATGTTGCATGAACTCCAAAATTCTAGAAACAGAGAATTCCCTACAAGGGAAGGCCCTAGACTCACACCAATCAATATAAGACCTCCAAGTCCTATAGTACACGGATGAAGAAGACTTCTTTCTAGCACGAATGAGAGTCTGAATAACAGCGTCAGAAAGACCTTCCTCCTTCAAGATGGAGGTTTCAGCAGCCACGCCGTCAAAGCCAGCGTTGGTAAATTGGGGTAACGAAGATGACCCTGTGTGAGCAGATCTGGCAGCAGGGGCAGAACGAACTGATCTTCTGCCAACCTTACCACGTCTGCGAACCAGACCTGTCTTGGCCACCTTGGAGCTACCAGAATTGCTGTTGCTCTCTCCAGAGCAAGCTTGCGCACTACTCTGGCCACCATGGGAAACGGAGGGAACAGGTACAGAAACCCCAGATCCCTCCAGTTCAGGGACATGGCGTCCGTCGCGAGAGCCAGTGGGTCCTTCGCCAGAGACACAAAAGCCGGAAGTTTGTGATTGTGACGGGAGGCAAATAGGTCCACCGCCGGTGACCCCCACCTGAGACAAATTGAGTGAAAGACCCTGGGATTGAGAGACCATTCCCCCTTGCGAGCTGACATCCTGCTCAGAGAGTCCGCCTCCGTGTTCTCCACACCTGGGATGTAAACTGCTGAGATACACGGGACATGTCTCTCTGCCCAGTCCAGGATCAGAGACACTTCCTTGAGGGCATTCCTGCTGCGGGTTCCTCCCTGGTGATTGATGTAGGCCACCGCCGTCCGATTGTCCAACCTGACCTGGACCGGCAAGTCTCGCAGTTGATGAGTCAAATGACAAAGAACCAACCTGATGGCCCTCAATTCCAGAACATTGATAGACTCGTGAGCTTCCAGGGGACTCCACAAACCCTGAACTTGCAGATCCTTCCAAAAGCCCCCCCATCCTGAGAGGCTGGCATCCGTAGTGACTATCTCCCACTGAGGAGTCCGAAAGGATCTGCCCCTCAGTAGGTTGGTTGAGTTCAGCCACCACCGAAGCGAGCGGCGAACCCGGGGAGACATCTGAAAAAGATGATCCAGCGACTGAGGAGACCTGTTCCAGACCGATAACAGATGGAGCTGTAGTGTCCTTGTGTGAAACTGAGCAAAGGGAACCGCCTCGAATGAGGCCACCATCAAACCCACCAGTCTCATCCCTAGACGGATGGACGGTCGAGGCATGGACATGAGCGACCGAACCAACTCCTGAATCAGAAGAACCTTGGACTGAGGAAGGAAAACTCTGGCCAGATCTGTATCCAGAGACATTCCCAGAAAGGATACTGTCCTGGACGGGTGTAGGGAGGACTTGGGGTAGTTGATCACCCAGCCGAACCTCTCCAGAGTGGATATTACCGTCCTGGTGTCCAATTCTGCCTGGCTGAATGACGGTGCCATGATGAGGAGATCGTCCAGATATGGCACAATGCGAATCCCCTGTGCTCTGAGGAGAGCCATTACCCCAGCAAGCACCTTGGTGAAAACTCTTGGAGCTGTGGTGAGACCGAAGGGAAGAGCTACAAACTGAAAGTGCCGATCCTCCACCGCGAACATCAGAAACCTCTGGTGTGCGGGAAAAATGGGAACATGGAGGTAAGCGTCCTGAATGTCTATGGACGTCATGAAGTCCCCCTGACGAAGAGAATGAATAGCCGAGCGCAACGTTTCCATGCGAAACCTTCGCAGTCTGACGAACTTGTTGAGAATCTTTAGGTCCAGTGTGGGCCGGACGGAGCCATCCTTTTTGGGGACCGTGAACAGATTTGAGTAAAAACCCCGACCCCGGTCTAATGAGGGAACTGGGCAAATGACTGCCATTTCCAGAAGACTCGATACTGCCGCCCGGAGCTGCTGCGCAGCCAGTGCCTCCGGGGACACCCGAGACCTGAGGAAACGCGGGGGAGGGTAGGACTCGAACTCCAGCTTGTAGCCGGAAGACACCACTTCCCGGATCCACCTGTCCGAGACCTCTCGGTTCCAGACCTGGGAGAAGTGCTGTAGCCGTCCCCCCACCCGCACGGGTGAGGGCGCCCCCTCATTGTTGAGCGGGCTTGGCCACGGGTTTGGGTTTTGAGCCCCAATTGTATCCTGAACAGGCACGTCCTCTGCCCCTATTCCAGGAATTTCCCCTTGTAGAAGGGAAGGCGAAACCTCTTCCTGCTCTAGATCCCCGAAAGGAAGGAGTGAAGGAAGACGCTCCTCGAAAGGGGCGACGTTGCTTCTTGCGTTGAGGTAGTTTGCCCCCCTTGGCCACGGCATCCAGCTTGTCTCCAAAGAGCCGTAACCCAACGAAGGGAAGAGCTGTTAGTGACTTTTTTGACCCAAAGTCAGCCGCCCACTGGCGTAACCAAATTGAACGCCTGATAGTAACCATTAGAGCAGAGGCTCTACTACTCATCATCAAGGAATCATCCAAAGCGGCCACCATGAAGGACAAAAACACCTCACATTGTTTTAGTTCACGAAATTCCTCACTGTCCGGATTCAAACCGGAGGAGGATAACAAGTGCCTGACCACCTTTCTAGTAGCCACCGCCAACAGCGATGAGGCACAAACAGGCCTTATTGCTGCCCCAATAATGGCAAAACCATGACAAGCCATCTGGTCAATGCGTTTATCCTCACCATCCTTAAGAGAGGAACAATCAGGGTTGTTCTATACGGCTGAGTTGGATAACCCCAAAATAGGGGCGTCCACCTCGGGGGGAGACGCCCAGCGCTTAACCGTATCCACTGGAAAAGGATACCTCTTATCCCAACTTTGGGGAATGCCTGGGAGCCGGGCAGGCCTTTCCCATTCCTTAGAAATAATATTATCAAAATGCTTTAGATTAGGGAATTCCAACCGCGGCTTGGATTCGTCATAAAACTCCCCTTGCTGTTGAGGAACCTCCGCCGGAGGCGAGATAGCAAGCACCTCAAACATCTGAGTCAGAACATTAGGAGTATCCAAGGAAGTCCCTGAGCTCCGATCGGAATCAGCACCAACAAATTGCTGATCATCAGAAATATCTGAATCCTCAAATAATTCCCCTTCTTCTAGAGGGGAATAATCTGACCAATCCAGGCGTCCTCGTCATCATCATATTCAAAATGATTAACCGGTGATAAATGCTTCCTCTTAGCCGGTGCTTTCTTGGCAACCGTGGAGGAAATGAATTTTTCAATACTGGCCAACCTGGCACACACATCAGATTGCGACTGCCCCCCCCCGTGGCAATCTCACACGGGCACGGGTCAAAGTGGGAGGGGGAGAGGATGAAGCCGGCTGCGCTGACCCAGATGCCTGGGGACCGGACTGCCGTGTAATAGTCTGCTGTGCACATGATATACATAGGAAAAAATCATCCCCTGTTAGGGATACCCCACAACCCATACACTTCCGGGATTGTCCCGAGGGGAGCCCGGAATCTTGGGATGCCTCCATAAGGTGAACTTGAATAGTCGCTATGAGTGAGGGAATTACGCTATTAAGCAACCCGGGATGCCCTTATATTGTCCAAGTGGGAGGTTTTGTAATAAATAGCAAAAGTACCCAGGTACTCTAGGACCAGGAGAAACCTAAAAAAATTCCTGGCAGTTCAGCCTGAAAAACATAGAAAAAGACAGTAAGAGGTTCTCCCTATATAAACCTATATCTATTATACCTATATATATACATATATATATGCAAATATGTACAGATAAGCAACGGCCGCAGGGCCACTCACTGAGTCTTTGGGCGCGAATACACTGTGTCCTCTGCCTGAGGTAACACAGATCAGAGCGGGAGACGCAGCAGGGGGGCGTGGCCAGCGTGGATCGCGCGCTGCAAGGCTCCGCCCAGCAGCTCCAAACTCCTAAAGGGCGCGGGCTGCGGCCTCATACCGAAGGCCCTGCCCCACCCCCTCACTGAAGAGCATGAGGGGAGAAATCTTCCCCTCAGCTCTGAGGTAAAAATCCAGCACCTGTCTCAGCTCTGAGGTAAAAATCCAGCACAGTGTCTGTCAGAAGTGAGGGGAAGCTCCCCTCCATTAACACTCGCGCACCGGTGCCGCAGGCAGCCGCGGCACCGGGCGCATAATAGAGCCGGTAGCAGCCCGCATAACAAGCGGAGCTGCTCCCCGCTCGGTCACGCTACCAGCTCCAAACTCCTAAAGGGCGCGGGCTGCGGCCTCATACCGAAGGCCCAGCCCCGCCCCCTCACTGAAGAGCGTGAGGGGAGAAATCCTCCCCTCAGCTCTGAGGTAAAAATCCAGCAACAAGTTTACATTATAACTATTCATACCAGAAAAGTAAACATTTTAAACAAACATTTCAAATAAATCTATTTTCCAGGCGCCCCCATAGAAAAACACCAGAAGCTGAATAAGAGGCCTCCACACAACTAAAAAAGGGGAATAGGCCATTTAAGGGGAAAATTAAACTCTTGGACAGGGCATCCCAAACCGGAGTCACCAACCCGGTATAACCGCCTACACTCTTTATAGGGTCTCGCGGTGGAGCATAGCTCCTGAGCACCTGAGGTGCTGTTATACCCTCGCTCGGACAGCAGTCAAGACTGGGAGGCATTTAAATAGCTATATATTAATAAAGGGAATAAAGAGTCCGAACGGAAATAAAAATATATATAGGCGGGGAGTAGACCCGGCTACCTTAAAGTCCCCCTGTGCAAGGAGGAGATATCATCTGCTGCTTGCTCGCCGTCTGCAGAGATGAAGACTGGGTAATGAGTGGGAGGTCCCAGGTACTTATGGACTGGGAGGGGCTTTCTTTCCTCCAATCATCTCTGCAGAAGCCCTCTACAGGACCATACTACCCACAGGTAATGAATATCTTGAAGCGGGGTGTGTGACATACTTAGAATACAAGTATTCCCCAGCATCTAAAATTAATATATTTAAAGTTTTAAGTTGCTTACTTAATATTCTATCCCCCACTGGGCTGCAACTCTGTTCAGGATATGGGCGCTGCCATCTTGCTACTCCTTGTTCCTTCCCAGCATCATGTGCTGAGTAGAAGAGCGGGGGGGTGGGGGTCAGGTTATAGCTGGAAAAGGACAGCAATCCCAGAATGCAGAGCAGCACAGTCAGAGAACACTTCCTGTTTGCAGGCAGCCTGAGACTCCATGGGTTGCCATCTTAGATGTTTAAAGGCTTAGAATTGCACTGGGGGCAGGTAGGATGATTTTTAATGTGGGCAATCTGTATGTACAGAGTGGGGAACATACAAGACGGGCTCTTATTCAGGGTAAATCCAGGATTTACTCTTCCAGGTATTGTTCCCGTAACATATTTCCCAGCAGTGGCGTAACTAAATGTGATGCGGCCCTGGTGCGAACATTAAATCAGGCCCTGTTATGGCTCATACAGTGTCCTTTTTCCTGTTACTTTGGATATGTGAACCCAATTTTAGGTCCACCGCTCAGTGTCTGCCCTCCTGCCCAAGCAGCCAGATGCTGCTGTTGCCTCGGCAGTGGCCCGGTTTTCTACCACCAAAGCCACACCCCCCGGCAAATTTGAGTGAGCCTATTGGTTGACTATCCTGGGTTTTTTCTGTGCCAAATTGGGATGCCCCTCTGTGTGAAACCCCCAGGTCTCCAGTATTCGCTCGCCTTTCCCTGATCCAACGTCGCATGCGCAGGCTTTCGTCCGATCAGAGCCATTTGCCATGATTAGGTCATTTGGCAAACAGCTCTGATTTGCTTCCATGGGGAGCGAGATAGGCCGCATCCCCAGTGGCGCGCGTGCTCCCACCGCAGCCTATATGAATGGCTGGAGCAGGAGCATGCCCACAGCCTGAGGATGCAAGGGATGTGGCCACTCTAGCTCCCCATTGTAAACAATCAGAGCTGTTTGCCGAATTACATATTCACAGCAAATGACTCTAATTGGATGAGAGCCTGCGCTTGCGCCGTTGGACCAGGGAAAGGTAACTGAATACTGATGACCTTGGGGGTTTCACATAATGGGGCATGCCAATTCGGGATGCCCCTGGGGATTACCAGCAGCCAGCCCTGGAATCTTTTAGATAGACCCCCCTATAGTTCCGGCCACGTTTCCCTGCAACTTATTTATGCCTAATTCCTAATTACAATCGGAGTGATAGAATGGGGACATCTCTGTTATTATGTTAACTGATCCTACACTGAAACAAAACACAAGCCTCCTGCTGTCATGAGTGGATATGCGTGCTACTCTGCTGTAGAGCTCCAACACCCTGCATTACCCACTGCTACCATCACTGCAAAAAAAGTGACTGGGATGGCGAGAAAAAAAAAATGGAGGAAGAAAAAAAAAACTGGAATAAGAAGAGGGAACATGGAAAAAAATGAAAGGAGGGAAAGCGAAGGAAGGAAGAACAATGCAAAGACGACATGACATGAGATGAGGGAACAACATGGAAGGAGAGATGGAAAAAGTAGCAAGGAGTGAAATACAGGAGAAAAAAACAAGTAGGAGGGAAAGATGAAGTGACAGATGGAGACAAATAGAAAGATAAACAGTGAACAAGGTTGACTAGGATCAAAATCCAGCCTTTTCTACTGGGTTTTGGTCATCATGACTAAGGTGGCCCCTGTGTAGGATATCTTACTGTCGCAAATCTTTCTCCACACTCCCATGGCGCATCAGTGGGGTCTCTTGGACTTTCACCCAGCCCTAGTCTCCCCCAGCCCCCCCCCCTGTAGCCCCAATATACCCCCCTCCATTCAAGATAATCCAGCCCATGTTCTTCGTGCACACTCCTGTCCCAGCCTATCTGATTGATGATGCAGGGGATGCGCCCACTCTCGCTCCCCACTGAAAACAATCAAAGCCATCTGCTGAATGACGAATGCGCGGCAAACATCTCTAATTAGACGAAAGCCTGCACATGCGCCGTTGGAGGGGAGAATGGTGAGTGATCCCCTGGGCATCCCAAATTGAGCACAGGTAAATGCCAGGGCCGCTGTGGGTTTTGTGCACTAGACAAACTACATATATACAATGAATAGATACATATACGGGTCAGAACGGTAAATACAAGCAGATAAGTTACAATCAGAGTTAGCGGGGAACTTTGAAACTCAGCCCCCGAGCATCCAGTGGTAATGGTAGACCTACGTACCTATGCATTATGATCTCCTGATTCTAGTAATGTTTAGAAATTTCTATGTAATATGGATGGGCTTTTCATAATACTACATAACCTTGAAGTGCCCAAATGTCTGGCTGTCCTGTTTGAAGTGACGTGGCCAGAGCTTCTGTCTTCATTCCAGCTTAGGTGCAGATCTTACCAGTGGAGGGCCTGTAAAGCCAAGCCCCCCCCCCCCCCCTCCTCATGGGGGCAATGGCAAGCACGAGCTTTGCATTATTATTATTCATAAAGCAACATCCTCTTCCAGACAGCTGTACAAAGTAGTAATTACAGACAGGGTAGAAACATACAGTACATAGACTATTACAAATGCAGTGTTAGAGAGTTCACACTATATATTATGAATACAAGATACAATAGGGGAGAAAGCCTGGCCCTTGTGAGCTTACAGTCTAAAGCATTTTAAATAAGGTTGGTTTGTCTCTGAGCCAGCTAGGAGAGATGGAATATTATTTTTCTATTTCCTCACACGGGGCATCCCAAATCAGAACACCCAACCGGAGAGGAACAAAAACAAGATTTTTACTATCTTGGGTGATGTTCCAAATACTCAGCCTTTCCCACGGTGCATGTGCAGGCCGCTCAGCCAATCAGAGGCCTGCGTTCTGTTTTGATTTCTTTTGCTTCTCTGAGCGGTAAGTAAAGCTGAATGGAATGTGGTTGGCAGTGCATGCTCGTGGCAGCCATTAAGAAAGGTAAGCGCCTAGGCAAAAGGTATAGTGGGGTTACAGTCATAGCTTAGGGAGGCAGCCTGGGATCAAAGGTCGGTGTACCAGGAGTTCCCGGGGATACACACAATGGGGCATCCCAAATCCGGATGTCCCATTAAGCAGGTGGTCAGCAGCCTTATAGACTGTAGGGTCAACACCTCTAAGACTCTTGGGGGGATTTCCTTTGCCAAATGCTGATTGGTTGAGCGGCCCATGTGGGCATGCCACCTTTTCCAACAAAAACAAAAATACCCAGACCAACTTTTCATGGGTACATAGGCGTGGTCTTGTAGATCTTGTAGGGGGTATTGTCTCCTAACCTGTGGTACACGTACCCCAATGGGTATGCACCACAGCTTGAAGAGGGTACACAGACCCCCTCAGGGATGCAGTGCTGATATATATTTATATTTTAACAGTAATACATTATTCCTTCTTGCTTTAAGCGTGTTCCAAGGCCTGTGACCTACTTATTTTTGCAACATTTATAAAGTATCTCCTCCATGGGGTTGCTTGGTTAGAATTTCTTGTTGCTAGGGGGTACTTGGTTTAAAATGGGTGGGAAGCACTGTTTTAGGAGATGAGGTCTTATAGGGGGGTGTGGTCTTGGATATGAAGTTTAAACATACTTTTCTACTTAAAATACCTTATTTTCCACTTACTAAAATGAAATTGTAGCCAAAAATGCTACAAGAAGCCTAGTGTGGCCATTTATAGGAGGAGGTTGGAGCTCACAGAGGAGAGAGGGTGGTCACAGGCACGGCTGACATGACAGGTCGCACAGCATAGAGGGTGGTCACGGGCAAGGCTGACATGACAGGGCGCACAGCATAAAGGGTGGTCACGGGCAAGGCTGACATGACAGGGCGCACAGCATAAAGGAGGGAAGGAGGTCATGGCTGAAGGTATGCTGGCACCCAGAGGAGGGAGGGTATTAGGGCTGGCAAAACAGGCAACACACCCATGATGCTTTCCTAGAACGCTCTAAAATAACAGACTGGCCGGGACCTGCCAAGTTGGCCCTGATTTGGAGGGACTGTCCCTCTTTTAAGTCCATGTCTCCTTATCCCTGGTTGTTCTCTTTTGTCCCTCTTTGAGGTATAACGTGCAGATCTGCATCAATAAATGATTCATTTGTCTATTCAAAGGGTTTACATTGTTGTAACTATTACAACCTATTCATCCCTCAATGGGGGGGCATGGTTTAATTTAACAATGATTCCTCTTGCCCCAGCATGAAAAGTTGATAGTAGATAGTATGCTTTTGCCTCTCATCACACCTTAGAGGTAAAATGGAGATAGCCCCCTCTTAACAAATTTACTGGCTCTACCCTAGGGGGACACTTGCTTTTCAGGGAGGGGTTGACCTCTGATCGTATGGGTATAAATCAAATATCTCATAGAGTTGGGTAACCCACTTCTACCTCACTAGTCAGATTAATGACCCCCTCAACTAGATATCACATCAGAAAGGTTTTAGATCAATTAATCAATTTTACTATGAAAAACTTTATTACATACAAATCATTAAAATTGCACTTTTCTCCACATAATACATTACACAAGTGTTCAATTATACATTTGGGCTGGTCCCGTGAGGCTTTCTTAGGAACTACAGAAAATGTGTTCCCAGCCAGCGACCACAATAAAACCCCTGTGTATAGTTTTGATTGGTTGGTACACAGCCCAGCCCTTTATCTTAAAGCACAATTCTATTCGGGGCTAGGTCCCCCCGGAATTTTCTGGGCTTAGGGCTGTAACCACACCTTTTAAACATTTTTTTTGAAAAATGTATACAATTTTATTGGATAAAAACAATGCAAAACACAGAGCTCATAAATAACAGTCCATATGATCAAACTGCAAACTGTCCAATCATGGATGTTTTGACATGCATTGATTACGTTTTGCTCTTCCTTGCTTCCTTACATATTCCCAATATAATCTTGTATGTATTTGTGCAGACACATAGAAATGTTATTTGGCACTTGGCACTTTTTGATGGCAGGGGTAATAGACACTTATCCATTTCATTGAGAAAAAGGTGATTAAGCACTATGCACTTTATCTAACTATATTTTTCATATTGTTTGTATATATATATATATATATATATATATATATTTGGTTTGTAGGATAGTTATTTATATTGAGCACCTTTAGATAGTCTTTGGTAGGTTTATTATAATTCAAGTGATATATTAACCCGGACCTTCAGAGTGATTTAATGAAAAGCCCAAACTCTTAAAAAACGGTTCCCCAGCATCTAAAATTAATATATTTTACGTTTTAGTCACTAACTTATCATTCTTTCCCCAACTGGGCTGCAACTCTGTTCAGGAATTTAGGATACGGGCGCCGCCATCTTGAATCAGAAGCATCACACTTACTGAGCAGAGGAGAGTGGGATAAGGGACAGGGGGGCGGGTTATAGCTGTGCTTTGCTCAGACAGAGCAGAGCTGGGGTCAGGTAAAGGTCAGCAGTCCCAGAATGCAGAGCAGCACAGTCAGGAGGCACTTCCTGTTTGCAGGCTGCCTGATAAGATGGCGGCTTCCATAAGCCACCATCTTGGATGTTTAAAGGCTCATAACATGCAGTAGATGCAGGTAGGATGATTTTTAAAGTGAGCAATCTGTATGTACAGGGTGTGGGAAACATAACATAGGCTCTTATTCAGAGTGAAGGTCCGCTTTAATTCATTAAGGAGAATCAATTTGGGAGCAATTTCTATTGTTTACCAGCAGGGGGCAGGAGCATCCTCTATACATTATCTTGTGGTAGATATACTGTGAGCAATCTATCTCCACATATATTATTTGAGATATATATATTTTTTGAAACTGTGTTTTATTAATTGGTACTTTATATTAATTGTTATCATCCAGGGGTGGTTTTGGTTTTAATCCTTGTTATGTGTGTGTATTATATGTGGTTTTTAATTGCGCCAACAATAAACTTTTCATAGATGTTTTCCTGGTGGAGTGCCCAGTTTGTGGAATTCTATCTTTTTGGGTTTTCTTTATAATAGTAGTAGTGGAATTCCAGGAGCACCCACGGGTTGGTATTCGTGGTGGTGCCCTCACACTAGCAGTCTCACATTTCTTGTAGCAATTATACATTTGGGCTGGTCCCGTGAGGCTTTCTTAGGAACTACAGAAAATGTGTTCCCAGCCAGCGACCACAATAAAACCCCTGTGTATAGTTTTGATTGGTTGGTACACAGCCCAGCCCTTTATCTTAAAGCACAATTCTATTCGGGGCTAGGTCCCCCCGGAATTTTCTGGGCTTAGGGCTGTAACCACACCTTTTAAAAAAATTTTTTGAAAAATGTATACAATTTTATTGGATAAAAACAATGCAAAACACAGAGCTCATAAATAACAGTCCAAATGATCAAACTGCAAACTGTCCAATCATGGTATCCTGCGGTGCATGCATCAACACAATCAGCAAGTGATTCCACCACCAACTAGTTCATGCTCTTACCAGAAATTTAAAATCAAATGGCATATAAGCAGGAGGCAGCACAATCTCCAGCGGCAACAAGATTGTTCACGGAATCCTAAAACATGGATCCAGCACACCACAGCAAATCTTCTTAGAAGGTATATACAAGCCGATTCTCACAGTAAAAATCTCATGTAGTAGCAAGCAGTAGGCATGCAAAAAGAACAAAAGGCAGAGATAGTGCAATATTGCTAAAACCAGATTTAATAAAAATTAAAATCTAATACAATGCACTCACAAAAATGGATAAAAGTTAGGCATACAGTCTCCAAAACAGCAATCAGAGCAGTAACTCTCACCACACGGTACACCGGACTTCCACCGTTACTGTAGAAGCATAGCACCTCCCGTTCTGTTAAAAGTAGGTGAATGGAATCCCAACGCGTTTCGCTGCTCAATTGGCTGTTTATTATAATATATTTTTTAGCGCGGTGTTACATAGATCGCTTTGGCTGATGCTATACATTTAATTTTATTGGATAAATTTAAAACAAATACTATAGTACAGTCACATCATTTACATCCATGTACTCAATACTCAATACTTTATTGAACCGCCAAGTAAGTACAGTGTACAGACAAGGAATGCTTTTTTGGTAAGGAGATACTCCATGAGAGCTATAACAATTACATGAATAACAAAGTATAAAAAGGAATAATGATACAGTACAGGTAACTATAGTGACTAACAATTGTCAGTGATGCAGAACAGGATGTAATTAAGTGCCACTCAAACTTTGGGATTATTCAATGCCAAGACTGCAAGAGGAAAAAAACTGTTTCTGTGTCTTGAAGTTTTGGTTGCATGAGCCATGAATCTGCGGCCAGACGGTAGTAGCCTGAAGAAGTGTTGACCCGGGTGCGTCACGTCGCCAGAGATCTTCTTTGCCCTTGAGGAGATTCTACTCATGTGTTGATCATCCAAAGAAGGTAGGGGGGATCCAATTAATCTCTCCGCAATCTTGGTTATTCTTTTCAGCCTTTGCTTGTCTTTTGTTGAGGCCCCGCCGTACCACACTGTACATGAGCTGGTCAGGATTGATCTAATGGCACCGTTGTAGAATGCCTTCAAGATCTTTTTGGACAACCCGAATTTTATCAACTGTCTGAGGAAGAATAACCTCTGTTGGGCCTTCTTTAAGATAGCAGACGCTTGCTTGCTCCACTTCAGGTCCTGTGTGATATGAGTACCAAGAAATTTGGCACTGGTTACAATCTTGACAGCCTCCTCACCAATCAAAATGGGATGGTGTGATTGGTGTGATCGCCTAAAGTCAATTATAAGTTCAACTGTTTTATGTGTATTCAGTATAAGATTGTTAGCTTTGCTCCAACAGTCAAGAGCTTCTACTTGGGCCCTATAGCTAGACTCATCATTGTCACTGATGAGGCCTACTAAGGTGGTGTCGTCAGCGTATTTAATGATCTTGACCGATGGATCTGAGGAGATGAAGTCATTAGTGTAAAGTGAGAAGAGTAGTGGAGACAGGACGCACCCCTGTGGTGCACCCATGTTTGTGATCCTGGATGTGGAAATGAAGGGTCCCAGTTTGACCCTTTGGGACCTGCCTGTCAGAAAACTAAAAATCCAGCCTGATAAGTTTAGTGGGATGCCCAAGGATAGCAACTTCTCTTGGAGAATTTGTGGATCAATGGTGTTGAATGCAGATGAGAAGTCCACGAATAGCAGCCTAGCATAAGACTTGGGACGATCAACGTGATGTACTTAATCGCATTACCATGGTATTAAATCTATGTTTGTTACAATCGATCGAGGTACCTATAAGATACAACATTTTATTAATTGCAACACGGCCAACGTGATTTATCTATTGTGGATGCCTATATGTGGGCAAAACCAATCGCCCTTTGAAGAAAAGAATCTATGAGCATCAATACACTATAAGGACAGGATCCATAAAGACACCAATAAGTCGTCATTTTATTAAGCATCGTAATAAGGACCCGAGCTTCCTTCAGGTTCAGGGCTTGGACCGGATACACCCCACAATTCGTGGAGGGGACATTGAAAAAATGACCCTCCAACTTGAGACAAAGTGGATCTATAGGCTGGGAGCGTTTCGCTACCATGGTCTTAATGAAACCCTGAGTTTTGCCTCTTATCTGTAGACATTATGTATAGAAATCTGTGGATGTAGTGGGTCAACAGCGAAGATGTAGAAGTTAAAAAGTAGGCCGTAGTAATTAGAAATTGTAAATAGAAAATATAAAAATCCTGAGGTATATTTGGAGACGTTTCCCAATTGCGAAGCTATACTCGAATGTTTTAATATATGAGGTGAGTTGTAAACCTAGGGAGAATTGGTGGAGTGCCGCCTTCATAGAAAATATCATGATTTGGATAAGCATGTTTGATGACAACCATAATGCCTTATTTTATATAATATACTTAAGCTGCCCAATGGCAGTTCTGGCTCTACTATATACAAATTTATGTGTACCTGGTTACTATGATGATTTAAATGGGGGGAGGGCCGGCAGGCATTGTAACAATGGCGCCTCCCTTTCCCATGATTTGGCACAGTGACATGCAGCAACTAGGGATAGGTGTTGGATAGGTGGCGGATTGCCGGCGGATTGCCGGCTGTGTGGCGATTCCGTGCCTGCTGGAAGGAAATCTCCAGCAGGACGGCGGGTCTCCAACAAAATGGCGCTGTCTTTAGGGACTGTAGAGCTGGACCGGCGACGCATTGTGCCACTTCCGGCGGAAGCCGGATGGGGGGGCACGTGCGCTCCAGATATCTGGAGCGCACATAGAGCGTCGCTGGCGCGGCGGCGGTAAGTATCCTGTGTGCTGAGACTTTCGGGGGCGCAGAGAAGCCCAGGGGGGAACAACGCAGCCCTGATACAAAATTAGAGTAGCATACACTTGTTTAAAGTGGACCAACACCCACGGGTGATCGGCCCGGGAATCTATAAGATTCCCGGGCCGATCACCCCCCACCCCGCGGGACATCCGAGATCGGGATGTCCCGCGGGGTGAAACCCCCCCCAAACACCCCAAACTCCTTACCTTATCTTCGGCGGCGGCCGGCCGCCGCCGCCTCCCTCGCGCTCCTGTAGGCGTGCGCGTGCCCGCGCCGGCCGTCTGCGAATGGCCGGCGGGGGCGCGCGCGCGCCGAAAGTGACGCGAGGGAGGCGGCGGCGGCCGGCCGCCGCTTAGACGTTCTTGTACGTCGGCGCTGGGAGCGGGGAGAGGTGAGTTTTTCGGGGGGTTAGGGGGGGTTTCACACAGCGGGGCACCCCGATCGGGGGTGCCCCACCGAAGTGGACCAAGACCCAGGATAGTCAAAATCCTGGGTGTTGGTCCACTTTAACACGGATGCACGTATTATCCGCTGCTGCGACTGCCAAGGACAGCTACAACATTGAAGGTGAGGAGCTCATACTGATATGTTTATACCCGAATCTTATTACAATACAGTGGAAAAATACCATTTTGTGAATACTCACCTGTAAAATGGTTATTATAAGTATGTCACACACCCCACTTCAATCATTAATTATTACACTTGGGGTAACTCCACCAGCAGGTGGCGACGTGCAGAGAAGTCATGAAAAACAAGCCCCTCCTGGTCTATACATTCCTGGTACCTCTCACTCATTCCCCAGTATTCAAACAGCAGTAAAGACAAGGTACCAGGAAAAAAACCCTCAAACTGTAAACGAAAACTTCACCCTATAAAGAATCTGGGATACCAAAAGGGCGGGTGAAGTGGGGTGTGTGACATACTTATAATACCCATTTTACAGGTGAGTATTCACAAAATGGTATTATTCTAAGTATGTCACACACCCCACTTCAATCATTAATTATTACACTTGGGACATCCAACAGCAGTGTCCAGAAAAGGGCGGGTATCCAACCAGGCAATAATGCAAAACCCAAACCACTGCAGCCTGCAGAACCTTGCGGCCAAAAACAGCATCCGCTGAGGCCCGCACATCAACCTTATAAAACTTGGAAAAAGTGTGAACCGAAGACCAAGTAGCAGCCCTACAAACTTGTTCAACAGAAGCCTGGTGCTGAAAAGCCCAGGACGCTCCAACCGCACGAGTAGAATGAGCAGTAACACGAAAAGGGGGATCCTTCCCCTTGGCAGAGTAGGCCCCAACAATCGCCTGACGAATCCATTTACTAATGGAAGACTTAGCCGGAGCCAAAACCTTTCCTAGCCCCACAGGGCACCACGAAAAAGGCATCAGTCTTACGAAACGAAGACGTAATACACAAATAGTACTGGACACAACGTACCACATCCAAACAATGCAACGCCCTCTCCTTGTCATTCCCAGGTCTAGGACACAAGGAGGGAAGAACAATGTCCTGATTCAGATGAAAAGCAGAAACCACTTCAGGGAGAAAGTCTGGCTTGAAACGAAAAACCACTTTGTTCTGATGTTTCTCAAAATAAGGAGCCTGAATAGACAAGGCTGCCAACTCCGAAACACGCCGAACCGAAGTGATGGCCACCAGAAAGGCAACCTTCTGAGTCAGAGTGGACAGAGCAATATCCCGCAAAGGCTCAAAAGGAGGAGCCTGAAGAGCAGAGAGAACCAAATTCAAATCCCAAACAGGGAGCAACGGCTTCCTAGGAGGCCGCAGATGCGAAACCCCCTGGAAAAAAGTCTTGACCAAAGGATGACTTGCAAAAGACCCCTGAAAAAAAATAGACAAGGCAGAGACCTGCCCCTTCAAAGTACTCAGCTGAAGACCAGAGTCCAGCCCTGATTGAAGAAATTCCAAAATCCTAGAAACAGAAAAGACCCGGCAAGGTAAAGACCTAGCCTCACACCAATCAATATAAGATATCCAAGACCTATAATAGATGGAAGAAGAGGATCTCTTCCTGGCACTAATAAGAGTCCGAATGACCGAATCCGAAAGACCCTCCTCCTTTAAGATGGAGGTCTCAGCAGCCAAGCCGTCAAAGCCAGCGTTGGTAAACTGGGTAACACAGTTGGCCCTGAGTGAGAAGATCCGGCCGAAGAGGCAGATCGAACTGATCCACCGCCAGACGAACGATGTCTGCGAACCGCACCCGCCTTGGCCACCTTGGGGCCACGAGAATGGCGGGAACTCCTTCCAGAACCAACTTTCGCAGCCCCCTGCCTAGCATGGGAATCGGAGGAAACAGATAAAGAAACCCCAGGTCCCTCCAGCTCAGGGTCATGGCATCCGCCGCCAGAGCCAGAGAATCCTGAGACAGCGACACGAATGTCGGAAGCTTGTGATTGTGATGAGAGGCAAACAGATCCACCTCCGGCGTCCCCCACCGGAGACAAAGCGACCGAAACGCCCGGGGATGGAGAGACCATTCCCCCCGGCGAGACGAACACCGGCTCAGAAAGTCCGCCTCCGTGTTTTCCACTCCTGGAATGTACACTGCCGAGATGCAAGGGACATGAGTCTCTGCCCAAACTAGAATCAGAGACACCTCTCTGTGAGCACCCAGACTGCGAGTCCCTCCTTGGTGATTGATGTAAGCAACCGCCGTCCGATTGTCCGACCGAACCTGAACCGGCAGGCCCTGTAAATGCTGCGTCAAGTGAGACAGAACCAACCTGATGGCTCTCAACTCCAGAACAATGATGGGCAAGTGGGCTTCCTGAGAGCCCCACCGCCCCCGGAACCGAAGATCCTTCCAGAAACCTCCCCATCCTGACAAACTGGCGTCCGTGGTGACAATTTCCCAAAGCGGGGTCAGAAATGACCTACCCTTCAGAAGATTGTCCGAGACCATCCACCACAGAAGAGACTGCCGAACCCGAGGGGACATCCGGAAGGACCGATCCAACGACCGCGGTCGCCGGTCCCAAAATGCCAAAAGATGAAGCTGAAGCGTTCTCGTGTGAAACTGCGCGAAAGGAACTGCCTCGACAGAGGCTACCATCAACCCCACCAGTCTCATCCCCAGCCGGATGGACGGGCGAGGATTGGAAAGAAGAAGCTGAGCCAACTCCTGAATCAACAGAACCTTGGCCTGAGGGAGAAAAACTCTGTGCTGGCAAGAGTCCAGAGACATCCCCAGAAAAGTCACCACCCTGGTCGGAACCAGAGAAGACTTGGGGTAGTTGATCACCCAGCCGAACCTCTCCAGCATAGACACCACAACGCCGGTGTCCCCTTCCGCTTGGCTGAAGGAAGACGCCATGATGAGAAGATCGTCCAGGTAAGGCACAATGCGAATCCCTTGAGCCCTGAGCAGGGCCATCACTCCTGCCAACACCTTGGTGAACACTCTCGGAGCCGAGGTGAGGCCGAAAGAAAGAGCTACAAATTGAAAATGCTGATCCTCCACCACAAAGCGAAGAAACCGCTGATGAGCCGGAAAAATTGGAATGTGAAGGTATGCATCCTTGATGTCTATGGACGTCATAAAGTCCCCCTGCCTGAGCGAACCGATCGCTGACCGCAGGGTTTCCATGCGAAACTTCCGGGGACGCACAAACCGGTTGAGAAACTTCAAATCCAGAATAGGACGGAACGACCCGTCCTTTTTGGGTACAGTGAGGAGATTGGAATAATACCCGCGCCTCACCTCCAACGGCGGGACCGGGCAGATGACTGCCAATTCCAGAAGATTCCTTACCGCCGCCAGGAGCCCCTGCGCGGCCGAAGGATCTGAAGGTACCCGAGACCTGAAAAACCTTGGCGGAGGGCGGGACTCGAACTCCAGCTTGTAACCGGCCGACACCACCTCCCGGATCCACCTGTCCGAGACCTCCTGGTCCCATACCCGGGAGAAGAGTCGCAACCGTCCCCCCACCCGTACGGGTGAGGGCGCCCCCTCATTGCTGAACGGGCTTGGCGGCTGGCTTGGGCTTGGCGCCCCAGGCATGAACAGGACGTCCACGGCCTCTACCCCTATTCCAACTGACGCCCCTGGAAGCCGAGAAGCCCGCACCCCTGCCGGCTCTGGCTCCCCAAAAGGACGGATTGAAGGGGGCCGCCCCCTGAAAGGAACAGCGAAATTTCTTGCGCTGAGGTAACTTACCTCCCTTGGCAACAGAATCCAGCATTTTCACCGAAAAGCCTCAAACCCAGAAAGGGAAGGGCCGTGAGAGATCTTTTAGAATTAAAATCAGCCGTCCACTGCCTCAACCACACAGAGCGGCGAATAGCCACCAACAGAGCAGTAGCCCTGCCACACATCAACATGGCATCATCCTGAGCGGCCAGAATAAACGACAAGAAGGAATCACAACGCTTAAGAGCAAGAAACTCATCACCAGTAGGCTCAAGATCCACACATAAGTCCCTGACAATAGACTGAACTGCCAACGTCAAAAGTGCCGAAGCACAAACAGGCCTCAATACTGAACCTGCACAGACAAAACCATGGCGGACCAGCTGATCAATCCGGCGATCCTCGCCGTCCTTGAGAGAAGTCGTGTCAGGAGAATGTACAACCGCCGTATTAGACAGTCCCAAGACCGGAGCATCCACTTCGGGAGGGACAGCCCAACGCTTAATCAAATCCGATGGAAAAGGATATTTTCTATCCCAGCTGGGCGGTACCCCTACGAGACGCGTAGGTTGCTCCCATTGCTTAAAGACAACGTCCTCGAAATGCTGTTGACTGGGAAACTCCAAGTGCTGCTTGGACACCCCAAAAAGCTGACCCTTAGGCCGAGGAGCAACTTCAGGAGGATCCAAATCCAAAACCTCAAACATTTGGGTCAAAATAGAATGTGTATCAGGAACGGGACCTTCAGCCTGGTCCCCCTCAGCGCCCAGCAACTGCTGGCCCTCCAGATCCTCTAATTCCTCAACGAGCTCACCCTCTTCAAGGGGACGATCTGGCCAATCCAGATCCTCAACGACCTCCCCATCGGAGTCCGGCGGAGACAGAGACAGATGTTTTCGCTTAGCCGTAACCTTCTGAGCGGCCAAGGTGGAAAACATTTTCTCGAGGCTGGCCAGACGGGCGCACACCTCAGATTGCGAATCCCCACCCATGACAACGTCACACGGGGTCCGGAACAGGTAGGGAGGGGAGGGAGATGGCGCGGCCGATGAAGTACCAGGCACCGGGGTGCCGGACTGGCGCTCAATGTTCCGCTGTGCACATGGAATACAAATAATGACATCATCTCCCGGTAGCGGAGTCCCACATCCCCCACACAGCCTGGATTGTCCTGAAGGACCGTTTCCGGTATCTTTGGCAGCCTCCATATGGTGAAATTTATGGTATTCGCAGAACCCAGGGATTTACGCAGTAAGCGACCCGGGATGCCCCTCTAGTAATTCAGCAAAAATAGATATGTGAATATATATATATATATATATATATATATATATATATATATATATATGAAAATATATATATATCCAGTCCTGGCCAGGGGAATTTAGCAATCAACCTAGGAATGACTATAAGACCACCCCCCAACTAGCCAGGTATATAAGACCGGGAGAGCCCTGCAGGAAGGAAGGGATCTGAAAAACAAGAAAAGAGACAACAGTCATATTCAAGCACAACAAGAACACTGGCAAACACACAATAGTAAAAACACTGAGATGCCAGGGGCGGCCCAGACAACAGAAAAAGGGGGACAGGGCCTGAAACATATAACAATCAAATAAACATAGCTTTAAGGCAATCCAACGAAATCTATATGCAGAATGGACAACATGTTCAGCCAACATGCCCATAGCCTGGCTGAAAAACCCCGCCACCACCCCCAGCGAGAGGGGGGGGGGTGAGGAGGAGAGCGCAGAGGTCCGCCGCAGGAGCCCGGCCCCTGAAGCATATAATAGCCGGAGTCCCAGACTGGCTTAACCGCCCCACCCTCCTTATAATAGTGGCTGTAGGGCCTAAAAACGAGAAGAGCCTACCTGGATCCCGCAGCTCCGGGAGGTACAGCAATGGCGTCAGCCAGGGAGAGACGGAGAGGACGAGGGGCGGGCCCAGCAGAAACGCGGGAACCGCTGTGGCCCCGCCCCTCCGTCTCCCGCCAGACACGGCGCGGGCCGCGCGAGACGCAGCCCCGCCCACCACTGAGTCCCAGCCAGCCGCGGGCGCCACAAAGAATGGCGCCCGCCCGCAGTAAAGCACCCAGCGCGATCGACGGCCTACGGGCCGGCGGCGCAGCGCGCCGCCCGGCCCAGCCGACAGGCTGTACTAAGCTGCAGACCAGGATCCCAGTCAAACGACGGGCGCCCGACATGGCGCCCGTCCAAATCGACCAAGTCACAAACACAGGGGCTCAGGGAGCCCCCCCCAAGCATGAATCACTCGCAGAGACAGACAGCCAGCCACAGACCACTCGTCCCTGCCCACACAAAAAAACACACAAACATGATGTCAAGTAAAAGACAAAGCTACTGGGGATATAAGGGCTGGGGCATCCCACGTCCGGATCACCAACCGGAACACCGCTATGCCCCATAATATGGGGTAGAGCGGAGGAGCTAATCTCCTAGGCACCATAAGTGCCATCTACCCTTGCCCGGCCTACAGCCTAAGCTGGGAGGCTGCCATTAAACAAGGGGATAAACAAAAAAAGAGCCGGGCAGAAATAGACCTGGGCGGGGGGGCCGGGGTGATACCCCAGCTACCTGCAAGCAGGAGACTTCTTTCTTCTGTCTTGTCGCCATCTTGCAGAGAAGAAAAACTGGGGAATGAGTGAGAGGTACCAGGAATGTATAGACCAGGAGGGGCTTGTTTTTCATGACTTCTCTGCACGTCGCCACCTGCTGGTGGAGTTACCCCAAGTGTAATAATTAATGATTGAAGTGGGGTGTGTGACATACTTAGAATAGAGTAATTGGAAGGTATATATAATTGGATTCCCTTTCATGTAGATCACGGTGAAGGTATTCAGTGCTAATCAGAAGGAATGCTCAAAGAGATCCCACAGACAAATGGGGACAGCACTTAAACCAGGTACCAGGTGATAAATTTGTTTATTAATGCCCTAGGGCAGCTTTAAATATCCTTTTGGATTCTAATACTCTTTCCTGAAAGTTTAACAAGCAGGAAAATGCGTACACCACCAACTCTCCCTGGGGAATCGGCAAGCTGTATACAAATCACAAACTACTAATCGCATGAGAGAAATTACTAAATAAGGTATTTTATGTCTCCTAACATTTCCTACCTCATACTATATAATAGATATGTTAAGATGTACATACCAACCTACTAATGATGATAAATGTTTGTCTGTTTGTTACATACATAGGGCATTGAGGAAGCCTAATCAGGCGAAACATGATACATGTCTGCCCTCTTAAGGAAAGATGGAGTATTAACCTACATAAGGTTTTGTAACAAACATAGATTTAAAGTGGACCAACACCCAGGATTTTGACTATCCTGGGTTTTGGTCCACTTCGGCGGGGCACCCCGATCGGGGGTGCCCCGCTGTGTGAAACCCCCCAGAAACCCCAATAAACTCACCTCTCCCCGCTCCCACGTGACTGCCCGGTCCAATCCCCGCCAACGTCCAGGCGGGGAACAGGAACGTCCAAGCGGCTTCCGCCGCCGCCGCCTCCCTCGCGTCACTTTCGGCGCTTGCACGCCCGTGCCGGCCATTCACAGACGGCCGGCGCGGGGGCGCGCACGCCTAGAGGGGCGCGAGGGAGGCGGCGGCGGCGGAAGATAAGGTAGGTGATTTGGGGTGTTTGGGGGGGTTTCACCCCGCGGGACATCCCAATCTCGGATGTCCCGCGGGGTGGGAGGTGATCGGCCCGGGAATCTTATAGATTTCCGGGCCGATCACCTCTCGGTGTTGGTCCACTTTAATACCATGGTAATGCGATTAAGTACATGGATGTAAATGATGTGACTGTACTATAGTATTTGTTTTAAATTTATCCAATAAAATTGTATACATTTTTCAAAAACATTTTTTAAAAGGTGTGGTTACAGCCCTAAGCCCAGAAAATTTCGGGGGGGCCTAGCCCCGAATAGAATTGTCCCGTGAGGCTTTAAAATGTTCTTATCATGTAGGATTCCTCCATTTCCTTTTAGGCAACTGGCTTCCTCAGGGAGGATCATAATCCAGCTCTATAACATGATAAACATACCGTATACAGAATTTACTGTTTTGTTAAATAAGTAACAACTCCATTAATTTTTACTCTATGAACATATATTGCATTGTATGGGCTTTAATCAAAATTGCTTCATAACAATCATGTCCCCCCCCCCCCAAAGGCTTACCTTGCTATAGCTCTTTGTTGTCTTTTGTGACCAGCGTTCCCACCACCATATGACAGGCCAATCTCACACTCTTAACTCCTGGACTGCTGTCTGTTTCCTAATCCTTCCTTCTTTTTAATCTCCCTACTAATTCCCCTATTGGCTCATCCTAATTACTTTAGCATACTCACCTGTATTTCTTCAAACCCACGTCATTTCTGTCACCTGGAGGGGAGACCTAACCTCTTGTTGTCTAAATGTTTTTGTTCTTTTTCTACTTGTTCATTCTCTTCTTCCCTGGAGGATAAGTATTACTATTGATTAGCATTTTATTCTACTAACAGCACTTAATCAATTAGTTATCATTTAATATATAGAAGCTACATAATCCCATCAGTTCACATGTGTATTCACAATTGATTAACTTGAAACCTTCTCTATAGTTTCTCCTGATGTTTTATGTTCCTTCATTTAAAGTGGACCAACACCCAGGATTTTGACTATCCTGGGTCTTGGTCCACTTCGGTGGGGCACCCCCGATCGGGGTGCCCCGCTGTGTGAAACCCCCCCTAACCCCCCGAAAAACTCACCTCTCCCCGCTCCCAGCGCCGACGTACAAGCCAGGTCCAGGAACGTCTAAGCGGCTGCCGCCGCCGCCGCCTCCCGCGCGTCCCTTTTGACGCGCGCGCGCCCGCGTCGGCCATTCGCGGACGGCCGGCGCGGGCGCGCGCACGCCTACAGGGGCGCGAGGGAGGCAGCGGCGGCCGGCCGCCGCCGAAGATCAGGTAAGGTTTTTCGGGGGTTTTGGGGGGGTTACACCCCGCGGGACATCCCGATCTCGGATGTCCCGCGGGGTGGGGGGTGATCGGTCCGGGAATCTTATAGATTCCCGGGCCGATCACCCGTGGGTGTTGGTCCACTTTAAGAATGGGGCATTTAAATATCCATCTAGCCTCCTTGTTGTCTAAATGTTTTTGTTCTGTTTCTACTTGTTCATTCTCTTCTTCCCTGGAGGATAAGAATTATTACTATTGATTAGCATTTTATTCTACTAACAGCACTTAATCAATTAGTTATCATTTAATATATAGAAGCTACATAATCCCATCAGTTCACATGTGTATTCACAATTGATTAACTTGAAACCTTCTCTATAGTTTCTCCTGATGTTTTATGTTCCTTCATTTAAGAATGGGGCATTTAAATATCCATCTAGCCTCCTCACGTAGGGTTTGATTACCAATATTACCACCTCTCCGTTTATCATGTATTCTGCGGTTTTTCCCGCATGACGCAGTAGAAAATGCTTACTGATGGGAGACCAACGGTTGTTTTTTCTAATATCATAAACCTGTTGATCTATACGGTCTCTTAGTCTCCTATCAGTCTTTCCCACATAGAATGATCCACATTGTATTACAATGTATATGATGTTAACTTTCTATGTGTTTACCACTAGGGAGCTGTATTTTCTTCCCAATAGTCAAATATCTGCAATAGGGGCATCCCCCAAAGGTGTAGTTCCAATTAAAAAGGAACATCGGAGGCCCTGGAGTCTGAAAGACTCCAGACCCATCCAAGTTCCACTCCTTGCGGCATCCCGAAGTGTAAAACCCCCAAGAAGCCCTGTTTAACTCACCTTGTCCCATAGTCCTTGCCACGTCCCTCTACTGCGGCCGTATCCTGGCACACCTCAAGCCATTCTGAATGGGCAGCGTGGGCATGTGACAGCTAGGAGATGAGCAGGGGGTGTGGCTGGCAGCGCACTCAGCTCCCTTCGGCCTCAGCCATTGGCGGCACCGAAGGGAGCCAAGTAAAACTGGGCATGCTGATTGGTTTAGTGGGCCACTCAGCCAATCAGTGTGCTTGTTCTGGTCCGAGTCTGCGCCGTGGGAGCAACAAGAGTGAATGGGGTGACCTGGGGGGGATACACACAAATGGGGCATCCCAATTCAGCATGCCCCCACTGAGAGGAACAACACCCTGAAATTGAAAATCGAGTGTGTTGTTCCTCTTTAATGTTACAGCATTCTTTTTTAGTTCTCACATAGTGGCTCTTCACTACTTCGAAAGATCATTCTAGGTGTCTCTGGTACCCATTCAACCACTTTTGGATCTCTTTTTAGTGGACAAAAACCCACCCTGGAGTCTATGAGACATACTGGCTTCCCTCGGAGCATCCCGATTGGGGGTGCCCTACTGTGTAAAACCCCCAAGGTTACCTAAACTCGCCTTCGTTCCTGGTCCAACAGCGCATGTGCGAGCAGCGCTTGCATTCCCGCTATCCTTTTAGCAGGGCACGTGCCTGCGCCAGGCATTTCTGAATGGCTGGCACGGGCACGCTCCCTGTTAAATGGTATCAGGGGATGCGGCCACCAGCGCACTCGGATCCGCTGGCATTAGACGAGCTCCTGGATATAGGGGCTCAAGCAGATCCAAGCGCGCTGCTCGGATGAGAGGGCTGCGCTTGCGCCGTAAGACAGGGGAAGGGTAAGTGAGATCGGACAACCTGGGGGGCTTCACACAGCGGGGGCAAAGACCAAAACCCAGGCTAGTCAAAATCAAAATCTTTCTCATTGTTTTATGTTGATTCTGGAATCTCGTTATTAGGAGTGTTTTTTTATCTTGTATTTTGACTTCTTTTGCCCTAGTATTGAGGAGTTCATTACTGTGTTTAGCTCTATGATAGGCTTTTTGTACTTGTATTAGTATATTCTCTTTCTCTCAATCGTTTTCTGAGTTTCTTTGCTTCTGATTCAAATTCATCATCCCTAGAACCATTTCTTTGTGTTCACGGAATACTGTTAATTAGGGCTTTAGTATGGACACTTTCCGCTCGCAATATATTATTGGAGGCTGTTTTCTTTCTATATAGACATGGTTCAAGTCCTTCCTCTCTCTCATGTCATAGTTTAAAGTGAACTGGAGATTATTTTCATTCTGGTTCAGATTTTTGTACAAAATCCTCCAATTGTTTTGCTGTTCCAGTCCAAAAAAAAAGGAAGACATTGTCTATGTACCTGCACCAACTGATTGCCAACTGATTATGTGGCACATTTACATACCGCGGTCCAAGGCCGTATTTTGTGTTCATGGTGCCCTAGGCACTTTTAAGTGTTTCGCCCCCTCTTTTTTAAGTTAGGTCATGGTCCATATAAAAAAAGTGTGGGGGGATGAGGGTGTAATGGGCTAGATGCAGAGAAGCGGGCAGGCATGTTCCATTTTTCCGGCATTCTGACATACAGGAGTCACATGATCACAGCAGTTGAGGGGAGATGCCCTGGCCCGTGTTCAACCCATTGCACACACCCCCTTCACTCACATACACTCTGCGTCCTTCTGTGGCTGGGGGTTGCTTGTTAGGAGGTATTAATGTTCTGGCAATGAGTTTTAATTTCTTTTCCTTACTACAGTAGTAAGGGCAGCACCCCCCTCTCCAGGCTGGCACCCTAGGCACGTGCCTAGGGTTGCCTAATGGGAAATACAGCCCTGCCGAGGTCCTCCCTACCCCATAACTGGTTTTCACAAGACTCCAGATACAGGTTAGCGTACAACGGGACACAAGAGGTTTAAATGCAATGCAACCAGTGTGATTGTGGGGTTGAGGCTGCAAGGGGTTATATGCAGACAGTATTTGTGGAAAAGGGAGAGGGTACAACTGGTTTAATACAAACAGTGGGTGTGGGAGGGGTGCAGGGAGTTAAATGCAGAGCCCTATACTTTTTGCAGTCTTCCCAGGCGACACACAGAAGTCACATGATCAGAGCCTGGAGGCAGGGAGATCAGGGCCTGTTAATAACTAAGAGGGACTCCGACTGCATTTAACCCCTTGCACAAACTCACATACACACACTGCATCTTTCTGTGAATGAGGGACGGGGGAGCTCATGAAGGGGGCATCAAGATATCAGCAAGGTTTTTTTATTTTATTTATATTTTTATTCTATTTTTTATAAAATGTATTATATAACTAAAGCAGTGACAGCACACTCCATAGCACCCCCTTGCAAGTGGCCACCCTATGCACAGGCCTAGGGTAGCCTAATGGTAAATACAGCCCTAGATCTGGGGGTTTCACATAGCGGGGCACCCCCAATCGAGGTACCTAGGGGAAAGAACCAAAACTCAGGATAGTCAATATCCTAGGTTTTGGTCCACACTTTAGTCTCACTCCTCTTCTCGCGTAGCCTTGCATGGTAAAGTCGTCTTCTAACCAAAAATATGATCGACGCACACTACCGGCGACATTCTTTTTGCCGCGCTGTGATTGGCTGCGCCGTCAGCCATTCAGCTGTTTGTAAAGTGTGAGCGAGAGAGTTAGACTGGGCTCGCCTCCGTACGCTATTGGTTGGGGGCGACGACCAATGGGAATCGGCGCCTGGGCAGGGACCACCAGCTCGCCTCCTGCAACAAGCTGTGTGGCCGGTGCTCTAGAGACCTGTGTGAGGAAGAGAGCGGAGGAGCCGCCCGGCCAGCATGGAGGAGATAAGGCCTAGCAGCACAGCGCAGACTTACCCGTCCCTCATCCCTCCGGGGCTTCACGCCATCTATGGCGAGTGTCGGCGCCTCTACCCGGAGCAGCCCAACCCCCTCCAGGTCACCGCCATAGTGAAGTACTGGTGAGTGCCGCCGCCATCATCCTGCGCTTCCTGCCCTGCCTGGGGGGCTTCTACTCCATCCTGCCTACAAGTCCCAGCATGCCCCTACCCGGCGCCACGGGCTTCTGGGGCCGCAATGCAGGCTGGGAGTTGTAGTTCAGCAACAGCTATGGGGGCTGCTCTTTGTTTTTGTTGTAAGTTTAAAGCACAGCTATAGTAGAAAATGGTCCTTTGTGTGCCATACCTCCTGGGGCTTCCTTATTTGGGATGTTCCTGTGGTTAAAGCAGACCAAAATCCAGACATCTCTTGGGTTTTTAGTCCAGTTAGCTTATTTCGATCTAGATTGCATCTCGGAACTCACCCCTGTGGACAGGGCCGGCTCCAGGCTTATGTGGGCCCTTGAAGAGTCGCGTCACATCACAGAGGAATGTCCCAAATCTGGATGCCCCCTAAGGATCATGCTATTTGGGCTTTTCCCCAAAAAATTTAAATCTAGATGCCCGTTGTGTGGAACCCCGCCATTCAAGGATATATGGGCACCAGCAAATGGTGCCCATGGAGTTTACAAAGCCCATGACAGTTTTTAGACTACTTTTTGAGCGTCCTGCACTTTGGTTTCTGTTCCCTGGCGTATCCTCCCCCAGGTATATCCACCTCGCTGGTGATCCCGCAGCACACGCTCTGCTCTACTCTCAGCATTTTATACTATGCCTATAAATGGAGCCCAAGGTTGCCGCTGCAAACATGTGCATGTACTGTGGGATTTGTAAGTATAAAGGCGTGGACCAAGGGAATTTATGCAGCCGGGCAAACCCAAATCTTTTAGACTCCAGGGCTGGCTGACACGAGACAAAGTGCAACTAAACACTGGGGTGCCAGCCCTGATGACTTTCAGGCTGCTGCCATTCCCCTGGGGCATTCCAAATCAGGGTGCCCCCCCCTGTCTGAAACTTGCAGCCGCATCCCCAGCTTTGGGCTGAGGCGTGCTCCCGCTGCCAGTCATTCAGATGGCCCCTGTTCACACCTGTCAGGTACCGCATGCGTTTGTGGCAGACACTGCGGAAAAGAAAATCCAGCAATGGCTTCTCAGTGGCCCCTTTCACACCTCTTCGGTGCGGCAGAGAGGAGGAAAACGTGGCCACAAAATGTCCTAGCCGCAAACGCACCCCATTAAAGTCTATAGGGCCGCAAACACAGTTTTTCCTGTGGTACCTTATTGGGGCCCCATAGATTTTACTGGGATTCAGTATACAGAAAGGTAGGGCGTAGGACCCGGAAAAAAGTTAGTTTTTTTTTTTTTTAAGACGCAGGACGCCGAGACCAGCTCACCTCTTCCTGGTCCCATGGTATGTCTAAGAGCAGTGGCTCTGACGGACGCATCCTCCTCTTCCCTATAGCGGGGAGCATACTTGCGCTGGCCATTCACAAATGTCAGATGGTGGTGCCGCCCGGGGAAAGAACCAAAACACCAGGCTAGTCAAAAATCCCCCCCCCGTGCATGCACCACTGGACCAAGGGGGGAAGGTTTGTATACCAGGCGACCTGGGGGATTTCACACAGCAGGGTATCCCAATTCTGGATGCCCCGGGGGGGGGGGGGAGGAGGAGGAATCTAGCGGCCCTGGAAATCTTACTTTAAATCTCACAGCGTATCAAAACCCAGGGTTGCCAGCCTTGCAATCTAAAAGATTCCAGGGCCAGCTGCTGGTCTTTCACTGGGGCATCCCAAATCAGGATACCCCATTGTGTGAAACCCCCCATGGGACGCCGCAAAACTCACCTTCTTCCTGGCTTCCTCACCTATGTAAATATCAGCAGATGCATCCCCCGCATCTCTGGGCTGCGTGCTCATTCCCGCGCCCAGCTATTCAGATGGACAGGAGCGCATTGTGGTCACTCCGGACTGTCCTAAACAAAGAAATTTGCCAAACATTAAAAATGCTCGGCGAACGGCTACTGATTGGACGAGAGCTCGCGCCTGGGAGGGGGGGGGGGGGGTTCACACAGCGGGGTATCCCAAAAAATACATAGCACACCTGTCTGAGCTGAGGTCTTGGAATCACAGTATGAGCATTTCAGATGCATCTGTTGCAGAAACCTGGACAATAAGATGTATTTCAATATAGTACTTTTCCCAAACCCTATCATAGCAAGATTGGGGAAGCACCCAGCAGAGTATTCTTGGCTCTATTGTGTGAGTTTTGACAGACCATTGTGTAGACGGGTTGTTTAATTTTTCTATTTGTGACAACTGTTGTCAGGGCTTGATGGAGAGCCCTCATCCGTGTCACCTGGGGAGATGAGTGTGTGTACATTAAGAAATACTCAAGCCCGAGTAAACAGTTAAATAGCCATTACAGGTTGTGTTATGTGGTGGTGACTGATTTTGCAATAAGCATGAGTTGCCTGTCTATTGCTGTTAGAGGTGTGGGGAGTACGTATTCTGGTCTGTATTTTCCAGCCTGATTCAGCATGCATAGGCTTTAAAGTGGGTCTAAACCCACACAGCCAGTCCCTGGAATCTAAATGATTCCAGTTCCAGCTGCAAGCCTAGCACCAGAGCATCCTACACCAGATTCGGGGGGGCTGGAGATCTCAGCTGATCCCAACTGGTCCCGCAACGCAATCTCCGCCGGCGCCGCATCCCTGGCTTCTGTGAACCCTCGCCCAGCCTTTCTGAATGGCTTGGTGCAGGAGCGTGCATGCCCGAGCAGTGTGCTGGGGGCAGTCAGATGGCTGCACCTCGTCAGGGCGGCAGTTTTAAGAGAGCCAATTGTTGCTCTCAGAATTGGGGGACGTGGCTTCGGTGGTGGAAAGTCCTTTTCATCGCCGCGCCAGGCTGCTCAAGTGGGGGCCACAAATTGAGTGATGAACCCAAATATGAGTTTCCATCCACTTTAAAGTAGAACAATTGTTACAGCCTCTATAAGACAGTCTGGGTGGGAGGGAGGAGTGGTCAATCCTCCGGCTCGGCCGCCGGCGCTCATTTGGGCAGGACATCCTGGCGGCACTCGCTACCCATCTGAGCGGCCAATGGCGATGCTGGTGAACAGTATATATGGCAGGGATTCCTAACCCTCTTTAGCTTAAGAGCTGCATTCAGCACAGAGGAACGGCATTTGTGCAGCTCCCTCGTCTCATAAAATACTTACTTTTCAGAAGCAGATCCACTATCCAAAGATGTGAAAGTGGATCCCCCTCTCCCCCATAGGCATCTCAATTTGGGATGCCTGGCTTTGTAAAAGAGTTGCCAATTTCCTACCTTGCTCCCTTACTCTTGGCACAGAGCTTGCGGTGGCCAGACAGATCTGAATGGCTGTCAATGAGTGGGTGCAGCGCTGACCTATCCCGGATGTCTTAGGAGGCTGTGGCAGTAATGTCAACGCTCAAGTTTACTCATTATTGCCACAGCACCTGGGTTTTCCCAGGCCAGAGCATCCCAGATTAGGATGACCTTGGGGGTGGGGGGTCCCAAAAGTCTCTTGGGATGTGTATGCACAGTTTGGTACACTTTGATGACAGAATCAGGCAGGTAGAGATGTGTGGTGTGTCGGCCTACCTGTTGGTTTACCTGCAGACAGGTAAGTTCTAACACTTCTTCACCTGCCCAGCTCATTGACCGTAGGCAGTCCACGAGCCACACAGCAAGGGTCCATCAGCCTGCTGTGTGAAACCACCTTCGGTTCACCACATAACTTGCCTTTGCCCGGCATTGTAAATATCTGCTGCCGCATCCCCAGCATCTCTGGGTTGAGGTGCGCTCCTGGGCAAGAGAGTGGGCGCACTCCACAGGCAAACTGGGGGTGCAGCTGCATAGACATATAGACGCATAGATGTATTGCTGATCGTTAAATGTCCCGGCATACGGTAATTGGATGAGAGCCTGCTCATGTGTGATAAGACCAGGTAAAGGTGGGTTGTGTGTGGGTTTTTTTTAGGGGCGTTCTGGGGGGTTTCACATTGTGAGGCATCCCAAATCAGAATGCCCCCGGGGCTAGCGTAAATCCGGAGTGTTGTTCCGCAATAAAACTGACGCACTAATTTGAGGCGAGCAGACCCATGTAACGTCTTCTGCTAACTCCATCTCTCCTTTTTTAGGTTGGGCGGACCGGACCCCCTGGATTACGTCAGCATGTACAGAAACCTCGGCAGCCCCTCGCTTGGCGTCCCTGAGCACTGGCATTACGTCAGCTTCGGCCTCAGCGATCTGTATGGAGACAACAGAGTGCACGAGTAAGTGTTGTGTGTTTCTATGACGCGGGATCGGTTACTAAGCTTGGGGGGGGGGGGTTAGTAATCGGCAACAGGCACCCGGCTGCTTGTATGGCTCACTGCCCTGGAATGTTGGCAGCTTGCGCGGACATCTATGTGGAACAGGAGGACTAGGAAAATATTTCTGTTTCATATGCTCTTACCACCTGCCAGTGTGGGCAGAGTGTAACTAAAGTGGAACTCTGATATGATAGCATTTTAAAAGTGTATGTACATATCTGAGGCTCCTCAGTATTGGACTATTTTCTGTATCAAGTCACTATTGGTCATGTGACCTAGATCTGTTGTGACAGCGGACCTGAGGTCTAAATGGCTTAATGTATCACAGGCACAAACCAGTGTCATGTCATCCAAGATAAATCTATTTTATACCGCACTTAAACCGGACCTTCGCTCTGAAGGAGAGCCTATCTTATAGGTTCTCCCTACACTGTACATATAGACTGCCCACATTAATCCGGACCCTCACCCTGAAGAGCTTATCTTATAGGTTTCCCCTACAATGTACATACAGATTGCCCACAAAAATCATCCTACCTACACCTACTGCATTTTCGGTGCCTTTAAAACGGCTCATGGAGCATCAGGCAGCCTGCAAACAGGAAGTGTCTTCTGACTGTGTCACTCTGCATTCTGGGATTTCTGTCCTTTTCCTAACCCCAGCTCTGCTCTGTCTGTTCAAAGCACAGCTATAACCCCGCCCCCTGCACTTTTGCCCTCTCCTCTCCTCATTATGTGATGCTACTGAGCCAAGATGGCGGCGCCCGTAACCTAGAGTCCCGAACAGAGTTGTAGCCCAGTGGGGGATTAAAAAGAATTAATTCTAATTAATTTATAAAGATTAACAAGTGACTAAAATGTTAAATATATTAATTTTAGATGCTGGGGAATAGTTCTTTTAAGGGCTTAGGCTTTTCATTAAATGATGCTGAAGGTCCGGTTTAATAAGGAACAGCACTCGGAATTTTCACTCTCCCGGGTATTGGTCTTCTCCAGCAGGGCATCCTAATTTGGGATGCACTGCTGTTTGGAACGTAAAGAATCGGCGCAAGTCACTGTTTGGCTAGCAATCAAGGTCTCAAACCCTAGATATAGGTCAGTGGGGATGTAGTCCTTGCATATGCATGATTTTAAAGTGGAACAAAACACACCAGCGGCCTCCCTGTAATCTAAAAGATTCAATGGCCGGCCGCTGGCTTTTCCCAGAAGGCATCCTGATCCTGGTCTGTGTGAAGCCCCCCCCCCCCCCCTCCAGGGCACTGATAATTGCTTGCTTTTCCTCGGTCCTACAATGCATGTATGGGCTCTCGTCCAATGAGAGCCGCCTGCCGTGACTATGATCACGTCTCCTCGGTCAGACGGTGCATGTGCCATTGGAGCAGGGAAAGGTGAGTGTTTACTGGTGCCCCAGGGCATTACAATTTGGGATGCCCCGGGGGGGGGGGGGGGAGGCCCGCGGCCATCCCTGGAATCTTTTAGAAACCATGGCTGGCCCGAGTGGGTTTTTCCCGCTTTAAAGTGGACCAAAATCCACGCCGATCCACACAAGAATCTATAAGAGATATATCTGATCTATTCCCTCCCCCCTGTGCATTCAAAATCAGGATGCCCCATACACTTACCTTGCTTCCCAGTCCAATAGCGCATGCTGCGGCTGCTGGCCTGTGCGAGGCATTTCTGAATGGCATGCGCCGTAGAACCGGGAAGAGGTGAGTTGCACTCGGCGATCTGGGGGTTTCACACAGCGGGGCACCCCTAATCCCAGGTTCCCCGGGGGAAAGGACCAAAACCCAGAATAGTCAAAATCAGGTCCACTTTAATGGGGCTTGATGTTTATTTTTTCAGTCTCGGATGTTTTCTGTACAGGAGGTGGAACAGGGGAGTGGTGCACACGTCAGAAGAGCGGCGCATCGTCACCTGTTTAAACAGCCCTTCCTGACATTGTGCAGCTGACCCTGCGTATAATAAACTCTCCACGCTAATGAGGAGAAGATGAAAGCGAACGCTGTAATGCTGGGCCTTTGCCGTGTTTACTGCAGGTGCTGCTGCTGCTGGGGTAAAATAAAACAGTCGTCCCTCGCCCGGCGCAATGTTTATTCCATCCCATACGGTCCACTCTTGCATAAAAGATTTAGGCGACATCAAGCGAAACACACATTGGTGTATAAACTGGGAACGTGTTGTTTTATAACCTCAAGCGAGCAGCGATTGGTCACTCTAGCCCGTGTGTTTTGACAGGCCACACTAATGGCGGGCAGTGGCCAAATGTTAAACCTGCTCTATCACCTCTATTGAGACTGACACTGGTTTTCTGTAGATTCTTAAAGGCTAACTACCATTAGAAACCTCTGAAAAGTTTGTTCTTATATTATGGAGCTTAAAGTGGACCAAAACCCATGATTGACTATGCTGGGTTTTGGTCCTTTCCGGGTGCCCCACTGTCTGAAACCCCCAGATCGCTGAGCGCAACCTCTTCCTGGTCCTACGGCACATGCACGGCTGCTCGTCCAATCAGCTAGCTCGAAGCCGCTGATGTCACGCCATCTAAGACGATGTCTAAGGCCAGCGGCTCAGATCGTGCTGGCGGCTGCATCCCCCGCTTCCCTCTAACAGGGAGCGTGCCCACACCGGCCATCCACAAATGCCTGGTGCGGACACGCACCCTGCTAGAGAGATAGCGGGGATACAGCTGCGGCCCCCGCATTCGCCGTTGGACTGGAAAGCAAGGTAAGTGTGAACGGGGCAACCTGGGAGGTTTCACACAGCGGGGCATCCCGATATTTTTATTCTAAGTATACAGCACCTCCTGTTCCAGAATAATCCTTACTCATGGGTAAAGCATCCTCAAGATGGCGCTGGACTGCAGAGACAGAAAAGTGTCTCCTCCCGGCCCCATATATACCAGGGACCTCCCACAAATTCCCCAGTTCTTCTCTGCAGTCTGGGCTGCGATGACTAGAAGATGGCTACTACTCGCAGGTGAGCGGGCTTATTAGCCTGCGGCCCTGTAGGACTATTCCCACCCGTTCCTTTTCACTGCCTCCCAGCTTAGGCTGCGCTGGTTGGATGATGGTAGGCAGCACCGCTGTCGGGTGAAAAGGAGCGCTGCTCCTACCGCAGTCCCCACCAAAGTGTAGGCAGTACAGGCCCGTGGTGAGCCTTATGGGATGTCCCTCCTGTGGCCGTTTGCCTTTCGCCCCCTGTCCCCTCAGTTAGGCTCCTCTTAGGCCGACCGCTGTTTCCCCTTCACTCTCCCTGGGTAGATCTCGTTCGCTCCACGGACGGCGGCGACATCGCCTCAGGCGCTGCTATGCCGTCATTGGCTGGCCTTGTCACGGGGGCATGTTTTTGCGCTCTTCGGGGGGACGGGCCTTGCGGATGACGTTTTCCACATCGCTTCTCCGCGGCCCACCCCTCGAGGTATATGCGGGCGCCATTTTTGAGCTCCTGTGCTGCGTGTTTGGCGTCTCTCTATCGCGGTCCGTAAGTGCCCCTGCGGGCTGGCTTTTCTTTGTATTTCATTGTATTATGCTTACGGGTTCTTTGCTTTGTCTTACAGGTGGGTCAAACTTTTTTGTGGTTTCTCCCGGTCCTATCCCCTCTATTTAGCGTGAACTCCTTATTGGAGGGCTATTGTATTTGTATATCTTCCACTTCTCTAGCTGGCTCTTGGGGCATCCCGGGTAGCCTTATTGGCGTCAATCCCAATTGGCCTATTGTGCCACAATAATCACCATATGGAGGCTTCTCAGGATAATGTGCTTGGGGTTCCTTCGGGACAAGCTCGGCTGTGTATGGCGTGTGGGGTATCCCCTATAAGTTACAATGTCAGGGTGTGTGTACCCTGCGCCCAGCAGACGCTTGCGCTGCAGTCTGGGTTACCGGTGGCTGGGCCTGCGCCCACTCTGGCTTCGCCTACCCCCCCCCATGCTTACATCTGACTCCTAGTGAGGTGCATACCAGTGGGGAGTCTCAACTTGAATTGGCTGCATGGGTGGCCAGCATTGAGAGACATATTGCTGGTTCTGGCCCGCATATGGCTTCTGCTAAGAAGCGGCATTCATCACCTGGTGTTACTCTTTTTCCTATGGAGGCTGAGGAGTTTTCTGACATTACCGGTTATACCCCCCTGGAAGAGGGGGAATTATTTTCTGATTCAGAATCATCTGAGGAACAATCTAGGGTGTATGGTGCCGATTCTGGGTCTGACCCATGGGCTTCAGATGATACTGACAGGCTTTTAGCTCACATTTTTGAAGTGCTCTGTATCTCTCCTCCTGCCGTGGCTCCGCAGCAGCAGAGGGAGCTGTTTCATACTGTTAAACCACGCTTGGAGTTTCCTGAACAAGCTCACTTTAATAATCTGGTGCTCAAATAGTAGGAAAGGCTTAATCGGCTCCCCGGGGTGCCAAAGAGTTGGGATAAGAGGTATCCCTTTCCTGCTGAAATGGTTAAACGGTGGTCATGTCCTCCCAAGGGGGATGCACCAGTTCTGGGGTTGTCCAACACATCCGTCATGCATTCCCTTGACTCTACTACACTGAGGGATGGAGAGAACAAGTCCATAGATCAGCTGGCTTGCCATGCCTTTGCCTGTGTGGGGACCGCGCTGCGTCCGGTCTGTGCCTCTGTCATTACGGCTGTTGCTATTAAAAGCCTGCTCAGGAGTCTCTTAGATGGGGCTCCTGATGATGCAGGTAGTGAAGAGTATAGAGCTCTTCTGCGCTGTGAGGAATTTGTTGCATATGTTCTCTCTGCCTTGGATGATACATTAGAATGTGTGGCAGGGCATCTGCCTTGTTGGTGGCGATACGTTGCTCAGTCTGGCTGCGCCAGTGGGCAGCTGACAATGCTGCCAAAAAGGCTCTCACTGGATTTCCCTTCAAGGGAGCTGCGCCTCTTTAGCAAACAAGTCCAAACGTTCCCCAAAGGTGGCAAGTTACCTCAGCTTAGAAGGCAGCCCCGGTCCTTTCGGGGTTCAGGTGCCTTTCTTCCTTCCTTCTGGGGCTCCAGAATTGGACGGGGAGCTTCCTTTGCTGGAGCCCGTGGAGATTTTTGGGGCAGGGGCAGAGGACGTGGCCGCCATGGTCCCTCTTGGAATCCCAAGCCAAAGTCATCCCCCAAGCCCCCTGGGGCATGAAGGGGCGCCCCCTGGGGCATGAAGGGGCGCCCTCACCCATCCGGGTGGGGGGACGGCTTCGGCTCTTTGCTCACGTCTGGAGGTGTCATGTCTCAGACCAGTGGATTCAGGAGGTAGTGTCCTCCGGTTACAAGATAGACTTTGCTGCCTGGCCGCCCCCAATATTCATCAAATCACGGATGGCTCAAAAACCCCTTGTCAGCTCAGAGTCTGTCCCTTGCTGTCCAAGGCCTTCTGAAATTGGGAGTCATCTGCCGAGTGCCCTTGTGGGAAAGGGGCAAAGGCTACTATTCCAATCTTTTCACTGTTCCCCAAAAAGACGGGTCCATCAGACCCATCCTGGATTTAAAGCGCCTCAACAAATTTGTCAGATTCAGACACTTTCGCATGGAGACTTTACTCTCCGCTGTGGATTCTCTACGCCCAGGGCACTTCATAACCTCTGTAGACATCAAGGATGCTTATCTTCACATTCCAATCTTTCCTGGTCACCAGAGATTCCTCAGGTTCGCTCTGGAGGATCAGCACTACCAATTTGTGGCCTTGCCCTTCGGTCTAACCTCGGCTGCCAGGCTTTTCACCAAGGTGCTGGCAGGGGTGATGACTCTGCTGAGATCTGAGCATTCGCATTCTTCCCTACTTGGGCGACATGCTTATCGCTTCTCAGGCCTTCCAACAGGCAGAGCTGGATACTCAGCTGGTGGTGTCCACACTAGAGTCATTCGGCTGGGTTATCAACCACCCCAAATCTTCCCTGTCTTCTTCCATGGTGAAGTCCTTTCTGGGCATGATTCTGGATTTATCTCGGGTCAAGATCTTTCTTCCTCAGCAGAAGGTGGAGGGTCTTCAAGAGCAGGCACGGCTCCTTCTGTCTTGTCCTCATCTGTCCATCAGGCAGGGCATGCAGCTAGTGGGCCTGATGGTGTCCTGCTTCGGGGCGGTTCCATATGCTCAGTTTCACATGAGACCTCTTCAGCTTCACCTCTTGTCAGTATGGGATCAGGACCCCGTGTCTTTGGATCAGGTGTTGGTTCTGTCCCCTCTGGCCTGGCGGTCTCTATCGTGGTGGCTGGACTCAAGGAACCTGCTGGGGGGCAGATCCTTTCTGGCCTGAAACCTCCATCTTGATGGAAAAGGGGCTGCCTGCCTCTGTTGTTAATACCATGATCAGGGCTAGGAAAAGGTCCTCTTCTTCCATCTATTATAGGGTTTGGCGTACTTACATTGACTGGTGTGAGTCTAACTCGCTTCCCTGTCGTTTGTTTTCTATTCCTAGGATTCTGGAATTCCTGCAACATGGTTTGGATCTGGGTCTTCAGCTCAGTACTCTGAAAGGTCATGTTTCTGCCTTGGCCATTTTCTTCCAAAGATCTTTTGCTCAGCATCCCCTGGTCAAGACCTTCTTCCAGGGGTTACTCACGTGCGTCCCCCACGTAAGCCTATGTTACCAGTCTGGGACTTGAACTTGGGTCTTATCTGCCCTGCAGGGGTCTCCCTTCGGGCCCCTCTGTACATTCTTACGCTTAAGGTAGTCTTTTTGGTGGCTATTACTTCTGTTAGGCGTGTTTCTGAGTTGGCGGCGCTTTCCTTCAAGCCCCCTTACTTTGAGAGACACCAGGACAAGGTGGTCCTTCGTTTTAAGTCAGACTTTCTGCCTAAGGTTGTTTCTGCTTTTCATCTCAATCAAGACATTGTTTTGCCTTCTCTGTGTCCTAATCCTAGTAACTCTAAGGAGAGGGTTTTACACTCTTTGGATGTAGTCAGGACTCTGAAGTTCTGTTTGGTGGCTACTGAATCCTTCAGGAAGACCGATGCTCTTTTTGTGCTCCCTTCTGGTTCTAAGAAGGGTCTGGCTCCGTCAGGCTGTGATACAGGCCCACTCTGCTAAGGGGAAGGAGCCTCCCTTCCGCCTTACTGCTCATTCTACTCGTGCTATTGGTGCCTCTTGGGCTTTTCAGCACCAAGCTTCTGTTGAACAAGTTTGCAAGGCCGCCACTTGGTCTTCTGTTCATACTATTTCTAAGTTTTACAAGGTTGATTTTAAGGCCTCAGCTGATGCTGCTTTTGGTCGCAAAGTTCTGCAGGCGGCAGTGGTTTAAACTGTCTGCTGTTGCTTTTGGGGATCCCACCCTACCTTACGGACACTGCTATTGGATGTCCCATGAGTAAGGATTATTCTGGAACAGGACATGTTGTATACTTAGAATAATACAATTCTGTGATTACTCACCTGTAGAATTGGTATTATATGTATACAGCACATCCTGTTCCACCCCACCCTTGTTATCATTATTTTTAGTTACCTCTTTATGGTGTTTGCTATGTTCAATATTGATAATGGTTATAGTTCTCCCGGCTTCATTTTAACTGCTTTTCAATACTGGGGAATTTTGTGGGAGGTCCCTGGTATATATGGGGCCGGGAGGAGCCACTTTTCTGTCTCTGCAGTCCAGCGCCATCTTGAGGATGTATTACCCATGAGTAAGGATTATTCTGGAACAGGACGTGCTGTATACGTATAATACCAATTCTACATGTGAGTAATCACAGAATTGTATTTTCTTTTTCCCCGGGGGGAGGAATGTGGTGGGTTTTGGTCCACTTTAAAGAAAAAAAAAAAGCATCTCGCTAATATACCGTATTTTTCGCCCTATAAGACGCACTAGTTTTCCCCAAAAGTGGGGGAAAAATGTCCGTGCGCCTTATCGGGCGAATGTAAAAAAATAAAAATAAAAAAAAACTCACCCTTCCCCGCCGCTCCCGCGTTGTTTGCCACACTGCGGGAGGCCAGAGGAGCGACGGGGGCTCTGTCCCGGTCCCGCCGCTGCGATCGATGTCTTTTCAGGCAGCAATGACAGCGGCGGGGCCAGAGACAGAGCCCCTGCCGCTCCTCCATCTGCTGCCTCTTCTGGGCTCAGAACATGCGAGCACGAAGGTCCGGGCAGTGGGTGGGCGTGGCCTGCACCGGTGCAGGCCACGCCCACCCGCTGCACGGACCTTCGTGCTCGCATGTGCACAGGAAGCAGATGGAGGAGCGGCGGGGGCTCTGTCTCTGGCCCCGCCGCTGTCATCGCTGCCTGAAAAGACAGCGATCGCAGCGGCGGGACCGGGACAGAGCCAGCTCGTGAATGGGGTGGGCGTGGCCAGCGCCAACGCTGCGGCGCAAGTCACGCCCACCCCATTCACGGAGCCGGCCGCTCAGCGCAGCGGTGTCAGCGGACAGGTGAGTTTAACTTTTTTTTTTTATATACATGGCGCCTGCCTATACTAATAGGGGGAGGGGGGTGGGAATGGTGGGAGAGGGGCCACACTGCCTATGGGAATGGGGGGAAAGGGGCCACACAGCCTATACTAATGGGGGGAGGGGGATCCCACACTGCCTATGGGAATGGGGGAGGGGGATGCCACACAGCCTATACTAATGGGGGGAGGGGGATGCCACACAGCCTATGGGAATGGGGAGAGGGGGATGCCACACAGCCTATGGGAATGGGGAGAGGGGGATGCCACATAGCCTATGGGAATGGGGAGGGAGGGAGGCCACACAGCCTATACTAATGGGGGGAGGGGGATGCCACACAGCCTATGGGAATGGGGAGAGAGGGATGCCACGCAGCCTATACTAATGGGGGGAGGGGGATGCCACACAGTCTATGGGAATGGGGAGAGGGGGATGCCACACAGCCTATACTAATGGGGGGAGGGGGATGCCACACAGCCTATGGGAATGGGGAGAGAGGGATGCCACACAGCCTATACTAATGGGGGGAGGGGGATGCCACACAGTCTATGGGAATGGGGAGAGGGGGATGCCACACAGCCTATACTAATGGGGGGAGGGGGATGCCACACAGTCTATGGGAATGGGGAGAGGGGGATGCCACACAGCCTATACTAATGGGGGGAGAGGGGGATGCCACACAGCCAATGGGTATATGGGGAATGGGAGGGGGGCATCCCACACGGCCTATGGGAATGGGATAGGGGAATGCCACACTGTCTGTAATGGTGCGTTTTTGGTTTAAAATATTTTTTTCTTATTTTCTTCCCCCAAATCCTAGGTGCGTCTTATAGGGCGAAAAATACGGTATATAATTTACAAATTGTCGGGATTTTATTTTTGTTCGCCCATCCTTTACATCTTCTATTTGTTTTTTATTCTAATTTTTGTTACCTGCCCATATTTTGGAACTAGCTCTAAATTGGTTTTAAAGTGGACCATTCACCAGGATTTTTACTATTTTGGTCCCCTCCCCAGGGGCATCCTAATGTAACCTGCCCCCTGTGTAAAATCCACTAGAGAGCCCACTTTCACTCACCTTTCCACCATTCCCACTGGGTATGCTCAGGTGCTCGGCCAATCGGCGGTTTATGCAGCACTTACTAATGTGCGACATAAAGCCGCTTATTTAACTTCAGAGCTGCATAGGTGTCGCTGGCGTCTGCATTCCGGGCTCCCCTGTGGAGCACGCGCTTCTGCATGCCCGGCCTAACCGAATGGCTGGGCAATGGGGAGCGTGCACAACTATGTGGGAGCAGGGGATGCAGCCGCCGGCGAACACAGCGTCACGGGAGCCACCAGGAACAGATAAGATTACCGGCATCTCGGGGGGTTTCTCACAGCAGGGCAGGCTAAGAGCCTGAAATCTAAAATTTTTCAGGGCAGTTGCAGGGGGATGATTGGTCCACTCTAATGGAAGTGTGTTAAAAAAAAATAATATATATATATATATATATATATATATATATATTTCTCTCTCTCTATCTCTATCCGGCCCTCTCTCCTCTTCACCCGGGGGGCCTCTGATCCCCCACCCCTCTGCCGGGGCTCTTCAGTCTTCAGGAGAGAGCCCGACAGGCTCTCTATTCCTGCCTTCCCGGCGGGCGCCACCATCTTCACGATGAGGTCATCCCGGTTCGCTGTGGCTCAGCTTTCAGATGCCCAGGGATCGGTGGGCAGAGGAGAGAGGCAGGCGATCCTCTGATCTCCTGCCTCCCCCCTCCAGCCATCACCACATCTGTCAACCAATCGGCGTGAGACACAGTAGCTGACAATCGGAAGTGAGTAAAGAAAAAACACTTTTTTTTTAATAAAGACATTTTCTCTGTGTGAAAAGAGCCCGTGACCATAGGCTATGACGTCTTGTAGCCTGCAGGGCCAGGGACCACCAAAGCTGGCCCCTGTGCCCTGTTCTACAAGCCCCCATTGCTTGTACGGTCTGGTTATTCTGGGTAAGGGGGGGCCTCACGCCATTTTTGGGGGGGATTTTTTAAGTGTTTTTAACCCTTAAAATGCAAAACAAAAATGGTGTCCTATCCCCTGGGAAGGGGGGACCTTATGTCATTTTTTAAAATGTAAATTAAAAGTACATTTTATATTATATATATTTTTTTTGTTTTCAATTTTAGTTATTTTTTTTTTTTTCACTATTGGTTAAAGGCACTAATGCTTACCCCTAATTCCTATGACCTCAATGATAAATCTCACCAGCCTTTAGATTATAGGCAGCCTGCTCTATGTTAAGTGCTGAGGCTGCCAGATGCGACGTGTCCTCGTTATACTTGTGAAAGTGTTTTTCCAATAAAGCAGATCGAATGATCGCTTATCTTGGAAGGGTTCTAAGTAAAAAAAAAAAAAAAAAAAAAAATGGGGGGGGGGGGTGCGGCTCTGTGCTGGAGGTAGACCTCCCATGAAGAAATGTCTCACATATGGAAACCCTTTTCCTGCAGTGTATTTTGTTTCAGATTGCGATTTGTTTGAGCTGTTTAACGCCATCAATAACACCGGAACCCAGAGGCCACCAACAGAGCTGCCAGCTTTCTATTCAGCCACAAGCTCTTGGGAGGATAACCGCCTCCCGGCCTTCACAGCGTCTGCTTATTTTAGTGCCCGGGCCTGATCCCGTCCTACTTACAAAGCCTGGGAAATCTGCCCCCCCCCCTCCAATCCAGGAACTTAATCCTGTGAAAATGGCAGCATTGCCCCGATCTTTTTATATTTAGGGCATGTCAAAAGTAATTTGCTTAAAAGAGCGGTATTGCAAAAAATGGCCCAATGATAACAATCCTTATAAATGTACTGGATAACCTCCCAGGTAAGTTATAAAATGGTCTGAGCGGCTGCCACCCCTCCTTTGTTTCTAAATATACTGGATGGCGGGAGGAGGGGTCCCTTATACACCCATCATGAGGAAATATCCAGCCAGGCTTGTTAGTTTTCGTCTGTTTTTTTGTTTTTTTTATTTAAAGTGGACCAAAACCGAGGATTTTAAGAATCTTGGGTTTTGGTCCTTGTTCCCAGGGCACCCCACTGTGTGAACCCCCCCCCCCCCCCCCCCAGGTCGCCTTAACAAACCCTCCTCTTTCCGGTCCTACGACGCGGACACTCGTCCAGTCAACGTGCTCAGATCTGCTGAAGCCCCCTTGTCCAGGAGCTTGTCTAATGCGAGCGGATCCGAGCGCCCTGGCGGCCCCATCCCTCGCTACCTTCTAACAGGGAGCTTGCCTGCGCTGGCCATGCACAAATGCCTGGCGCGGGCACGCGGGTGCCCCAGGGGTAGCGAATATGGAGTCTCTCAGACTTTAAACCTCTTTAAACCTGTCGTCTGTGTCTTAGCTAATCAGACGATTAGCAAGAGTGAGTAAATCCCTGGAATGGTAAGTTTTGAGTATGTTTGGGAGGAGGGGTGTTAAAAATGAGGGGTATGAATGACCCTGGAAAGCAGACCATAACCAGAGATTGTAAAAATCCATGTATTTTTGTGCACTTTAAAGACTCCAGGGCTGGCTGATTTCCCTCACCCCGGGGCATCCCCAGCTGAGATGGCGTGCTGTGTGAAATCGCCCTGGATCACCCACCATTCCACCTTGCCACAATTGAATAGCTATGTATGGCTATGCGCAGTGGAAGAATTTCCTCTGCGAACGGCGGGGATTTCACACAGTGGGGTGCCCCATCGGGACTGACCAAAGCCCAGGAGAGCGAAAAATCAGGCAATCAAACTTCAAAACAAGCCTATAGGAAGCCTTTATACAGGCTTTCAAGCTAATTGATTGCTGGTCCCCATGAACCCTGCGCCACCCTTCCATACATAATTTTTGGTCATGCATTTTTGAATTGATTAGTCATCCAATCAGTGATTGTCCCGCTGCTTGTGATGCCTTGCAGTGTGGTTATAAAATCATATAGTCACACCAATCCCCGCAGCTAGAGGCCAGCACAACTGCTCTGGGATCTGGTGTAAATGGATTCCAGGATGATTCATTTAAAATTGGAATGCCATATTTCAGGTAATCATCAAAAGGTGTTGTTTTTTCTTCAATCGGACCAAACAACCTTATTTTTTTTTTTTTTTTTTTTCTTTCTGCCACTCTGGGATTTGGTTTGCTTAAAGGGTAGGTTCATCAAGTTTACAATCTTTTAGACTCCAGGGCTATCCGTTAGTGGTATTAGAGACACTTTTACAGGGACATCTCATTTTGGGTATGGACAGGTATAGCCATCCAAAATCTTCTGCCTCTGGGGTCAGTGATGCGTGTTGGGGCATGTATAAAACAAAAAAATAAAGCTTAAAACTAGTTAATCATAGCAAAGTGTATTGTCCTCAGATGCTGAATGCAGGAATCCTTGGCGGAGTTGCTATTTAACTATTGCCTTTTTTTCCAGATACACCGGAGCTGATGGGCCGAGCGGGTTTGGGTTCGAGCTTTCTTTCAGGCTAAAAAGAGAGCCAGAGGAATCTGCACCGCCGACATGGCCTGCAGAGCTGATGCAGGGTCTGGCCAGATATGTTTTCCAGTCAGGTAAACTTGTTGTAAAGGTCTGTCCTCCTTAATATGTTTTAAAGTGGATCGAAACACAGGGTTTCACTATCCCATATTGGGGCCCTGTAAAGTGGACCAAAACCCAGGCCCAGAGGCTGCGCATGTGCCGTAGGATCGGGGAAAGGTGAGTTGGAGTGGGCGACCTTGGGGGTTTCACACAGAGGGGCATCCCACATCGGGGTGCCCTGGCGGAGCAGGGATCAAAATCGTGGGTTTTGGTCAACTTTAAAGGGCCACTCCCCTTCCTGCAAACTACACATAGCCCCCACTCCATCCCCTCTAAATAGCGATTATGCTCATGTAATAATATAAAAAAAGATATTCACCTTCACCCCGAATCCAGCCCCTAAGTCGAATGGGCGGACAGGAGCGCGCGTGATGTGAAGAGTAGCCAAGCAGATGTCCGGGGCTTGTGGGAAGATGGTGGTGGGCGTTCGATGCCGCAGATGGGGGCTGGATTCAGGGTGAATGTGAGTGGTGGGGGTTATGTGTATTTTGCTGGAAGGGGCTGGAGTGGCCCTTTAAAGTAAAATTATTTCACAGAATGTCCTGTTATATAGCCCTTCAACAGGCTAACTTTCCAGCCGTAAAGGGAAACTCGCTTTTTGTCAAGTTTTTAGTGTTCGGCCTAATTGTTTTCCTCTTCTGGGATATAAAATAAACATTTGTGTTAGGATTGTGCCCCCAGACCTGTGATTTACTTATCAGCACGCTGTCTCCACGTTTCCTATATTCCTGTGGCTCTGTGTTGCTAAAGTGGGAGCGGCTTTCTTGGCCTTGAGTAAAAACGGACTTCAAATCCCAGAATCCTTCCAATGTAATAGGCGAGCTAATCAGCAGCTTTGGCTAAATCACGCAGCATGAATTCCTCAGGGGGAATTTCAGCGACCAGCCCTGGAATCTTTTAGACTCCAGTGCCGTGATTCAATCGGTAGTAAAAAATTCAATTCATGAGAAAAAAGAGCAGGTGGCTCTCATTGGACGAGAGCCCGTGCATTCGCCATTGGAGCTGAGAAAGGTGAGTTGTTTTTAATGGCCTCTTGGAGGGGGGAGTGGGGTTCACACAGGGAAAATTCAGCAGCCGGCCCTGGAATCTTTGCTCTGCTTTGTTCTGGACCTTTAGCATCATTTTAAAGTGGACCAAAACACAGGATCTTGACTATCCTGTGTTTTGGTTTTTGCCCATCGGGAATGCCCCACTGTGTGAGACCCCCCAGGTTGCCTAATCTACCTCACCCTTCCTTAGCCCTATGGTGCATGCGCAGCCTCTCGTCTAGTCAGTGCGCTCGGTTCTGCTCCCGTCCAAGAACTCATCTAAAGCGAGCAGATCCGAGCGAGCTGGCGACCGCATCCCCTGCTACCCTTTAACAGAGAGCTTGCCCACGCCGCGCATTCACAAATGCCTGGTGTGGTCACGCGCCCTGCCAAAGGGTTAGCGGGGATGTGGCCGCTGCTCACGCATGCGCCTTTGGACTGGGAAAGAAGGTGAGTTTTCGGGCGACCTGGGGGGTTTGACACAGCGGGGGCATCCTGAATCTGGATGCCCTGGTGGGAGCGAGTATGCCTGCCCTGGAGTCTCAAAGAGGATGGGTTTTGGTCCATTTTAATAAAAAGCCCAAACCCTTACAAAATTATTCCCCAGCATCTAAAATTAATATATTTTAAGTTTTTAGTCACTTATTATTCTTTCCCCCACTGGGCTGCAACTTTGGTCAGGACTCCAGGATACGGGAGCCGCCATCTTGCCTCAGAAGCATCACATACTGAGGAGAGGAGAGCGGGATAAAGTGCAGGGGGGGTTATAGCTGTGCTTTGCACAGTCAGAGCAGGGCTGGGGGAGGAAAAATACCATTTTGTGAATACTCACCTTGTAAAATGGGTATTATGAGTATGTCACACACCCTGCTTCAAGAATCCATAACATGTGGTAATATCGTCCTGAAGAGGGCGTTCCTGCAGAGATGATAGCAAAAGAAAGCCCCTCCCTGATCCATAAATACCTGGGACCTCCCACTCACTACCCAGTATACAGAAGCAGTAAGGTAAGGGACCAGGAAGAGGCAAATATAAACAACAACCACGCAAAGTTCGCAATAAAGAGGATCCTGAATACAAAAGGGCGGGTTGAAGCGGGGTGTGTGACATACTCATAATACCCATTTTACAAGGTGAGTATTCACAAAATGGTATTATTCTTAGTATGTCACACACCCCGCTTCAAGAATCCATAACATGTGGGACATCCAACAGCAGTGTCCATAACAAGGGCGGGGATCCAAAACTAGGCAACAATGCACAACCCTAAACCACAACAGCTTGCAAAACTTTGCGGCCAAAAACAGCATCCGCTGAAGCCCGAACATCAACCTTGTAAAACTTGGAAAAGGTGTGAACAGAAGACCAGGTAGCGGCCTTACAAACTTGCTCAACAGAAGCCTGGTGCTGAAAAGCCCAGGACGCACCAACTGCACGAGTAGAATGAGCAGTAACACGAAAAGGGGGACTCCTCCCCTTGGCAGAATAGGCCCCAATGATGGCCTGACGAATCCATTTACTAATGGAAGATTTGGCAGGAGCCAAACCTTTCCTAGGCCCGCAGGGCACCACAAAGAAAGCATCAGTCTTACGAAAGGAAGACGTAACCTCCAGATAATGTTCCACAACACGAACTACATCCAAGGAATGCAAAGCCCTTTCCCTGTCGTCACTGGGATTTGGGCATAGAGAAGGCAAAACAATGTCCTGATTCAGATGAAACTCCGAGACCACTTTAGGAAGAAAATCCTGCTTGAAACGAAAGACAACCTTGTCCTGATGTTTCTCGAAGTACGGAGCTTTAATGGATAAAGCTGCCAACTCAGAAACACGCCTAACCGAAGTGATAGCCACCAAAAAGGCCACCTTTTGCGTAAGAGAAGACAAATCTACCTCATTCAAGGGCTCAAACGGAGGGCCCTGGAGAGCAGAAAGAACCAGGTTCAAATCCCAAACTGGAACAAAAGGCTTCCTAGGAGGCCGAACATGCGTAACACCCTGGAAAAAGGTCTTGACTAAGGGATGAAGTGCAAAGGACCTTTGGAAGAACACCGCCAGGGCAGAAACCTGCCCTTTCAATGTACTAAGCTGGAGCCCCAGATCTAGACCATGTTGAAGAAACTCCAAAATTCTAGGTATGGAGAACTCTCGACAAGAGAAAGACCTGCTTTCACACCAGTCAATATAGGCCCTCCAAGTCCTGTAGTAAATAGAAGAGGAAGAGCGCTTTCTGGCACAGATAAGAGTCTGAATCACCGCGTCAGAAAGACCTTCTTCCTTCAAGATGGCGGTTTCAGCAGCCATGCCGTCAAAGCCAGCGATGGTAAATTGGGATAGCGTAGCTGACCCTGGGTGAGCAGGTCCGGCAGCAGAGGCAGGGCAAACTGATCCTCTGCCAATCTTACAAGGTCTGCGAACCAAACTCGCCTTGGCCACCTTGGGGCCACCAGAATTGCCGACGCGCCGTCCAAGGCCAGTTTGCGCACCACTCTGGCTAGCAATGGGAACGGAGGAAACAGGTAAAGGAACCCCAGATCCCTCCAGTTCAGAGACATGGCATCCACTGCCAGAGCCAGAGGATCCTGCGAGAGAGACACAAAGACTGGGAGCTTGTGATTGTGACGAGAAGCAAAGAGGTCCACCGCTGGGACCCCCCACCTGAGACATATCGAACGAAACACCTTGGGACTGAGAGACCACTCCCCCTGACGAGAGGAGGCCCTGCTCAGCAAGTCCGCCTCCGTGTTCTCCACCCCCGGAATGTAGACTGCTGAGATACACGGGACGTGGGTCTCTGCCCAGTCCAGAATCAAAGACACTTCCCTGAGGGCACTCCTGCTGCGAGTCCCTCCTTGGTGATTGATGTAAGCAACCGCCGTCCTGTTGTCCGACCGGACCTGCACTGGCAGGCCTCTCAACTGATGAGTCAAGTGAAACAGAACCAGCCTGATGGCTCTCAACTCCAGAACATTGATGGGTTCGTGAGCCTCCTGCGGGCCCCACAGACCCTGAAACTGGAGGTCCTTCCAAACACCCCCCCCAACCTGACAGACTGGCATCCGTGGTGACTGTTTCCCAACACGGAGCCAGAAAAGATCTGCCCTTCAACAGATTGACCGACCCCAGCCACCACTGCAGGGATCGACGAACTCGGGGAGTCATCAGGAAGGACTGATCCAACGATAGAGGAGACTTGTCCCAAGCCTTCAACAGATGAAGCTGAAGCGTCCTTGTGTGAAACTGCGCAAAGGGGACTGCCTCGAATGAGGCCACCATTAACCCCACCAGCCTCATCCCTAGCCGGATGGTCGGATGAAGGGTTGACAAGAGAAGCCGAACTAACTCCTGAATCAAAAGAATCTTGGCCTGGGGCAGAAACACCCTGGCCTGTGAAGTGTCCAGAGACATTCCCAGAAAGGTCAGAATTCTGGACGGAGATAGAGAAGACTTGGGGTGATTGATCACCCAACCGAACCTCTCCAGAGTAAACACCACCGCTCTGGTGTCCAACTCCGCTTGGTTGAAGGAAGAGGCCATGATCAGTAGATCGTCCAAATAGGGCACGATGCGGATACCTTGAACCCTTAGCAGAGCCATCACTCCCGCTAGCACCTTGAACACCCGAGGAGCTGAGGTGAGACCGAAAGGAAGTGCCACAAACTGAAAGTGCCGATCCTCCACCACGAACCTGAGAAACCTCTGGTGAGCTGGAAAAACCGGAACGTGTAAATATGCATCCTTGATGTCTATGGACGTCAGAAAATCTCCCTGACGAAGAGAATGAATGGCCGAACGCAGCGTTTCCATGCGGAATTTCCTCGGCCGGATGAACCTGTTGAGGAACTTCAGATCCAAGATGGGTCGGACCAGCCCGTCCTTCTTGGGTACCGTGAACAGATTGGAATAAAAGCCCCTGCCCCGATCTGAAGGGGGCACTGGGCAAATGACAGCCATGTCCAGAAGATTCTCCACTGCCACCAGGAGCCCCTGCGCTGCCAGAGGCTCCGGCGGCATCCGAGACCTGACAAATCTGGAAGGGGGGCGGAGCTCGAACTCCAGCTTGTAACCGGAAGACACCACTTCCCGGATCCATCTGTCCGAGACCTCTTGATCCCAGATCTGAGAGAAGTGCTGCAGCCGTCCCCCCACCCGCATGGGTGAGGGCGCCCCCTCATTGCTGAGCCGGCTTAGCCGCCGGTTTGGGCTTAGAGCCCCAACTGTATCCAGCACGGGCACGTCCTCTACCCCTGCTTCCAGAATCTCCTCTGGAAGAGGGAAATGCAGAACCCCTGCCAGATCTGGCTCCCCGAAAGGAGGGGTTAAAGGCAGGCGCCCCCCGAAAGGAGCGGCGTTGTTTCTTACGTTGAGGTAACCTACCACCCTTGGTGACAGAGTCCAATGTCTCTCCAAAGAGCCGTAGACCCACAAAGGGTAAAGCCGTCAGTGACTTTTTGGACATGAAATCGGCCGCCCACTGGCGCAGCCACACCGACCGCCGGATAGCCACAAGCAGAGCCGACGTCCTACCACACATCATCAAAGTGTCATCTAAGGCAGTCAACACAAAGGATAAAAACAACTCACATCGTTTAAGGCTAAGGAACTCGTTACTACCAGGACGAAGCCCAGAAGAAGACAACAGGTCCCTGACCACAGACCTGGCAGCCAAAACCATTAGTTCCGAAGCACACACAGGCCGGATGGCCGACCCAATACTGGTAAAGCCATGACAAGCCATCTGATCAATACGTTTATCCTCTCCATCTTTGAGAATGGAGCAATCAGGTCTGTTTAAAACCGAGGAGTTGGATAACCCCAAAACCGGAGCATCTACCTCGGGGGGAGACGCCCAGCGCTTGACCGCCTCAGGAGGAAAGGGATATTTCCTATCCCACCCCTGAGGGATGCCAGGGAGCCGAGCCGGCCTATCCCATTCCTTGTCAAAATGCCGCTGCGTAGGAAACTCCAGGCGCGGCCTGGATTCCTCAAACAATTCACCCTTCTGGTGTGACACCTCCTCTGGAGGGGAAATGTTCAGAACTTCCAGCATCAGAGACAGAGCGTGAGGAGAGTCCAAGGATCTCCCTAAGTCAGAAAGCTCGGCATCAGCGCCAGCAGACTGCTCATCGTCCGAAAATTCTGAACCCTCATCAACCTCCCCGTCCTCTAGCTGGGGATAATCGGACCAATCCAGATTATCTCTGTCATCAAGATCATCCACCGGCGGAGCCGGCGACAAATGCTTTCTCTGGGACGGGGGCTTACGGGCGACCGAGCTAGAGAGCATTTTCTCAAGGCTAGCCAATCTGGCGCACATTTCAGATTGCAGGTCCCTGCCCATGACAACGTCACACGGGGCACGAGTCAAGGCGGGAGGGGGAGTTGAGGCGACCGGCTGTGCTGACCCCGATGCTTGGGGTTCGGACTGCCGCGTAATAGTTTGCTGTGCACATGGTATACAGAGTAACACATCATCCCCAGCGATGGAAACCCCACACAACATACACTTTTTGGGATGCCCCGAAGGGGTCCCAGTCCCAGTATCAGGGGATGCCTCCATAAGGTGAACTTTGAATAGTCGCTAAGACCCAGGGAATTACGCCAATTAGACAACCCGGGATGCCCCTTTAATGTCCCGAGTGGGAGGATTTGTGAACATATAAAATGAACCCAGGGATGAGGACCGGGAGAGAACCTCTAATACTATAGAAGATCAGAATTACAAGCCTCCGTTCTGAAAGAAGAAGAAAGAAAGAACCATGAGAAAAAGTAGCAACAAGAAGCAAAGTAAAAAAGAGAAAGGCCACAGGCCACTCACAGCACCGCCGGGACGTCACACGGCCACCCGATCGTGAGGAGAAATCATTTCTGACAGAAAGAAGAGGAGGAGGGGGCGTGGCCAGCGCGGGACGCGCGCGTTGCTAAGGTCACGCCCCCCCCCTCCTATGCCTAGCAACAGTCCTCAGCGGCGCTGGGAAGGTAGTGGGCGGGCCGCGATTGCGCGCCGCAAGTCCGGCCCCGCCCCCATAAGAATCGTGAGGGGAAAAATCCCCTCATGAAAAGAGCGCCAAACCGGCCGGCGCCGCAGCTAATGTACTGCTGCGGTGCTTGGCCAGTGTTAACCACAGCAATAAAAGAAGGCCGGGAGGAACGGACCTCCTATACCCTCCTATACCTTACATAGAGAGACCCTGAGGTAAAATACCTCCATTTTGAGCAGGGAAACCGCAGCACAGCACGGAGGCCTATAATATAGACGGCCGCGGTGCTGATAAAATTAAAGAGACACACACATAACAAAAAGTTAAGACAGTGCAGAAAGTAAAGAGTGTAATAAAAAAGAGGACTCACTCCCCCCATCCCCACAGTGGAAAAAGGATCCTGGGAGGGCCATTCCCATATTAAGGCTAAGGGACAGGGCATCCCAAACCGGGGTCACCAACCCGGTAAAGCCGCCTACCCTCTTGTATAGGGTCTCACGGCGGAGCGTTGCTCCTAAGCACCAGAGGTGCCAATATACCCTCGCCTGGACCTGCAGCCACGGCTGGGAGGCATATATATTAAGGGGAAAAAGAGGTCCAAACGGAAAAAATACATAACGGGCCGGGAAACATCCCGGCTACCTTAAATCCCCCTGTGCAAGGAGGAGCCATCATCTTCTGACTTGCTCGCCGTCTGCAGAGATGGAAAACTGGGTAGTGAGTGGGAGGTCCCAGGTATTTATGGATCAGGGAGGGGCTTTCTTTTGCTATCATCTCTGCAGGAACGCCCTCTTCAGGACGATATTACCACATGTTATGGATTCTTGAAGCGGGGTGTGTGACATACTAAGAATAGGACAGCAATCCCAGAATGCAGATCGGCACAGTCAAGACACTTTGCCATCTTGGATGTTTTTAGGCTCAGAAAATGCACTAGGTGCAGGTAGGATGTTTTTTAATGTGGGCAATCTGTATTTACAGTTGGGGGAGGGGGAAACATACAAGATAGGCCCTTTATCAGGGTGAAGGTCCGCTTTAATGAGTTTGTGTCCTCAAAGTCTGCCTCTCACTTGGTCATTACAGAGAACACGTTCTGCAGCGGCGATCACGTGTCGTGGCACAGCCCCCTGGACAACAGCGAATCTCGTATTCAGCACATGCTGCTGACCAAAGACCCCCAAATGCAGCCTGTGTGTACCCCGTTTGGCGTTGTGTCCTTTTTACAGGTTAGCGCACTAAACTTTATACACTGTCCGGCTTTTATCTTCGGTTCATATACCGGGTATCCAATTAGAATGCATTATTTTTGTATTTTTATTGATTTCCGCATTACTTATGCGCTATTTTATTCCACAGATAGTTGGCGTTTGCACTGAAGAGTTACACGCAGCGCAGCAATGGAACGGCCAGGGAATATTGGAGCTACTTCGCACTGTCCCTGTGTAAGTATAACGCTGGAGCCTCCTCATACACCTCCATTAGTCTCCTTTGATGTATGGGCATTCCATACATGGCTAAAAAGAGGACCAGGTGCTGGGAGATTTAAAGTGGACCAAAACCCACAGATCAGCCGAGGAATCTTTAAGGTTCCCGAGCCAATTCATTCCCCTCACACCCCCTGCAACGCTGTGTGAGACCATTCCCCCCCCCCCCCCCAGTCGCCTATAAACTCGCCTTATTCTAAGCATACAGCACGTCCTGCTCAATCTATAATAATTACACATGGGTAATCCTCCGCCAGAGGGCGCTGTTCACTGGAGACATGCAAAAACAGGCTCCTCCCGGCCCTTCATATACCCGGGGACCTCCCACAAATCCCCAGATTTCTCTGCAGTGCTGACTGCGATGACATGAAGTATCAACTCTCTCGCAGGTGAGCGAGGCTTTTACAGCCTGCGGCCCTGCAGGACTATTACCACCCATCCTCTTCGATAAGGACGTGCCTCCCAGCCTGGGCTGCGCTGGTCGGGTGAAGGTAGGCAGCACCTCGTGTGCTCACGGAGCTACGCTCCACCGCAATCCCCCACCATAGGGTAGGCGGTTTAGGCCGATGGTGAGCCTTCAATAGATGCCCCTCCCGCATTGTTGCCCGTGCCCCTCATAGCGATGATCCCTGGGTGCAGGTCCGCTTCTCCCTCGCTTCCTCCCTTAGCTCGGGGGAAAAGAAAGGGGGGGGTATGTGTGTGGCGGTCCCAGCGTTATGTTAACACGTTTATGGCCATTGACTTTTTATTTAAACTTGGGTGTCAGTGCCGCGCTCCTTGCTCCACATAAACCTTGTCTGGTTGTGCGCGTGTGTCTCCTTTCATTACATGAAGTGTGCAGCCCGGGCGGCAGCATCATTCTCTAGTGCTGAGAGCAATCTCTTTAATTACACTCTGTATGTGTGTCCTATCCACTACTGTCATTGACGTTGCGCTGGTTAGAGCTTTGCGCTCTTTGGGGGAGGCGGGGACTTGGCATGACGCACCCTGCGTCACGGCCAGATCAGGCTGCCCCTCGAGGTTCGCTTGGCGCCATTTTGACGGTCTTCGCGCGTGTGGTTGCGATCCGCCTCCTCCCTTGGTCATGTAAGTGCCCTCCCGGGCGGTTTTTGTTCCTATGATTTTTTATTCAGCTGCGCATGGCACTGACACCCCCCCTCTTATCCCCTTTATGTCTTTCAGACGCCAAGATTTCGGTGGCTTCTCCCGGCCTGACATATATTATAGCGGGTTCACATAAAAAAATTCTCCCACATTCCTAGCGGGTCTTGGGGCATCCAGGGTTGCCTATTGCGTAAATCCCGGCGGGCATACTGCTCAGATAATCACCATATGGAGGCATCTCAGAATTATGTACCCAGGGTCCCTCTGGGACATGACCGGCTGTGTACAGTGTGTGGTCAGCCCCATGCTGATGCTGACAGAGCACAGGTCTGCGGACCGTGTGCTGAACAGGCACTGACCCTGCAATCAGGTTTGCCAGTGGCTGCACCTCACTTCAATATACCTGTCTCCCCGGACCTAAATCTCACTCCGGATGAGTCTCACTCGAGCGGGGATGACCAGCAAGTCGTGCCGCGCAGGCTGCCTATGGCTGAGCAGGTGCTGTCTAGTTTGATACTGATGAATCTGCTGCTATGCAGGACCTTGATCCTTCTGATGAAGGCGAGCTATTCTCCGATTCGGGCTCCTCGGATGAGATGCCCTGGAGCCGTGATGATTCTGGGCCCGGTTCTTGGGGCCTGTGTGACACAGATGAACTACTTATTAAAATCTTTGGGGTTTTGTCAATATCCCCTCCTGGAGAGGCTCCCAAACCTAAGAAGGAGAGTTTCCACACAGCGCCGCCGCGCTTGGAATTCCTGGAACAGGAGCATTTCCAGAATCTTATATCCAAAGAATGGGAATCGCCTTGTAAACTTAAAGGGGTCCCAGGGGTCTGGGATTGGAAGTACCCTTTCCCTCCTGATGTGGTTAACTTTTGATCAGCACCTCCTGTGGTGGATGCACCGATTATAGGGGTTACTAACCCCCCTTCATGACTGCTCCTTATTACCGTACCCTTCGGGATGCTGAGGACCGGCGCATTGACAGACTGGCTTCCCACGCCTTTTCGTGTGCAGGGACGGCTCTGCGCGGCTTGGCAATAAGTGGACTCCTGGTCACAGGGGCTCTGTCCCTCTTTGCTGACACCTTATTTTCACCAGGCAGGATTGCAGCTGGTGGGCCCGTTGGTGGGTATCAGATGATGTCCCTTATATACAGAGCCCTTGGGCTCTTCGGCACAGTAGGTTATTGATCCCCCTTGGTACGGTGGTTCCTCTTGAGCTGGTTACATTCAAGGACCCTGTCAGGGGGCACCCCCTTCTTTGCTTGCATCTTCCTGTGAATGGTCACCTTGGTGCCAAGCCTCGCAGGTTGGCGGGGGGGATTTTCTTCCAAAACCCCCCCGCGGTTCCTAGGTAGGGTCCCTTAGAGGGTCCATCTTACCTACTGATTTTCTTAAAACAGTGAGCCTTCAGTTGGCTCTATCTTGCTGGACCTCTCCTATTCCGGGCCTGTCTACTTGGGGACTCTTGGCCTGTCGGAGGACAGTGGTCTGTAATTTTTTAATTGGTCTGGAGCTTGAAGCAGGATGATTCTCCTGGAAGGTTTCTGATCCTGATCCAGGTGGGGGTCTATGTTCCCGGCACCTCAGTGGTATTCACTCCAATGGATGTCCTTCAGTGGCAGGTTGTGCTATCCTGGTGTCCCTCTGAGAGCCAACTAGGATGGCTCTGTTGGGTCTCGTTAATATCACAGGGGCTCTGCCCTTGTTTTTACTGCCCCGGATTATTCTGACTCTGGTCATGGGGGCTTAGTATTTTTATGTCTGGACATTCTATTTTATTTAGTTTTCCTGGTTGTTCTTGTCCCTTAGGGGGACTGATGCCCCTTGCGGTCTGCGGGCGCCTCCATATGTATGCACCTGATCTCGTTTGCTTCCAGGGCCTATGCGCCTTTTGGACTGATCTGACTTGGATGGTTTGCCTTCCTGGTGCTGAGTAAAGGTTTCGGATTCTTGCTGATCCTTGTTAGTGTAGGGGTCAGTATCCCCGCCTGTCTTGCGGGAGACCAGTTTTTCAATTCCCCGTTGGGGAGAGTTCGAAGTTTTACCGAGGCTCCTGTTGCATTTGGGCTGGTCAGGCCGTTACTCTGGCCTATTCCTTTAAGGGGAAGAATCTTCCTCTTTTTATTCTGTTCTTCTTGTGCTTGGGTACCTTTGGCCCTTCAGCACCAAGTTTTCTGTTAAACAGGTTTGCTAGACCGCTGTTTTTTTCTGTTCCTACCTTTTCAAAAGTTTTTGTTATCAGATTGACGTTAGAGCCTTTGCTCATGTCGTGCTTGGTAACAAGGTTTGCAGGTGACAGCGCCTTTACTGTCTGCTGTGCCTTTTTTGTTGGGGATCCCACCCTACTTTATGGACACTGCTATTGGATGTCCCACGTGTAAGTATTATATTGGAGCAGGACGTACTGTATGCTTAGAATAATACAATTCTGTGAAATACTCACCTGTAGAATTGGTATTATACGCATACAGTACGTCCTGCTCCACCCCACCCTGGTTTTACATTTTTCTGGATCCCCTGTATGGTGATTGTTATCATTGCTATTGTTACCAGTTTGGTGGTTGGCTTCTCCCGGCTTCTTTTCTCACTGCTTTTCGATGCTGGGGATTTGTGGGAGGTCCCCGGGTATATGAAGGGCCGGGAGGAGCCTGTTTTTGCATGTCTGCAGTGAACAGCGCCCTCTGGCGGAGGATTACCCACGTGTAAGTATTATATTGGAGCAGGACGTACTGTATGCGTATAATACCAATTCTACAGGTGAGTATTTCACAGAATTGTATTTTTTTCACATCCAGCTACAGGTCCCTTTGATGCTTCCCTGTTTTGTGGTCAGTTGGGAAAACCCTCTTTTTTTCGCCATTCGGGAATCATTTATCCCTGAGGAAGAATCTGAAGGAGAGGTTTCTTCCCCTGAGGAAGAAGACGATCAGGCCTCAGGTGGTTCTTCCTCGGCTAAGACCAGGTATTTGTTTCCACCGGCAGACTTGCCTTTCCTCTTGCACATGATTTACCTATCCATGGATATAGAGGAAAAGGTTGCAGGTCCTAAATCAAAACAGGATAGCTTTTATCCGGATTTGGCTCTGGATTCTTCATATTCATTTCCTTTTCATGACTACTTAAAGGACATGATTTTGGAGGAATGGAAAGATCCATCAAAGAAAGTGTATAGATCATGAGGTCTTAAACGTAGATATCCTTTTTCGGGGGAGGATTCGCATCTATGGGAAAAATGTTCCAAATTGGATGCCCCTTTTGCCAAAATCTCTAAAGGAGCAGGTTTAGCGTTTGAAGATTTTGGGGTTCTTAGTGATCCCCTGAATAAGAAAATGGATTCACTGCTTAAGAAGGCTTGGCAAGTGGAGTGTAATGTATTAAGGACAAATTTGGCATCCAATTGTGTGATCAGAAATTTAGGATTTTGGCTCTAACAACTTAAAGATTGTCTTTTGGAGAGATCTAGTCTGGAAAAGATTTTAAAAGCTTTACCAATTCTTTTCAGCTACGGCTTTTGTTACGGATGCCATGGCTGAATCAATTAATTTTTCGGCACAAAATATGCCTGTAACCAATTCCGTACAGAGGACTCTTTGATTGAGGACCTGATCTGGCAATATTGGTTCAAAGCTATGCCCTTCAGAGGTGAGTGTCTGTTTGGGTCAGACTTGGGTAAAGTTTTGGATATGACGGCAGACAGGAATAAATGTTTCCCGCCTCGTCCTAGAGCTTTAGCTAATAAAATGTTTTTTCCCAAGAATTCTTTTAGGCGTCCCTTTCTTAAAACAAGGGTCCTCCTAGAAGATCCAGGGGTGCTTCTTCCTCTTCCAATGCTTCAAGAAAGAGCAACCTTAGAGGTTCCACCTTGTTTGGAACCTACCAGGCAAAGCCCAAAAAGCAATGACGCCAATGCTCTAATTGGCGCCAGGCTAAGAAGTTTTTGCACAGCCTGGCAAGGCCTGTTGGATTGCCCTTTCATTGTAAGAGGAATTACGGAAGGGTTCCACATAGATTTTTCTTTAAGCCCTCCAAAATTTTTGATTTCTTCTCTGCCCAAGGGCGAGGAAGAAAGAGAAGCGTTTTTTCTGAGTCTGGTGGACATGAAGTCAAGGGGAGTTCTTGTTCCAGTGCCCCGGCCTCTGCAGGGGACAGGGTTCTACTCCAGCATTTTTTTGGTAAAAAAGAGCTCAGGGGGGTTCAGGTTTATTCTGAACTTGAAGAATCTCTATTTGTCCGAGACGGAAATTATTTTTTCAGTAAAGAATATGCTTCTCAGAGGTGCCTTCATGGATTTGATGGGCGCTTATTGGCAAGTACCAATGAGTCCTCTGGCTCAATCTTTTATGAGATTTGCAATAAAAGATGGAGACCAGGTTTTGCATTTCCAGTTTGTCTGTCTTCCCTTCGGCCTAGCATCAGCTCCAAGGATTTTTACCAAGGTTCTGGCAGAGCCTTTGGCATATCTGAGACGCAGAGGGATAGGTGTGGTCGCTTATTTAGACGACCTCTTACTGTTTGCCCAATCAAAGGACAAGTTGTTGGAAAATCTTCATTACACCATGAATCTGTTATCCCGCCTAGGTTGGATTGTGAATTTCAACAAATCAACCCTGGTGCCCTCACCAATTATGACATACTTGGGGTTCGAGATCAATTCGGTCTGCCAGGTCCTTATTCTTCCTCCTCAAAATGTTGTCTCTCCAAGAAGCAGTTTGGTGTATCTGGTCGGACACAGTCCCCTTAATAAGACAAGCAATGAGAGTGCTCAGATTCCTAACGTCATCATTTCCGGCAGTAAGATGGGGTCAGCTTCACTCCAGATTCCTCCAGGGGCATATTCTGAAGAACTGGGACGGAACCCAGGATGGGCTGGAACAACAGCTGCCAATTCCAGGAGAGGTGAGGGATTCTCTGAATTGGTGGTTGAAGGAGAATCGGTTCTCGGAAGGATTACCTTGGGGGGATCCCAGGGAAATGATTGTAACTACGGATGCTTCAGCCTGGGGCTGGGGAGCCCATTGCAAGATGTGGACTATTCGGGGAAGATGGTCAAAGGCCTTAAGTCGATCCTCTTCCAATCTGAGCGAATTAATTGCCATAAAAGAAGCATTATGGCCCTGAAGCCACATCTACAGGGGAAACGTGCAAATCGGGTCGGACAATGCTACTTCAGTAGCTTACAAAAACCATCAAGGGGGAACAAGATCCTCAAGGTTGATGACCGTTGCAGCAGAAATTTTGTTATGGGCAGAAGACATTTTGAAACCCGTGACAGCAGTTCACCTGAAAGGAACCTTAAATCAGGTGGCGGATTTTCTGAGTCGGTCTCCGATCAGAGAATCAGATCCAGAAGTATTCAAGAAGATTTACGAACTAAGAGGCGTCCCGGAAGTGGATCTATTTGCGTCAGCGAAGAACCACAAGGTGGACAATTATTTTTCATTGAATCCGAGGGATCAGGCATTGGGAGTGGATGCGTTGACACAGACATGGCAATTCAATCTAGCATATGCCTTTCCTCCGGTACGTTTAATTCTGATGGTACTAAAGAAGCTCTTCAGGGAACCAGCTACGATTCTCCTGGTGGCTCCATGGTGGCCCAAGAGACCTTGGTTTTCGACTGTGGTGGAACTATCGATTCAGGACCCTTGGGAGATCCCTGTGAGCGCTCATCTCTTATCCCAAGGGCTGGTGTTTTGTCCAAACCCGCAATGGTGGAGGTTGACGGTTTGGACCCTGAGTTCTCCTTACTACAAAAGAAGGGGTATTCAGAGCGAGTCATAGATACTCCTCTTTCAAGCAGAAAGGTTGTAACCAGGAAAATGTATCTTAAAGTATGGAAAACGTTTTAATTCTTGGAAAACTGAAAATGGGAAAGTTTCATTTAGGATACCGGTGATGCTGGATTTTTTACAGCATGGAGTCGACATGGGACTCTGTGTTAATACTTTGAAAGTTCAGCTGGCAGCCTTGTCAGTTTTTTTGGATAAGAGACTATCATCCATTTCTATTATCAAGCGGTTCTTGCTGACAGTCAAACGCTCTAAGCCGGCACCATCCAAGGTGGTTCTGCAGTGGGACTTGGCTATAGTTTTGTCTATGCTAAATTCTCCTCCTTTTTTTCCCAACAAGAATCTGGACATTTAATCTCTCACCTGGAAGGTGTTGTTTTTGGTAGCCATTACTTCAGCCCGCAGAATTAGTGATATACAGGCCTTATCATGTCGTCATCCATTCCTACAGCTGTTTCCAGATCGCATTGTGATGAGTGGATCCTTGTTACCTCTCTAAGGTTGCTTCAGATTTTCACAGATCTCAGGAGATCATTATTCCTTCTATCACGCAAGATGTTCCTGAACTTATGGCCTCGGATGTCAGATCTCCGCTGTTGCATTATCTTCAACCGACCAAGGATTTCAGGAAAGATGACAGCCTGTTTATCTCTTTTGCAGGCCCTAGGAAGGGTCTCAGAGTATCAAAGACTACGTTGGCAAGATGGATGAAAAGTATCATTAAGATGGCTTATAGAGATGTCCATTTACCAAGTGGGGTGACTGTACATTCTACAAGAAGTGTATCTAGACCTTGGACAGAGCAAGCTGGGGTCTCCATGGAACAGATTTGCAAGGCAGCAACCTGGTCTTCAGCTAAGACCTTCGCAAGACACTGGATCTCCTGTCTCAGAAGGATCAGTCTTTTGGCAGAAGTGTGCTTCGTGCGGTTCTTCCCACCCAATGAGGTAGTCCTCGCCTATCTCTCAGGTGTATGCTGCCCGAAGGATGTTTTGAGAAAAATTAAGTTAGGTACCTGGTAACTTTTTTTCTAAACATCCGAAAGGGCAGCATACGCCGGCTTCCCTCCCTTATTGTTTTTAAGATGTGGAGTTGGATTATGTATTAGTTTATGTGGAGTTGTGGGTCTGTATCTTTTCTCTCTTTCAGATCTCTACAACAACTGGGGAAGAGAGGGAGGAGTCAAGACTTTATTTTGGCTGGTGATCACGTGTTCCCCTCTGTGGGAGGAGCCCGGAGGTCTCAGGCGTTTGCTGCTCTTTCGAATGTTTAGGAAAAAAGTTACCAGGTACCTAACTTAAGTTTTTTTTTCAGAGATCAATTGGCAATCATAGATTAATCAAGACTTTTTTCCAGGGAGTTACCCATGTCCATCCACCGCGTAAGTCATTATTACCGGTGTGGGACTTGAATCTGGTTCAGTCTGCTCTCCAGGGTCCTCCCTTCGAGCCTTTGAGGGTCAACATAGACAATGCAGTGTCACTCAAAGTGTTTTTTCTGGTGGCGATCACCTCTGTGCATCGTGTATCAGATAAGGATAAGATAAGGTGGTCTTTCTTTTTAAACCTGATTTTTTGCCTAAGGTCTTCTCTTCCTTTCATCTTAATGAAGAAGTTGTCTTACCTTCCTTGTGTCCAACATCGGCTAATTCCAAAGAACGGACCCTCCATGCCTTGGATGTGGTCAGAGCCTTAAGGTATTACCTGGCTGCGACTGAATCCTTCAGGAAATCGGATTTGCTTTTTGTCTTAACAGAGGGCTCTAGGAAGGGATTGCCACCAGCCAAGTCCACTCTCAGTAAGTGGATTAGACTGGCGGTGGTACAAGCATATTCTGCCAGGGGAAAGGAACCCCCTTTTCGGATCACAGCTCATTCTACTAGGGCTATTGGTGCCTCTTGGGCTTTTCAGCATCAGACATCGGTGGAACAAGTTTGTAAGGCCACCACTTGGTCTTCTGTTCATACACAAAGTTTTGCAAGGTGGAGGTCAGGGCCCCAGCTGACGCTGTTTTTGTCCGAAAGGTGCTTCAGGCGGTAGTGAAATGAACTACATGCTGTTCTACACTGGGGATCCCGCCCATATGGACCCTGCTTTTGGATCCCAATCGTGAAGATATCGTGACAGCCTGGACTGGATGGAGGAGAAAAATACAATTCTGTGAAACTCGCCTGTAGAATTGTTTTTGTATCCATCCAGTCCTGCATGCCTGTTATGGTGATGAACCATTTTTGCTCATAGGACACTAGTTTTTTCCGGCCACATACCCAGTATCCCTCTAACAAGACGCATGCAAACTCGCCTCTTCCCGGTCCTACGGCGCATGCATGGCCACTCGTTCAATCGGCCCGCTCAGAGCCACTGACGTCACGTCGTCTAAGCTTCGTCCAAGCGCGTTGGCGGACGCATCCCTCCACTTCCCTCTAACAGGGAGCGTGCCCACGCCGGCCATTCACAAATGCCTGGTGCAGGCATGCGCCCTGCTAGTGGGATAGTTGGGAAGTGGCCGTGGCTCGCTCATAAGGATGCTCTGAGGGGAGGGAATCGATCGGCCCACTAATCTTCCCAGGCCAACCGGCGTGGGTTTTGGTCTATTTTATGGCCAGCGCGGGCACGCTCCCTGTTAGAGGGTAGTGGGGAATGCGGCTGCCAGCATGCTCGGATTGTCTTAGACAAGCTGACATGAGCGGATCCGAGCGCGCTGATTGGACAAGTGGCCGTGCATCCGCCGTCGGACCAGGAAGGGGTGAGCGTGTTTCGACGACCCGAGGGGTTCACACAGCGGGGCACACCCATTCGGGGTGCAAGGGGCAAGGACCAAATCCCAGGATAGGAAAAATCCTGGGTTTTGGTCCACTTAAAACAACGGCATGTACATATACCAGATGCTTGGCCATAATGCAGTCTGGGGAAATTGTCGATACCCTCTAACAGGGAGCGTGCCCGCGCCGACCATTCACAAATGCCTGGCACGGGCAGGCGCCCTGCTAAGGGAGTAGCAAGGATGTGGTCGCTGCTCGCGCATGCGCCATTGGACCAGGAACAAAGATAAGTTTCCAGGCAACCTGACATGACGTGATCGGATCCGAGTGCACTGACTGGACCCGATCGGGGTGCCCCAGGGGCACCGGATCTATTGCTGGAAAAGGGGAAAAGACATGATGGAGAAACCAACCAAAAGGTGCAGCCAATCCAGAACTGAGCTGCAGTTTGAACTCCTAATACTAAAATGTAAAATTCTCTTTATAGAGCGGGTGGACCTTGGTTAATAACAGATATGAGAAGGGGAGAAACAATCTTTGAAATCGATCCTCATTTGCAGGTATGTCTACATACTCTGATCCAGAATGGGTCCTTTCCTGTGTGTCTTGAGTTTTATATTTAAACGGCACCCTGCAGTGGATACACAAAGGCGCTTTTTTTTCTTTTACAATTTTAAGCAGGAGAGAGTTGACAAGGGAATTGAAACGGAAGGCTCAAACCTCAGTGGAGTCAGCGCCAAATGTGCATGGGACGATTTGAGTCGACCACCAGAGGACGAGGATGACAGCCGGAGTATATGTATTGGGACACAGCCACGGCGGTTATCCGGCAAAGGTAATTGACTTGAGCTGTAACATGTTGGTGTCCAAACTGCTCTTTTAAAGCGGAGCAAAACTCATCAGCGGCCATAATAACTCAACTTTGTTGTTAATGTGGAGCGTCTTTTTGTTTTCACTGGTTGAATGACCAAAACTGGCTATAGAATAGCTGGAGCAGTGTGCACACTCCTATCCCAACCATTCAGATAGGCTGGGGCGACAGCGTGCATGCCGCTGGGGATTCAACAGCTCCCCATTGAAGGCAATCGGAGATCTTTACCGAAGGATTTAAACACGACAAAGGGCTCTGGTTTGGACGAGAGCCCACGCATGTGCTGTTGGACCGAGGAGAGGTGAGTTTTACTGGGCAAACTGGGGTGGTTTATCCAGAATTGGGATGCCCTGAGGCCATGGAACAAAGCCCGAGAGAGTCATTGGATGAATGGCCAGCGCTGGATTGAATGGCTGGGACAGTGTGCACATGCTCCCATACCAGCCATTCAGATAGGCTGGGACAGGAGCGTGCATGTCGCTGGAGATGCAGGGGATTTAGCAGCTCATGCTCCCCATTGAAGGCAATCGGAGCCTTTTGGCGAAGAATGTAAACACAGCAAAGGGCTCTGATTGGACGAGACAAAAGGCGGCACCAACTTGATTATCAATTTGGGTGTGCAATGATCTGGCCACCGAAAGCTAAATTATGTATAATGGTTTTGCCCAGAAAAAAACCCTGGTTGTATTTGTGCCAGAGACTAATATTGCACCACCCCAACAAATCAGAAAAGATATATTTACATTAAGAATATCTTTATTAGCCAATAAAGATATTTGTACATACATCAAAATGGGCTTATAGCTAGAGGGTGATTTGGCGCCCCCTCCTGGCAGATTGTGCTATTTTCCCTATATCCAGTCCAGGTCGTCCCAGTGATGACATGTGGGTATTCCGCCCCCAGGGGGCACTCGACTGTAAGATCAAAAGCTGTCGCTCCTTCCAGCCCCCTACAAAGGCAGGCGTCCCCTCCATCTTGCCATGCACATACGCTGTGGGGGTGGACTCCGGTTTGGTTTGTGACAGGCGGCGTAGTGCGCGCCGCACGGTCTGTGTGTGCCTGCGGCGGGCCGCCCTGAGGCTATGGCGGCTGTTGTCTCCTCACAAGGCAGTGCCCTCCGTGGATCTGGCCTCCCTGGTGGGCTGGTGCTTTTTTTCGCGCCGCCGGGGGGCGGGGCCACACGCTACCGCTTTTCGCATCATCGGCGCGCGGATCGCGCCGAAGCTGCTGCGTGGCGGGGACGGCTTCTCTTTGCCATTTTGTGCTGCTGCTTTTCCTTGCCTGGGATCCCTCCGCTGCTGCACCCCGCTACTGTCTGTGTCGTGAGTCCCTCTTATTAAGAATTTATTGTAATTTTATGCATGTGCTTGTGGGATACTGATGGCCCTCTTTTTTGTCTGTTTAGGTGGGCCCAGTGATTGAGGGTTGTGGCTCCTCCCGGTCCCCCGCCCCCCCCCCTCCCTTATTATTTAGGGGGATCATATAAGAGGGATCATTTGTTTGGGCCGTCGGTGCCTTGTAATTGCAAATTTTTTCTAATCACCATAATGGAGGTATCTGGGGATAGTGAGCTAGGGGCCCTATCTGGGCAGGTGAAGCTCTGCCCCTTGTGCAGTGCAAGCCCTCTGGGCGGATTCAGCACTGTTTGTACCACTTGCGCCAGGAGCATCATTTTGGACCATGACCGGGCGGGCGTACCTGCCCCTAGCCCTTCATTGCCTGCGGCCTCTCCAGAAGCCCCGCTGCTGCACTCAGCCCCCAGTGAGGGGGAGCCAGCAGGGGGTCCCATGTTGATTTGGCATTTAGGGTGGCCAGTCTCAAGAGACAGATCTCGCGAACGGCGCCTCAGGAGGCCTCGAGTAAGAGACGGCACATCGAGCCCGTTTACTCGGATAATGATGATGATCTTTTTGATGGTTTGGGCTCTGTGGAGGAAGGTGAGTTACCAGGGGATTCACGGTCCCCTGCGGATTATTCTGCTGGCGAGGACAGTTTGTCTGGTTCTTCCTCTGCTGAGGATGCGTGGCTCCCTGATGATGCGGAGAAATTGCTTGCCTCAGTTTTTGAGACTTTACACATTGTCCCTCCTAGAATGGCTAAGAGGAAGCAAGGTGATTTGTTTAGGCCTGAAAGACGGAGGCGAGTCTTTCCAGAGCAGGCCCATTTTTCTAATATGATTTTCAAGGAATGGGAAGACCCTAACAAGCTACCCTTCCCTGAGGAGCTGGTCCGGCTATGATCTCTTCCTCCCGAGGTGGATTCCCCTGTGTGTCGGGGTTGTCCAACACTACTGTTATGCCTTCACCTGATACCGCTTCCTTACGTGATCCAGCTGACAAGCACATGGATCAGCTGGTCTGTCATGCATTCAGCTTTGCTGGTGCCTTGTTTCGCCCTGTGTGTGCCGCAGCTATTGTCTCCCTGGCCATCAGAAAGAAGGTGAGACGCCTTGTGGATAGTGCTAAGACTTGCAAGCGGGCGGAGCAATATAAAGACCTCAAGGCTTGCGTGGATTTCATTGCCTTTGTTGTCTCTGCCATGGACGATGGTGTCCGGCTTGGTGCCAGGATTTCGGCCCTGCTTGTTGCACTTCGCTGCTCGCTATGGTTGCGGCAATGGTCGGCTGATGCCGCAGCCAAAAAGTCGCTTACTAGTATCCCCTTCGTGGGGCACAGGTTGTTCGGGGAGTGTCTGGACCTCCTGGTTAAGGATGGTAGACTCCCTTAGAGACGGAAGCCTGCACGGCCCTTTCGGAGCTCATCTGCCTATCGCTCCTTTGGAGGAGGAAGAGGCT